>CM052797.1:105090774-105473080 GCA_028533885.1 Nasua narica | reverse complement strand
CTCTCATTCTCAGTCTCTCTCTCTCTAATAAATAAATAAAATATTTTTTTTAAAAAAAGGGAAACTAATGAAACACAAACCTCTTAGGAAATAAAAATAGACATTTATTTACGTATATTTATTAGCAGAGATTTATTCAATAAAAGGACTAGATGATAAAATTGAAGATATTTAGAAAGTAAAAAAATAATGTCTAAAATGAGCATTAAGGTATAAAATGTAATGGGGCCACCCCAACAACAAAATAACACTGTAACCACGTAACTTAGAAACACAGACGTAAAACCAAAAGAAACAATTAAAAGAGTTGAAAGTGGCTATTTCTGGATTGGGGTCAGGAGGAGGATCATACCAGGATCAGATTTTTTTTTCTGTCCTATTACTTTCATTACAAGCGTTCCAGGAATATTTTTTATATATTTATGTATGATGGTTGGTTAAAAGAAACACAAAAATTTAACCTAAAAAAAGACAGTAGAGATTAAGTGGAAGCCAGGAATTTGTACCTGGGCTGTGTCAGTCAACAGATTATAAGTAAACGGAAGTAGCTTTTGTAGAGTCAGATTTCAGCTTAACCCAGAAAACAGACATGTGATATGGTAATATAATAAGAAATATAGATTTGATTTTTGAGCCAACCCCCCTAAAAGCCCTAAGCGTTGGAATCCGGCTGATGAACACACCAACATGCTGGGAGTGTGGGTCCTCTGGAGAGGGGATGGAATTTCTATACTCCTTCCCTATTACCTTGTGCTATATACCTCTTCATCTGGCTGTCCATCCATATCCTGTATTATATCCTTTATAACTTATTAGTAAATGTGTTTCCCTGGGTTCTGCAAGCCATGCTAGATGAGGAGAAGTTTGTGGAAACCCCTGATTTATAGCCAGTTGGTGGGAAATGTAGATGACAAATTCGGACTTGCAACTACCATCTGAAGAGGGGGGTTGGTCTTGTAGGACTGAGCCCCTAACCTGTGGGGTCTCCGTTAACTCTAGGCGGTTAGTGTCAGAATTGACCCCCAGTTGGGGCCCATCAAGAATCAGAGCATTGCTTGCTGTGGAAAACCCCACACATCTGGCATCAGAAGTATTGTGGAGTAAAAGATACAGTGTTTCCTTTTAAGATCCAACTTAACAATGAAAGAGTCTGACAAGTTAAGTAGAGGAGCATATCATTGGATTAAATACAGCCTGGATGTCCATAAATCCAGGCCAAGATTTCTAACTGAGAGGAAGTTTGAACTTCCAATTTTCAAAATTCCTCAGTTCTATTTTGGTGAGTCTTATAGACAGATACACTCCCATAATACTAACTATTCAAAGGGCATAAATCAATCCACACAATTTTTACTGAATGAAATAGTATCACAGATTTTAAAACCAACAAAGTAGCAACCTCGGGCAAAACTTTTAATCTCTAAACAAAAGGTTTATATTAACCAAAAGAGATTGTTGTTAGACCTAAGGAAGACAAATATTTTGCAGACAAAATACAATAGGAAGCCTGTGAGCTTCACATAACATGATTATTTAAGAAAAAATGATCATTTGGTCTGATATAGTATTTTTTCCCCTTATCTCAGGATAGAGACATAAGATAAAGAAGACATTAACTTATAGAAGCATTAGTTTATAGATTGCAAAGGCCGTCCAGAATGTACTTAAGAGCATGAAGAAGGAAAAACAAAAGATATTTTTGCCTGCCTGTGTTCCAACACTGTGCATTTGTCTCCTGATTTAATTGTGTTACACACACAAATGGCCTAGATTGGAAACAGTCGGAGTGGTCCGATAATGGACCCTAATCAGAATTCCAAACTGAAAGTTGGGTCACTGTCCTTCTCAACTGCTGCCAACCGACCTTACGGTTCAGTGAACTTTAGAAAACAGGATTCTACCTACTCCACCAGACATTTACAAATAAAACATTTCTCCCTCAAGGCATTATGCCAAATCACTGCAAACTGGTACGTCTACAACAGAATTCTACTGGTAAGCCCTTCTAGACCCTTTCTGGATCAAGGCAAGGGAAGGGAGTGAGAAGGCAAGAATGAGAACAAAAGAGATTCACTGTCTACAACAAAAGTAGTTTCCACCTCCGTGTTATTCAGTCCACTCAAAACCAACGCCATTTTGGGTCCACTCCAGTGGTCCTAGTTAGATGCTCTGAATACCCTCTTCACCTGCTGAATCAATCAGCAATCAGGTCCTTCCGATTCTTAACCTCTCTCCACTTTCCATCAGCCACCTCACTACTCTTAACTTACGGTCCATGCTTCCAGTTTCTTCCTCCTTCGATTTTCCAAGTCTTTCTTATTTCCAGTCCTAAAAGGGTTATGCTGTACTCTGTAATCTTTCTTAACCTGTCATGGCTGCCTACGTGACAATATACCTATTTCTTAGAAAACCCCATGAGGCACTTCCTCCCATAGTCTTTACTTTCCTTCCAGCCTCACGCTCTTCCATTTACCCACGTAATCTATTTTTCAGCCCATTCTAAACTGTTCCTGCAATGGCAGACTACGGAGATAGGGCCCAAGATCCTGTCCTAGGACATACGCCCTAGAATCATCCTCCCACTTTGAGTGTAGCCAGAACCAGACTTGCTACTAGACAGTAGACTGCGGCAAAAGTTAGACTTTATGGTATATGGTAAAGGCAAAAGGATTGTATAGATGTAATTAAAGTCCCTAATCAAAGACTCTGTGTTAATTAAAAAAAATTAAAAAAAAAAAAAATATGGCGGATGGGCCTGACCTAACCAAGCGAGCCGTTTTAAGAGGGCTTAAGCCTTCCTCAGAGGCAGACACTCGCAACATAGTGACATCCTCTCCCCGCTGTTGGCCTTGAGGAAGCAAGCCACCATGAATCCTACAGCCACAAGGAATAAATTCTGCCTGCAGCCTGAGGAAACTTTAAAGCTTTATTACCTCATTAACCACCTGATGAAAACTCAGTCCAATGAACACCCTGATTTCAGCCTTAAAAGGTGAGACCAAGAACAGAAAATCAAGGCAAGTTTACCTGGATTTGTGACCTATAGAAACTGAGAGATAATAAGTAGATATTGTTTTAAGCCATGAACTGTGGGACAACGTGTTGCTCAGCAACAGAAAATATACTACGCCATTGGATTTTATGCCTCCTTGTCATTTCTACACTTGCTGTCCTAGCACCTGCCTATTTATTCAGGTCATTCCTATGATCAGACCAACCAAACTTTGTTGAGCAACTATTATGTGCCAGCCATCGTGCTTGTAGGAAAGTCCAGCTGCGTGAGATAAGGTATGCAAAAGGGCTCTAAAAACAGAAACATGCACCCAATCCAGTGGAGATGTGAGAGGGGAAAAAGAACTTCAACATCAAAGTCGACAAGGGACATCAAATGATGTACAGAATTAATCCTCTCGGAGATGGACACAGAAAGGGGAGAAAGCATGAAGGCACGAACTGGAGTGCAATGTTCTTGAAGTGACAAGTCCATAGCATAAACACCATCAGGAGAGGAGGCTGCAGAGGTAGGGAGAGGCCCCACCACAGAGAATCACAGCTTAGATGTTATCCTGTGGACAGACGCCCTTGAGGCATGGGGGACATGTGCTAAAACTTAAGGTTTTAAATAGTCTGCTTGATGGTTTTGAGGGTGATATGCCTGGAAATGTGAACACCAACAAGCCAGCCTATTTTAAACAGAGCTGATGAGACACCATGTAGGTCAGTGATGAGTGAAGAGAAGGACACTGAGCAGAGAAATGATGACCGGTAATGACGATGGTAAGCTGGTAAGTGACTGGGTATTTGCTAGTAAGAGAGAAGAAGTACCAGGCTTCTGCCTTTGTTGAGTTTGGTGTTCAAATGTCCCTTTCACAGAGAGTTTTCCCTACCTCCCACCTAGTTCCAGAATAGATTTCCTCTATCCCAGGCCCTACCACTGCACCTATCTGTACTCTTTGTACCATGAATCATTACAATGATTCATTTCTCCATTCATCTTCTCCAAAGACCCTGATCTGTTACGTGCCAAAGCAGGACCTGTGGGACTCCTGTAACTTTAAATCTTTGGCTCTGATTGCCCTAAATCAAGCTATTCAACAAAATGCTATTGTGATGCTAATGAAGAATGGGAATGCCCTTCCCTGCAAAGCTGTGCTTCAAATAAAAGTGCTGTGGCTAGGGTGGAAACAAAATACTAACTCCCTCAGCCCTGCATTTGAAAACAGGGTTTGACTGTACTTTAGCTAATTTTTATGCTCCCTTAGGTAGTCGCCTGTGTACAGAGTTTTAATGATAAGATCATGTAGTCCTTTGACACAGTTTTTAGGTCAACTAAGACTCTGAAAATTTCCTTCTTTAGACCACAGAGAGTCCCAGCATTGGGCTGAGGATTAGAAGAAAAGAAACCAAAATTTGTTAAGCTACTATTGAGTATCATATGCTATGCTAGGATCAAAACTTGCCCTAAATTGCCTGGGGATTTTAGAAAGAGTTTTGCCCAGTACTAAAAATTAAAGCAGGACTGTGGCCCATGTAATCATTCAGAATCTCTAACACTGTCTATGGATATGGAATAAATTATTTTTTTAAAGAGAGAATTCAGGATAATGATAACAAACAATTTGTCTGCAATTATAAAATAAATCCATTTTCTACAGAGGCCAAAAAATATATTACACTTGGAGCCAAGACTGTTGGGTTCCAATGTTGGATTTTCCAACAATCTCTGGGACTTAGGCAAATACCTGAACCATACTGTGCTTTAGTTTTATTGCTCATAAAACAAGTGGTGAGAAGTCTAACTCACTCCACCAGTTAGTATGATAATAAAACCATGATACATGTGAAACCATTTGAAAACGCAAAGGCATGTGAAGTGGTAGTTCTGTATTATTTGTTTTTATACTCCTGCATCCAATAATGTGTGATCTCTAGAACACTGGTTAATATCTTTGATCATATAAAGATAACCAGGCCTGTGGGTTCTGGAAGATAAGATAGGTTCATCAATCAGCAAGAACACTATTTCATTAAGCAGCATTCCTTATGAGCTCCTCTGTACTACTCTGCAGTCTAATCAAGAAAATGAATGCAGACTTCTTATGTTCCCCACCAAGTGCTAAAAATGCTAAACTGTGTTCATTCATCATAAAATTACAATATGGCCCTGTCATTAGTGGATTAAAGATAGCTTGTGTCACTGCTTCCAGATTTAATCAGACTTACTAATAATCATTCCTAAGCTCAAGGGTAATGATACATATTCCACACAAAATAATGCTGAATTTTCATTAATGCCTCAGGGATCAAATGATTATAGCTATCACTATTCTAATTTACTATAATCAACACAAAATTATTTAGGGTTTGTTGGCACTTTTTCAGTGCAGTGACTTTTCTGGTGTGATGATGAAAAATGATTTTTTCTCCCCCACTTTTCTTTCCCAGTACACCTTCCCCTTGGAGTCATGCTAGCCTGAGCACACAAGAACAATCTGATTTCAACACGAAAGCCCATGCAGACTTAGAATTCTTAGGACATCTACAATTTAAACATCTGTATAACCAGAGAGGCTCTGAATGCCATTACTCATTTTGAAAAACAGGCCTGATTAGTTCCAATCTTTTGGTAATTTGACTATAAATCTGGTGATAAATTAGTTGTCATTTGGCTTTTTCTTCCCCCTGATTCTGACATTACACATTCTCATTAAAGAGCAAGGGTCATTATGGAAGCCACAACTGTAACATATCTGATAATATAACACTAAGGTTCTAAGTTTTCGGGCTCTGCGATCTCCCCACTGTGGAAGTAAGGCTTCTTTAATTGACATCCCTCACTGAATGAATAAATGTTAGTTCTGGCCCTCAAACAAAACTTCTGTATACTGACTGTCTTAAAGTCCCTGGAAAAACCTAGGCCCTTTTGCTTAATTTCAAAAGAACCTAATTTTAGAAGTATCCACTTTAATATACTTTAAACTGGAACTATTTTACTGAAGCTGATGCTAGGGAAGAATGATTTTGAGTAAGCCATAAAGTATAAATCTATGTTTTCTTCCAACAGACCCTTTGATAGATATTTAAATTAAAAAGGTGCTTTCATTAGTCATATTTACATTTCTATAGGCTGTACTCTTTAAAAAGGACTTAGGAAAGTGGTTCATTTCTATATGCATAGCCTGGGTCAGGCTGTCACATTGTATTCATCAGTATTCCTTATCTCTTACGCTTTTCAAAGTTCTGTGACTTTCAAACACATTGAACCTTCTAGCTTTTACAACTTCACCATCAATCATTATTTTACTCATTATGTCAATATCACATTATCTGCCTGCTGAATTTTAACCACCATATTAAGAGAAATGGTAATATAATATATTCCAAATGTCACCATGATAGGATGGACAACAGATCAATTGTAATCAGCTGGCTGATAGTGAGTTAAACATGGTTTCTCTTGAATGGGTAACCACCACCTTCCCTGTCTTTCCCCACAGCTCACAACATTTTAAGTTGTGACATTAAATCAGTGCCATGTATGGAAGTGATACCGACTTACTCTCACCAAATGTCAAATACTCAGAGGGAACAGGGTACTTTACATTTTCCATATAGTTTAAGATCAAGTAAAGCACAGAAAGGGCAAGTTAATGATTGATGATGATAATTCATTTTTATTGAATGCCTACTAGATGTCAGTTTCTTACCAAACTTAAAGTATATATTACCTCATACATTTCTGATAGCAATCTTCAGTTTAAGTATGATTTATCTCTGAATATTATCTTTTGAAAAAAAAAACAAAAATCAGAATTATAAACTAAAGATTTATCCAAGATCACATGGCTAGGGATTGTTAGATCTAAGATAACAATTAATCTAAACTGTTTGATGTAAAAGCTCAGATCCTTAACCAGTTCAGTTAGGTCATTCTAAATTACAACAGATGAAATTCTAGAACATAGAATGATATATAGGAGGGATACTGTGTAAAACCCTGTCCTCATCATTAACTGACAGCATCAACCCCAACTGTCTAACTAAATGTATGGTAAGTTCTTCCTACTAGCAAGGAAGATAGCTTCCTAAAAGAAGCTAGTGGCATCTAGTAAGGGTAGGTCTCCATTTTATTATGATAATAATTAAGCTACTTTACCAAGTTCAAAAATAATATATTCATAGGAAACTACCTATGTTTATATTTTTTCTATTTTTCAACTACTAAGACTAAACTGTCTTAAAATTATTTTACAACCTAGATTCTACCAAGATTCTACATGAAAATAAATATTTCATCAGTTAAAACATCCTTATTCATTGCATTTATAATTATGATGATGATAAGAAACAAACAGAATAAGAAGAAGAAAACAAAGGGGAAAAGGAGGAATAGAAAAATAGTCGTAGCACAAGGAGAAGGACATGGGGAAAAGAGGAAAAGAAGACCATACTTATGTTTTCAATTTTTATGGATGATTAAATGAATTAACAAGTTAAAGGCCATTGTTTTAAAAAACCTTCAATACTGGACTTATTTTTTTAATTACATCATAACTGAAGGTAAAACCCATAATCACATTGTTTCAGCAGACATGTGAGCCACGTTACTTTTGCAGGAGACTCTGGGTATGAAGTTTAATTGTTATCTGGTTGAACATGACTTGAAGAACATATGAAGTTAGAAGGCAGGACAGGCAGGAGTCAGGATATTAATGCGTCACATATGGTTGCTCAGATCATATAAAGATTAATCAGGGTTAGTATGGGTAAACAATGTAGAAGATAGTAATCGGTCAAGCACAGACTAAGGGCATTGAACCAACAGATGTCCAGCCCCTTGGATAGCTCTTTGGGGACTGAGCAGGTAACATTCTGAGGACAGACTTCTACTCTCAAAATCTGAGACTAATCTGGACTTTGTTTTCTTTTTGAAACCTTCTTTGGATGTTATGAGTACATAATCTGTTTTAAACCAGAATTAGTTCATATACAGCCAGAAAAATCAGTTAATTTCCTTGTCAGAATGGAAGACATTGTCCTCTAGACTGACTTGGAGACCCATGTGGATGCCCATGGTTTCAACAGGTCTGATGAGCCAAGTAAAAGGCTTCATCGTCTTGCATCTTGGGCAGGAGATTAGCTTAGATTTGGGGCCCTATATACAAATCATCCAGAAAGGTGCATTCACAGTGGTATTCATTCATTCATTCCATTTAGAAGCTTCTCCACCATAATGGAAGATCATATACACCTTAATCCAGTTTTAGAAGTAGATTTCAATGGTGTTTTAGACCTGCAAAATTATATTTTAACTATCTACACATCAGCAGTGGCCACCTATATTGATCAGTTCCACTCTCTTCTCAAGTTCCTTGTCTGATTATGCACATTTCTGAATTGAGAAAATGCATTCCCAATAACTACACTCAGAATCCTATGTGACCACCATTTTTGTATATGCTCTCATAATAGGAAGGTCTTACTCATCTGTGTATACCCAGAACCTAAGACTCTACTTGGCATATAGTAGGACATTGGTAAATGGTTGATGAACAGATGAAGCACTAAACAGGTAACCCTTCTGTAAAACCAGCAAGATTATATAACCACAGACTAAAGATCTAATCACATAACACATACAAAAGAAGTTAATTGGCATGACTGACAATCCATCAACCATTCATCCAAGTTCTATAATTTTAAAGAATCCCCTAGGGAGGTACTACTGCTACAAAACATTTTACTTACCTTAACCTAAATTAACTGGATCCCTAAAGTTATGTGGATACCGACAGACCTTTTATTGTTAGTAAACCTTTGTCTGCAAATATCCATTCTCTAAACTTCTCCAGTCAATCTATTCTCCACATACACCGAACTTGTTCATACCTCACTGTGTGTGCTTTCGGTGTGTGTGCCCTCAGCTTTGAACAATCTTGTTACAGATATTCTCATATGAGTCTACCTCTGATTCAGATCTAACTTAAATAATCCAATTAGATAACCAACTAAATATCACCAATGCCTCCCTAAGTAGCCCTAAGTAATATAAAATACTATGCCCGCCCAGCCCAGTACTATATTGCTCTACTTTATTTCCCTCATGTTATTCATCGCTATCTTAAACTACCCATTTAGTGGCTTTAATTTTTTTATTCTTTCACCTTGAATGGAAACTTGTGTTTGCCTAGAAAAAAGGACTTACCTATCTTGTTCACCCCTGTATCTTCGATGCCTAGAAGTGTGCCTATCAACAAATATTTGCTAAATAAACCTATCCTAGATTGATTTTACAGACTGAAAAGCAAGTCTAGTGCCTAGAAGAAATGAGGAGGTGGAAGGCTGGTTGAATTAATAGGAAATCGAGTGAGACATCGGTCATTCATAGGGGTAAGGTTTTACTGATGACAGGTTGTGATTGCATGTTTGAAACAGAATTAAATCATAGTTATTAAAGGCTAGACACACACACACACACACAGAATCCCTTAGGCAATTAACACTCAGACTGTTTCTCTATGACAACACAGGATCGTGCACTTCCACTTACATCATAAGCATGAAATAAGAAAGACTTCTGAGAAATGATAAATCACTGTGTCTGTTTTCTAAGTTTGTATTATTTTGATGCTTATGTTAATGTTATCAAAACAACTCACAGCAAACTTTAAGAAGGCATGAAATCTGTTTGTTTTGTAAGAAGATTCAGCATAATTCCAAGGAAAAAACCCCAAATCTTTGAAAGCTTCATTCAGTTAAGGCCAAAAATTCTAATGCTTAAATATTCATCAGCACTTAGTGATAAATACAGACAATAAATATAAAGAGTATAAAGGTTTCAAAATTCCTGGCATAAATCTGTTTGGTTTATGAAAATTAATAGTCCCCATAATAAAGCCTGTAGTTCTGTGATTCCATATAATCTATAAAGTAACTTGTAAAAGTTATATTTCATACACTGTAATTCATATTTTCCATTGTGATTCCCTTCTAGAATTTAGTTAATATAACACTCAGTCCTGCTTTAAGCTTCGTGGAGACTTATGCAAATTAGCAGGAACTACTGACAAGATAATACCTGAAAATATACATAACACACATATAGCATCACCAAGAACAAGGTCATTCACACCACCGATGCAGAAAATGCTAATACCGGTAGTTATGACCCAATTCTACTTCTATCATGAAAAGATATGTGTCATAATTGTCATTATGACATTTATGTCATAATTTTATCAAGTTGTAATGGGGTAATGATATTACCCCAAGTGACAACTCTAAGAGATTAGTATTTAGGTGGGGGACAGAAGGTCCAAACTGTGAGATTTATCCCAAGAGAATACTAGAAGAATATGATTAGAAAACATCTATTTGCCTCAACTATCAAATATATATGCCAGTGAGTACCTAGGAGATTAATTTTTCCTAGAGTTAAGGGTTATGGAAGATGGAGGCAGCATAAGTGGAAGTTAAGCATGAATTTGAATCTTGAGTCCACCATTAAAAGCTAGGGGACACTGGCCATTACTTGATCTCTTTAAGCTTCATTCCTCATGCTTATAAAAGGGATAATAGCAATACCCACAAAACAGCTAAGGAATAGTTTTAATGAGAATTAAACGTGACAGTGCATGTAAAACAGTGTAATACTTTGCACATAAACCATTTATACATAAAATACTTTATACATAAAACAGTTAATAAATATTAAATGCTTTACTGATCATATCACTTGGCCCTGAGAGATTTTAATCTCGGAAGCCAGGAATGGCATATTGTTCCTGAGTATCCAACTGCTTCATAGGTTCAAAGAGAAAGAAATGAAGTACACACATTCTTTTCTGTCAGCAAGTTCTGAATTTTAGAAACTTAATATTAGTGTATGATTTTCAGTAGGATCGGCTTCTCAGAGACACCTCCTTTCCTAAGAGGAAAGGGGACAAATGGGTCACTTAACTGACGATGGGAGGGGGCCAGAGTGAGAAAAGCAAACACGTCCAAAGTGATCCCTTATCTTCCTCACTCTGTCCGCGGTGTATGGCCAAAGGATGAAGAAGAGGAAAGCATTCTATACTCTTTTTCAAGAAAATCCAGTGGCAAACAGCTATTCATTGAACAATGATTGAGGACTGAAGCTATCTGTGTACTTTGGAAGGTGACATAGGTAGGACGAGATCACGGTGCCCAAATAAGCTTATGACTTTATTGTGGAGTTAGTACTAATATCAACAAAAAACTTAAAGTGGTAGACAGAGAAGTACTACAAAGTGGTGTGCGTGTGTGTGTGGTGTGTGTGTGTGCGTGCGCACGCGTGTGTGTCAGGGTTGGGGGGAGATCTAGTGAGAAGTATTATATTGTCTTCCTTCTGGCATCGATCACAACCTGGTTCCAGCTCAGCCACATGAGGCTTCTATCAGGTAGACGTAGATAAACCATGCCCTCCCCCCATGCTTCGTCAAAATAGAAAATCTTCAGAGCCACATCATGAATGGGCAAAAAGAGGTGCCTTAACATTTTTATCAGCTTTCTGGTTTCCTTTACTCTTTATTCCAGACCTATATAAGCCAGATTTGATCTTCTGGATCATCTACACCTGTGAAAAATGAAGGAAAATATATAGATTTCTAAAAGAGCACTGAAGGCATGAAACACTGAATATGTGGAAATGCAAACCCTGAAGACCTTACTTAATAGAAAGAAAATAAGCTCATATATTTGACTTTCACTTTCCCCTGGGAACAAACACTTCAAATGCACTGGCTTAGGAGTCATGTGGAGGAGAATAAAGGCTCAATCAGAAGCTAACAAAAAAAGCCCTCCAGAGACCTGAGTCAATCAAGAATTTAAATGTGTATAAAACCAGATATGAAATACAAAGATTGAATGTCAGAATGAGGGAGAGTAGAATTCCCAAGTAGTTGAAGAATTTATAAGCCCCAAATTAAAGAAGACCTTGTTCCCTATTAGTTTCACTTAAGTCCTACCAGCCTCAAGTTTGTAAATGTTCCAATAAAGAGAAACACTGAGATTCCTACTCCCTAGACAACCTTCATCTCTGCCTTTCTCTTCAGAAGGGAAGAGCCTCATTGCTCTGGAGAGGGTAGAGAGTAATTCTAACATCTAGCCAACCAGGCTGAAAACCCAGCCCCACACACATTCCCTACCATCTACTGCCCCTCGACTCTCCATCTCCACTCCCAACCCAGGGAAATGCTTCTGGGTCAGAGCTCCAGGTCCAGATGGCAGCTTGAAGATAGTCCCTAGAGTTTCAATCTCTCTACAGGTGTAGCGTCACAGTCAGAGGCTGCCCTGTTATTGACATCTGCTCTACCCCTGCCTCAGCTGAGACTTTACCAGCACCACTGGCCTGTCACAAGCCTTCTGCAGAAGAACGTCCCATCCCCCCGAGGCAGAGGGGAGTGGACCAGGGAATATACTCTTCACCACCTGAGGAAGTCCACCTGCAAGCTAGTTTTCTGGTTTATTTTCAGAAACCTTTCTTCATAAGCTTCTCTTCTTTTTATAGTGTTCAACCTCCCATCTGCAGAAGCCCAAACCATCCCCCCAAAAAAGGCAGAGTAGGAGAAACTAACTCAAATCTTGGGTAAATGTATTGCCTAAGAGTTTGATGCTGTTTGTCTGACCTCGAGAACCTCCACCATACTCTCCCCTCTCCACCTTCCGTCTACCCTTCTCCATGGACTTCCAAGCCAGGAAACTTTTAGTTTAACTCCTGGCTCTACTATTTACAAGTTGTAAGCATTGAACACAGTATCTAACTTCTATGCGTCTCAGTGACCTCATGGGAAAAGAACAGGAGGACTGCTTATCTCCCAGGGTTGTGGAGAGGATTAAATGAGCTAATGTATAGAATCAAAAAAGCAAGCAAAGGACCTTAACATTGTAGATGCTCAAGAAATTTATTAATTTATTCATTGTTGGCATCCCAAACATAACGGTTAGATTGAATTGGACTAAATCCACCTCCCATTGACATGTGGCCCATTCTGGGGGGGGAAGCGATCAGATGTTTTGGTTGATTAATTGACACGTTGCAGAGAATTTTGTGAAATGAAGAAAAAGTAAAGCTAGGGGAGGGAGCTGAAGTCACTTGCAGAGACTACCTCAAGTAGAATAAGGTCCACAAAATGCTGACTAACTCTGTGGAAGTAAAGCATGTTTGACAAGACTGAAGCATGTGTTAGGGAAACTCAGGACAGGATGAGGGCCACTAAAGATGAGAAGGTCCAAATTTGGCTGATGACAGCTGCCAAGGATATATGACAACTAGGAAACAGGAACAGAACATGTAATCAGAGGATGCTTGACCTTGGCTAAGTGGATTATTCCAACAGGTATAATTAAAGGCTGCCATATGGACTGCCGCATAGATAGTTAGAAATCTGACTATGATTTCAGAGCCGTCAAAAGGAATCTATTGCCAAACAAATACCTCTCTCAGCCGTAGCCTAAATGCTGAAATTACACTCTTCGACTGTCTCCCTGCTGCAATGCTTTGAGAATACTAATAACGTATTGTTTATCGTGGAACAGTTTATTAGATCAGATTTTTACATGGGGAATAACGGGGAATAAATGAGGACCTCGGGGACCAGGGAGACAAGAGGTAAGGGTAGAAGTAATGGGTAAAGGGTAGTGACAAAGCAAAGAAACAGATGAGAACCTGAAAAGTTGTAGGCTGGAATGATAAATTGCTCGTCTCGTTATTAGGAGTTTCCTTGGGAAATATATATCGCCAGAATTCTGGAGAGTTGAGTCAATCCCCAAACATGGACCAATAGCGGCTGGGCATTTACATGTAAAGTTATGCATGTTTTATAATATAACACTTAAACAACTGTCATAATTACCAACAAATGCTGACCTATTACTCTACACTTGGCCCTTTACAAAATCTGTGTTATGTACACTCTGTCACTTATTCTACACTAGTGCCCTATCAGGGAGATGTGTGTCCACTCCCATTTTCTATCTGAGAAAGCTCAGATCTGAACGGATTAGATAACTGCTCTGTAAAATGGCAGAGCCAAGACTAAAGTCCCCCCCCCCCCCCGTTTGACTTTGCAGTCTGGGATTTTCATCACCTCAACGGGACAGAGGTTATGACAAAGGAAAGCAAGCGCAGACACATATGAGCCCGAGATTCGGGCCTCAACAACGTTACAGACGACAGAATGAGAAGGTGGGTTCTCACAGAACCGCAGATTTCTCTGCCAGCACGATGGTAACAAGAGAAGTGCTTCTAGACACTTGACTTATCACCCGAATTTTTATATTCGAAGATAAACTATCAGTATGGGCATTTAGGCCCACACTGTTACAATAGCGAGCGAATTTACAATCATTGTTAATTATAAACCCGTCATATGTTAAATAACAATACAGCAGCAACAAGGATAATAAACTATCTTCCACCAGGAAGAAACTGACTCATGCAGTCAATTCTAGGCGTACCGGCTCAGAGTATTGGCATATTAACAATGATGAATGTGTAAGCAAAGAGGTATAAATCTGAACATCAACTAGGAGGAGGTAAGATGATCAAATACTCTGCTTTTGTCGCCAGATACCATTTCATGTATTCACTATAATAGTCCATCATCTGCTTTGAGGCAAAGAAGTTGCCCAAGTTCCTATGCCTGCCCTCCGTCTTCCAGTTGTACCCAGCTGGAAAAATAATTTAATTTCAAAGTGTTAAATAGGAATCTATTCTTTGGTATCTTCTCACAAAACAAGCAAAGGAATTATGGTTTATTACTCTACCTATTTTTAAATGCCACCCAAAAACTCCCATTCCCCCCATACCCAAAATTCTTGCCCCTTCCTAGCCTCAAAGATGATTTTACAATGAATAACTATGCACCAATATGATAGGAGATTTAAAAAAAAAAAAATCTGCCTCCAAACTTCTTGTTGATACTAATCCTGTAAAGTCGTCTTAAGAAACAATCCGAATTCTGATTCTGCTAAGGGCTAATATTTGTTCCTCATTTAGCTAGTTTCCTTCCATTTGCAGAGCCCTTCCATCCAAATAACAATCCTGGCCTCTCTCCTCAACTTGATTCAGATCAACTTAGAAGATTGGTAGAATCTGGGAGAAGACAGAGTCTCATTGATGCCAATGCACCTACGGGAAGCACACTTTCTGCTTTGATCCTTCATGGAAGTTTCACAGGGGCAGGCTCCCAAAGAAGGAACTATGGCTTAAGTTTGCCCAATTCCCAAGTGCAGTATTAACAAGACTACCTAGCTGTAAGATCTAAACCTCAGTCTATAACACAGCCTTTATAAGTGATGGACTCAAGCACTGGTGTCTAAAGACTACTGCCTTGCAAGAGCCAAATGTGTAGCTCTCTGCCCATCTCCAAATTCAATGGCATCACATTGGTGGCTTGGATTTGACCAAGGTGGGAGTATTTATATCACGGACATCCATAAACACTAAAATGCAGCTCCCTCCTTCCCAAAATGTTAAACATTTACCAATACATCAGCAAATGGAAGACCTATCCTGATCTCCATCCTTTTAACTCTTGTGTTTCTCTCAACTGATAACGAACCCAGTAGGGGGCGCCATTTATTATACTGTCCCAATCCCCAATAATTTCTAAAGGATTTCCTATTTCGATTTCTCCCCGTGTAAGGGAAACAAAAGGTTTTTAAGAAGGGTATCCATCTGGTTCTATGTGTCTCAGCTCGAAAAGAGGATAGATACAAAACCCTGAAGAATGGTCAAACTGTAAAGCAAAATAAAATATACAGCCCCTTAGTAACTCTTCTGGAAATTGTTCATAAAACTTGTTTCCTCGAAATGCATAAAACAGGAGAAGAATGTTGGTTTTCCTTACTTCCTCTCATTGTAATATCGTATGCGACTTTTTTAACTTCAATGTGTAGCTTCCTTTTTCCTAAAGGGTTTGTTCACCCCTGAAAAATCTGAAGCTGCAACTGTAGCAGATTCTATGCAGCAGTGATAGCATTCAGCCACATGATCTAAATTACAGAGTACGTCCTCCACCTGCAATTCTGATGGCTTCCCTGCTCAGTCTCCCACAGGGCTAGCATCAGAAATTTTCATCGCTTTATTTATAAAAAAACATGTAACACTTCAATTAAAACAGCTGCACAGAAACAGCCACTGGTATTAATAATAATATTCTAAAGCACCTTTTAAAAGAAAAGCTTGATTGAAATAGATACAGGTAGATACCTAAGTTTTATCTTTCTGGTTTAATCTTTTATTAAAAGACTACACCAAATCTTGATCTGTATGCAAATATACTAGGTGGGGTTGACCCCCTGGGGCTCACTTGGAATCACTATAGACACCTTGGGCTTCAGTGTCTGGAAAAGAATACTACACTGGTCCACAGCCAGGCTACCAGCCTGGCTTCATCACTGAGAGACTCACAGCTTTGGCTGAGCTTGGTAACTGTGCGAGGCTGGTCCTCTAGTCTTTGAAGTTAGTCTCTGAGGTTTCTAGGCCCTTTCTGTTCTGGAAAAACAAGAGTCGTTCCCCCCCCCCCCCTCAGGTCTCAGTGGTGGTCCGCCACCTCTGTCTTAGCTACAAGCATGTTAATGTAACCTGTCACACATTGTTTGAGTTAATTAAAGGGAAGCCATTACATTCTGCCTTTTAGACCTTTCTGAGCTCCAAGTTCTACCTCCCTTCTCCACATGCGGCACATAAAAAATATAGTGCTACGCTGCAAGGCATTATTGTGTCTGCTCTCCCCCAAACCTTTGCTGTCAACATTCCTTCCCCACCCTTTACTTCATGAATAATTAGAATTGGGTGAAATGCACTTAAAGTCTGTGTTCCCTGAAGCCTCCACCCCCTTTCACCCTCAAGACGAGGAGATCTTTGTTCAGTTTTCTTAGAGCAACTTTGAAGAGCTGACACATTGGCTCTAGCTCCTTTGCCTCTCTCCACCCCCATCCCCCAATTCCACTCCTTCCCTTGACAAGAGGGAGAGGGAGGGAGAGGAACAGCTTGAGACAGTCGTTTCAATTATAGGCTGCATTAATTAAAGTGACGGTATTTTTTTTTACATAGAACAGAACGTTTTCAACCAAATTTAAACATTTTTTTTTAACATAGAATGTAAACTGGTGTCATTATGATCCTCACATCTCAGGTTTCTGAGGGTCATCATGGATTTTTCTAGAGTGACGAAATCTCTGGGTTGGAGGGCCCCTGGGTACTGCCTCATCCAGTTACCCATCTGATTTATAAATCTCTGTAAGTTCCCTGCCAACAGATCCTTCAGCTTCTGATTGTGCACGCCAAGCAGCTGTAAACTCATCACCAGAGTGAGAGGCAGCTTTGGGACAATTCGGACTTTCCTTGTACTCAACTTCTATATCTTGGATCTAGACAATGTTTGCGTATCTCGGAGTCTAAAGATACATTCTATTCTTGTCCTAGTTTAACAGATGGGGGGAAATGGGCACAGAGAGACTATGTAACTTGCCTAAGGACTCATATTAAGTGTCAGACCTGGATTTGAACCTAGACTCACCCCTGAAGTCCAGAGGCTATCCTGTCTCTAGCTCCATGATGAATACTGAAAAATGCCCCCTTGACTTAATTTATATTAAACCACTTTAAATATTTATGTAATTCATTTCTTATTCATTTGCCAAGTTTTCTCTGCATATCATTACTGCTAGCTCTCTACTCTTGCTTGTTACTGACTTCCAAAAAAAAAAAAAAAAGCCATTCCTGGTCCCTTGGAGCAGTATAATGAGAATATTCATCTCTATTTCCTTCATTTATTCTGATCCTACCCACCCTTCAGGGCCTACCTTAAGGTCACCACCTCCAGGGACTCCTCCTGGTTACTCACATCAGCAAGGAGGGGTCAACCTTCTCCAACTTCCTTTTGCCAACAGAAATAAATACCTCACTCAGTCTTGCCAAATAATTATTTTTAATATCTAGATTCTCAGTTTGACTGTAATCTCTCCTACAAAGTAACTGACAGCCTGAGTTTTTCTATTAGACCTCTAGCAAGAGTTTAATAAATAGCTGAACAACTTCAGAAAATGATCCCTAATACTTTACAGACCCTTCCCTTTTCTTTACTTTTAACATGTTTTGGGGGTGACAGATCCATCCATAACCTCACGTGTAATCTGGAATGAATGAATTATTCTGAAGCTCACCCAACTAATGTTGACATTTCCTTCTCTACTTCTTAGCAGGGCCAGTAACTATCTCTGTGGCTTAGTGGGTGCACTTCTGCATTCCGACCACCAGAGGGAAGGCTTTCCTTTCTTTCCAAAATAACCAGCGCCTGAACCAGAGCCCTCCGAAATCTGGAAAATCTCCTTTGCCAGAAAGCTTCTTTGATGCTAGTCCTTCATCCATCCACCCACCTATCCATCCATGCCACAATATGAAGCATCCAACATTATCCTAGTCTTCAGACAGGAGGAGATACCCGGACACCCTCCGGTCTTAAGTCTGTCCACTAAATCCAGAGGAATCCAGGGATGAGAAGGGATGGAAGTATGTGGGATAGTAAACCAGTAGTGCAAACCAAAGCCTACGTTTTCCCCCTCCACTTTCAGCATGACACCTTCATACTGCAGTAGGACTAAGCACTGGGTAAGTCCTCAAATTCACTTAGCCAGACAGGCTGGGGACGAAATTCTATTAATATCCCTTATTCACTGCAATGCCCCAAATATCTTGAGAACCAGATTTCCTTTCCCATGTAAAGAGACAGCCTACCATAGTTCTTTCCTAAATCCTCTGACAGTTTTACAAGTAGGGTGGTGAGTGACCTTTCTTTGAAAAAGTGTATAGGAATGTGCCTATTCATAGAAATATGACAGAGCTGACACCTGGTTCTCCAAAAATGTAGCTTCAGTCTAACCATATTCCACTGACATTTACAGAATATGATTATTTTTTATAGTGGGGAACAAAGGAGGGAGAGTAATCAGAATTGTAAAGCACACCTTTGATCCAAAATTTCCCCACTATGAAGTGAACCACTATTTTCAGGATGAACATTCTCCCCAAATGCAGAGTAGCATCCTCTTCTCTCTTCCTGAGAAGAGAGATCTTTGCCTTTCCCTGGTGACCCTCACAGCTATTTGTCCACACTCTTCACTTCACTAGCCATTCCTTCCTCTTCTCCCAGACCCGCTGATGCTCGTGTCCAGACAGCCACACAAAGCCAACAGTTCTCGGAGAAGTGACAAAGTGCTTTTTGAATAGTACACAGCCCTGTTCTCTAAAGTGCTGGGGAAAGGCTATCAAATTCTGGGCCAGATGCAATTCAAGTAAAATTTGACATGCTGAAAGTTAATGACTTTATTATGCCTAGTGGTTTATAATTCAGTCATAAGCCATGCCAGGTTGGGCACATTTTTTTTCAGACAGTTAAGAATTAGGAGGACTAAGGGCTGTCAGCTTTACCAGATGGTCATTAACTGGAAATGTGTTGTTTAAACAAGATACACTCAAGGGGGAAAAGGCTCTCATACAGAGTTTCATTCGCCACGAACCTCTTCACACCTACCTTTCGAGCAGAGGTGAGAGATGCAGAGAAGGAAGGTGTGCTGAAAGAAAGCCATCCCCTTACCCGTTTCTCGGCGGCCCTCAGCATCGGTGACGAGGCAACCTGTGCACTGGGTGGATTCAACTTACAACATCAGAAATGAAGTAACTGTGTATCATCAGCACATAAATTCATTTCCACATGCAGGAGTCTCCACAACATGCTATGAACTTGAGACCAAAAAGGTGAGAAAGGCCTAGGCACAGTAGTTTATGGAGGCAAACCTGGAAAAGCAGGGATTAAGCAAGGACAGAAAACAGTGCAGGGAAGGTGAAGGAGAGACTGGGGAGGGGGACCACAAAAGTCTGAGAGGAGCAAGGGAGTCTTTGAGAATTAACTAACTTCACGTTATCTACTTCTTCTGACCATAAGTGCTTTCGTCTTCACTGTAACATGTTCAGAGGACACTATCCAGGACCTGAGGTCCCCTAAGAGTTGTTGGGAATCTCAACACTTGTGTTTAATGACACAGCAGAGAACCCAGGTTAGGAGACAGGTAAGATAAATGAATTCATGGAAGGATTGTAGCTTATGACCACCTGTTTATGAGCAAAACCCAGTCATAAAAGCAGCTGTAAGCAGAAAACACAGCAACATTATTTTGTCCTTTTGACATACATTATGGTATTTAAATCCCATAACAGCAGCAGAGATTGTAAAGAACTGATTGTAATTGTCATAATTAACTGTATGCACTTCTCCACTACATTGTACAGCTTTGCTACTGGCAGACCTGATCAGGTATAAAAGAAAACAGAGCTTTTGAAATCCCAGGAGATGGAGGAAATGACCCTTATCCGATTCTTCTCATTCTAAATTACTATGGGTAGAGGCAAGATAATTCCCCAGCCATTTCAAATATGGAAAACATTCATAGAGAGGACACAACTGGAATCTAAAATCATATTAGCTTTGTTTCTTGTGTGGTGTTTTTTTTGTTGTTTTTTGGGTTTTTTTTTACCACTTTGGATGAGATTTGGAAGAGGGTTGTAAAAGAATGGAAATGATGAGCAGATAAGATGTTTATGAGTCCTAAAGCAGATGTTCTTGTAGTCATTTCTTGGAAGATGTGAAATGGCTGTATGAAAGAAAGCAGTCATGTCTTAAAGAAATAAACTTACCTGGAAACTCTAAGACCTCTAAAGGGTTGGATGAGTGAAAACAAATGTCTCAGTTACTTATATGTGTGTGTGGACACATGAGTGTAAATACACACACACCCAACGTGCTCATATTCTCCTGGACAGTCTAGCCTTAGTATCTTTATTATGTTCCTTTTAACAACCCAAAGTAACCCAGAAAATGAATATATAAAATACTAATTTTTTTTAGATTGAAGAAGGGAGATAGACAGGGTAGTGACAGAATTGAGCTATAGAGGGTGAGTTTTAAATCTAGGAGTTAATATTCAGAAGTATGTAAGTTCATGGAAGGTTAGAGGTGGGAGACAACTAGACAGCAGCACATTCCACTGCCTACTCGAATTGTCACATACATATCGACTTTATAGTTCACTGAATGGAATATACTGCATATTCATGGTCAACATTCTTCCCATAAGCAAGAAGAAGGAGCAGGAGAAGCCAGTGGGGGCAAAAGCACAGGAGTTAGAAAAGGAGAAAATGAAACAAGAAGATATAGAAAAAGTGTGACTCTGCAAAATTTAAAATGACCAACTATTAGAATTTACAGGGGAACACATTTAAAAAAAATCCTAGAAGACAGCACAGGCAGTAATTTCCTCTCACATCGGCCCTTACAACATTTTTCTCGATGCGTCTCCTGAGGTAAGTAAAACAAATACAAAAATAAACTATTGAGACTAAGCAAAATAAAAAGCTTCTTCACATCAAAGGAAACAATCAGCAAAACTAAAAGACAACCTACTGAATGGGAGAAAATATTTGCAAAAAAAATATTTGCAAAGACATATCTGATAAAGGGTTAGTATCCAAAATACATAAAGAACTGATACACCTCAACATCAAAAAAGCCCCAAATAATCCAATTAAAAATAGGCAGTAGACAAGAATAGACATTTCTCCAAAGAAGACGTACAGATGGCCAACAGACACATGACCAAGATGCTCAACATCACTCATCAGAGAAATGTAAATCAAAACCACAATGAGATATCACCTCACATCTATCAGAATGACTAAAATCGACAACACAAGAAACAACAGGTGTTGACAAGGATGTAGAGATAATGGATGTGGAACCATCTTGCACTGTTGGTGGGAAGGCAAACTGGTGTAGCTGCTATGGAAAACAGTATGGAGGTTCCACAAAAAATTAAAAATAGAATTACCATATGATCCAGTAATTCTACTATTGGGTGGGTATTAACCCAAAGAAGACAAAAACACTAATTCAAAAAGATATATGCACCCTTATGCTTACTGCAGCATTATTTACAATAGCCAAATTATGGAAGCAGCCCAACTGTCCATTAATAGATGCATGGATAAAGAAGATGTAATATATACACACACACACATACACACACACGTGAATATCAGCCATAAAATAACCAATGAAATCTTGCCATTTGCAGCAACAAGGGTGGATCTACAGAATATAATGCTAAGGGAAATACATCAGTCAGAAAAAGACAAATACCCTATGGTTTCATTCATAGGTGCAATTTAAGAAACAAATCAAATGAACAAAGAAAATAAAAGAAACAACACAATAAAATAGACTTTTAACTTTAGAGGACAAATTGATGGTTACCAGTGGGAAGGTGGGTGGGAGATGGGTGACATAAGTGAAGGGGATTATGAGTACACTCATTGTGATAAGCACTGAGTAATGTATAGAATTATTGAATCACTACATCATACACCTGAAACTAATATAACACTGTTAACTATACTGAAACTAAAACAAAAAATAATAATTCCAAGATAAGAAAAAGCCTAAATTATGAAAAACAACTTGACTTTAATTATGCTCTCCATATCTGTGAATGTTGGCAATACTTCTTGAGTTACTCCTAATTCAGACAGAGTTATTCCAAATCACAAACAACTCAATAAAATCTACACCATGCATTACCACAAAACTTGGATATTATATTTGTAGTAATATGTTTTTGATGAGTGTTTTTATTTCCAGAGATAAAAATTACAGTTCAGTTAAGAAAGAGTCTGGAATATGAATCTTGAAGTACATAACTCAAAGAAGAATTCTATAAAACGTAGATGATAAATTCTATACTGCCCTTAATTTCATTCAGCAATGAAGATTGTTGCAAGAAGATTCTTTTGCAGCCTTGTGGCACCAAGACATCACTGGTTCATTACTCCAGCTATCACTCATTATTATTTAAAGACTTTAGCGTTACATAGTAATATGTTAACAAAAGATGCTAGTAGGTAAGAAGGAGCAGAAAGCAGACAGAAAGAAATTATTAGTAAATGAGGCATGACCAACACATAATGGTTATCTGAATATAAAACCATTTTGTGGCTGCTGTATGTAGAATACTGAACTAAATATAAAACCATCTTGTGGTTGCTCAATAATATTTCTTAAACCAAATCATAAATCTTTAACAAATTCTTGACCAAATACAGGTCAGCCTTACCTTTTTCCTTCAAGTAAAGTAGTTTAAAATCTGCCCTACCCTCTGAGTGCCTAGAACTATGACAACTAATTCTGCAAAGAACTGAGTTGGGTAATGTCATATATATTTTAGCTCCTTTATTTCTCATTATAACTTTGTAAATTGGGCATGGTTATTCTCACTTTATAGATGAGAAACCTGAATTTCAGAGAGATAGGATAATTTGCCCAGTTGTGGACAGTTAGTCAAAAAACAAGGACTGGAACCCAGGTATAGTGGATTGAATGGCCGCCCCCCCCAAAAGATGTCCATATCCTAATCCCCATAACCTGTAAATATCAACTTACATGACAAAAGAATATTACTTCATATTTTTTAAAATGTGATTAGGTTAAGCATCTTGAGAGGATTTTATCCTGGATTAGCCAGATGAGTGGTAAATGCAATAATATGTATCCTTTTATATTTGACACAAAGTGTGGAGGAGAAGACCACATGAAGATGGAGGCATAGACTAGGGTTGATGGAGCCACAAGCCAAGACATACTGACAGTCACTGGACACTGGAAGAGACAAGGAAAGGAACCTTCCTTAGAGCCTCTGGAGGGAGCACAACCTTGTCAGTACCTGCCTTCAGACCTCTGGCCCGCATAACTGTAAAAGAGTAAATATGTGTTGTTGTAAGCTGCCTAGTTCATGGTAATTTGCATGGCAGCCATAGGAAACTGATATAGTAGGTCTCCCGGAATCCTTTCTGCAACACCATTCAGGTTCCTGACCTGAAAACGCCTGCCTGCAGAACTCAGAACATGATACTCTCCTTAGATCAATACAAACTTGGGATCAGCCTTAACAGACGTAAAATCTAGGTTCTTCAGACTGTATATGAATTAGCGTTCTTGATATGTGATTCAAAATGTTTTTCAATTGGTTCTAAACAAAACCCACAAGAGGACAAGCTCCTGATTTCACGGGAGGGTCTCCCTTCTTTACTGAGGTGAATGGGATTACTCAAGAAGAGAGAGAAGATAAATGAAACGTCCCTTCACGTGCTGCTTTCACTGAGTCAATTTTGATGCTGAAGAAGCCAATTCTGCCACTGATCTTTCTACATGCTCGGTATTAATGTGTAGAAGTGAGGATAAATTTGGCCTAAAAAGATTTTAAGATTCTTTCTAGCTCTATGAATCTCTATAATTATGTTACTGTTTCTCAACAAATATTTGTTGAGTGAATAAAGGAATAAATCAATGCATGAGTATGTTG
Source organism: Nasua narica (assembly GCA_028533885.1). Taxonomy (NCBI): domain Eukaryota; kingdom Metazoa; phylum Chordata; class Mammalia; order Carnivora; family Procyonidae; genus Nasua; species Nasua narica. The sequence continues at coordinate 105,448,645 of CM052797.1, read as the reverse complement.
CTATGCATGGAGCCAAGATAATCAAGCCTCATTGTATCTCAATAACAAATATTTAAACCAAAAAGAATGAACGTCTTACCAAAATATGGCTCTCCAGGACAATGACCTGAACAGATTACAAAATGATCAGATTAAAGGGAATAAACAAGTAGCTCTATTGTAATAATACAACTAAACTCCCTGGAATGAATACTTATAGGAGGCTCATGACATTTTAGGTATGATGCATGGAAAAAAATCTGAAGAGGAAAATCTGAAGGAAAATTTTGATTGCCAACGCAAAGGATAAAGAAATCATGGTTGTACTTTACGTCACGCACTATTCTAAGCACTTTGCAGCATGAAATTATTTAATGCTCCCTACAAACCTACGAGGTAGAGCTTATCATTATCCCCATTCTACAGGTGAGAGAACAGATCACAAAACTCATTGCAATCACACTCCTAGCAAGCAATGGCATAAGTAAGAGCCATAGAGAGGCTAGTGCAGCACTATTCACCAAAGCACTGGTGACAGAGATAAGTAGGGTAGAACAGTTAAAGAAGAACCTGGAGTCTGAACATGAAATCCACAAGATCACTGACTTATTCGTTCACTTTAAAGACATGTCTGTGCAAATAATACATGCCAGGCATTTTGCTACAGACTGTAGATACAGCAGAAAACAAAACAAAGAACTAATAAAATGTCCTGAAACAAAAGGGAGAGATTTAATTGACAAACAGTAGAAAACTAAAACAACTGAGAACAGGTGATTTGGGGAAACATAAATGCATTTTTTAAAAGTGTCTAAGTTTTCTTTAAAAATCTTTCAATTATAAGCCTTTCCTAACAGTACTTTAGTGGGCATGTTCATAAAAAGTTCTAAGTCCTTGTAATCCAAGATGGCACCACAAAGATGTGAAAGAACCTATGAAGCCATTCTCAAGGAGCGCCATGTGAAAGAAAGAATGATCTTATCAACAACAAAAACAAAAAGCTATGCAAAAAAAAAGTAGAGAATAGTTTACACAAAGAAAGGGAATCCATTTGGTTCCAACAAAGCCAGAGATGGTTTCTAGCAAAGCAGAGACAGGTCTTAGCCATTGTAAGTGAAAAAGTCAGAAATTGCTCTAATCTGTTCTTTCCATCTCCATGCAAAATGAGTCAATAGACTTCAATGCATAATAGGAATCTTGGAAAACTGCACAGACCCGCAAATTAGGAGAAAGTGCCTTGAATCATAACTCTGCTAAATACTAGCTATGTGACCCTGGGAAGGTTACTTAAAAACTCCTGGTTTTCATCTTATTATGTGGAAAATAGAGATAATAATAGAATTCACCTCACAGGTTGATAAAGAATTAAATGTAATGATGTATGTGAACTGTTTAACAAAGCATAAACTGTTACAAAGTAAGTGTTCCATTTCTTAAGTATAATAGTGCTACTATCATTCACTTGGTAGACTGATCAACTACTGTGGCTAGAATCATCAATAATTTGGTCAGAAGTCTCTTACTGTTTTACCAATATTCTGGTTCTCCTCTTACAAAGCACATGGTAGGATTGCCCTTCCTTCTCCCTTGGAGTTGTGTACACCCCGTAGGGCTTGCCCAGGCTAATGAGATATAAATGGAAGTAAAATATCACTTCTGGCATTTCGAGGCCAATCATGATTCTCCTTATCTCCTTGCTCCTTCCGGGGTAACCAGCAAACATTCCAGATGGTGAAGGGTCTACCAGTCGAGGTCTCTGAATAATGATGACTCAAAAGCAGAGCCCCCCCCTGACATTTTGTAAAGGGTGTGAAGTGAGAAACTCCACTGTGTTAAAGCTACTGAGGTAAGGAGTTTGTTACCACAGCACAACCTGACCTATCCTGACTAATATAACAGCCTCCTAGTTAAATGTTCTGACATTTAACTTATAAGTAAAATAAATGCCTTAAGTCCACTTACATATTGATCCAATCTCTTGCAATCTCTTGCTTTGGTTCTTGTTACCTTTATGCCCTTCAAGTGCTTATAAATCAAGGCTGTCTCACAGACTGAAATTTCCCCAGGACAAAGACTGTGACTTTGTAATACTCTTTACAGAACAGAACTTGTAGCAACACTAAACGGCATTTGGCATTTAATAAATGCCTCCTTCACAATGGCAATGGCAGTGAGGATCATAAAACCATCGGCGTGCTAATCCCTTCGTGTCCATCCCCACTACTTCTATCTACTACTCAATAGCTTTCCTAGAAAAAAGAGTTATTTTGAAAACAACTGTCACTGAAGAAGGCAGGTAGGTAGGCATTCTTCTCACTAATGGTTTTAAACCTATTCTGAGAATGGACAAAACAAACCTATAAACCCGATATTCCTGAGCTTTAACGTTCCAGAATAAATAACAAAAATGTGAATGTGTTCATGTTCTATAACGGAAGCATGAAAACAATTAGTCTTTCTTTATACAAGTTTTCCTTATTGGAGCACTAACACGTGAAAACACTGAGAGACAATTTGCACATCCCGGAGAGGAGCGGGAACGGGCTGAGTAGTGTCTGTACACGCAGAGGTAGCGGTCTCTCTTCCTTCTTGCACGCGCTCTCTTCACCCTTGCTCTGGCCAGGCAAATCAGTGTCTAGGGCGACAAGCTGGTCAGCCTGCCTCGGTCAGGGTGAAGTGGGGAAGAGAACGGGGGGCAGGGAGGACGGCGAGCATGGGAGTGGGTGAGGCCATGCGCTAGCCTGCGAGGACACTCTTCCCTTGTGTCCCTTTGCTTATCAATCACTAGTCTGCACAGCCGGCCCTGAGTAGGCACACGGCCCTCCATGGAGTTTGCGCCCACTGCCGGTCAGCGCTTCCTTCACTCCAGATGGAGCTATGATCATCGGGGAAGGCTCAGGTGACCGGCACAGGCAGATGAGAAGCAGAAAAGGTGAGGAGGCTGAGGACTTGCCTTGGTCAAGGTCAAAGGACAGGAGCTCAGTTGCCCTTAAGGTGAAGAGTAAACTGCGCATCATGGCTGACTAGAGCCTGCAATAGCTGACCTTCCCCTCCCCACCCCCTTCCAGCCTCAGCTGCTGCCATTCTATCTTCACTCACTTTGCTCCAGTCACATTCACTTCACGTTCTTTAAAGGTCCCTTGTGCATCCCTCTCTCTCAGCCGACTTAACTCCTCCCCATAATTCTTTTTTTTTATTCGACAGAGAGAGAGAGAGAGAGAAGGAGAGAGCACAAGCAGGGGGGAGTGGTGAGGGAGAGGGAGAAGCAGACTCCCCCCTGAGCAGGGAGCCCCATGTGGGGCTCGATCTCAGGACTGTGGGATTATGACCTGAGCCGAAGGCAGACGTCTATCTATAATTCTAAGATCAGCTCAAATGCCACTTACTAAGGAAAACCTTCCCTGACACTCCACAGCTACCCCAGAATAGAAGAGGGCTTCTGGCCATACACCTTTGCACATGGGAATTTCCCTTCATGGCTCTTACCTAGTTTTTAACTTTGCACTAGTGTGTTTATTTGTTTAGTATCTGCCTCTACACAAACCAGGAAGCCATGTGAAGGAAGAGACAATGTCTACTCACCATTGAATCTCTAGTACCCACTACTCTCCCTGACGTGTGCCCGGTGCTCCCCAAATAGTCATTAAGTGAAGGAAGTCAATGAAAGGCATGGAGCACAGTGTGCTGATAAGCCTCACATCTTTTAGATAAAGACACCTCCACTCCTCCTCCTCCTTCCCTCTACTAACTGCTTCTCCAAAGCCTTTTCCCATGTCGACATATCTGTCTGCCTGTCCATGGACAACTCTCGGCCAGAATCTCAGGAGAAAAGCACATTAGATGAAAGCACCCACTGCAAAGGAGGCGTTCCCAAAACAGGAATGTGGCTAGGGGTCCCAAAAACAGAGAAAGGATTTAGACTTTAGCCCTCCAGCCAAGAGAGGCAAAGCTTTCCTTTACTCTCCTCCTGTAAAAACTACTGCAATTTGATGAGAGTGTGGTCCTAATGCAGACTGATGTCAAATCCTCCTGGAGACATTTATGAAAAGTAACATTTCTGAATCCTGAGGAATCTTTTCTTCTCCCTACCAGAATGTTTCAGGGGTTTTTCATGAAGACTCAGGTGTGGAAATAACCAGGTTAAGTGAGTATTTTCAAAAAACCACAGCCCCTCTATTCCAAGTGTCAGGATAAAGGTTTGGGACCTGTGATAACTCTTCTAGAAAAAGAAAAAGAGCAATACACAGGTCAATTCAATTTCTAGAGGTAACAAGCTCTGTGGTTTCTAGGTCCTTGACTGTAAGAAGCACTGCCACAAGGCTGTGCCAAGGAAGTGGTGATGTGGACTTCCTTGTAATTTGGGATACCACTAATCCCAGAAAAGCTAGGTCTCACTGAATGAAGCTAGGCCTGCACAGGAGGGGCTGAACAGCAAAAGGAACAGACATTCCCTTTGCTGTGGGACAAGCAAATGCCTTACAGTGACCACAACGATCTGTGTCCCACAGCTGGAAACAGGAAGGGGGTTTCTGAGAAGGAAGCCGCCTTTTCCCTTCAACAGTGACTCACCCAACATGCTCACTCTGGCAGTTAGTTCCTCCATTCTTCTCAACAAAGAATAAAAGCCTACAAATCAAGACTGCAATACTGGAAGAGACATTTAGCTACAGAAATGTTAAGGAAGCAAGAGTTAACAACAACACTCGAAAATGAGCAGAATGACTATCTGATACCAACTATCACATATCCAATCTGTTATCACTAATATCTAATCTACACCCCAAATCATTCTATACCTAATATCACTCAATGAAAACCTAGCTTGTAATACAGATATTCAGTCTTAGGTTCCAAGAAATCAACATGAAAATACTCTGCCCACCCTAACTCTCAAAATCATAAAAGCAAGGTTTTACATCTATGTGAAGATCTCTTTTCTAAAATACTATCCTGTGATGTAACAACACGCAAAAGTGGGTCTTCATTAAAGACGGAAGCTCAGATAACTGAGGTATTTCAGTATAAGAGCAAATGAAGGACAAGCTCACAGAAGGGAGTAGTCAAAGAATGAGACAAGAGAAACCCAGAGGATGACGTCTATCTCCAGTTCTAGAGAAGGACCGGAGCAAGGAACCAACAAACACCAGAAGGTACTTGCCAAAGGACACTGGCTCTTTCTAGTGGAATCAGAGAAGGGCACCACATGAGTTTATTTCCCATTCAGTTCAAGGAGGAAACATCCTCAAGGAGGAAAAAATATCAAAATATGGAACAAAGGACTGGGGAGAAGCATTTTCAGGTCTCCTTCCCTACATTAGCTAGACAAACACCCAGAGGACTCACAGGGGCCCAAAGTGGCCATCAGTCACAGCTGGACCTAACATTAAATTCCCCAGTCAATAAAAATGTTAAAGCCAACAAAGAGGGTGTTAGACATGAGGTGGAATGCGGTCTGTTTTCATTTTAATCAGAACTTGGCTGCTACTTCTATCCCACAGGTAATTTGCTTCTGGATTGAAATAAAGGGAGACCTCGGAAATAAGGATAGAAATGTTGTAATTTTACAAAACCAAACTAAACCGAAACAAAACAAAACAGAAAACATCGCAAACCAAGCATCTGAAAAGAAGTCAGAAGAGTTGCGTTCACAACGGCCCTTTGCATACCTGGTGTGGTCTCTCCTACCTCATCTGCCTTCGGCCACCCCAAGCTAAAGTTCCTCAGTCAGAGACGGGTGTGGACAGTAGGTGGCGATGTAGGTTAAGTGAACTTGAAGGCAGACTTCAAAGAATCCAGACAGATTATGGGGAGGGAGTACAGCTCCTGGGCTCTCTAAGGTTCAGTACCGCTCTCTGCTGCTTAAAGGGAGGACATGTAGATCTCACCTGCGTGGCAACAAGGAAACAGCTGTCCCTGACACACTGTAGGACTTCAGTCCAAATGCTCCCCTGTCCTAGTCTATGCTCTGCTTTTCACCAACACTGTCCACTAAGTAAATTGTCTCATTCACACCTCAACATGGATTATACATAAGAAGGTGCAACAAGTTAAAATAAAATGAAACAAAATGCACGTCTCCTAATATGCCATTACTGGAGAGCTCTACACTATCACAGGAGATAAAGAATGCTGCTTTATTTCCTTTCAGCTTCCTTTCTTCTCAAGGGTTCCAAATTACAGCACTCGTGAAAAAATTCCGCTAAAATTTAGACACCGGTTTTCTCGAGTTGTGCCCCAAGATAACCTACAGCAGAATTACTGAGCATGCTTAACAAAATGCAGATTCTCAGTGCCAAATTGACCTAGTGAAATACACCTTCTGAGCCTGGAAACCGCATTTTGGCTAACCCCTCACTTAGGCAAGAAAATTGCTCTTCCTATCTTAAAATTCATTGAATAGCCTACCAACAAGTAAGCAAAGCCTGTCTGAATAACAATATTTATATTCAGGGCAGCAGCAGCCGAAATCTGTAAGGAGAGTGTTGCTTTTCTTTCCACTACCCCCCTCATCATGACAGATAACACAATACGTAACATCCTCTTGGCTTTTTCCCCTGTTGTATTATTTCTTGATGGTTTCCTAAGACTCCCTGGTCTGAAAATTTAAACATCTTAACTTTTTCCAGAGCATACAATTTTAATACTTAGGGATTTGGGATGAAGTTGACAAATTTTGCAAGAGATCGTGTAAATTGGTTCAGTGTGTGCTGTGTGTCAGAGCAAGACCACAAGTGTGCCAAATTATAGGGCACCCCCGCGATGTTTCAGGAGAGAATATGGATGCAAAAAAAAAAAAAATGGAATTAGAGGTATAGTGGCTGGAGGAGACTTGATTACAAAATTCTGACAGCCCGTGCGAGATCATTTCATTCTGAGAATGGGTCACATGGCTAGACCAGATCAAAGGCAGAAACATTGCATTTTCTAAAAGATATAGGCTTAGCATATTTGAGGGGCAGGTCTCTTTAGAGAAGTTGCATTTATTTTTGCTACATTGTTAGATCCAACACCTTTATAGAGGTGCTTCGATAAATGAAAGTCCTGGATAAGACCAAAGTGTTATCATAAGGTTGAGAGGTTTGTGTAGCCGAACCCCCAACAGGAGGTGCAAATGAGAAAAAAAGCCCATGTATACAAAATACTTGTAGCAACAACAACAAAATAACAGACAAAACAGTCAGTGTTCTCATCACTCATCCCTCCACCTCATTAACAAAAGATGGGGAGAAAAAAACAAAAACAAAAACAAAAAAACACTGGATGCCAAGGGCCCAGATTATACCTTCCAAAGAACACAGATGACTCCCACCTGGGGAGTCTGAATAGGCTCTGACAAACCTCGTCTCTCTGGGGGGAGCCCCTCACGCCCCAAACCTATGGCTTCTGTTTTCTTCCCTGAGGGTATGGCCAGCCCACCGCTAATGCCACAGCCAGCTACCATAAACTGTAGGAGCAGCTGGTGGGGTATATTTCAGCAGAGCATCTTAGCAAAGTACATAAATTCCGTACAGGGCGGCTGCAAACAGAGCTATCATCAGCCTGGCTGAGCTATTTTTGGAATCATCTTAACTGATGGTCCCCCGCTATTCTCCACTCCTGCTTTCCTTCTCCAGGCCCACTGTCTCTCTTTCCAAACCTGAGACACCCAGGATTGGCTGATCAATAATATGATAAAGAGCAGACAGCCGAAGGGAACTGGTAAACAGCTGACATAAGTAGATAGATTTGGGAGTGATACACAACACAGAGAACATGATTAAGGCTGGGGCGTCTGTAGACAGAGAGCCTGTATAAGAATTCAGGCTTCACAGATGGACTGGGGGTGGGGTGGAGGGAGAGAGGAGGGGAGCGGAGTGGAGGGGAGACTGCAACACAAAAAAATTCTTCAGGAGCATTCTTTTTTTTTTTCCCCACCACATGCTGTACGCAGTCCTTGATTCGGCAGGTCAGGCTCGAGGGTGACATGTACAACTTGCCCCTTAACCTTCTAAAACTTGCTGCTATCTCCATGGAGGATGTGCTGGAGAGTGCAGGGGTGACTAGACAGGTTATGAGCAAGAAGGAAGAGAAGATTCAGCAACAGAGCTTCAGCAGACCCAAACCAACTGGTCCTCTTTACGTCTGAGAACTCAGGAAGTTTTGCTCCTCTCAGTGCAATGTCTACACAGAAGCCTCTTCACCGCGTCTGGTTACCGGGGTTGAAGATCAACACAGGCCTGCCACTCAAAGGCAAAGTATACCGCAGATTCCCAGGAGTTGGCACTAACCACTCTGTTTAATATTCCTAAAATAATGGAACCTTTGGCTCTACTGTTTATAGCGTGGTTTTCTATCTGTTGCCACTGTCTGTATTCTTTCTTTCCAATATCTTGATACTGGTGATCAAATAAAACAAAGCTGGGAAGAAGTCTGAAGGCAGAGGGACTGGTTTTGAGTTCCAGGGGAGAGACTTAACCCTCTCCTTCTTTCCTCATTGTACCTTTCTCACCTTGAAAAACTATTCAACCTCTTAAGGGCACATTGGAATATATCCATCGAATCACATCACTTGTCTACTTGAAACAACCCCAAAGTTTCCTGTTGCTCTTCAGATAAGATCCAAACTCCTTACCTTGACTGGCAAGACCCTGCCTGGCCCTCATCTGTCTTCTTACCACTCCCTATTCCTTGTTTCTGCTCCAGGTACACATGCTTCCTCTCTATCCCACAAACACACCTTTGCACTAACAAGATCCTCTGCCTGAAGTGCCTCTCTTGAGACCCCCATGGGGCAGCCTCCTGCTCCTCTCAGGTCTCAGCTCCTGGCCCCTACTGGAGAGGCCTTCCTCATCATCCTCCTACCCCATTCCCTTAGCTAGCCTTATTTTCTTCATGACATACTGCCCCAGGAAGATTAGGCTATTTACTTGTTGACTCGCTAATTGCCTGTCTCCATCTCTAAAATACAAGCTGTGTTGTTTGGAGCTACATTATCAGCACTTAGACACATGGGTACTCAATAAATATTGGATGAATATTACCGAATATATTTCTGTCCTCACCTCAAAGGGGAATAATAATAATACCTCCTTGAGAGGGTTGGTGAGAGGACTAAATGAGAAAATGAACATAAATTGTTAACCATAGTGCTTGGAACACAGTAGGGCTTCAACTGTTTGGATACTTTTCACATTTTGAAAGTCACTTCTTAAAACTGTAACCACCTAAAATAGCTTTCTGCTACCCTGATAAATTGAAATCTTCTAAATCATTTTCAAACCTTCTCTCCAAATATGTCTTTAAGCTTTCCTGACCCAACATTCCTCCTCTGGACTCCTCCTCCTATTTAAATACTCTAAGAAAAGCAGGAAATGAAAGAATTATTTGAATTTCTTAGATTATATATGGGAGCAGAGCCAAATGGTTTGTCCAAGTAATGTCCATCTTGCCAAGCCTAATGGGTAGACGGACACACTGGGATCCCTCTAGAAAGAGTAATAGGTCATGGAAATGAATGTTCTGTAAACTTCACAAGACTAGAAATCTTGGAGGCTTCCTGACATTTATGGATTACCAAGATGAGCTCCAGGATGGAAGCTCCTGAAGGAAGAGGCTTCTCAAAAGGCATGAAGTCTTAGGCAAAAAGGAAAATGAGATAACTAGGAGCACTGAACAATTTATCGTGTCCTAATTACAGAATTTGTTAAAAGAATATGAAAATCAACCATTTTGTCTATGAAAGCCACAGAAATAGGAGAACTTTGCAGAAACAACAAGGGGCACAACCATTTCTAGCTTGAGCAGCTTTCACAGGAGCTAAGGCAAGAGGCGGTGCCATGGGCATCACCATTACAAAGATCCATTTCCAACGCCTTGGTTATACCTTCATGGGTAACATTTTAATCTCTTTCTGAGACAGCTGTTTGATATGTGAAGTGACATTATAAATTCCACTTGGACAGGATTCTACAACTCTTGTATCTTACACAGGGCCTGGTAGAGCTCAACAGAATCAACAGTTTCCAAATGCCATGTGGGCTCCTGTTCAAAGTTCTACATAACAAGATTAGTCCTCCAAAAAACTAAAATCACTGAGTCACAGAGATACTGACGAGAATATTCAGTTTTCTCTGATCCTAGCAATTGACATCATATTATTTAAACCAAAGCTGAGATCCATTATTTTTTAAATATGGGGGGCAGGGGATGTCAAAAAAGATGCCTTTTTCTTACAGTAGGACTTGCCTTTGATTGAGGGGCTTTCATTACCCCTCCTGTCCTCCTCTTTTCTGCTCTGAGAAATAGGCTGGTATCACCCCCTGTTGTACCTCAAGGCATAGATGGGACTTATCCAAGGCAAACAGAAAGAGGGGAACAAAGACTAAGCTATAGCCTCCTTCCTGCTTAGCCTTGTTTCAAGTTCTCATGCCTTGTGCCATCTTATAATCAGCTGTTGGTTTAATTATGAAATACCTGAATGATGTGTAATTACAGCTCTTTTTCATGAATGGCTGCCTCCTTGTAAAGTAAAACATCCGGCTAAGGAGTAACACCTGGAATCTGGAAGGATCATCTATTCACGGCAAGAACAACTAAAGAGAGCCACCGATTGTGTTAGCATCTCATGCGGACTTCTTGAGGTAGCCATTATTAACTGTTCGGCAGGTGTAATTATACGCAACTGGAAAATGTGGTAACCATTTTTCATTCAGGAGACAAAGTTAAGCATCCTTTGAGTTAGAAACAATTTTCTGAAATATATATATTTTAAAGAATGTCTTATTTCAAGGGCAGGGGAATTAGAAGCCTATTTTGCAGAAGAGCAATTTCGTATGTGAATCTGAACAAAGGCAGAGAATGAGAGAACAGTTTTATCTACCTAAGTTACGGTTCTACTATTTATGAAACATCAAATATAAATGGGAATGATAATTACATTATTTTTGGCTCGCTATTACTAAAGCATAGGAGAAAGTGAACTGTGAATATGCTGGCGTCCCAAAGCACAGGACGTTTCAGGAAATGGAGGAAAAGAAGTCGATCCTCATGCACGAAAACTCTGCTAACATTGCAAATAAGTGAACATGTTATATTGTCCTATCCATTTTCAGTGAGAACAGTGGTTTGGTTCACCAATTCTCTGTTACCTGCATGCTACAGTTTGGAAATCAAAAGTCCATACTTTACCACCAGCTTTAGCCACGAGACTGAGGCATATGACCTTGGCCTGGCAAATAATGTAGGGAAAAAATATTATTTCTACTACTCTGTTCTGTAAGATGTATGGAGCTGCTCATGAAAGCTAGCATCTTATTCTACTTTCATGTCAGGTCAAGATGTATTTCTCACTTTCTCATTACATTACTGTTCCCAAACCAGGAAATAATCTTCAATGTGTGATTCCCAGTAGTAAGAATATGTGAAATGCTTTAAATATTTGCTAAGCATTTGATGATATTCAATAAAACTTCCATAGATGTCTAAAGTAGCATTATTTCATTGCTGTCAGATGAATGAAGTTGAATGTGCCATATAAAATGGAAACTCTGATGGATATGGCACTAGATGTGATTAAGATCCATATTTCAAAAATGTTCTCTTTATAACAGTTGCTGCTGCCAACTCCCAGGGAAGAGATTCAAGATGCTTAAAGGAATACATTATATCCTCTTAGAAAAAGGAAAGAAATAAATGGAACCACCAAATACTATTTTTAAATAATTTTCTTTAATGCCCCTTGGCATGTGGTAATATGCTAGTGCAATATATGAAACACCTAGAAAAAGTGGATATAAAAATCCTGATTTAAATTTTTAAAAAATTTTTAAAATTCCTTTAATATCTTGTAGTAAGATGGAAAAAAAAATCCAAGTTACAAAATATAATCTCTTCCCTTCATTCTCCTGACCAATTAACTTTTCAAAATCCTGTATTATGTTAGCAGAGATGCTGCATTTAGACATCTGCCTTCAATAAAACATATTAATTCAGGATCAAACAAACTTAGAATCTGTGACAGAATCTAGGCTCACATGTATTTTATAGTATCCATAAAGAATGGGTATGGGAAGCAAATACAGATATCAAAACAGTTTTGCTAAGCCTATTTACCTTGCTTATAAAAATAATTTTAAGTATGCTCCAAGTGATTTGGAAGAAATATTGTATTTTAATCAACTAAAATGGTAGTAATAAGTCAGGCTTATTTAACCTCTAAGATCATTTATTAGGATGGAGATACACAACACATGTGCACACACACACGCACACACACACACACATCGCATCTTGGTCTAGTCATTGCATGTGTATTTGAAAGCAATTTTATTAAAAAAAAAACAAAATACGACACTCTTTTCTTTAATTCAGACTGACTTCTTCCTCTGGCTCTCTGAAATTGTAATAGGTTACTGTTCGTGGTCTCTTCTAATAATTCTTAACAGAACACAAAATTCTTTAGCTTTCATCTGAAGCACTGTTATCAAACACCATTGCCTAGAAAACTAAATTGTCTTTCAAGGCAAGACACTCTGATTAACTTCCCTGAGCTGGCCTTAATTCTGGCAGAACCATTTCCTCAAATTCTACTTAATTGAGGCAAAGGACTTGATCAAATTAACTTTAACTCAAGGTGTTTTATTTAGATGTGAGCAATTCTCCCTGGGTGCTCTCACAACCCCAAACAACAATGGACTTAAAATAATCTAATTGCCAAAGCTTCATATAATTACCATATACTACAGGACCAGATGCAATATTTTCTCTAAAACAGAACTGATTCTTTTAGGGTAGGATTAGGATTTTTTCTATCTCCGGCTACCCAACAACTGATGAGTTGGGGAACATCATCAGGCATCCATACTGGAACTACTAATGGTTGAACTGTTTTAACCAATTTAGCAGTCAAAGATCACGGACAGTGTCCTCACAACTAGACCTATGGATCTGATGCATGACTTTCTTAGCCCCTACCAAGTTTTACTTTTTTATGTCTTGGTCTCATCATTTCTTTTATATATTTCAAGCAGTGATTTAGTTATTTCTCAACTGAAACACTGGCTTGCTTCCGCTTTAACAGTTGTGGATCAGAATTGCTGAAAATTCTACTTTGACATGAAGCACTTACTGCAAATACCTTTGAACTTGCCTCCCTAGGGGACTAAAGAATCAAACAGAGGATGATTATAAGTCCCAAGGTGAGTTCCTTAACTCACTTAAAACTGTGATTATAGGCCAGTCTAATAGCGACAGTTCAGGATAGAGACGAATAGTCCTTTTCCCTCTGCCTTACCTGCCTTGGTTTAACTAAACGGATGTTTTCCTGTTTCTCAAACACACTAAGTTTATTCCTTTCACAAGCCCTTGACTTTTGTGAATGCCTCTGCACAGAATGCTCTTTCCCTAAGCTTTCCCAACACTGGATCCTCGTCACAATTCAAGTTTCAAATGTCCAAATCAAAAAATGTCACTTTCCTCAGAAAGTGAGTCACAGGGGCAGGTCTGGCAGGTCCAGGATGGTCCTATCTAAAGTTGTACTTCTCCCACCTCCAGGCACTTTCTGTATCTTGTATAATTTTAGTTATTACATTTGACATTACCTGAATTCATTTATGTGTTTATATGGTCCCAAACAACCCCACCAAATGCAAACTTCATAAGGATAGGGATAATGTTGATCTTGTTCAGCACTGCATTACCACACTTAGAATAAATATTTCTTTAAATAAATAGCTTCTCAAACTTCCACTAGCTTTACAATTCGAACTCCTAGGTGGGTTAGTCCACTTCCCACACATAGTTTCCACAAACACACCTCTCTTTTGATCCTAGCCCAGAGATTAAAAAACTATGGTCCTTGAGCCAAATCTGTCCTGCTGCCTGTTTTAGTTAATAAAGTTTAATTGGAATTCAGTCTTGCCCATTAGTTTATGTCTTGTTTGTGGTAGCTTTTGTGCCACAACAGAAGAACTGAGTTGAGACAGAGAAGTCAGTTGTGACAGAGACAGTATGGCTCACGAGCCTAAAGCCTTTACTATCTAGCCATTTATAGAAAAAGTTAGCCAACATCTGTTTCAACTTTTTAAAATGGACTGTCTAGTCTCCAGGTCTTGAGGGAAATATTCAGGGATGAAGTTTATTCAATACCAGTGACTCTCACTCATGACATAAATATTTAAGAGTTTATTATTTTTAGTCAAAGCAACATTCTCTCCAAATAGAGTGAGTTTCAAAGTTAACCTACCTCCCAAACATGTAACTTGCAATCGATAGAATTACTCACTGATAGCTCTTGGATCAATAATTATTGAACTATAAATTAAGTGGCAATTTAGAAGGGAAAGCTAAGCCAACAGGTAATTACCCAAAAAGGTGAGGAAACCTTCATTAACAAATACTTGCTGCCTGCAGGTAAGTGTGATGGTTTAACTATCAGTCTGGATACAAAGAGGCCAAAGAAAACCGGTTCTTTGGTACAAGACAATTTGAGTGGAAGGACATAACTATTCCACAAGAGAGTAAATATAGGACTTCAAAGGTAGTGGCAATAAAATCAGACATAACTAAGTACGTTGGTACATTAGAACAAAGTATAGTGTAAGCACAAGGAAATGCTCTTCCATGAATACAATTACTACACGAAATCTAGCTTAGATCCCTGAAGGGATGTTGTCATATTCCCCTGACATTGTTTTGAGTAGGAGCTGGCCTTGAGGCGGAGACAGCCGCATAGCTCAGCATGTCAGTCCGCACCGCAGTGCCCCAAATCACAAGGCAGGCGGGGGCAAGCCCAGCCAGTCCTGGCTGCTCGGTGGAAGCTTACATAAATTACTCCTTCCAGAAAGACACTGAAAAATGGCGTGGTCTGGCAGCCCTCAGGAATGGCACTCATTACAGCCACAGCAAGTGTTTCACTTATTAACTTGAAACCAATTTACTCCCATTCTGTTTCAAAGATTCTGTGGAATCTGTTGGAAAAAAACAGAGCTTTTCCTTTAAACTATTCTGATGGGATCTATAGATTCCTTATCATTCACCCCCTTTGAAGGGGATTCATTGGCTTCATCTTTAGATTAGGTAAAGGGGAATATGGAACAACAAATTAGAGACCTGAGTGTGGGACAGCATAGTTCTAAAGATGGTGTGAATGGCCAGTTATTCCTGGAATGTTCTTTTCTCTCCCCTCTCAGTCAGTCCAAGGAAATCTGCAGCAATGGTACATTCGTGTGACGATGTCCAAATTCTGTTTTCTAGTTTCTGATGATCCACAAGAGAAATTAAAGGATAATTCAGACTTTTGAAGGCCAGGGGGGTATAGTACAAATGGACTTGGAGTTTGATCTCCCATTCACAATTGGGGATCAGCAGGAGATAAATCTTTGAGGAACAGAAGTAAAAAAAAAAAAACAAAACCTCACAATATGGCCATGTGCGACTACTGATCACACCCACTCAGGAAAAATTGATTATTATGAGCAAAATTATACCAAAGGCTTCAGTCCCTTAAATATCAACATTCAAAAATAAAGCATGTTTCCACTGGCAGGGAAAATATGATGCACTGTTGTATGCAAACCTTTATGGAAAGAATAATTCATAGGATTCATAATTTATCCTTGGCCTTGAGGAAAGACATTCAAGAGCAATTAGGAATTTACAAAACACAGTATTAAAAGTATTAAAAGTTTACAATAATCATGTGCAGTGAGATTATTATAAGCCAAGACAAGCCAAGATGTCTATAATAGGCACATTATGCATGTTTTAGTAATTACAAGATGGACAAACATGCTGCTAAAAACAAAAACAAAAAACCCTACTTTCTGAGCACTGAAGTTTCCTTATCTGTAAAATTCAAACAATAATCTCTATTTGCAGAGCTATCCTCATACATATGTAACCAGCACCGTCACACAGAGTCCTGTGAGTTTGGGGTTCAACGCCTTGCAATCACTGTCTTAAAAATCCCAAGAATTTTATCGTTGAGCTTGAGTTTTATAAGTTAAGTTCAAGGAGAACATTGGCTCCCAAGTGGTCTTATCTCCCCAGGGCAAGTTCTTGGCCACCTGGTTTTCCACCTTCACCCAGCAACGGCTGCTTCTTTCTGCCCCCATGGGCAGAGCCATGGGGATAAGACTTGGGTGCCTATGAGGGTCTGCACACAGGAATAGCCTCCTGCTGGAAGGAGCACATTGGGAGCAAATTAAAACAAAACAAAACACCACAACTGGTTGAGAGAGACTGGGGAAAAAAGAAAGGAAATGCTTTTTCCCTACTTTTTGAACGAGGGGCTCACATTTGTATTTTGCATTAGGCCCCACAAATTATGTAAACAGTCCTGCCCGCTGCACATGATTATTGTAAGGATCACAGGATATAATAATATATGTAACAACTAAAAATATTGCCTGGCCCAAAATAAATGCTCATTAAAAGTCAGCCCATGTGATTGTGTTGCTGGTTTTTCTTTCTTCTGCATATATTTCCTTGTGGCCGAACACCCCACTGCTTATTACTTGCACCACTAAACTTTACCAGGGACAGCTTAACCCCTCTGGGATTAAACTAAGCCCTTGGTCCCTGGTGACTTTGGTAGATGAGGACCCCCACGGTTTTTTTAGTTTTTTAAATTTAAATTCAATTAGGCAACCTATAGTTAGAGGACCCTCACTGTTTAATAATGTGAGCCTACCTGGGAACAGGACAGAAAGGTCTGAATTAATTTCACACAAGATTCTACACCAGCTGCCACAAAACCCCTCCATGAAAAGCCTGGAAGTTATCTTGGGTACACTCCACTTCTTCAAACGCCAATTCCTGTCCTGTCTCCTATAAAATATTTTGCAAGAGCAGCAATTCCCTGAGACAAATCAGAAAGGTTAGACAAGTAGCTCAGAGGCCTGGGGACACCGATGTTTCTATTGTTACAAGTTTAAATGATCAAGGAGCAGTTCAAGCCGTGAGAGATGAAGCCATAGGACAACGCTGGTTTTTCGGTGCCTGTTTAAATGCTGAGATGGAAACCACATGGTTGGGAGCTAGGCTTCTAACCTTCTAAGCTAGGCTTAGGTATTTTTTTCTTCATCAAATGATAATACAGCAGTTACCAATAATAATGATGGCTCAGAGAAATCGCCTCAGGACTAAGAGCCATAGGAGCTGCTGAACTCTAGGAAACAGACTGAGGGTTGCTGGGCGGGAGGGGGGAGCACTGGGTGTTCCATGCAACAGATGAGTCCCTGAACTCTACGGCTGAAACCAGTAATATAGTATATGGTAATTAATTGAATTTAAATAACATTAATAATAATAATAATAATGAAAGAAGAGCCAATGAGTAGCAGATCAGGTGTAACTGAGCCCAACATTTCTGTCTTCCCCACTGTGGAATGCTGCTTTTCCCACTGCCGTTCCTGCTGCAGCTGCTGCCGCTGTGTTTTGTTTCTGTCCTAAGTAGCCTTCCTTATTCTCTTTAGGGTTGGTCTGATACTTACAGAGGCCTATAACAATAGTACAGGAAGGAGTATACGTTAAAAACCCAGGGTACGACCCTGGGTTAAGACCAACACACTCTGACACGTGCAAAGCAATACTCCGCAAAGGTAACTTGTGCCTTAAATGTCTCTTTGAACCGCTCCCATCTGGGCCAAAGAAGAATCCGATTGCTCCGAAATCACATTTCCTCATATTAGACGTTAGCCTTCTAATGTAGTAGTATTCAGTAATGATGTCTAAAAACCTATTATCTCTTTAGGAGTTGGACAAATGTCCTTACCATGGCAAGCTATGAGCTGCTGAGATTTCCCTCTTTGTAAATATGGAATAATTTTCCTCTAAGAGATCTATATTCAACCACGCAGATTTCTCCTGTGGCCCAAAGTTTCAAGTCATTAAGTTTATCATTATTAATTAACTAAATAAAGGTACACTCATGCCAACTATATGTATGCTGCCATGCTAAGCAGTGAAGACCCAATGATAAATAGGACATTTTTCCCCAACTATGAGGAAACCAGAGATTGGTTCAGGAGATACACAGGTAGGCAAAGAAAGCAACGAGAACGTCATGAGTTCTGAAAGATGTGCATTGCAAATACTATGGGAACCTAGATGTGGACGAACCTGACATGCTGGGGGTAAAAGGAAAGTCTTCTCACGAAGGGAGACCCCTGAGCGTCACAAAGTAGTCGGCTAGGCAGATACAAAGAGAAATGGCGTATGGTGCCTAACATGGAGCATAGATGCAGGAACAGCAGTGTAGACAGCTCAGGGAATCTGAGGAACTAGAATCTGTTTGCTAAGATGAGAGCACTAGAGTATAATGGAAAGGGACAAAAAACAAGGAATACCACTATTACCAAAGAAGGCCAGCAAAGCACTGGGCACACGGAGGATGACTGTGCAATGATCATTTATGGCATCGGAGCACTACCCTCTTCTTGGTCATCTCCAAGCCCGTATGATCATTCCCAACCCATCCCCTATGCACCCTACACGCCAAGGACCTTTCCGTCATAGAATTAAACAGTGCCTTAGAGATTAGCCATGAACAAGAATGGGACACTAATACACCTATAAATCTGACCTAAAGAAGCCTGACTCTGGAAAGGCCAAGGTTACAGAAAGATTAACCTAAAAAAAAAATGGGGGGGGGGGATTTATTGGTGACCAGAGGTGGCATCTTTCATGAGACCCAGCAGCGTGTGAGCTAGGGGGTGTGGACTGCATTCATCCGAGCATCCACACGCAGCACCTACCCAAAAGAGGCATTCCCAGCCATGGTTAGTGGCCGCGGCTTGAGGATCAAGAAGACTGAATCTGAAGCTGGGCAAAGCACTTTGCACAATTAAGTCTCTTTTCTAAAATGAAGATAACACCTCCTTTATAAGACTGGAATGAAGATTAAACAAGATTATGCAAGCAAAGTGCTCTTCCCAGTGCTTGGCATGCAGAAAACACTCCGTCTCTGCTATTATTTTTTACTGTAACAAGTAGCCACCTGGGAAGTAGATGCACTTTCTGTAACAAGAGCAAAGATTTTCAAAATCTTATTGCATATGTCCTTTTGTATGGACTGAGCATCCACTTTTGCTGTGACGGAGCAAGAATGTTCAGGGAAAACTTGGAAAGGGGAAAGAATGGAGTCCTTTCTTCACTTAGCATTCAAGTTTCATGCCTTCGAGATGTTAATCATGAGAGCCTCACTCTTCTGTTTTCTACCAGATGTGTAGCGGTGTAGCTAAAATCAGTCACAGACAGGTACCTTACTCCATCATCACGGTGATACAATCGCTAGCTTTTCTATTTCTGACAATTGGCAAGCTGTCTTTTTTTAATTGGTTCCTTTATCAAGAGGGTTTGCTTATAAATAACAGTGAATCAAACTGTTAAGCGAAACATCCCAACTACTGGCAGGTATATCCTGTCAGTTTAATTTCAAATATCCATTTCTTCTCCCAAGACAATAGTAATCCTCCTCTAGCCACCCCCCAGCCCAATGGCTTCATCATATGTCTTCATCTTCCTCCGTGTTTTTTTTTTCCTCTGTGAGATCAGAAAAACACAGAATTTTTCTACAGTGGTAAGACATGTGACTTCTCCATAAGGAATACTTGTATGCCCTTTCTTTTCCTCTTTGCCTGTCCTGCACACATTTGTCGCTGCCATCTGCTGCTTTTGCTCCTTTCAAGCCTGCTGTCCCTGCTGCTCTCACCACCCCTCTTCCGCGGGCAGCCTCATTTGGGTCAGCAGGGCTGTTCCTTTCCCTCAGGTTCTAGGGAGGGAGAGAAAGAAAAGGGCTTCTGGACCAACTATCACAGGAAAACCACTTACAGGACATAAAGGGGCCTTCTTCCCTCCCCCCTTCAGTGTTTCCAATTTTCTTTCTATTACCTCTGGAACAGAGGAGGAGCCCTCTGTTCGTGCAGATTTTAACCTATACTTGTGAACAATACCAATTTTATTTTTGTCATCTCCTAGGTTCAAAACTAAATTTCATTCTGTTTATGTTGCTGTTCATCCCACATCTAAAAGTTTAGGTCATTGTATCCTTTCTAACTGGTACGTTGCTGTGGTGCCTCCCCCCATCTTTTTTTTTTTTTTTTTTTTTTACTAATTCTGAAGAAAAAAATGTCCTGCAATAACATTGTAAGGTAGTTTGACTTAGGTGACAAAGAGCACTCATTTGATTAAGAATCAGAAAACGAGATTTATAAAGACTCATACTAATCACTCTGAGACCTTATACAATGCACTTGGATTCCCTAAGACTTGGTTTCCCCATTTGTAATACGGGGCTATTAAAAAAAAAAAAGTGCTCCAGCAGGCCTCTTGGGAAGATTCTGAGCTCATAACCATTCAAGACTTTGCTTTCAGAGGCATGATGTCTATTTTGTCTCTCTTCTGGAACACAGAGGCCTTTTAACATTTTTTTACTGCAATGTAACTTCAGCCATTTGGGAAGACAGACATTTAAGTCATTATGACCAAACTCCACACCTCCTGCTTTCACCCCTTGATATAGTCTCCTGCTTCCCATTCCCTAATGAGGGCCCTTCCAGGAGCCCCCATGAATGCCGCTTACGACAGAGCGCTGGCACAAAGCTCTGGTGATAACGGTGTCATCTTTTTGTGTTCAATTATTACATAATCAGATTTACTCTGAAACAACTTTATTTGTAGAAGGAAACTGTATATACCCCTTCAAGGTTTATTTCCTTAATTGCCAATAAACTCTATGTAAGGAAAGCTCTGTGATTTTAGTCACTGAGTCAACAGCCAGAAAATTACTCCATTTCTTTCAAAAGCAACAATCCCTGATCTCTAAGTTTTCTTTCCAAAATTGATGCTAAAATTGAGAAAAACTGTGTCGAGATGCTCTGAATTAGTACCAAGACTTAGACTTTGTGTCTAATTTTTCCAGAAACAATTCAAGTTTAATAATCTCCTCAACCAAATAAGTGAGACCTGCTCTAATACACTCATACCTGCACATGCACACACTGCCCACGCATGCGTGCACACACAAACACGTATGTTTAGGCACAATGGGGAAGTAGATCCACTGATGTATTTATCTTATCGCTGAACAGGAATGGAGGGTTTGGTTGATAACGTCAGCACATCCTACAGCTCCCTGATAAAGTGGCCCTTTCTAATTTTCAAAATACAAACTGTACCTAACACTAATACTTACTGAACGTTTCACCTTACAAATATTATGGTGGCAATTACACAAATAAAATGGATCAGAGTACAAAAAGAAATCTTCAAAAAGTAGAAGGAAAAGCAGAAACACCATTTTTACTCAAAATTATAGTGCCCGAAATACAGCCGTTGAAAAGAAAGCAGGAACACACCTTGCTTGTTGGCTCCAAGAAGGTGGTCAGATGAGAGAAGGCAAGCCAAAACAGAAAATGAGAAATCAGGAAAATGCCCTAGCTAAGTAGACCAGTGTTCAGGACCTCAACACAAGGAGTACACACATACATTTGGCCCTCGAACAAAAGCATTTGAACTGTGCAGGTACATTTATATGCAGATTTTTTACAGTATACTACTGTACCTGTATCTTCTCTTCCTTATAATTTTCTTAATCATTTTCTCTAGTTTATTATAAGAGTACAATATGTAATACACATAACTTAAAAATGTGTTAATCTACTGTTTAGCTTATCAATAAGGCTTCTGATCAACTGTAGGCTATTAATAGTAATATTTTGGGGAGTCGAAGGTTATATGTGGATTTTCCACTGCAAGGAGGTCGGCACCCTAACCCTCGCATTGTTCAAGGGTCAAATGTATTGTGAAGAAAAGAAACTATTATGTTGACCTGAATGTTGGACTGAACCATCCCTGAACAAAATCTATGAGAAACTCACCTGATTTTAGAGACATAGACCACCTTCCTCAACTGAACAATGGGGTAAATGACCCAATAAATCCATTGTAAGTTGGGAATATCACAAATTTAAAGTGCATTTAATGCACCCAACTTACCAAATATCACAGGTTAGCCTAGCCTACCTTAAACATACTCCAAACATTGGTTGCAGTTGGGTAAAAATTATCTAATGCAAAGCCTGTTTTATAATAAGGTGTTGAATATCTCATGGATTTTATTGAGTACTGTAATGAAAGTGAAGCAGAGAATCATTGTAAATGTATCACTTGTTTACCCTTATGATCCCGTGGCTGCCTGGGAGCTACAATTCACCAGCTCATCGCCACAGCCCAGCATCACAAGAGAGTCTCATACTGCTTATCACTATCCCAGGAAAAGATCAAAATTCAAAATATAGCTTCTAATGAATGTGCATTATTTTCATACTATTGTAAAGTCAAAAAAAAAATCAGAGGTTGAGCCATTATAAGTTGGGGGCCATCTGTACATGCACCGGAGTTCCAATTTTTCTAAGAGAAAGAGAAAATGAAAAAAAGGGGTGCCCAGTCTTCTAGATTCCTTCAGCATTTTCCTTGGAAATTCGAAGTATAAACCCCTAAAACCAACATCAACACCTGAATTCAGTTAATTCTCAATAAATGCTCCTGGAATAAGTGAATGAAGAATGAGGAAGAGCGACTACATGTAATATTTACTAATACTCATCTTCCTTCGTGAAACCAAAACTTGACTAAATGAGATGTCATAAAAATCTTCATTTTTGTCTAAAATCCCTTATTTTACAGAGAAAGTAAAATATATTCTTTCAGATTTCAGGGAGAAAAGAACAAAATCATTCTTGGTTAATTTTCTTCCTTATAGAAGGACAACAAGACAAAGAGTCATAAATTACAACTGTCAGCATGTATCACTTATGTTGATTACTAAGAGTATTTGTATAAATGATAAATTAAGGCAGAGGAACAGACACATTTCATTACCTCATTGACTTATTTATTGAGCATATACTACATCCTAGGTAGCTTCAGGTCATGAAAATCAAACAGTGGCCAACATCAGCACAAAAATTTTAGGCTGTGCTGACATAAGATACCACCATGTATGCATAGGTCTCCAAACTACCGACATTAGTTTAACCCAGTTAATTCCAGTGCCTTGAACTGTGATTGGGAAACACTCCTTGGAGCCTACATCACCTCTCTCACCTAGGTAGTTCACAATAGATCATTCCTAGGTTGGCAAGGTGTTTGCCCATTTTTAAGATTGTTTATATAAAGAAAGTTCACCCCTTTATTTAGCAATCTTTCCTAGAAGTCAGTAACTCAATGAAATCTGCTTATATCTACATACAGTGTGAGGTCTTGTGTTTTTAACATAGTCTGTTTTCTCCTTCTCTGCTACTTCCTCTGCTTCTTTCTTGAATGAGACAAAACACACTCTCCTTTGGAAGCCACTTATTTATAATTTAATGTTTCACTCTCACTTCCCATCTACTCTTTAACTGGGCACATGATCTCAATCTCTTGACCTTTTCTAAAATCCAGATGAAGAGTTGCTAAAGTACCTTCCCGAGAGGACTTTTCCACACCAGGAGCTCAATGTACAGAAGAGAAGCAAACCAAAACAAGATATATATGTATCCTAGAGCCCAGGGACCATTTTGAAATCAGAGGAAAAATGGCCTTGGGTAAAGCAACTGAAGGAGACATTTCTTCTTTAGGGCCTCATTTAATCCGTTCTTAGAGGACATTTCCAGAAGTTGGGGGTGGATAGTACTGCAGTTCTAGCTGCTAAACGGTCATTCGTTTTCTATTAATGGGCATCACATATGGATCTGATAAAGACTAACCCACCAGCCTTTGTATCGTATGTGCATGATTTTAATCACCCAAAATTCCAAGTTTGAATCTTTAACATATTGGCTCATCATACTATACTTCAACACACTGGTTGAAACCAAAATACAAGATCTCCTAAACAGAAGATGACCCGTTTCTCCTCTTGGTGAACGATCTCTCCTTTCTAATCATGGTCTGCATAAACTTGATGATTTTTAAAGGTATAACAGAAATGCACAAGGAAACTGGACAGTAACATTCTTAGCCAAAAATCTATACCCTTGTTGCAAAAACTCTCATTGCCCCTACTCGATTTTATTTTGGTTCCTATTTAGAATATATTAAATTGATATTAGAGGATATTAAAGTCACAAATATATAATGACATCATCTGATCCGAGCTGTGCATTTTACAGATATTTTCACTTTAGACCAGTATTAAGTATTTATTAAAATGATACCACAGTTCCAGAAATGAACACAGAATTCAGGAAGTTACAGTATCTTCATTAGTTTTGGGTTAACACCGCTTCTCGGCCTTTTGGCTAAGATCAAGTGGGTTAACATCAAGTTTTTATTTAGAAAAATGCACTGAGAGGAAAATAATTCCAAAATGACCCCACAATGGTCTCCTCAATAGTCTTGTTAATAATGTTACTGATGCCAAATCCAGTGCAACTCCGATGGCCTTGAAAAGCATTTACTACCGCCCGAGTAATTGACTGGAAAAAGTAGGGTGCTTATTTTATGGGCATCTATTAAGCTACCGAGGATGGTTTTAGGAATATATAGCCATCCATTCTTAAACAAGTATAGTTCTCGAAAGATCATCTTTTCAGTTGTCATCATCATGACGTCATCATCATCACCACGACTACACGTACAGCACGGACTGTGTCCTAGGTTCTGTTCTCACTCAGACAGGTAGATTCTGTAAGCATGCCCATTTTACAACTGAGAAAACTGAGAGTTGAAATAAATTGTCCTAAGACCCACAGATAATTAGCACTAGAGACAAGGATTAATCCCAGGCTGTCTGGTGCCAGAGTCCCGCTTGCTCTTGGTAATTGCACTAAAGTTCCTCTTTGCTAGGATTCTAACCTAGATAAGACGAGTCTAAGAGGGAAATCACACAAAATTACTGTAAAATATTGCCACCTTTCTACCACACCTGTGCTTACTAGAAAACAAAAATAAGATTAACATGGGAAATGCTGCTATAAGAGATTTCTATTTAAAGATTTCTGAGAGCAGTCTGCACCAAACTTTTGAATAATGATGGTTCCTATATATACTTGAAGAAGTAAAGGATGGAAGGAAAAGGGTAACAATGCCTCTCCCTGGAATATGTGACAGCAACATTTTGAAGAGTATTTTAAGAAAATGAAGAAAAAGTTTGATAATATGGTGTGGCAAGGGTAAGGAGAAACAAACATTCACATATTGCTGGTAGGAACGTAAATTCATAAAAGTTCTTTGGAAAGCACTTCAGAAATATCTATCAGTTTTTGTAATCCACTTATCTGTTGACCTAATTAATTCCATTTTGGGGGATTTATCCAATAGACATTCCAGTACATGCAAGCAAAGACCAATAAACAAAAACATGCATTTTTTTGTTTCTTTGTTTTAGCAGTAGTAAAAAGCTGAAAAAAATCTAAAAATCTAAATGTGTATCAGTAGGGTGTTGATTTAATCAACACTGGTATCTCCATAAAATGCAGTATTATGTAACCATTAAGAAGAACAAAGGAGACCTTAATATTCTTACACGAAGTAGTCCCTAAAATATTTTAAGTGAAAAAGTGCAAAATTCAGAGGAATGTGTTAACATTTTGTTAAGAAGGACAAGGAAGGAAAAAAGGGGTAGAATATAGTTTTAATTGTATGTTGTATACTCATGGATTATCTTTGAGAGAATATACAAAAGACCGATAATTTCAGTTGCCTCTGAGAAAAAGAATTTGGGCTCTAGAAAGGGATAAGAGTGAGAATTTTTACTTTTCCTTTCTTCCATGTACAGTTTTTTTTTTAACTATTTAAAAAATAAAACCATCCTGAATTAGTATTTCTTAAGAAGAGCTTCATATTAAATGTTTAGGAAGCATCCTACTATCATACTCATATCTGGCTATTATTGATACTATTAGTAAACTTGTACTTGGAAGTGTTTTATGTTACAAAAAATATAAAATATTCTAAAGAGGAATAAAATGATGTATTATTTTTTTAAAAATCAGGTTTTGAGAAAAGTAGAGCATAATCATTTAGTACGGAAAGAGAAACTCTCAGGTGCAATACTGATAGCTTGAGACACAATACATTATTATACAGAAGATCATGATTTGGGATTTTCCATTTCCATTAAAACTCTAAGTGATATGGTCAGGCAAATGACTGACAGTCATGGTTATCCAAATATTGGAACAAATACCAAAGAGGATTCCAGAATTTCCTTCCCAGAAGACTTTGAATAGTGAAGAAGTCAGCCTTTCTGTTGACCTGAGCTATATGTTTCTGAGTTAATGGGATGAGCTAAACAATTCAGCTCTGGGATTTCTAGATAAACTACGCCTAAAGATGAAATAGCATAATCTGTACCAGAGAGAGGGCAGAAAGAGGAAAAGGAAGCAAACCCCCCCAAAAGTGTAGTGTAATAAGCTGCATTTTACCCAGCTACGCCTAAATTAAGCAAGAAACACCCACACACTGCTGACTTGGCCAAGACACTGGAAATTGAGTCTGCTTAAAAACAGACTAAGGAACAGAAGCTAACACAAAAGGCAAAAAGTAAGTGCTAGGCAAGCAGGTGCAAGAGAAGGAATATTTAGTAAATACTAGTAGCCTTTAGAGGTAGGACTTGGAGGTATCATATCCTTATGATGTTATTTTCATATAGCTCTTACATAATTGTACGTTTCTTTGACGATTCAAAGATAACAGAGTCTATGGACGTGGACAGGATTACAAAGCTGTTCTCTCACTCAAGTGACTCCCAGGTGACACTGAGTGTTTTAAGGTCAGTATATTTTTGTATGGCACCCTATTTCTTTTCTCCTTTATATCTAAGAAGAAAAAAAAAAGAATCTTGTTACAGATAAATTGAGACTTCAAGTTCAATGTAATTGGGGTGGGGGGGGGTTTCTACATCTGCCTAAATAATCAGGCAGGTACACAAACTCACAATTTCCATACAATATATATACCTCTTTTTTAGAAAGATTGAGAAAATAACCCTACACAGAGGAATTAGCCTTTCAGAGAAGGGAAAGGCTAAAAAACAAAAGGATGAAATTGATATTTATTTTTACATAGTTCATTATATTCATTCATGTCATCTGTGTATATCATTAACAGGACTATACTATATTCATTCAAGCTATGCTGCACATAGCTTGCAAGGGAGAGAATAAAATAGGGGCTAGGAAATCGAAGGGTAGAGTCAAAATCAGACAAGGTGGAAAACAATAAACCTTCCATACTTTGATTTGAGCAAACGTCCATGAGACCAATAAGAAGTCCATACCTGTTTTCAGAACTGCACACTTCTTAGGGTATCGCCAGCCTCATGGAACTGGAACCATAGGAACAGGTGATTTTCTCCAAAATTCCCCAGAAAGGAGCCCTGTTTTCTTTAGCAGTGCTCCAGGCCACCCTGCAGTTCAATCACCATGATGACTGCCAACTCTGTTGACCTTTTACAGTTTAAAAGTAAATTCTAAGCTGGAAATCTCCTGATTATATATTTTTGAATATTCCTGCCAATTGAATCAAATCCAGCAATGTCCCGATTTCAACCAAAGGCCTCAATTTGTACACTCTCTAATATATGTCTGGGAATAGAAGCTAGAGAAGAATTTATATGTGGTATTCTTGGAAGATATGGAAAGCAGGGGAGCAAGATTTAGAATGAGTAATGGTAAGTGTATCATAGATCTTATGGGGAAAGACAGAACATTGGAAAAAAGAAAGAGAGAAAGGAAAGCAGAGAAGCTGATTCAAAACCAACCAACCAACCAACCAACAACAACAAAAACAAAAACAAAACAAACAAACAAAAAAAACCCTGTTCCTCTTCTTAGAAACACTCAGCACAGAGCTGGGCCAGAGTCATTGACAGAATGACCAGACGACAATGGCCAAAAGAAAGAGACTTTCATCTCAAGATCACTGTCCTCTATTATGGCCAGTTGTCTTCTTACACTGGAAGATCATCCTTCTTTTTCATGCTCTTTTCTCCAAAGAATCACACAAACCCTTAAAAACAGTCATTTCCCCAAACATTTTACAGCAGATGAAGAAGAAAAAGATAGGTGATATCATTCTGTATTTTACCTGACTTTGCAGAGGACGGGCATTCTAAAAAAGGATTACTGGAAAAGTAGATGAACTTAAATTCAAATGTGGGTAAAGCTTAATTCAGTATGTCCCATCAAGGGAAAAAAAGCAACTCTGCTCTGAAACGTGAGTAACAACACCCTCGGACTTCTATTGAAATGACACCTCCGACATAAGAGGAAAATCCCTCCCTCTCAAACTCAGGCTACAACTCAATCTCATCACAATAATTGAGTAGGAGGAAGGATCAGCTCACTCTATCAGAGAAACAGCTTGAGATGCCAGAACAGACTGAACTATGGACTTTGACATCTACTGGGAAGTTCCGATTACCTGCGTCCATTTTAGTTGCCTGACCTTCTCGAACTTTTCCACCCAAGCAACAATAATGCCAGGGAGGCAAAAAAGAAGATACATGACAAAAATGAGATGTCTTTGAATTCTTAGTTTTTCTTAAAACCCAAGACTCATAAACTAAATAAGATTCATACTTATTTGCATTCTTCTGCATAATATATCACTTTGGTCTCAATTCAAGTTTCTACTCCAAATCAACAATTAAAATCGACTTCAAGAAAATGTGTCACTTTCACTTTGTGACACTCCATTCCCCTAGGTGCACATCTATGTACCTCAGCACTCAAGGTATTAGATTAAAGGACTCCTGCTTTGTTTTGTTTTCTTTGGTTTCTATTAACCACTGTTCAATTAGTGGGCACTATGTATTCTTTCTCTGATGTTCTCCCCAAAATTATCTTCTTCAGTATGTTAAAGTTTTATCTTAAGAATTCAAAATTGATTTCCAGAATCCAATCTTGGCTCTTTATCTAAATATCGAACTAAAACTAGTTACACTCTTTCTATACTGTGACCAAAGTAGGGAACACATCTTTGCTGACATATTTCTTCTCAATGATGGTTTTGGTGGCTCTGAATAGAAAATCTTTTATCACGTTTAGAAAATCTGCTGGCATCTATGCCCTGGAAAAGAGGCATTGCCTTCCTAGAAGAAAGAATTTTTGAATTTGTCTGACGACGACTTTTGAGGACTGATCAGATGGAATATGTGAAAGCAATTGCAAGATAAAGTGTGGATAGAGCACAGAAAGTAAGTCCAGATATCCCAATCAAATAACTCCTTTAGTTCTCTATTCTGCAAGTAAGTGTCTAAGCTAGAAGATGCTAGATTCAACTTAGAATGGGATTTTTCCACCTTCGTGCTTTCCATAAATGTACTATAATTTTTGAGGAAGTCAAACACAAATGACTACATATTATATGATTCCATTTATATAAAAAGTCCAGAAAAAGGAAGATTTATAGAGATAAAAGCAAAGTGGCAGTAGTCTAGGGCCAGGGTAAGAGCAGGGAATAACTGCAAATGGACATGAGGAAAATTTGGGGGGTGGGGGTGATGGAAAAGTCCTAAAAATGTGATTGTAGTGGTATTTGGACAACCCTCTAAATGTAATAGAAATCACTGAATTGTAGGCTTACAGTCGATGAACCCTGTGGTATGGAAATTCTATCTCAAGAAAGCTACTTGAAGAAAGAGAAGACACCAGTCTTTAGAAAAAAAGGATGTTTCAATTAGGCTTTTAATGATCTAAATATCATGAGAAATTTCTGGCTAATTAGAAATGTTTAACACACAGCAAAATAGGACATTGCTTAAATTAACTGAAAATGATGCCAAGACAAGCATAAAGCACTCTACTTTAGGAAGTGGTTGTTTATATTGATTTATTACATTTCTTTTCTTCTGTTAATTTACATAGAACATCCCCCCCCAAGAGTGGATTTGGGCTTTATTAATTTATCATCCTGATAATCAATCTCCCAAGAAAGAAGGTAGTAGCACCTATAAAATATGATGGAATAAACAAGTAAATGAAATATAAAAGTTGGATTATTTCCTTGTCTGAATTTGTTCCTACTGAAAGGCCCTAATGATGAAAGAAGTAAAAAATGAGGGGGTCATACTGAGAATCATGTGTGTTAGATGCTCAACCAATCCAAATTTGTCTTCCTGGATCCAGAGGAAGAACATATATCCCCAGTGTCCTTTGCGTTTTGGATGGAGTCATGTCTAAGAAAATATGGGCAGAAGTGATGTACTGGCCCATCACTTCCAGGCAAGTCAATAAAAACACACTGCATTATATCCAAGCTCTCTCTCTCTCTTCCTTATGGATATAGTTAGAAGTGAAGAATCCCAAGATGGTAGACCAAGGTCATGAAAGAGTCCCAGATGCCTGAATTACTTGAAGAGATCTGGCATGGGCACTGAATTTTGCCTGAAGGAGAAGTAAACCTGTCTTCCATGAAGCCACTGAAATGTTGGGATTGTTTGTTATAGCTAATTACTGTAATTACTCTAGTTAGTTATTTAATTATCTTAACTGATATAAGATGCTATAAGACTCAAAGTATATTTCTTCCTTTTATCAACTAGACCTATTCTTTCCCTCCTGTCCATCCTTCCTCTTTCTCTTCTGGTTCCCTGACCTCATGACTCCAGTTAATGTTCATTTCTGAGGCAGAGGAAGAAACACATGAGTACTACTCAGCCTGCACTTCATGAACATCCTTCTTCAAGAACCAGAATATTTGAATGGAACAAAGTAAAAATAACAGGCTGCAATTTTTTATTCAGAAGAGCCAGAATGTTTCTCAAGTCTTTGGTTAAAATGTTGTATTATCACCAAGAACAATGCTTTGCCCACCCTCTGAGAAAAAAAACAAACCCTACAGTGATAAATGCCGGGAA
Organism: Nasua narica; assembly: GCA_028533885.1. Taxonomy (NCBI): domain Eukaryota; kingdom Metazoa; phylum Chordata; class Mammalia; order Carnivora; family Procyonidae; genus Nasua; species Nasua narica. The sequence continues at coordinate 105,417,840 of CM052797.1, read as the reverse complement.
ACAAATGTCAGAGTTGGCAGCCACCTTCTGGGTCATGAACTTTGCTTTTTTTTTCTGAAGCTTTCGGTAGTGGAGAAGTGCATTCTCTAGCTCTAATGCTTTTTGTCCGCCCCTGAGGTGAGGATTATTTCCCAGAAACAACAAATTACCATTTCAATTCATTTTCAAGTTGTTTCCTTATCCAGGTGCCCTTTTCCTCCTTTTCTGCATAAAAAGCAAATGCAAGGAAAGAAGAGAGGACCTACCCCAATTCAGAAACCACGCCCTGGGCCACACTCAGCCCATTACCCTCACCCCAGCCCTTCATCTTGTCAACCCCAGTCCCCCCAACTCCATAGTCAGAACACAAAATAATTCAAACAAAAAACAGCTCATAAAACAGTAAACAAAATAAAGTCAGTTTTTCTTTTCTTTAAGAACAAAATGAAACTTGAGGGAAAACTTACTGGAGTTACAGTTTATCCTGATACAGTCTAGATGGGGAAAAATAAATGAAAGATGAAATTGCATCCTTCAAGGTAACAGCTGCAGACATCCAAAAACAATCAGTCCACCCTTCCGGGGACAGACACACGCAAGAAATGTGGCCATTTTATATATATACAGTATGTACAAGTTTAAGGGTGGGTGTATATGTACAGTATATCATTTAGTAAAGTTGGATACATATATATATACACACACACACATATATATATACACATATGTATAGAGATATATACTGGTATACATATATATCCACAATAGACACCGAGTATGCTGTTCCTTTTCTTTTTTTTTTTTTTCAAAAGCCTACTCATTTATATAAAGTATTTCAAACCTGAAAAACTTTGAAATATTAATTTTGTTCAACTTGGAAAATTATGCAAAAATTTCCCCACCAAATGCAGGTTATATTCTATTTCCCCCTATAATGATTTTCTCCAAATTTATCTTTAAAGGTAGCATCAACGGAATTTTTGCATTAGTAGTCCAAAGATATACCAATCTGACACATTGTTGTTTTTTTTTTTTTTTTTTAAATCTGTCCATGAGGTTTCTCAGTGCAGTATTTAACCCTTTCTCTTTTTCTAAAAACAAACTCCCTCCACCCTCTTTTTTGCTCAGGCCCCAGATGCTACAGAAATTTACATAGGCAGACTTGCCTTTATCCCTAGAGATAAGGAAAGGGTTAATACCACCTGGTCATCTCCTGTCATAAAATGGCCACTTGCAAACAGCTAACCGCACAAACACCCATCCCAGATTTTAGAGAGGTGGGGTTGGGTGCAGGGTAAAAGGAGTTGTATGATGTTATCACGCTTGACTGGGTTCTCTGCTATCGTTTCAAAGGCTCCCAGACCAAGCCCTCATGAAGCCCATCTTCGTCTTCCTGCCTGAATGCTCAGACTGAATCAAGTGCCTACAGCATTCAAGGAGAAGGCGAGACAGGTATATGGGGAGGAAGTCTTGGGCACCTTTGACATCCTACCTATTTCACTCTGTAACTCTGCATCCTGAGGGAAGAAAATTCTTTGTTTTTATATTTTTTAATGGCAAAGAGAGGCAAGAAAGGGTGGCTAATTTTCCAGTCCTGGTAATCCAACAGGGTATCCTATGCCAGAGATCTGAGTATCTATCCTTTTATTAATAGCTGCTTAGACTCATGAACACCCAGCACAAAAGGTCTAGAGTCAATGATTATTTGCAGGGGATTGGGTAGAATGGTTAAAAAAGGTCTCAGATTAGTTGTTACAAATTTGCCCAGTTGAAACTAAATTTGATTTATCATGGTGGGAATTTCAACAAGAATTTGTTTAAAGCTGGATACTAAAAAGTAGAAGTGAGACAAGAAAAGGAAAAAAAGTTACAGGAAAAAAAATACCGTTAGAAACTGAGCTCCTCTGCCTAAGGCTGACCCAGTAGTTTTGGAGGACTCCTCAAGGATAATGCCACCATTTGAATTTCCCAAAGTAAACCATTTTAAGTAAGCAAGTGAAAGAGGAACCAGTGGCAAAGGGCAGGGCAGAATGAAACTATGGAAATCCAGATAGGAGAAATCTAGAACACCCAATCATTCTGAGGAAGGAGGCTGGACGCTTATTTGTTCCCCAGAAGAACATCTCTTGAAAAAAATCTGGGTTTGGTTTCGTGCGGTTAGGTTTGTCATGTGTCGTCAACCGCAACAGAAAAGTGGGAGCAAACAGCCCTGGAGCAACTGGTACGATCACCAAACAGAGGAGGCCATGCCCCTGGGGAGGACTGGGAAGGGGGAAGGGCAGGGGGGGAGGCAGGGGAGAGGCTTCAGCTACTGGTTGTGCCTGCCATCAGCCAAAGCTGGAGAAATGCCCCTTCTTGATGTATTCAGGACACAAGGGAAACAGGCCTATGGGCATGCTTGAGAGAGAAGGGAAGAGAAAGAGTGGGCCTAAAGCAACAAATCTGAGAACCGTCAACAAGAGAGGGTTGTCTTCCTTTGTTTCTAGGCTGTTGAAGATTTTATTTTTATTTTTTATTTTTTTAAAGATTTTATTTATTTATTTATTTGAGAGAGAGCACAAGGGTCGGGGAGGAGCAGAGGGAGAAGGAGAAGCAGGCTCCCCACTGAACAGGGAGCCCAATGCAGAGCTGGATCCCAGGACCCTGAGATCATGACCTGAGCCAAAGGCAGATGCCTAATGAACTGAGCCATCCAGGCGCCCTGAGGCTTTTATTTTTAGATGAGGACCTGGTCTAGAGAGAGGTGCTGGATTCACTCAAATGGTTCCATGAACTGAAAGGTGTCTCTAAACCAATGTGAGGACTTGGAGTTTTCCAGATGGTAGATAACTGGTAGCCAAGAAGTGATGAATTATTTTGATACTTTGCCTGAAGAATAAGTAGATCAAGGAAAAAAAAAATCTATCCCAGTGCCTTGCTCATAGGCTCTGAGAGGGTAGTCTTGATAATGAGGATGTATTTTTTAATGAAAAGTGAATCCAGGGAATTGGGCTGGGAAAGCAACTTCCTTTAGAGCTATCTTGAGTAGCAGCCAAAGTTCGATCCCTACCTTACCTTGGACAAGCACTTGAGGTGTGTATGCATGTCTGTATATGTCTGTGTTGTTCATCCTGTTTAATTTAGATGTTTTTTTCTTTTATTTTAGTAAATGAGAAATTTTTATTTTCTAGATTGGTAAGCTTTAGCTTGAGAGCATGGAAGAGGTGACTGTTTCTAGGAGTTGTGCGTGTTCAACAACGCACACTGTAAAACAGTCGTCAGCAAGCCCATGTTGCCAGAGAGAGAGCCTCTGGAGAATTTGAATACAATTAACCAAACTGCATGATATTCCCTGTGGGCCTCCAGCACTGAAGAAGGCTTGCTGGTGTTCTGCTCAGGATTCGAAAGGGCCATGAGTAGATGCCAATACTGACTGACTTTTCGGCTGTATGGCTCAATGCAAACCAGGCACCAAGGAAAAAAGATTCCCTCTGGGCATGTTTAAAGGTAACCGTCATGAAAGCAGTGAGAAGTCATCAAGACCGCCACATCATTGAGCCACACAGTACTGACCTGTGGGGATAACAGATAACCCATGTTGATCCAGCATCTTAGAAACCTGGGTTTAGTCTCAGCTCCACTATTGACTTTTTATGTTAGCTTTGAAAAGTCCTGCGTTTCTTTCTTTGTCTCACATATGTAAACATAAGCATAAAAACACTTCCTTGATTTATTCACAAAATTACTGGCCTACTGAAATAAGGTTTTTAAATCTTTAAATTTACTATAATAATAAAATGTTATTATATTTCTAATCGTAAGGGATCAAAAGATGGTTGATCAATAGCCAATCTCTCAACTTTCAAAACCAGGCTGTGTGTTGTAGGACCGTTTTCACACCGGCTCTTACCACATCCGGCTATCTTCAGAGAGCAAGGCCCTTGGGAAAACCCAGTCTCCCTGACATTTAGGAGATGGATACATCACATCAGAGAAATACATACTAGGCTTTACATCATGAGCTTCTATGCATGACAATTTGAAATAAACTGTAATATCATTTGTGCATAGGCTAGAAAGGAGACACAATTGAAATGGTGAATAAAATGATCACCTGAAGTTAGTTCTTGCAGAGTAAGTGTGAATGCAAACCCTCCTCAGAGATGTTTTCTTCTCTAACGAAGTAAAGGGAAATATGAACTCATAATAGGAGAGAACATTCACAAAGGGGAATATTTTGGGGAGGGAAGGGAAAGAGAACCTTTAAACAAAGCATGAATGTAAAGAGTTTTGTACCCATAAGCACAGGGAATTTCAGTTCAGTTTTTCAGGTTAGGTTTGAAAGAAAGGTAAATAAATTCAAACCAGTCATTCTGGTGAGCCAAACTCTTCAGGAAAAAAGAAGTCACTATTGCTTCTTAAAAGCACAGTGCAGGGCGCCTGGGTGGCTCAGTGGGTTAAAGCCTCTGCCTTGGGCCCACGTCACGATCTCAGGATCCTGTGATCAAGCCCCGCATCAGGCTTTCTGCTCAGCAGGGACCCTGCTTCCCCCCTCTCTCTGCCTGCCTCTCTGCCTACTTGTGTCAAATAAATAAATATCTAAAAAAAAAAAGAAAGAAAGAAAAGAAAAACAAAAGCACAGTGCTCTCCAACCCCATCATGCCTAAGATTGGAGGAGCTAGACTGAGTGTATGCTAGAAGGAATGAAGAGGCAAATGCGATCTTTTTGAGAGGCACTTCTCCCAGATTTGGGGCAAAGTTTAAAATAGAAAAATAATGCTTCTAGGAATACACATGGGAACTCTTACTAACCACGTGTGCTCATGTGCACGTATGTGTGTGTATGTGTGTGTAAGAAAGGGAATCTGTCCATCTCCTTCCTCATCCCCTTTTTTCTTCCCCCACTTGTATCTCCTTCTAAGATATGAGACCTACCACAATTGGCTTTCTCATTTTATAAAATAATGTCAAAGAAGGAAAATCTATTTTCTGTTTAGAGACAGTACACATTTCCCCAGGATCCTACGGGGCTAATCATCCTTATATATGTGCTTCTCTCTTACTTTGAAATAGATGTAGAGTTAAAAATTGTCTTCGCAAAAAAAAAAAAAAAAATATATATATATATATATATATATATATATATATATAGTCTTCATCTTTTTCTGTGAACTATTTAGGACATTATGTTCATTTTGTTATTTATTTGTTTTTATTTAATATTTTTATTTCTTCTGCTATTTTTCGGAGACGTAAACAATCAGCTACTGGTCGTTGGTTTTAGGTCATATACACTCTTTGGTTGGTTTGTTGGAGGTCGGTAGGATGGTGTAGGGAAGGGAAGGTGGGAGGGACAGGGGTATGCCAGCCCCTGCAGGCTGCTCAGTACGCTCTGTTCTCAAGGCTGTTTGCTATGCGGGCCGCAGGCTTTGGGCCTTTGAAGGGTTGAATACCATCTTTTGATTTACCATGGCTGATGGTGGGAAGGACTGAAAACTCAAGAACACAAAGATTCAGCAAAAAGAAAAACAAAACCCAAAATAACCAAACACACACATACACAAACCAAAGAAAAACCAACAGACACAGTGACAACAGAAATCAAATGAAGTTGGACAAGAAAAAGGGCATAGTGTTGTAAAAGCTGCAAATCGGAAGAAAAAAAAGACATAAGTAAAGCCACTGCTCAAAACAGTCCTCTGTGTCCTAGAGATTTTTAGGATTGTAGCGTAGACATTTTCCAACTGCCACCAGTCAATCTAACATCAGGTGAGACTGGTATGGATTTCAAACTCCACCTTCCCACTAGGCCACCTAAGGTTTTATATGGTCTTGTATCTGGTACAGCTGTCCGTCATGTCTTCCCCAGGCCTCTGACAAGTGATTCCGCTGGAATCTTTATAAAGGAGTTCTGTATCCAAACATACGCTATCTACCCAAACAAATCCCTGGCTTAGAAAGTTTGGACTCAGCCATACCACTCATCCTATTGACACAGGGCACTGACTTTCTACTGAGTAGAAATGAGGTTAGTTTCTTTCCTTCCAAAAATCAAGAGGTTCCCATCCTCCATAGAAGATCAATTAGAATCCAGTCAAGAAGGTCAGCAGCAAGAGCGAATGTGAGGCCATAAGGAGGGAAGTTTCCAAAGTACCTATTACAGGTAATTACAGTAGGAGAACAGATCTTCTCCCAATAAAGCTGCAAATTTGAACTGTCATTATTTTTCAATACTAAAGGAAAATTCTTATGTATTATATGAGGAGGACAGAGAATTGGTGAGTAACTGTGCGGCATGACAATCTTGATACAAGGGGCTGCTAGACAATGGGGAAGAATGTCAGGAAGGAAGAAGGGGATACATATCAGAGGCCACATTCTCTTTCCACATGTCAGAGACTCTATAAACGTACAGAATTGTTCCTCCAATGGAACAACAGAAACAATCTGACTTGTCCTCCCCACTAGGAGAAAGTATAAGGAAATAGCAGTGACCCAGAATTCCCCACTCGTGGAGAAAGAAACAATGCAGCTTTTATCCTACTCACAAAGCTTAGTTCTCTCCAACCTCAACCTCCCATTTTGCCTCCATTTGCTGTCTTATCTCTGCCCTCAGCTTTGACTGTTTTGAGTGGTGACCAAGGAGTCGGACTTAATGGCAATGTGATTGATCAAAAGATGGACCAAAGTAGCGTGTTTTACACAAAGCTAAACGGTTCCAAAAAACCAAGAAAGGAAACTTAAAAAATAAATAATCTAGTTAAAAAAAAAAAAACCAAAAACCAAACCAAAACAAAAATAATAATCACCACTGTCAGAAACCAGAAATTGACATCAAAACCTCATGCAGAAACAAGGAGAAGGTGTTTGTTGCTGTTCGGTTTTATCCTTGGTCTATTAAACAAGAGGTGAGCAGCTAACTTTTAAGAAACAAACAAAGAATTCAATCAAACCAATGAAAATCAGAAAAGAAAGGGAAGACAAGCCCAAACAAAATGGCGGAGGGTACTTCATACGATACCTAAGTTAACCATGAGCTTGACACGACCCCCATCCAGCTCCAAGCGCAGGGTGTCCGCAGAGTCCCGAGAGGTGGTAGCCACCAGCAGCCCATAAGCTCGCTGGGACATGAAGCGGAAGGATACATCCTCTGCCTCGGTGTGCATGACCATGGGCATGATGATCTTCATGTACATGCTGCCATCGTAGCTCAAGATGGAGGCCTCTGCAAAGAAGAACGGAGGAGATTATCAGGATGAAGGATGTCAGAGGTTCCCTTGGCTTCCAGGATGAGGACAGTAGAGTAGAGAGGGCACGAAATTTGTAACCAGGTGATTCGTGTTGGATAGACCTCAAGCACCACCACTTTTAAGCTATGCGACCTTGGGAAGACCCCCTAAACTCTGAGGGTCTAGTTCCTTAATTGCCTTTACAAGGCACACAACAGCAACAGGTCCTGCCCCACCACACTCACAGACTTATCAAGTGTGCCAAATGAAAAACGGATGTGAAGATGTTTTGCAAACATGAAAGTGCTCTTCACAAATAGTAGTGATTTCATTCCATGTGCTAGAGACAAAAAAAAAAAAAAAAATGCATGAAACAACACTTCATGAAAGTATTTCATAAAGAACAGGAGGAAGGCAACAAACTATAACCACCACAGCAAACAGACATTTGCCAGAGCTTCTAGAAGGAGGAAAGAGCAGCAGCCCAGACTGGTCCCCAAACAGCCCTAAGTGGTCAGGCACTGTATGAGTTTGCTTGACTCATTCAAAGAGGATCTACAGAACCAGAGCTAGAACTACCACCACAAAAAGATAATGACACCCTGAGAACCAGTAAGTCTGCTTTTATTCAAATAGCGCTTCTCTGAAGAAGGAAGAAACTTGCTTTTGTTTGATGCCTTCTCTAACCCAATCACTTAGGCCAGAGGTGCCCCCACTCCACCCCATTATGTCAACTCACTTAGCGCTACAATTCCTACTTCAAACAGAAAACCAAGCCTCTTAGAGGTAGATGTTAACATCTTGAAGTCAGACATCCTGGATTTTAAGCCAGTATGTCCAGTACAAAGCCAAGATCTGTTTGCAACACCATGCTGCTCAAAAGGTGAATTTGTTCAATTGTTCATTTAGCAAATATTTTTAGAGAACACAGAAAGAGAAAATCACTCACATGTCTATGACGCCAACCTGCCACTGGGCTCAGTATCTGGCCCTGAGTAGGCCTTCATTAAATATTTGCTGTTGCCAAATAGTCACTACCTACCTACATATACTGTGGAGGGTTTAAAAGTGAAACAGAAAAGGTCCTTGATCTGAAGGGAGACCCGGCATGTGTGGGTAACTGTACTAGAGTATAAAAATGGTTACATGACCCAGGAATCATATATAGCAGTAAAGCCAGGGGAACTCAGGAGAGAGAGACTGTGGCAGGTGAGTAGAAAAGTGGGGGTAGAGTTTGAGATGCTCTTAGTTTGTAATGAAAGAGGAGATGGCATCAGATTTGTCAGTAGATAAATCAGCATCTCTATACGCATAAATGAAAAAAAGAAGAGGAATGTTCAGACAAAAACAAGCTATTCAATTTAATAGATGCACCAAGCCTATTTTGAGAAGTACCTATATAACATTTTTTGAGATTACAATAAAATCAATGGAGTTGGGTAGATACTCGGATGTAAGTGAATGGTTTTAGATCACACAATACCACAATACATCCATTTCTGATATCGTGCACCAGGCACTCTTTTAGGTGTTGTGGATGTAATGGTGAACAAAAGAGACAACATCTTCTGCCCTCATATCACAATGGGAAGAGACCAGGCCAACCACATGGAAGGTACTAGAGATAGTCTATGTCATCATCATATCACCACCCTATTTACACAACACACAAAAGGTCCATGAGAAGCAATATAGATACACCTGCTCATTCCTGAGAAGCAACCATCACCTGGGTAATACCCAAGACATGCTAACTGCCGTACATTACCATCTGCACACTCTAAAAAGATCACAAATAAGGGTGTAACAGTTGCAGACACTATCACAATAAAAGACATATTGTGAAGATGTATTCTTATACGGGAAACATAATCTCCATTTAACACATGTTCCAGATGTGAAGGAAACTATTTTATCTCCTGGAAGAAGAGAGTCAAAGAAGATTAAAAATGATAGCCAAAGTTTATTGAGCACTTCCTGTTTGCCTGGTGCTTTCTAGAACTTTACATGCATGAAGACACTGAATGCTAACAAGAACGGCACAAAGAAGACAGTATCAGTATTAGATTTCATAGATACCAGGTCACACAGCTAACAAGTGGTAGAGCTGGAAGTCGAACACCGACAGGCTGGTTCTTATGGCTGTATCCTTAACCGTTCTGCCAAATTGTCAGAGGACTATGCCAGGAACACCCCCATGTTTCTAAGCACTGAAAGAGTATCTGTAATGCCTCATGGTAGAGTGTGGTGTTCGTGTGTGTGTGTGACATATATGTTATTATTTAAAGCTGTACATTATTTACAAACATATAAAACTATAAAACCACAGATAATACATTTCTAAATATGTTATATATGAACATGCACAACACTTATGTTGGTGTAATTATGAACACTACTAATCATTATTACTATGTACCTTCTACTATACACACCCATACATCTGTACACTCCTTTTTAAAAGAGATTATTCAGTGAGCCATGAAATGGTTGTTTGGATGTATTCAACTTAAGTACAATCCAAAAATAATGGTCACTTTTATCCCCCTGGATATGTCTAGTGCCAGAGCATATGTATAAGTGAATGCATCTTTAGGTCAATATTGGTAGTGTCAGAGAATAAATTTCATATGAGCAGGTAGCTAAACAGCTAGTGGTACAAAAACATGTGTATCTCAATGTGTACCTTTAGGTACATTTCCGTGAGTGTGTTCTATGATCAACCTAGTATTTTTAAGGGGAGTGTGATGAAGCAGAAAATTTAATGTATCAGTTGAAAAAAAAAATCCATTCCAGGATTCTTATTAATTTGCTTTAAAAAAATTCAAATATAAGGAGCACCATGAATAGAGTAATACTTTGAAGGAGAAAATGAGTTTGAATAAGGAAAGTTATATAACCTGAAACACATTGGACTACTGAGTTTTGAAAGATTGTATCACCATATCAAGGGATGCCCACATAATGGTACGCACACAGTTCCCCTATTTTGTTCCTCCTTCCTTATTTACTATCTCCTTTCATCTTAAATGAATATTTCCTAGCATACTAATTCCATTCCCTTAATGATTCTTTACTATATATTTTTAAGCTACTTTCTTAGTGGTTGCTCTAGGTCTTACAATATACATCTTATCAAAGTATACTTCATATTTATACTCACTTAATTCCTGTAAGATACAGAAACTTTACTTACATAGCTCTCTTCCCTTCCTCTTCATTTTGTTATTCTTATCCACATTATGTCTGTAAATGTTATAAACTCAACAATACTGTGTTATAATGACTGCTTTTTAAAAATATATGTCTTCCGGGGGCACTTGGGTGACCCAGTTGGTTTAAGCATCCAACTCTTGATTTCAGCTCAGGTCATGATCTCAGGGTCGTGAAGTCCGGCCTGCATCGGGCTCCACACTCAATGGGGAGTCTGCGTGAGATTCTCTCTCCAAAAATTAATTAATTAATTAAATCTTCAAAGAAAAAAAAATTTTTTTAAATGTCTTCTTAAGAAGCAAAGAGAAGAAAGGGGAGCTCAAATATATTTATAGTTTTTTTTTAATTAAGTTTATTATTTACCATTTCTGTCTCCATTTCTTCTTGCAGATTCAAGTTACCATCTGGTGTCATTTCCTTTCTCCAATATAGCTTCATTCATTTGTGGTTTATTGTCAAATATATCACAATTCTATACGTTATAGGCCCAACAATACAATTTTATAGATATTGTTTTATGCAACTGTGTTTTAAATCAGCTAAGAGAAAAAAGAAAAAGAAATGGGTAATTACGTTGTCTGTTATCATTACCTACATAATTACCTTTACTGGAGTGCTTTGTTTTTTCACATAGATTCACATTACTGTCTGCTGTCACTTCCTTTCAGCATGAAGAATAAAAGCAGTGAGTAGTTCTTATGACTACTAGGCAGGTATCCTAGCCATGAACTCTATTTGAGTTTATCTGAGAATGTCTTTATTTGACCCTGACTTTTTTTTTTTAAAGATTTATTTATTTATTTGAGAGAGATAGAGTGAGAGAGAACATGAGAGGGGAGAAGGTCAGAGGGAGAAGCAGACTCCCCATGGAGCCAGGAATCTGATGTGGGACTCGATCCAGGGACTCCAGGATCATGACCTGAGCCAAAGGCAGTCGCTCAACCAACTGAGCCACCCAGGCACCCTATTTGACCCTGACATTTAAAAGACAGCTCTGTCGGATAGAAGGATCGTGGCTGACATGCTTTGTCTTCTAGCACATTGAATGTTGTCTTGCTGCCTCTGGCCTTCACTGTTCTGAAGAGACACCAACCATTAATCTCGCGGCAGCACCCTCGTATGTGACAAGTGATTTTCTTCTTGCTGCTTTCAAGATTTCTTCTTTATCTTTGGTTTCCAACAGTTTTATTTAAATGGGTCTGGATGTATATATCTTTGAATTTATCCTACTTAGAGTTCATTCAGCTTCTTTGCTGAGTAGATTTATGTTTTTCATTAAATTTGGGGAATTTTCAGTCATTCATTCTTTGAATATTTTTTCTGCCCCTTTCTTTCTCCTTTCTTCCCAGTACTCACATCTTACATATGTCGGACACTTAATGGTACCCCACATTTCTCTAGCACTCTGTTCATTTATTTACCTCCATTCACTTTCTTTCCTCTATTCAGACTGTAAAGAATCTCTTTTAATCTATCTTCCAGGTTGCCAATTCTTCTGTTGATTCAAATCTATTGTTGAGCCGCTCTAGGGAATTTTTTGTTTGGATTCCTGCACTTCGGAACTCCAAATTTATGGATTATATATATAATATCTTCAAATGAAAATTTTGAAGTTGAAAATGATGTAATATATGTAATTTGTATCTCTTTATTAATACTCACTCTTTAATGATTATCTTATTTTCCTTTTCTTTAAGTGTAGTTTCCTTAATCCTTTTAGCATATTTAACATAATAGCTTTCGTGGAGTCTCTTTGCTAAGTCCAACATCTGGAATCCCTCAAAGGCAATTTCCATTGCCAGCGTATATTCCTGCGTGGGGATCACACTTTCCCATTTCTATGCATGTTTCACAATCTTTTGTTGAAAACTGGACATTTTTGGTAATAGATTGTAGCAAGTCTGGGTACTGCTCCCCACTCCCCCACCTACCACCACCAGGACTAGTTCTTGTTGTCTGTTCATTTGTTTATTTGTTTAATGCTTGGCTGAATGAATTTTGTGATTTACACTTTCCAGGCCGTGTGACAGCTCTGATTTCCCTGCTCAGATATTTCCCCATATTTATCTTTTAGCCTGCCTTCCTAGGTACTGTTCTTAGGTCAGTATAAGCCACTTATTGGTTAAATATTATACTTAAGTCTCTATAGTTAGTTAATTTTCATCCTTTCTCTGTTAGATGTGTGTGAATTGGAGACTTCTTTTGCAGTTCAGAGAGTGTAAGATTTGCCTCATGTTCAGATAGGGACTAGGACTTAGAAGTTGCCCCTTCTGCCAAATTAGTTATGTGACTGCACTGTTTTGGCTCTCACATTTTTCTCCCTTCCATCTATAATCTCCCTTTTCCTTTTACTCAGTTAATTTGTTTTAAATTTTTCCTTTGAATTCTTGTACCACTAAGATTTCTTAAGTTATTCTATACTGCAAATGAGCTACAAAATATAGCTCATGGGAAATTCTTCTGTCCTTTATTTTCTTCTAGATCAAATTCTTAGAATTTCCTAAGCTACATCACTTCCTTTATTTTTATTTTGCTTTATTTCTTTTGCTGTTTTGTATTTGCACTGTCATGTCATCGACTTTTCTGCTCGTACTGAGGTGACTTGGTCCAGAGTTTCTAATTGTTCAGACATAGGCTCAGGGACTTGACTTCCAGATCCATCTACATTTGAAAGGTTCCATATTTTTAACTCTACATAGTTATTTTTTGTAGCTTCAGAGATGGTAAAGTATGGGAACGAAATGAGGGGAGAAATGAAGAGCTCAAGCAAGACTGTGTGTAACCTTCATTTAGCTGCCAAGGCTGTGTTCTCATTTCTGAAGCTTTGTTAAGTACCTGGAGCAGAAGTCACCCCACCCAGTTACAGAATGTGTTCCAAGGAAATTGAGAGGGATGGTTTAGGACTTCTGATCTATTTAACCCTCATGACTTATCTTTTTATTTTCAGACCTACTGTTTCTGTTACATGTATTTTCCCCCCACTGTCATTTCCACTACTCTTCACTCAAAAGTAGGACCAGCTAAGAACATCTACTCAGTCTATTTCCTTTCCCTCTATAAAGGTAGTAGGGATAATTTTGAATATCTTCATCAACTAGACAGTACCATACCCGAGTAGCAGAGGCAGGGTTGGCAGCCTCATCTTGCTTAACCATTCCTCTTGGCTTTGCTTTCAGATCATTTATCTTTCTCCTACCTTTTGAGATCTAGGACACTGAATTATACTTCTTTCCTTACTTGAGGCTAATGATTACTTAACTGGTATATTCTTTTTGGTTTAACTTGAAAGAGGGTATTTCTGGCAGAAAACTTTTCCTTACCATCCTCCCACTGATACTTTCATGGCCAACCTTGTACTAAAAGTACCATTAAGTAATCACTCCCCTCATCCTCTTCTCTTTTTGTACCTTCAAGACATCCTCTTCCTCATTCGTCCATCTATTGACCTTACACACTCCTTAAGTGTGTTTTATTCTGACAAAACCTCCCAAATACACAGATTGCTTCCTCTTCACCCAAACTGGGTTGATTTTAAACAGTGTGCAAATTTATACAGCAATGCCTGCCAAGTTCTAATTCTGTCTTTTGCAGCAGCAGGAACAACATAAATCTCTAGCTTCAAGCAGACCCAACAGTAGCCAACAGTTCTGGGGAATCAACAAAATTAATGTAGGGCAATATCCTCCCTCTTGTGGACAAGGCTGAAAAGAACTAGCCTTTCATATTCTCAAAATGCTGCCAATACACAAGGCATATTGGCTTCTCTTCTCCCAAACAAGTAGAGCACTATAAAGCTATGACAAAAATTTTGATGACATTTTTCACTTTAAGAAAAGCAGGTATGTACATGTGCTTATTTTTTAGTATTAGGAAGGAACGAACGAACGAACGGAGGGAATAAGGGAGGAAGGAAGGGAGGGAGGGAAAGAGGGAAGAAGGAAGGGTAATGGGATACAAAAACCCTGGTTTATTAAAAGATGTATAATTTTTTTAAGAAAATGTTCATCAACCAAAGAATTCATTCAGCTTTTCTTAAATAGCAAATTTTCCTACTGAATTCAGAATGTAACTTTATCTATAAAAATTAAACATAACACAATTCATCAGGATAAATCTAGCCACTGCTTACAAAAATATTTGCTCATTCATTCAATGATTAATATTTAATATGTGCCAAATACTGTCCTGAAATGAGGGAGAGTAACATGGCTTCTGTCTTTCATGAGCTTATAGTAAGTTGGAATTAGAGATACAAACAGGTTCAGTTTAATAAAGGCAAATATTTTCAAAAGTACAGGTAAGGCACAGTGAACCTTCCAAAGGGTAATGCAGTATTCAAGGCTATTAAAAGCAACTTCCCTTACTAGCCTTGGCCTCATGAAGCAAGGAAAAAGCCAACTGCCAGAACTCGGAGGAAGAGAGAGAGAGAGAGAGCTATAAATGGCTCACAAGAGCTGTAACCTTAGGTCAAAGGGCCAGTTGATAGTCATTTTATAGGTAGAGAGACAGAAAATTAAAAATTCACACTTCACTGTCATCATTCCTTCTTACCCTCCTTGTGTGCTTCCCTTTGGGCAAACTCAACTGGAATACAGAAGTGAAAGCAGCCTGTTAATGCAACCCATATAGGATAACCTTTCATGGTTCAAAGCTGAATGGAAAAGGGCAGATAATGAGTTGCAAAAAGAAATACATCACAAAGGTGAAGCCTGAAGCATGAATGTGAAAATATCCAAATATATTAAAGGGTGTTTATTGAATGTTATATGTGTATGTGCACATGTGTGTTTTAATTTCCCTGATGTCTAGAGATGGCCCATTGCTTTCATGTGAGGATACTCCCACATGAGAGGTAGCACTCGTCATGAGAAAAAGCCTAGATGTCAGGAGATCCATATTCTACTCCCAGTTCCACTTCCTATGAGCATGCAATCTCGGGAAAGCCACACATTTTCTGGCCTCCCCTTTCCCTTATGTAAATCTTGAATAATATTTTAAAAATCATATAAGAAAATACGTTTGAAAGAGCACTGCAAAATGTAAAATGGAATGTAATTATAAAATGTTCATTACAGTACTTTGTATTCATCTTCATTATGAAGTCTACTTTGATTAAATGGAGAAATAAAGTAGACATTCTGCTTTCTTCTGTTCTCAAATTTCCTACACAATGAGTCTACTTTTATAATCATGGTAAAGATAACACTCAAGAACCCGCAAGTCAGAGGTGTTAATACCTTTGATATTAAGCATTGCTCATAGCAGTCATGGGCAGACTATGTTCAGTGATGGACCCTGGTATTCTGATCCAGCTATGCTATTCGTTCTGAAAGACAGGCAACACTATTCTGTAGACTGTCATTTTTGCCCAAAGCTTGCTGCCCCTCTCTGTCATATATTCTTGCCAGTATTCCAGAGAATACATTTGCCCTCATTGCTATTTAGGTCAGGTTACTAAGATTTAAATAAAGTTGTATCTCTGAACCATCAACAAGGACTATTGACTACAGGTACGAATCTGGAGTGAATGGATTTATACGGTCATCACTTTTGCTTTATTCTAAAATATTGTTACACAATAGCACTGGACTGATATAGATAAGTGATTAATGACTGACTACATGCCTGTTCTTGTGTTTTCCATGCTAGTTGTTGGTGTTCTAATTGTGAAATGGCTGGGCTGAAGTTTCAGAGAACTATTCCAACACAGCTGTGCTCTCTGGAATGTGATTGCTTTAGTATGGCCCAAAGCAAGACCAAAGAAACCAGTTCTCCACTGCGGCAAAAGAGAATACACTTTCTACTGGTTAACTGTTCCATAATGCACAACTCAGCAAACCTCAGTTTTATAAATATTTTTTCCAAAAAGAGACTGAGCCATTATTTCAACATGAATCAAAATCAAATTGTCTGAAAACATAAATTAAATTTTCTAGGAAAGTCAAACCAATGAAGAAATTTCCATAAGTCCAACTGACTAAAGGAAAATCATTCTGTCACCTTATCAGAAAAAAAATAGCATAGAAGTTGTTACTTATTTTCTCTGAATTGAACAAAACTTTACAGTTAAAAATGTAAAATTTAGCTACATTCAAACCTTTTTATTTCATAACTGAGGAAATGGAAGTAATACATAAAAATATTTTTTTTTCCTTATAGAGATATGAAAGACCTTTTTTTTCTCCACTTGGGATCCTGCTTCCAAAATCCATCAGGCTATACAAAATCAACAAAATAGATCTATTGAGATATCTGTTTCAGGACATTGTTGATATACATACATGTTATATATATCATGTGTGTGTGTGAGAGAGAGACAGAGAGATAAGCTACTTCCAACATCACTTAAACAGAGTTAGCTATGGAATGGGAGTACAGAAATAATTGTGACAGTGCCAGACACAGAACTCAATGCACATGAAACATGAATTAAAAGATCTCTCTTCTAGTAGATATGACTATGAGCAAAAAGAGATTTAAAAGTGGGAAATCTCACAACTTTCCATTTTTCACAACAGAATCTAAAGTTGACCAGGTTAATATACTGCTCCTGGAATTGAATTCCACATAATTTTGCAACTCTTAGAATATTATTAAAATGAATGTTAGATCCTATGTAATGCCTCAGGCTGACCCATCAGTTCACAACCCCCTGGCCAACTCACAGGAGAACATAGTCTTCCTGGGAAACTACATCGTTTGTAGTATTCATTTCCAAATCATTAGGGCAGATTTGCTGTGTCAATATTTGTCAACATTTGGTCGTACTTATTCAACACATTGTTTTTGAGTACCTATTATTTTTCCATGTACTCTTCTAGATTGGAAATCTGGAGATGGACAAAACAGAAGTTCCTACTTTGTGGAGCTTTAAGTTAGCTACAGGCACCTGGGGTTAATGGCTCAATACAAGGAACCTTGTTAGCCTATGATGATATAAGTGGCAAGTACACTTAGGAGAAAAATAAATAGCAGGAAGATAATCACCATTATGGCTGCCTATACGGGGGTGGCATATCTCAGATCTTCTCATTCTCACGCCTTCTAGCAATATCATTTTATAAGAACTTTATCTAGAAGAGTAAGACATCAGGTGATTTCATCAAGGTGTAAACCATGGTTGTGGAGTATCCAACAGAAGGAATGTCTCAATTCCTCTGTCCCAAAAGATGGAGGTACGTGCTAGGGCTACCACCACCTAAGGTGATAGGATACAGGGGTAGATAGAAAGCAAAGCCCGATGTTGTACTCAGCTTGCCAAGAAGAAAAAAAAAGGTTGTAGCTGTCTGGCAGAAGACTAGAACGCATCATACACGGTCTGCTACTACAGCGACAATAGAGAACACAGCTCAGATTAAGCTATAAACACTTCTTCTTGTCAGGGCCCTCTTCCCTTGCAAACAGAAAGTTATTTCATAGGGCTGGCAAAGTACACTGTAAATTATATTCCCAGCCCACAGCTGATGAGTTTATAAGTCTACAGGGAACAAGTTCTCTGGCTCTGTCACTATGCTCAGCTTGCCAAAATTGCTTGTGAAGCACACCAGTCTGAGAGATATTGCTAAAACTTAGAAATAAGTGGGCCAAGAATAGCGCTGGAGCAGAAGAAGGAAGGGACATGGTACATGACATTAATGTATCCCTAAAGTTTTCCTCTTGGAGCGTCTTCCTGACTCAAAGACACCGTTCGGCCATCCCTGAGTCAACACTTAATTATACTGCAAACGATTAGACAACCAAGGGTTTGTCTGATGAATGGGTGGACAGTTTCTAAGAAATTCACGTCCCCTCCTTTTATTGTACCACCCTCGAAATGTTTCTGGTTTCTTGTTTATTTCTCTAACTAGCAGAAAGTTATCTCTGTTTTCAGGAGTTTTCTTTTCCTTTTAATTTTATCTTTTCATTTTCTTTTATAGTTCAGCTAGTGTTATTTTTCAAAACACAAATCAAATCATCTCGCCTTCAAGTCAAGAGCTTTCAATGGCACCAGAGTATATAGTAGCACTGATTTGGCATTGAATTCTGAATCTTCGATGATCTGGCCCCTGGTCACCTCTGCAGCCTACTCAGCTAACCCCATTCACCGTGTGCCTTCACTTTTGCCCTTCACTATTACCCTGTCCCTGTGGCTTTGCTCTCACTGCTACCTTTGTATGGAACCTTCTAGACTCCTTATCCACCTGTCATGTCTACTAACTGTCCTGTCTACTAACAGTAAGCAAGGCTCATTGACTCCGCCTTCAAAACTCTATGAATGAGGCAGCGTTCTTCTTTTCCATGTCAACTCCCTGAGCGCAAGACCCCAAAACCTCTGTGTTCTAGCTAGTCCTCTAACCATCCCTGCTTCTTTCATTTGTTGCTCTCCATAGTCGACCCTCCATACGACAGCCAGAGCGATCCCTCCCTTCCCCTGCTGTATGTTCTCGTGCCTCCTTAATGCACCTCGAATACATTTATACTCCTTACATGACTGAAAGTCCTACATGATCTGTTTCTTCTCTATAGGATGATCATATGTCCAAGTTTCATTTCACTCCCATTGACCTGATGGAATTATTAATAGTATCACCTTTGACTCAAAAGTGTGTCAATTTGGACTTCAAACCACCTGGTCGGCCTACTTCTATAGCTCATCTACTATTCTCCCCTTGTCCATCACAGCCCAGCATACTGGCCTCCCTTCGTTACCTTAAATACAAACACATAGGTTTGTTCTCACATTGGAAAATTCAGCATGGAGCTACCTGCTCCTTGATCTTTTTTGTATGGCTGGCTTCACCTCATCAAGGCCCTGGTCGGCACAGCTTAACAATCATCTTCTCAGAAAGGTAATCCCCAATCACCTTCTCTAAAGGCCCTTCTCCCCAGGCTATTTTAACACAGTAGCTCACTTATTTTTTCATCGCAGCACTTTCAATATCTGATTTTTTGTTGTCGTTGATGTGATCGTCTTATTCCTCCTCCTAGAATTTAAGTCCACGAAAGCAGATACCTTGTCTTTTTTGTCTACTACTATGTAGCTCTTTTCTAGCAGAGTCCCTGGCTCAATAAAAAAGATGGTGGGTGAACAAAACACCTCGAGCATCATCTTCTATATGAAACCCATCCCAGCTACCTGCACTCTCTTTCTAAGAACAACTGATCATTCATAATTTTCCTTAGTCTTTTCCACTCTTTAATAGTTTCTCAATCCTTCCTTGTCCTTCATGTCCTCTTAGAGAGTACTGGTCAGCCATTTTATCAAATATCCCTAATCTGGTTTTGTCCAATATTTTCTCATGACTGGACTGACATTAATACATCTTGGGCAAGAATCCTCTGAGAATCCCTTGTGTCCTTCTCTGTGCCTTGTATCAATGTGTTCGTAATATTGACATGTCTTGTTACTGGCGATATTCTCTTGATTACTTCGTTAAGTTGGCATTTCCCAGGTCTTTTCATCGTTAAATAACTGCCTTTTTCTTTATCCTTGATAAGCATCTTGGGGAAGATACTTTGAGCCTATGCAAATAAAATGTTTCTCCCAAACTTTTCACCCACTAATTTTAGTATCCATCAGTGAACTTGATCAGGAACATTTATTAGTAGCATTTGCCTAGTGGTGATTCTCTCCTGTCCTCTTTCCTTCTATATTTATTAATTGGAATTCTATTGCATTCCTGTTCATTTTTGCTTCCCCCTGACAATGCTTATCATCACATTCCTGACTTACATGTGCCTCTCTATGTTCAGATTACAACAGAGCAATAAGTTCTCAGGCTGACACTTGCTGGCTTTGTAAATGGACAAGCAATTTCATCTCTCTGAGCCTCAGCATCCTCATTAGTAAAATATGAATATTAGCACATAATTCATTAGGCTGTTAAGAGGATATTGAATTCATTTCTCATGAATTCATTCATTCATTGATTCATTCGTTCAGGCACTGGAGGTATAACAAACAAAACCAGTCTAAGTCTTGACTAACCCAGTCCTGGGCATCTGTTCAGTGTAGCGAGGCTCCAAAATTATTTTCTACGGTTGTGATTAATAATTGTACAACATCCTAGCCAACTCCAGATTCCTAAGGATTTCAGTGAGCACTCAGAACTGATTCTTCACCAACCAGGGATATTTTTTTTTCAGAGTTTCCACTGATGTGAGGATAATCGAAGGCGGGCCTCCCTCTACAGGTGTGCAATTTTAGTAATTAATTTTTCCCAAACATATCAGAATCCTAAGAGGGAAGCCAAATTAAAACACAAGTAAAATCTCTGATGAAAGGTAAATGTTAAAAGTTCTTAAAGGAGGAATCTCCTCTCCCTAAACCACTCTCTTCAGGTCTCAGTCTATGGAGGAGCTGGATTTCTGTCACATGGGCCAGAAGAAATATTTGAAGACGGAGAAAACTGTAGCTGGTAAATGTTATTGCTAGCTCTGGGAGGTGAGGCCTGCAAGGCTATTACTGCTGTGCTGGAGCCTGGAAGGCCCCTGGGGGAGCCCAGACAACAGGCGAGCTGATCACGCAAGCCCAGTCCAAATGTCACTCTAACATTTGCAAAGCTGTGTGTAAGTGCTTAAGGAGAGGTTTCCAATGAGAAGGTCAAGGATGGAAAAGCTGTTTGGGGAGCTGAAGGATGTATTTGGGAAGGTGCGGCCATTTTACAGAGTATTCTTTTCCCTTCACATGAACAGGTTTTGTTTTGTTTTGCTTTATATTACCCTGTGTGGTTTCCGGGCAGGCAGCTGCTCATCTAGACAGATAATCCTTCACAAAGGCTAATACCAATCTCAGGTCTGATTTGAGGGACAGGAAAAGATTGTATCTTCTTCTGATCTCCAGAGCAAATTGTTTTTATTTTGTTTTGTCTTCATTTTTATTCTTCAGTTGGTTTTGTATGTCTACATGCCTTGATATTTCAGAATTTAATATTTACAATGTTGATGTTTTCCGGGAGAGTCTGAATAGTTATGCTATGCGGTCTTATACAATTCTCACCAGTCCCATCGAGAGCAAGAAGTGCTGGAACTAAGGGAATAAACCTGACTCTACACTCAGTATCCACACCTCAGAGAGGCCAGGCAGTTCTCTATTTAATTTTGAAATACTACATTCAAAGAAGTAGAAATAAGGGAAGAATAAATATCCGTGTACCCAAATCAGGCTTTTATTAGTTCTTAACATTTGGATGTATTTGTTTCAGATTATTTTTTGAAGAAATAAAATATTACAGGCACAGGTAAACCCCCTTTGCAGTAGCCACACTCCCCTCTCTTCCCAGAAGTAAACTTTTTGCTGGGACAGTCATCATGTCCATGCAAGTTTTTATATTCTTTATACAGTAAATGAAGATTTTGACATAAAGTGTGTTGGATTGTTTCACATGATGATAAACTTTATATAAATGGTATCATTCTGTACATTATTCCATATGTGCTTTTTTCATTCAAGATTATTGTCTTGAGTTTCCCCAACATTGTTCATGTGCTGCTCCTCTAGGAAGGGATTCCACTGTACTCAAATACCATAATCCATTCATGCACTCTCTGCTAATTTCAATTTTTTTTTTACATCACAAGCAGTGTTCCAATGTATATTCTAGTAATTATCTGAATGTGAACTTGAGAGTTTCTCTAAAGCATTTACATAGATATGCAATTGCTAGGCCTAAGGTCATGCTCGACTTCAATACTAGACTGCATTCCAAAGTGGCTGCCCTAATAACACTCCTTCTGTTTAGCATATGAGAGTTCTCCTTGTTCCTCCTCTTTGCCAACACTTATTATCGTCAGAATTATTAATTTTTATTAATTGGGTGCTTTGAAGGAATAGCACAATATCATTGGCATTTGCATTGTCAAAATTAGTAGCATGGCTGCAAATCCTTTTTATGTTGACTACCCATTTTGATTTCGGCATCGGGGATCTGCTTGTTTATAACCCTTGCTCATTTTCCTGTTGGGTTGTCTTTCTTTTGTTGACTTATAGGAGTTCCTTATACCAGTCCCTTATATATTATATTCATTGCCAATAGTTTTCCCCAGTCTGTGGCTTGTCTATTGTTAATCATCTTTTTCGTCAAACACAAAATTTAAACTTAATTGTAATCAAATTTATCAATGTTTTCTTTATGTTCTGTGCTTTATTTCTGACTTTTTAAAAGAAATCTCCACCCATAGGTCACAGAGATATTTATTTCCTTTATTTCCTTCTAAAAAATTTAAAGTTTTGCATTTCACAGTTAAATTTTTAAAATACTCTTTTTGGTGGGGGGGGGGGCACCTAGGTGGCTCAGATGGTTGGGCGTCTGCCTTCGGCTCAGGTCATGATCCTGGTCCTGGGATTAAGTCCCGCATCGGGCTCCCTGTTCAGTGAGGAGCCTGCTTCTCCCTCTCTCTCTCTCTCTGACTCTCATGGATAAATAAATAAAATCTTTTAAAATAATAATAATAAAATAAAATACTTTTTTAAGATTTTTTTTAATTCAACTGAGAGATACAGTGAGAGAAGGAACACAAAGAGGGGGAGTGGGAGAGGGAGAAGCAGGCTTCCTGCCAAGCAGGGAGCCTGATGTGGGGTTCGATCCCAGGACCCTGGGATCATGACCCGAACCAAAGGTAGACACTTAACAACTGAGCCACCCAGGCGCCCCAAATTTTTAAAATACTCTTAATTTATTTTCAAGTTTGGTGTAAATTGAGGTTTAATTTTCTTCTCCATAAGGATAACCAATCATCCCAGCACCATTTACTAACTAGTCTGTTCATTAACCACTGATTTGTAACATCAGCCTGGCCAGCATCAGCTTTCAGTACTACATGAGACAGTCCCTGAGCTCTATTCTGTCTGATAGGTCCGTATGTCTGTGTCACATTATCCCAATTACTATGGGTATAAAATATGTCTTAATATCTGGTAGGGCAAGTCGTTTTTCTATTATTCTCTCCTCCTCCCCCGAGAACTGTCTTGGCTGTTTTGGACCTTGAACTCAGCATATGAGTTTATAGGGTCAGCTGTGTCAGGTTTGATGAAAAATTCTGTTGGAATTTTGAGTGGAGTTGCACTGGATTTATGAAATAATTTTGGGAGAACTGGCATCTTTATGGAGCTGACTCATGCATGAACATGATGGATATTGATGATTTATTCAAGGCTTTATTTTATAGTCTTCAATAATATTTTGTCATTTTTCATAAAGGTCTTGAATCATTTTAGATTTATTCACAGCTACTTTATAATTTTTGTTGCTGATATATAAAATTATTTGTTTTACATTTTAACTGGTAATTATAATTGGAGGGAAGGCTAATTTAGCTTGTATGCTTATCTTCTACTCAACAAACTTGCCACTATCACTTTTAGTTTACCAATAGTCGCTCATAAACTTTCTTTTTTTTTTTAAAGATTTATTTATTTAATTGACAGAGAGAGAGATAACACAAGTAGGCAGAGAGGCAGGCGGGAGGTGGGGGAGCAGGCTCCCTGCTGAGCAGAGAGCCTGATGTGGGGCTCGATCCCAGGACCCTGAGATCATGAACTGAGTTGAAGGCAGAGGCTTTAACCCACTGAGCCACCCAGGAACGCCATAAACTTTCTATAAACGAGGAAATTCCAGTCTTTCTCTCCAACCCTTATGCATCTTTTTTCTAAAAAATTATTTTATGATTCAATTAGCTAGCTTCTCCACTTCAATAATAAAAACAAGTGATAGTGGGTATCCTTATTTTGTTCCTAATCTGAATAGATAGGATATTTGCTATATGTTTTTGATAACTTTCTATTATCAAAATAAAAAAAGTTATATTCCCATCTAAGTTTGGTTAGATTATTTTTAATAATCAATATATTTTAATAATAATATATACAATAAATATATATTGACTCTATATATTGATTATATCTATAGATTATTTTTAATACTATATATTGACTATATATATTGACAATATATATTGACTAATGACCATAATATATCAATATTATGTATTTATTTAAGTAATGTGTTTTCCTCCTTTATCTTTAATATTATCATTTTACATCAAATTTAATTAATATATTTCCTAACATTATATCATCTTTACATTTTTAAAAAATACCCTTCTCGGGCCCCTGGGTGGCGCAGTTGGTTGAGCGACTGCCTTCGGCTCAGGTCATGATCCCGGAGTCCCGGGATCGAGTCCCACATCGGGCTCCCAACTCCATGGGGAGTCCGCTTCTCACTCTGACCTTCTCCCTTCTCATGCTGTCTCTCACTCTCTCTCTTCCCTAATAAATAAATAAATAAAATCTTTAAAAAAAAAATACCCTTCTCATTTATGATTTTTTTTTTTTTTTTCAGTACAAAATGATATTTTCTGGTGGTGTATTAGAAATTTTATTAGAAGCACATATTTAATGCACATACAATGCTGCTCCGGAATGGAAGGTAGTATAATGATATAAAACTGGGATTGTATTTCCATCCATGTGGATTCAGTTTCTGAATCACATGAGGGTCTTCATGACAGATAGTCTCACCACTACAGAGGTCCCACATTTAGACTTCAGTTCTAGTGCATTTCCATATTTAAAATAAATATGGTATGGCTGGAACATTGTGAGTGTGAAATAATTATGTGCAGAATGAGTAAGGGAATTAATGCTTGAATAAAAGAAAAGAAGAGAGAGAAAGAACAAAAAAAAAAAGAAGGCAAGAAGAAAAGAAGGGAGAATTTTTCATGGCAAAATTTCAGGAAGTACTGATACTTCCAAAGTAGTCTGTCAAGAGGAAACAACTGAACAAACAAAACACTGGAAGCATTTGCTTCTGTAAAACTCATCTTATTTCAGGCTTGACTTAGGAGGAAAATAAGACAGCTCCAAAATTTTTCTGATCCTCGAGAAAGTATTTGTTCATCTGACCAATGATTTAGCCTTGACCAAAGTTAACGCCACTAACGAAGTAGGGTTAGTGGGTCCTTTTGTAACTTTAGACTAAAGAAAGGTCTACTCTTCTTTCCCCATGAGCTACCACATATGGAATTCCTTTACCCTTACTAAAATCAATCTCGGTGTATTCAACTTTTCTATTACTGAAGATGTAGGAAGGATAAACCATTCTCAAAAACAGCTGAAGAGTAGCATGTAAAGTAGACATGTCTGTCTCCTTTTGAGTCTTACATAAATTCTTCAATTATCAAACCAAAGTGATACTCTGAGGTACTGAGCTTTGATTTAATGTGACCATGCTAAACTCTGATTTCATCTCTTCATATGTTATTAAAGAATCTATTCAAGATAAAGCTCCCTCCTTTTCCTCCAAAGGCACCACCTGATTTTATGATAAATGATCAGTAAAACAGCAGCCAAAAGAGACTGTCATTATTTGACCGGTTGGAGATGTTCAGACAAACGCAGTAGTTACTCCAGGCTATCACTGTGAGCCAATATCACTTAATATTTAAGAATAGAGAGTCTACCCTCAGACTTCATGGACCGAAACTAGATACTGACTCTTAATCAGCAATGTGACATTCAAAAAGTTGCTTGATCCTCTAAGTCTCAGTTCCCTCTTAGGTAAAATAGATGTAAATAATACCTACACTGGGGGTACCTGGGTGGCTTGGTGAGTAAAGGCCTCTGCCTTCGGCTCGGGTCGTGGTCTCGGGGTCCTGGGATCGGGCCCCGCATCGGGCTTCCCCCTCTCTCCCTGCCTACTTGTGATCTCTCTCTCTCTCTCTCTGTGTCAAATAAATTAAAAAATCTTAAAAAATAATAATAATACCTACACTGTATGGTCTTTATGAAGATTGAATGTTATAATGTTTGTTAAATGCTTGGCATGGTATATGACAGACAGCTGATTAATAAATGCTAGCTATTATTATAATGAGAATCAAATTCTCTGCCAGATAAAATAGAGAAATCAAGATGGACCCATTACTTGGAAGTGCAGACTGATAAACCACTGAGCATGAGGCTATTATTATCTGATGTATTTGGAATCCCAGAGGAATGCAAGCATTGAAAAATGGTATCAAAAGCTTTTATAAGGGGTCCCTGGGTGGCTCAATATTTGAGCATCTGCCTTCAGCTCAGGTCATGATCCCAGGGTCCTGGGATTGAGCCCCACATTAGGCTCCCTATTTGGATGGAAGTCTGCTTCTCCCTCTCCCACTCCCCTTGCTTGCGTTCCCTCTCTCGATGTCTCTCTCTGTCACATAAATAAAATATTTAAGAAAAAAAAACTTTTATAAGTCAAACCTTCACTCTGTGTTCTATGCCATGTGCCCACATTAGTTTCTTATGACAAAATAAGAACATGGTCCTTGAATACCAGAATAAAGTGCAATAAATCTCTATAGGGATCTCGTGCGGAGAGATGGGCAGGGACTAGGCATGCAAAGTCTTCTGGATAATAACAATTTGGGATTTTATTCTAAGTGTGACAAGGAACCACAGAACGGTTCTTAGCAGTGAAGGGGCAGGATTTGGTTTATACGTGTACATGGATGACCTCTTGTGTGTCCTCAGTTTTCTTATTTGTAAAAAGAAAGCCTCAAACTAGAGTAGTGATTCTCATAGTTCCCAAAGCAGCAACATCAGTATCACCCAGAAACATGTTAGAATGCATGTTCTTAGGCCTCATCAAAGACCTAATGAATCAGAAGCTTGAAGGGTGGGACCCAGCAAGCTGTGGATCACTAAGCCTCCCAGGTGGACTCTGATGCAGGGACACGTTGGAGAACCACTGGATTTAACGAACTTAGATATTTCTTTCAGCTCCAAGTTCAGTGTTTCTAATCAAGTCCTTCACAATGCAGGACACAAATCCTCGTGAATGAGACTAACTATCTAGTATTTTCATCAGCAACAATTTGTTTTATGGAGGAATTATTCCAAGAAAAATAAATAACTATCTAATGCACATAGCTCACATTAGTACACATTTTATATCCTAAGCCAATATATAATAAGATGAAAAGGAATTAACTATAATGCCACAATAACCTATACATTTCCACTCACAGTTATCGACAGAATGAATTTCCCTAAATCCCATATCCCCTATATGATTATTGCCTAGGTTTATACAAAATTATGAGGCCATTTGAAGGATTAGCTCTATCTCTATGTTATATAAAGATCTATGCAAAGAAGGTATTTGATCAGAGACAAGAAAGAATGATAAAATGGCAGGCTCTTTGAGGTTGCACAACACTGAGTTAGAATTCTGGTTACACTACTGGTCTAAGAGTCAGAATTAAAATATGGGATGGGTCTGGTAGATAACTTACACATTATAAATACAGCCAGCATTATATTCCTTTGTGCTTGAATAGCCATTCATGAAAAATGGCTATATGATTTTGTTCCATAAAATAATTTCTAGGCTGTATTTTACCAAAGTCTGCTATCTTAGGTGTGGGGATGTGATTATCTGAAACACATTCTGGCATCATATATAGTATTGACTCTTGGTAAGTCCCCAGGGTTAACACAATTCATAACTGGCCAAATAAAATAATTTTAAAATTAGGAAATCAAACATGGGTTTCTTTAACACATTTAGAAATGCCAAAATGAAGGGGCATGTCTTCAAATTAAAAAGAGAATATTTTACGATAACCAACAGGTATCTATTCTCTGTATCATAGATACTTATTGACCTAGTAGACTATTTCAGGCTATATTCTATCCCACAAGGACAAGGCATTCCACTGAACTGTAATACCAATTTGGAAATTATTTCTGTACTATCTTGGGATACATGCTTATATAGTTGTTTAAGTTGTTTTGTTAATCTAAACGTTGTACGTGTTTACACGTCGCACCCCTAATGAGATTGTAAGCAGCTCCTGCCCAAGTACCATGGCTTTTGCTTCTATTTCTCAACAGAACTGAGCATAGATTATAGACACTAGGTGTGGAATGAAAATATTGATTATGAATTATGTTATCCAGGAGGCATATAGGCTGAAAATAAATACACTCAGGAAAAGGTACAGATGAGTCTATTAATAATATTAAATGGCTACCATGCAGTGGTTAAATGCACAGATGTTGGAAATAGATAGGTGGAATCCAAGATAACCATTCATTAACCATGAGTTATTCAGCCTCTATTTTTGACTCTCAGGTTCTGCAAATACAATGAGATGGGAATAACAATATCCATTTCAAAGAGTTGCAAATATTGAATGGTAACATACATGATGATACAGAGATCAATATGTGCCCATATTGTTCATTATGGTCATGATAATAATAGTGATAATGTTAATGATAATAATAGATATTCATAGCATAGGATCTATTTAAGACATATTTTGTTATGTGAGCCATAAAACATGTAAGAACTATGATACCTCTCCATCTACAAAATTATTCCCTTTGTTCAAACACAAATGTGGGCTGAACTCTGGGTCTCATTTAGCCTGGGTACTAGATTCTTATGATTTATTAATAATATGTATTAATAACACAATGGAATATTATGCAGCCACTTAAAAATCATTTTAAGGGACATTTATCAACTTGGGGAAAGCTCTTGCTACAATTTAAATGGAAAAAAAGATTACAATGCTATAAAAGATACAGTGCTGTAATAGAATTCAGTTTTGTTAGAAATTATTAAATTTTATTTAGTTCACTAAAATCTACAAATTTATCTACGAAGAAAATATACTAAAGAGTCCTAACTATTAACTATGAGCAGTGGAATCATGGATTTTATTTTTCCTCTTTATATTTTTCGGTATGGGCCAAATTTTCTGCAGCACATATCCATTAATTTGACGATACAGGAAAAACGTACATGTAATTTAAAATAATAAAAAGGCCAAAGACTTAGGACAACATAGGGAACTGCTTACAAGAGAATGTTAGGGGGCGCCTGGGTGGCTCAGTGGGTTAAGCCTCTGCCTTCGGCTCAGGCCATGGTCTCAGGGTCCTGGGATCAAGCCCCACATTGGGCTCTTTGCTCAGCAGGGAGCCTGCTTCCCCCTCTTTCTCTGCCTGCCTCTCTGCCTACTTGTGATCTCTCTCTCTGTGTCAAATAAATAAAATCTTAAAAAAAAAAAGAGAATGTTCGCTTAAAAATCAGAGATATCAAGAAAATTAAGTATATTCTCTCCTAAGAAAATGCTCACTGTACTGAAATGTACATTGAAGTTATTTCTGGTTAATAAATTTTGAGTAATAGTTATCTTTTACTTTTTCAGTATTGCTCAGGTTCCTTTTTTTTTTTTCAAAATGGGCACATACTGATTTTATTAATTATATACACATACATACACACATGTATATTAACGCATGCATATATGTGTGTATATTTCCACATATATTTACAGATGATAGATATTTAGAGATATCTCCCCTCTCCTCCAACGGGCCTCAGGTTCTGAATTTTTATCACAAAGTTTCTCTAAACCCCCAGGATTTGTGTTGCAGGCCTGGTATTTAACCACTGCAATGCTGTGTGACTGGTGAGTCTTCGGAATACAGTATCTGGCGTAGCTAGCTAATTCCCTATCTCTGGGAAACAGCACAGAAACAAAGTAATAGCCAACATAGCATATGCAAATAAGAAATTAAGAAAGAAAAGTACGTGGATTATTAAAATTAATTGAAGAAAACCAGTCTAAAACAAATAAGCAATTGTGTTCTGGTTTTGCAGGCTGGTGAAGATGTTGATGTTGGGGAGGAGTTTCCAGCCATAATTATAGCCTAGCAACAGTAAGAGAGCTGGAAGACTATAGTACACAACTTAATTTGCCATTCTCAACAGAAGCTTCTACACCTAAAATAAAAATTAAGAAAGTAAAATGAAGCCAAGTAAGGTTTAGAATCCAGAGAGGAGGGAGGGAATTGAATTCTTCACGGGTTCTCCATCCTGCTCTGAGAGATTTGCTCACGCCCCAAATGTCACTTTTGTAAAATGGTAATTACCAGGTTCTGGCTAATAGGCAGCTCGCTACACCCCATGCTTTCTTTCCCGTGCTCCTGGGAAGGAAGGGCAAAGAAAGGAAGGGAGCAGGCAGGGGTCTCACTCCTGTAACTGACAGAATCTCCCTCTAGCAGTCCCGAGAGCTGGGGGAATAATTTAGTTTGAAAGATTCTGCTATTGGATGGCCATGGATCTTGAGGGGGGAAGCACCCATTTAGAGGTAGAAGGCTCGTGTTTGTTGGAATAGCTTTGCCCCTGACTGTGGGATCTTGGGCAAGTTCACTCCTCAAGTGCAAACAAACCACCTTAAGGAAGGTCATAATTACACAGTGCTTCACAAGGTTCCTCTGCTCAGTCTTTATTATGGGCCAGTCAGGCTGCTAAATTTATGAGAAACATGAAGAAAACCTGAAAAACAAGTTACACCAGCCACTGTGGAAAACAGTATAGAAGTTGTTCCTCAAAAAGTTGAAAATAGAGCTACCCTACAACCCAGTAATTGCACTACTGGGTAATTACCCTAAAGATACAAATGTAGTGATCCGCAGGGGCACGTGCACCTGAATGTTTAGAGCAGCAATGTCCACTATGGAAAGAACCTAGATGTCCATCAATAGCTGAAGGGATAAAGAAGATGTGGTATGTGTATACACACACACACACACACACAAACACACATGATGGAATACTATGCAGCCATCAAAAATGAAATCTTGCCATTTGCAAGAATGTAGTTGGAACTAGAGGGTATTATGCTAAGCGAAATAAGTCAGTCAGAGAAAGACAATTATCATATGATCTCTCTGATATGAGGAATTTGAGAGGAAGGGCAGGAGGTCATGGGGAGGTAGGGAGGGAAAAAATGAAACAAGATGGGATGGGGAGGGAGACAAACCATAAGAGACTCTTAATCTCATGAAACAAACTAAGGGTTGCTGGGGGGTAGGGAGGGTAAGGAAAGGGTAGCTGAGTTTTGGACATTGGGGAGGGTATGTGCTATGGTGGGTGCCGCGAATTGTGTAAGACTGATGATTCACACACCTGTACTCCTGGGACAAATAATACATTACATGGTAATAAAAAGAAAAAAAACACAAGTTACAGAATGGAAAAAAGAGATTTTTTTTTTTTTTTTTTGAAAAAGGAGATTGTGGAACTGAAAGACACTGCTAAAGTTTATCGGGAAAAGAATTTCCTTGAATGTTTAGAGGATTTTTTTTCCCAAATTTCTTCCTTAAAAAGGCATTTTGGTGGTGCCTGGGTGGCTCAGTCTGGCAAGTCGAACACTTCATTTCCGCTCAGGTCACGATCTCAGGGTGGTGAGATCAGGCTCCGCATCAGGCTCCATGCTAAGTGTGGGGACTGCTTCAGATTCTCTCCCTCTGTCCCTCGCCCCCCAGAAAAGAGCATTTTGAGCAAAAATGTTAAGGTGCTACAAGACTGTGGCGGTCACCTTGATTTCCCCCCTCTCCAATAACAATTAATACTTTACAGCTCTTCAGATATCCACTGACCACAGCATCAGCAACCCGGGGAGCTGCTGGAAATGCAGAATCTCAGGCCCCATCCCAGACCTACGAGTCAGGACGCGCATCTCCACAAGCTCTCCTCGTGATTTGTACGCAAATTAAAGTTTGAAAAGTACCGACCTAAATCGGGTCTTGTCTTTTTCACTTTTAAGTATAACCTGGATCAGTTAGTTCCCTTCTCTTGTTTTTCACTGACATTCCTCTAGTTTAGA
Source organism: Nasua narica (assembly GCA_028533885.1). Classification (NCBI taxonomy): domain Eukaryota; kingdom Metazoa; phylum Chordata; class Mammalia; order Carnivora; family Procyonidae; genus Nasua; species Nasua narica. The sequence goes on along the minus strand of CM052797.1, from coordinate 105,385,792 downwards.
CCCGGTTATAAGATGGAATTTTCTTTCTTTTTTTTTTTTTTTTGAAAAGTCATAATTGACTTATTGAATGACTCATGCTCTCACTCATTTAGCCAGGAAATATTTACAAGGACCTACTAAGTCTAAGGCCAGGCTTGAGTGCTCTGAATCTGAAGAAAATACTTCTGCTTTGAAGAAAGACGGATCCACAAGGGGGAAAGCATGAATGGTTCATGGAGAATAATGCATCAATTCCATTTTGCTGGAATGTCCACGGTGAGTAATTCAAGGAAAATTGGCTACTTGAAAGGCAGGATCAACATCCCATAGTAATTTTTTTTTTTGGAAGGTTTTCCAAACTTTAATCAATGATGTAGCAATGTCCTATATGTACCATATCTACGTACTGCCTGAATTCTTATTTATTTCATAATTCTTATTTATTTCATCTATTTTTAAAATTTCTTCACTTCTTTTTACTTACATATATTTTCATTTTAAAATAAATGTATACTACTACTATACATGGAAAGCCATTATCATTTGCCCATAGAAGTTAACCATAAAAATAAATAAAATGGAAATAAAATAATGTTAATCAAGTCTCAGAAGAGAACATTGCCTGCCAAAGACTGAGCCTGAGGCCAGATATCTTTTTGCAAGTAAAGGAAATTAGTAAGAGGTGGGGGATATTAAAGACAAGCAAACTTGACTTTTTCCTTGATATAATCAAAAGCAGCACACATTTCCTATTCCAGTCAAGCCACTCCGTGTATGGTGGCCTCCCCTATCGACGGGCTGCTCCCACGCCATAGAAGGCACCCTGAGGCCACTGTTTTTCGAAAGCATGTGCAGAGCCTTCCAATTCGGCTCCTCTCATCTCCTCCATCCTGAGCATCAAGGCTCCCCCCGCCCACCCCCATCTCTTCTTTCTCTACATTTTGAATAGGCGATGAGAAGTCCGCAACTCAGCAGTTAATGCTATTCATCATTTCATGCACACCTGTCCTACATCTAAAACTACGCTCTGCAGCTCTCCTACGCCAGTGATAGGCCCCTATTAGGGGACAGATAAATTTATGTGGATGATGGTTAGATTGTACCCCCTGGGGAACCACCTAGAATCCAACTGAGGTGTCAGGAAGTACTGAATAGCTTAGACATCGATCCCTCAAATTGCAGTACTAAATCTTCCTCCTAAACCTCCCAGCAGCTGCTGTGCAGCAGCTTTCAAGAGGTGGTTTTCTCTCCAGAGACCGCAATCAAGCCCATTAGAGCTGGGGTGGCCCAGTCTTGCTCCATGGTGCTACCTGCGAAGGTGTTCAGCACAGTTCACAACCACGGCCTTACTTAAGTGGCACAAAGCGCTTACAAAGCCCAGGAGACTAGAATAAGGCAAGCATTAACGCTAGCACAGAACCACAGGAGGGCTCTGTTAAAGGGCCCTCCATCAAACTGCACTGTTCTGATGGCGACTTCCCTTCTATACACATTACTTCTAATGGCTAGAGAGAAAGTTACAAGACCTGTTAAAGGGCTATTTTCCAGAACTCAGGACAGCTCCCTTTAGCGCCTTCTGAAATTTGCACTTTTCTTAACAGACCTTTCCCTCCATCTCTCCTGCTGTATTCACCACACCTTTGCTTTACTTTGTTCCTTCTCTCTAAATCTGCTTTGCAATTTTTTTTTAATACAGTAAAATTATACTACACTTGGGAGTAAGAAAGCCTCAATTGTAGCTAGGCTTTCCCTGGCAGTGGATATGGATATTTTCCTTTTATTTAAAAATTAATGATCAACCACAAAGTGTCGTACACCATAAAGAACAGTCATTTCGAGTCTCTGAAAGTTCTCCAAAACATTTTTTTTTATAATTCTCAAATGCTCTTACTTAGCCAGTCATTTGGCCACATTATTTCCCCCAGTCAGCAATCTGCCACTTTTTAAAAACAGAAAGGGAGAAGCAAGAATCATCTTTGCACATTTTTGCTCCAAGATACATTTTCATCCAGTAACCAAATGCATGGATGTTATTAAGTCATCTACAAAGTAAGTAAACTAGGTCTATATATATTTACTTAAAAATCATTCATATACTCTAGTCCTCAGAATAAACAGAGGAGTTACTACCATCTACCATTATCTGGAGTTAAGATAAGGTTATAGATTAACCGGATTGGTTTGGGGGCTTTTCGGCGATTAATTTCCATTCCTCTGGAGTAAATGACTATAGCCAAATATAGGCATGTTAGTACCCAAACCTTATTCCCAAAATATGTAAATGTTAACTACACGCTTGCAAACATTGTGCCAGCTGTTTAAGGGTAGAAAAGACACTCAGAAGCAGTTTCTTTCCATAAGGACCTATTGACACGTATTTGCACTTATCCCTAAATAGATAAAATACGTGTATATATCTTTTCTACTTTCTGCCAATAAAATAGCCTTTTCTTGTCTCTAATTCTCTAGTGATCCCTTATACAACTGGAAGCACAAAGTCTTGTTAAAATTGCACTTACTATATAATGCTTTCTACTGATAATCCATGACTAAGGACCTCCATTAAAACAAATGAGCCTTAGATCAATACTATGTCTCTCCATCTTATAAGAACTTTGTCTTGTACATGAATTTTGTTTTTCCCTAAGTTAAATGGAGCCCAAGGACAGGCACAGAGTGTTCTTTTATGTCTTGTAAGGCTTAGGAAATAATGAGAATAAGAGCATTCCTAGTAATCCACTCATATAATCATGAAAGCATGATAAGAAAACACTTAGCATGTGGAGAGTCAAACAAAGAAAAGCAAATACTTCCAGAGAAATAAACTTATTTACAGATATCTTTTTCCTTCCCAAAGAACTCAAACTCAATAGTGTCTTAGTCGCTATGTTAATAATTGCTCTAGTTTCACAACATATACATAATTTTCTTTGTAAACATAATTGTGTTCTTATTACATTGCCAACCAGCTAGTGTTTTTTGTTTTGTTTTGTTTTTTAAGATTTATTTATGAGAGAAAGAGAGATAGCATGTGCGGCTAGAGAGCAGAGGGGGAGAGAGAGAGAATCCCAAGCAGACTCTGTGCAAAGCACAGAGCCGGACACAGGACTGGATCTCAGGACCTTGAGATCATGACCTGAGCCAAAACCAAGAGTCAGATGCTTAACCAGCTGTGCCACCCATGTGCCCCATCCAGCTGGTTTTTATGTTTTCTCTGATATTTACTGTTAGGGAGGGTAAAGGGCATGTTATATGCTGGAATTCCTGTTAGTTCTACACAAACCATTGCTGTCCTTACTAAAGGCCCAGTGTGTAAAGGACCTCGGGTCAGGCTCAGGACTGAGATCACTTCCCTTTCCACTCTGCTGGCCAACCCCATGTTCCTAGCCCACCGGGATGTACAGGATAGTTCAAGGATGGCAAATAGGCTTTACGGCACTTTCCATCCCTGACTGAATGTTAGCTTCTGTCTTCTGCACTGTCCTTTAAAGAACTCTAAGTCTGGAACCCAAGATCCAAAAGTTTTATGTCAGTTATCTTTGCCTACACAGGTAAGGGATGGGAAAACAGCTCATACTTCCCCAGGTATCTGCCGTTGCCCATTTTTTGGAAAGATTAAACTAGTCTCATTGAAACAATTAGCAACCAGCACAAACAGCATGCTGTGGCTTGCTGCACTTTGAGAGTTGGATGGATAGACCAGATTCCATGGTGACCCCTAAGGATCCCGCTCACCTCCAGCAGTTCCCATCTTTGTGTAATTCCCTCCCCTTAAATATAGGTGGGACCTGTGACATGTTTCTAACCAACCGAATAAGGCTAAGGTCATGAGATATTACTCCCGTGATTACGTTAATAAATGTATAAAAATACTTCTTTGCTTTCTTTACTGCTAGCTTTGAAAGAGCATGTGGCTATATTGTGAACTGCCTGTGGACAGGGCCATGAGTAAGGGAACCATGGAAACCTTCTAGAAGCTGGAGGCCTGAGTCCTACACTTGCAAGACACTGAATCCTAGCAACCACCATGTGAGTTTGGAAGAAGATCCTGAGTGTCAGATGAGAACACAGCCCTGGCTGACACCTTCCCTGCTGCCTTGTGAGGCCTCAAAGCCCAGGGAACCCAACTAATCCAAGCCTGGACTTCAGACCTCCAGAAACTGTGAAGCAACATGTCTGTTGTTCTATGCAGTTGAGGCTGGGGTGATTTGTTTGCACCAAGAGAAAGCTAACCCAGGGAGTTACTGGGAAATTTCACTGGTGGGGAAGTGTAACGTGAGTGTGAGGATCTTGATATGCAGTGAGATTTTTCCCAGCCTGGCAGCTCTGAGAAACTGCAAACCTCCCTCTGAAGACGAGGAGAGTTGAGAAGAGAGGGATTCAAGAGCCCCACCCCCGTGACAGGCTGGCTTTCGAACTCCGGTAGGGCTGACTGCAAAACCCGTGGTCCTTCCAGGGCACAACACGTTGCCAGCCTGAACACACAGAGGGGTGCTGGATCATTCCACCTTTGCTGCAGCGCTGGCTCTGTGTCACGTGACTGCTTCTCTACCTTCCGGGACGCACCAAGACAAGGTACTGAGTCCAAGGAAGAAAGGCATTGGGGAGGAGGTGGGGGTTCAAGGAGTTGGCTTGTCACACGTAACTCAATATGAGTCAGGAACCAGCAACCAGCTCTGGTGATTCTTACCCTTCAGACATAGGCATCAAGCTGGAAATTATTATTTTTTTAAAGATTTTATTCTTGTATTTGAGAGAGAGACAGAGAACATGAAGAGGAGAGGGAGAGTGGAAGCAGACACCCCACTAAGCGGGGGCCTCAATCCCAGGACCCTGAGATCACCATGTGACCAAAGTCAGACACTCAATCAACTGAGCCACGCACGTGCATCAAGCTGGAGATTACTGATATGGGTGATGGCAGCGGAGAGAGGTAAGATATTTGAAAGTTTTTATAAAAGCAGCCTAAGAGCAATTAATGTTTTTGCAATATAATCAGTTAGACAGACTACTATAAATATGTTCCTTTTGCAAATGACCTATTACACAGAAGTTTACGGTTATAAACAAAACTACAGAGAGATGCCTCGGCTTGTGTGGTCTAATGCACCTTTTCCCTTCCCATTGCTTGTTTTTCTTTCTCTGCTTTAGAAGGAAGCTGTTCAGGGTGAAGAGAACTAGAGGTCTTACAGCAAATACAGCTGGCCAGGAAGCACCCATGATTACTAAACCTTTATACTAAGATGGCAGCTTTAGCTGGCGAAGAGTATCTCAAAACCCAGGTTGAGGGACCTCTCCTTGGAGTTACCTCTGGCACTAACCCAAACCAAGGACTGCTCGATGGGCTGGGTCCTGAGTCTCTTGCATAAGCACCGTCTTCTTCAGGGGCAGGTATTTCAGTCCGCCCAATGGCTCACAGATTGTTAAAGTCCGTTTTGGCATACCCACTGAGCAGCTCAGAGAACACCACGACCAGGTACAGGTACGTCTGCTGGCTATTGACATGCAGACGGAAACAAAGAGGAGTTAGGTGACCTTGCCCGAAGAATCCACGGGTGGGGTAACAGCTGTAATGCATACAGGTTTCGACGTTTATTCATCCAATAAACATTTATTGCAAACACTTGAGTCAATAAATTCACTCTACTGGAGAGGAGCCATACAAAGATGAGTAAGTCATTGCTCACGATCTCACACTGACGCTAGGAAGAGAAATAAACTTGTCAAGGCATCACTGTAACATACACAGCCCATTCAAGGACAAATGTGGAAGCTATGAAGTATGCCTGAGGAAAGTAGTTTCCAACAGGAGCAGTTAGTTGGGTTTTCAAGCATGAATAAAAGTATGCCAGGCAAACAAAAGGGGGACAACAATTCAGGAGAAGGGGCAATTTCCCACACTGACCATGGTATACATTTAGCTCCTTTTCTCTAGTTGTCTGCCCAGCTGACGGTCAAGTAGTTCTACCTACTCTGTTCACTAGCAAAACAAACTCTGTCTAATTTCTGCTTTGGCTGTCACGAATGGACTACACAGTGCCTCCCAGGCATTGCCCTCTCAGTCCTTGGGTGGAGCTGGGCAGGCAAGTACAGCCCCTTAGGCCAAATAGCCAGACAGGGACCCTTGGAAGGCAGTCAGCTGAGCAAAGGTGGAACGGTGTACTCCTCAGGAAAACTCTGGGAGGCCTGATCTAATTCACTGCCTCTGTTTAGCGTGATTCCCACCCTGAGCATTTTCTCATAATGTGCTACATTTAAGACATGACTGCTTACTTCCTCTCTGCTAAGCTGTTTCTCACCACACATTCCAAACCTTCCCCCAAGCCAGTAGTCACTTTGGCAAAGTGAGAGAAAAATTCTTCACGTTCTTTTAACATACCTTAGGCTTGGCAATTGTTATTCTTTATGAAGCCAGAGAAAAATAAATCACACACAGCTAAACAATAAAATACATATATATGTTTTTGAACAACTTTTCACTATTTTCATCCTTTTTGAAAAATCCTATTTTCATATATACATAAATTATTTTTCAAAAAGGATGGAAAAAGTGAAAAGTTGTTTTAAAATATGTTTCCCACATGTTGTTTTGGAATGTGAAGAATGGGTAGCTTCACATTTAACGGTGAGCACTAGTGGTTGTGTTCAGCGGGAACACAAGGAAGCCTGACGGTGTGTGAGATGTAGCAAAGCCCCCAGAAGGAGTCTCTTGCATGCCTGGGAGGCACTTTGTCCTCCGCAGTCATCCCAGCCCTTGGCCCTCTTCTCTTTTCGAACTCCTTCAATCCCTACTTCTACCAGCATCGTGCGATATATAACTTTCTTAAAAAAACAGCTAACTTCTGGGGCGTCTGGGTGGCTCAGTTGGTTGAGTGACTGCCTTCGGCTCGGGTCATGGTCCCGGAGTCCCGGGATCGAGTCCCACATCGGGCTCCCAGCTCCACGGGGAGTCCGCTTCTCACTCTGACCTTCTCCCTTCTCATGCTCTCTCTCTCTTTCTCTAATAAATAAATGAATAAAATCTTTAAAAAAAAAACAGATAACTTCTGTTGCTCGGGAACTTGATGTGTTGCTGTCCTCCCTTTCCTCTTAACAAATGTGCAAATTATATCCACAACCCAAATCTTAACTGCATATGGAGTCGCTAGGAGCACTCAGGAGTTCAACGGATCACCTGCAAGTTCTGATATTCTCATGTACTGGTTGTGGGATCTTGGACAACCACTCTGCTGGAGGGAACTGCAGACAGACCTAAAGCCAATTCTCAAAGGGAATGTTCCTAAGGAACCAACACCCATTGTCACTGTCAACTATCAGAAATGTACTAGCATTCCTTTGCACCCATGATAACTAGAATTTCCAGATCAGTGAGACACGGAGGGAGAAGATTTAGGAAATAAGCCCCCCACCCTGAGAACAGCAAAGGGAGATTTCTGCGCCCTTATTCCAGGCAGATGGTATCATCCGCAGCTGTGTGTCCCATGGGAGACCCCAGGAGCCCTGGGAAGCTGCACCGCTCTGAGGGATATGCTGCTTTAAAAGCTACACTATAGCATCTCTCTAAGCTTCTGTATCCTCGTCATCCAAGAAACTACATCCTCCAACTGGGGCTGTTGGCATCTTTTCCATCAATCCTGTCCCCATCCTATTGGTACAGCCATATTGTTTCTAAACTTGAATTTCCTTCTCTTAAAAATAAAGATAATATATATACATACCCATGTAGTTACTGGAAAGATTAAAAGAGATATTTCCTATAGAGCCCTTTTAACACAGTGCTTGGCACTTAGCCATAATGATAAATGGAATTATACTACCCATATCACATATAGGAGTCTGTAACGCTATGTTTACATATAAATGACAATTCTATTTATAGTCATGAATATATATATAAATAGCATTTTTCTTTTTCTGAAGAATCTACCAAAATACCACATACTTCAGTGTATTATCTCAAATGTTTATAACAATACTTCAAGACATGTAATTATTACTTCCTTTGAAGACCTGGGGAAGTGAAACCTCAGGAAGGCAATGTCATTACCTCAAGATCAACCACCTACTTACGGTAAAGCAGGATTTGAATGTAAGTCTGGGTTTGTTTCACTATACCTTGTCTTCTTTACAATTAAACCCCAAAGAATTTTGCTCCCAAACAGGTGCTGAGGCTCCTCTTAAAGGCTGTTCTTAATGCAGTGGATCAGCAGCGAAGGGGAACAGCGTTGCCTTTAATCTTCATTTGGCTGGATATTCCTGTTTTCATAAATTCTCCAATTCGCTGGCAAGGACACTGCATTCCCTTCCACCTCTATGCCAACACGTACCAGCACTTCTGCCATCACCAACTTTCACTCCACTGCACTAACTAAAGCTTAGCTCTAAGATTAACCATCAGGGAGCAGAAGCTGAGACAGTGTGGAAGGCATGTGTACCGAGACCCCACTCAGACGCTGCTGTGTTTTGTGAGGCTCTCACTGACTAAGCCCGAGGACTGACCTTTTTTCTCCTGAGCAACCATAACACTGGTGCAAACCTATGTTTAATAATTACTATTGTTACAGCTAAAATTTATCGGACACTTACTATGTGTCAGGTACTGTCCTAAGTGCTCTCCATGCATCATCCCCAAGTCCTCCTCACAACAACCCTCCGAGACAACACAATCATTACCCTCATTCTTCAGCTGAGGACACTGGACTGACATCGACTCCTTGTTTGCTCCCCCACCCCTTGGACTCTGAGCTTTTTCAGGGTGGAGACCGTGTCTTCCGCATCTCTTTTCACCCAGCACCTTTCTGTTGGCGGGGAGCTGCCAGGCATCACGGCGCTTCTCCTTAAAAAAATCTGTACTCAGTGCAAGTTGCATTTTACACGTGAGGAGACTGAGACTCAGAGGGACGGGATAGCTTTTCCAGAGGCAGATCATAGCCAGTTAGGAGAAGAAGTGCTATTCATTTATTCTATTTATTTATTTGACAGTGAGAAAGAGGGAGAGGAACAAGTAGGGGAAGGGGGAGCAGGCAGAGGGAGAAGCAGGCTTCCTGCTGAGCAGGGTGCCCAAAGCCAGCTCAATGGATGGATGCGGGGCTCGATCCCAGAATACAGGGCTCAATACCAGGACCTATGGATCCCAGGCCGCCTAGATCATGACCGGAGCGAAAGGCAGACACTTAATGACTGAGCGACCCAGGCGCCCCAAGAGGTGTTATTCAATCTATGCTTGTCCATTCCCTACCCCAAGCCTGTCCTTCACTTTACATTAAAAAATAAATGCTTTTTGACTTTAAAGAATGCAGGGATACAAGGAATGCTAGTGCATTTTGCATTTGATGACAAGCTCAGGGAGACATTTTATATGCTAGAAAAGAGATTAGGAAGCATCAAGCCGCCTTGACTTTCTGAGAAGACAGGTTCAGTCCAGCATGGACAATGATGCATTATTAGGAAACAAAAAGACCTCTGGGAATCACTGTTCACTGATAGTTCAGTGATTAAGAGAATGGTCCTCAGGTAGGACAGATTTGAGTTTGAATCCCTGCTCCCGCTTCGTCCCTGCAGGACCTGAGGCTAGACATCTAATCCATCTGAATGACAACTCCCCCGTCTGTAGCATAAGGATAATAACGCCTTGCTTGATGGGAACTCTATGGAGGATTCCAGTGAGATAATGTATACAAAAATATCTGAATCGATGCTACGTGCCATTATGCCCTTATTACATTTTTCTCCCATTTATACCAAATGCTGCCCATAAGTGCCCACCAGCACTCATTTCTCACGTGTTTACAGACAGATATTCCTGAGAGAAGTTCCCATGAAAAGGGGCTTTTCCTTAATCCTGGTTAATTCTTCGAATGAGACCCCAATGTGTATTTTACCACCAGCCACAGACTAGTTCATTACCAAAATGATTTTTCTTTCTTCAAATTGCTAGGTCTTATTCCCAGGGTGATCACCCTGATAAGAGTTTATAGATTGAAGACACAGTAGAGTAGAAGTGCAAGCTCTGTTTTGTTCAGAACCGACACCGTCTCCTCTGTGTGAGATGAGAAACAAAAGCGTTATGAGTGAAAATGTCACCTAGTTAAACAAGCTAACTGTCTTCGGAGAGACGGATTTCCTGCACGTTCCCAACAGAAAGCAGAGCCACCCGCACGTTCCAAAGCCACCTTATTTCGCAGACAATTCCTCTGGTTTTTAATGGGTTTTGACTTCCACACTCTCAGCCTGTTGGTAACCCAGAAGTCATTCTCTTGACTTTATTATCAGCAGGAGTCCAAATACTACCTAGATTAATTCCATTTTCTCAGACAGAGGATTTTTGGGGGGATCGCTAGATCTTGAGAAGAAATAGGTGATGTAAATTGGTCAGCGGGAAGAGCAAAATGGGGGGTGGGTGGTGATCCATTTTCATCTTTCCCTGCAGCCGAATGCTCAATGAAGATGTTTTTCTGGATGATTAATTCCCTTTCCCCAGTTCTAGATATGGCATTCTAGGGTGGTAAATACATTGAAATTCCTTCAATTTATATGAAATGCAAGTTGCCAGAAAGTTCCAAAGATACCAGTACAGTGATCTAAACTGCTTGGTTGGGGTGCCTGAGTATCTTGGTCAGTTAAGCCTCCAACTCTAATTTAGGCTCAGGTCATGATCTGAAGGTAGTAGGTCTTCCCCTCTTCTCTCTCTCTCTCAAATAAATAAACAAATAAATAAATAAACAACTTATAAATAAATAAACAAACAAACAAACTTAACTGTTTGGTTGTTAATACTCTGAGAAGCAAAACAAGTAGATGTCAATAATCAACATCTTTAGACCCAGGCATTTCACCTACTCTTTCCACTCCTGATGTCTCCTAACTCCTCAGTTTCTCCCTCAGAAAATTCTAACCGCTTCCACTTCCACACCAACACATTTGTTTTAATCTTTTTTTAAAGTTTTTATTTATTTAAGTAATCTCTATTCCCAACATGGGGCTCAAACTCATGACCCCAAGATCAAGAGTCTCATGTTCTTCCAACTGAGCCAGCCAGGCACCCCAACGTTTGTTTCAATCTTAAGCCACCATCAAAGGGCTTATGGGAACAATGTGGGGACAGTTTATTTTCCTAGACTGCAATTTGCCAGTAAGTAATTACACATAATCTTCACCATATGGGACTACAAAATACAGAAGAGATGGTTCCTACAAGCCTGAGAGGGACAGACTGATGACCTTGAAGATAAGAGCAAACCAAACAAAGTCCAAATGCCTTAGGCTAGCCCCAATCCACCCTGCCAGATATGTATTCATATGTAGAAATATGATATAGAAATTTCTATATAGAAATCCATTGATTACCAACATATGGACATTTCCTCCTCTTTGCCATTATTTTTGCTATTTCCCCTATCTGGAACACATTTCCTCTTTCATTTGGCTGAAGGAAGAAAGCAATCATTTATTCACTATATAGTAAGCACCTGCTTTGTGCCAGATACTTAGGATACACCAGTGAACAGACATCTCTGCCTCCTTAAAACAGGATGATGAACAGCCGTTTCTCCAAAGAAGACATACAAATGGCCAACAGACACATGAAAAATGCTCAAAATCACCCGGCATCAGAAGAATACAAATCGAAACCACGGTGAGATACCACCTCACACCAGTCAAAATGGCTGAAATTAAAGTCAGGAAGCAACAGATGTTGGCGAGGATACAGAGAAAGGGGAACCCTCTTACACTGATGGTGGGAATGCAAGCTCATGCAGCCACTCTGGAAAACACCGTGGAGGTTGTTTAAAGTTGAAAATAGAGCTACACTATGACCCAGGAATTGCACTACCAGGTATTTATCCAAAGGAAATAAACATAATGATTCGAAGGGGCACCTGCACCTCAATGTTTATAGCAGCAATACATTTATAGCCAAAATATGGAAAGAGCCAAGATGTCCATTGACAGATGAATGGATAAACAAGATGTCTCACACATACACACACACACACACACACACACACATTGGACTATTACTCAGCCATCAAAAAGAATGAAATATTGCCATTTGCAAGGACAGATGGAACTAGAGGGTTTTATGCTAAGTGAAATAAGTCAGTCAGAGAAAGACTAATACCATATGACTTCACTCATATGTGGAATTTAAGAAACAAAACAGATGAAATAGGGGAATGGAAAGAAAAATAAAATAAGATGAAAAGAGAACGATAATCATAAGAGGCTCTTAACTCTAGGAAAAAAACTGAGGGCTGCTGGAGGGGAGGTGAGTGGGGGGGACAGGGTAATGGGGTGATGGGCATTAAGGAGGGCACCTGACGTAATGAGCACTGGGTATTATATGCAACTGATGAATCACTAAATTCTACTTCTGTAACTAATAATACTGTATATGTTAATTAAATTGAATTTAAATAAAAAATTATTTAAAAAAAAAACAAACAGGATGGTACACTGATGGAGAGTATAGGCTCCAGAACCTACCTGGGCTAGCATCCTGGCCTTGCTCTGAATGGGCCGTGTGATCCTGTACAAGCTGCTAACCCTCTCTGTGCATTAGTTTCTCCTCTGTAAAATGGCGATATTAATGGTATGTACCTTCTAGAAATGCTGTGGGTTTTGAATGAATTAACAGCATCCATGGGCATCAGTTGGAATATAGTAAGTAAGCATTCAATAATTAAGTGACTATCATAATTAACTCCACTTACTCAGGTCCCGCACCTTTCTTTCAAGGCTGGGCCAAATGTCTACTCCTCTGTGAAGCTTTGGCTCGACTGCCCCAGCCCAAAAACTTTTATCCTCCTTTCTTTCAACCGTTACTCACCAGATGGAAAATGGGATTTATCTTGGATGTCAACACTGATCAATAAATAATGACTGCCTAGATGTCAGGGTTAAAAAGTAGTATGAGGCCAATTCCAGAATCTCCAGGGGCAAAAAACTGTATGTAAAGATCAATGAGTGATGTGTGACATAAATTGGGAAAAGTAGTATGTCAGTGTTCAGTTGTATATTTGCATAACCAAAATTACTTTCTCTTCTGTTTCCCAGACCTTGTGCTTTTATTTGGATACATGATTTAACTTCTGAGCCCCAGTTTTCTCATTTGTAAAAAAAATTTTTTTAAGATTTTATTTATTTGACAGAGACACAGAGAGAGAGAGAGAGAGAGGAAGAGAGAGAGAAAGCACAGCGGGGGGTGGGGTAGTTAGAGGGAGAAGATGTGGGGCTTGATCCCAGGGCCGTGGGATTGTGACCTGAGTTGAAGACAGATGCTTAACCGACTAAACTACCCAGGAGCCCCTGTAAAAATATTTTTAAGAATGGTATCTCTCAGTATTGTTAGGGATATCAAATGAGACATTGAGCATGAAGCACCTAGTTAGAAGCAGGCACACAGTAAGAGCTCATTTAATGTTTTTATTCTTATCATCATCACCTATTATCAGCAACCAGAAGCTCCGCCAAGTACGCATTGTTTTCAGAATGCCTGAGGGCATGAGAATTTTTATCCCACGGCTGTGTCTCTCCGGATAGTAATCCTCTAGTGGGCAGGGCAGCGCCGTGAGCCTCAGATGCCTGGCCCCTGCACCGGTGGAAGAGGTCCACAAGGGCATCTGTGGTGCGGGAGGGAGGGAGGGAGAATGTCTTTTCTCCTACATCCGGCTGACGAAAGTCAGAGCTAGCAGGTGAATGGATTGCTGAAAAGCCTCTTTCCTGAGCCAGCACTGCTGTGTTGCTGATACACAGAGAGCAAAATGAAAGAAGACAAAATATCAGATGGGCTTTTCCTCAAGGGGAAATCCACGGCAATTCCTCTTGGTGAGGGCAGCTGCACAGGCCACAGTTCAGAGAAGCTAAGGTTTTGCATCGGCCCTGCTACAGGCTGTGTGCTAAATATGCTGAAACAAAGCAAAGAGGGACAGAGTGACAAAGTACCCCCTGGAGGTGGAAGCAGGGGAAAGCACTGGAGCTTCCTCGGTATTTTATTTTATTCTCACATTTAACAGCATAGGGCTGCCCTGAGACCATTTGAGGCACCGTAAGAAAAGAAACAAGGATGGAGTTGCCCCAAGGTGCAATGCAAGAGAGCACGGCTACTACAAGACATAAGAGAGCAGTCTGGAGCTGCCCTTTGCAGCCACACCAAAGGCCAAGAAAAGGCTCCCATACACCATCCAGCAGAAGTGGAGGAAGAACGCGTGTGGCCATTTTTTTCTGAGACAGGCCATTTTTTCCCCTCTCTATGGTTTCAGTAAAGCAGCAGATTTGGGGTTGTGGAAGGCTCCAGTCTGGGAAGTGCCCTCCGTGCTCATTAGTCACGTGGGCCCTGGTTGGATGGGTCTTGGGTCCCTTTCTCCCCTTGTCCAGAGCAATGCCAACAGCTCTGTTACCGCACTACTTCCTTTCAAATTTGCTGTTCAGAGAAGTCCCTCTATTTGCACAAGCTGATCGCTCATTACCCAGATGCAAAATCCAAGGCTCAGATACATTAAGTGACCCAAAATTACACAATTAGAAAGTGGCAAGAGGTGTGGTAAGTTCACTGAATTCAAGCCTAGTGCTGCTTCATGGGACCGTGGTCATTTTGCAGAATCCTGATCCACAGGAGACAACTTCGTTCCCCAAAGGTCAGCCAGTTCCTCACACTGGAGGACCATCTTCTAAGACTAGGGGGAGAGGGGGCAAGAATGGGGTGCTCTCCTGAGAATAGTCATTTCCCTAAATGATCACAGGAGTTTTCAAATTAAGTCCTTACTAATATCCTAGTACTTTTATTTCCAAATAAACATTTTAGGAGTGCCTGGGTGGCTCAGACATTCAGCATCTGCCTTTGGCTCAGGTCATGATCCCAGGGTCCTGGGATCAAGTCCTGCATGGGGCTCCTTGCTTAGTGGGGAGGCTGCTTCTCCCTCTGCCTGCTGTGTGCTCTCTCTCTCTCTCTCTAACAAATAAATCTTTAAAAAATAAAATAAACGTTCTCTTTTGGAATAATATTAAATTTACCAAAAAGTTGCAAATCTAGTACAGTTCTCATATGCCCTTCACCCAGTTGCACCCAACATTGACATCTTACATAACCATGGTACATTTATCAAAACTGAGAAACTAACATTGGCTCATTACCATTAACTAAACTTCAGACTTTTTCCAGATTTTGCCCACTTTCCACTAATGTCCTTCTTCCGTTCCAGGAAGCAACCCAGGATACGACATTATATTTAGAATTCCATTACCTTTATCACATCCCTGGTGCCTCCTTAAACTTAAGAGTTTCAGTATGTTGAAAACAGACCCCATGTCTTTCCTGATGCCTACCTTTGCCCAGCACATTAGACGCATACAACATTTGTTGATGAATTAGCCACACGAAAATCCTAGCTTTAATCATCATTATGAAAATCTGGATCCTTGACTTAAAATTCTGGCATATTTAAAAAAAAAAGGTAAAAAGGGATTATGTTCAGAAAGGACTAACACTGGGATGCCTGGGTGGCTCAGTCATTAAGCTTCTGCCTTTGACTCAGGTCATGATCCCAGAGTCCTGAGATCGAGCCCCGCATCGGATTCCCTGCTTGGTGGGAAGCCTGCTTCTCCCTCTCCCACTTCCCCTGCTTGTGTTCCTTCTCTTGCTATCTCTCTCTTTGTGTCAAATAAATAAATAAAATAAGTAAATAAAATCTTTAAAAAAAAAAGGGACTAACACTTTCTGCTGACACTGCAAAGCTAGTTCTTCTAACTCAGACTAAATACAAAATGTAACACATCAGCTGGGAAGAGAAAACAGTCCATTAAACACTCAGACAGTATCAGCTTCCCCTTCCACCAAATCTGATAATCCTTCCACCAAATCCAGGGATGCACCAAATGAGAAATTAAAGAAGAAGGAGTTGTAAGAACTTGGAAGAAATGTAAATAAGATTTTAATCAGTCTATTGCATGGATCAGAGTTGGTAGCACACCGTTAAATATTCTCATCCTGGAGCTGGTATCTATATATAGCTGCTAATTGTGCAAATTTCCCAGTTCCTCAATGCCATGATTCCAAACCAGCTGTTAAGTACAGCTGTTTTTTTTTTTTTAAACAAAAGCAGTTTTTTTAAAGTGGGAGCAAGGGAGAAATGGAATAAATGATTTAAGCAAGCAAATACAACCAAACTTTCATTCTGTGATAGACCGTTTTGAAGTTTAAAACTGTGGAAATAGTTTCCCATGGATATTAAACTTCCCCCAGAAAATACATAAACGTTGTCCAGGGTAGCTCTAAATGGTTTGGGGTAAATAATGCACTGGGAAATCGAATGTCCCTAATATTATTCTAGTTGTTACAAGCAGTGTTGTAAGAAATAGCTCTCATAATTTTCATGTCAAAAAACATCACACAAATGCCTAAAGCAACCTATGCTTTTCAACTGGAAGTATTTTGTCCTCATCTGATTATCATTCCCTTGAGTACCTCAATATTTGCCTAGCAGTCTATTATAAAAGCATGCATATGCAGAGAATGTATATACAGAGACACACAGAGTGACACATAGATGTAGGTAATATAAGGCTTTTGAGGATAATACTCATTTTGGTAACCCCAAGAGCATCTGGTAAAGTATACTCCATAAAGGCTTAAATAAGGAAGCAAGTAAAGCAAGTTTTTTCTTCAGGTTGGCAGGGCGGGTCTCCTCTGCCTTATTCTAGCCCTTAAGTATCAGAGAAATCCATGCAACAAAGGAGTCTTGCCCCTAGAGCTGTCACATTGTTGGTATTTCCTCCAAAGAGGAAAATCTTCAAGTTCACTGGACATGCCTCCCAGCCAATCCCAAATCCCAAAGCCTCAGGGTTTTATCAGTAAAATTGAAAGAATAGGTCCTTTAAAAGTTGGTAAAAAAAAAAAAAAAACAAATGAGTTCATTCATTCATCCATCCATCTGCTAAACAACCATTATTCTTTTTTTTTTTATTAGAGAGAGAGACTGAGAATGAGAGGGGAGAAGGTCAGAGGGAGAAGCAGACTTCCCGCAGAGCCGGGAGTCCGATATGGGACTCGATCCCGGGACTCCGGGATCATGACCTGAGCCGAAGGCAGTCGCCCAACCAACTGAGCCACCCAGGCGCCCTGCTAAACAACCATTAATTGAACATCTAATATATGTCAGATTAGAGGTAAAGATAGAAAGTGAGGAGAACAGGAACAACTCCATCTTTGCCCTGATGGGATCGACAGCCTGCAAGGCATCAATTAAAGAAGGACATTGAAACAGTAGTTCTAGAACTCATGTGCATTGGAAGCACCTGTATACTTTGTAAAATACATATTTCTGGGCTCCATCCCCAGAGTCTCTGGGTCAGTAGGCCTGGAGTGGAGTAGAAGAATTTGCACTTCTAACACATTCTTGTGTGATGCTAATAGGCTGCTGGTGGAGGGATCATATATTTGAGAACCATTGCACTAATAAGCATAAAATTATGATTTTTACCAAGTGCTGCAATAGAGAAATATGTGGAATTAACAGAATCTATAACAGGGGGATTTGAGCTCATTAAAGAAATTAGAGATGGCTTTCCCAAAGCCAATGAACTGGAATCCGAGTTTGTGGAGGAGAAATTAAGTGAAAAGGGTAAAGAAGAAAATTTCAGGTATTAGGAACAGCATATGCAAAGCCCCTGTGGGGAGGAGAAACAGGTCAAGAATGAGGGACTGGAAGAACACCTGTGTGGCCCAATATGCAGAGAACAGGTGGGGGGTCGGGGAGATGCCCGGGACTGGGGCTGGAGACAGATGTGGGGGCCAACGGGTGCAGAGCCTTGTAGGTTTGCAATAGTGACCACGTGCTCTGTGAGTCTGGGGCAGCCAAGGAAGGCTGGTAAGCAATGGGGTAACAAACTCGTTTTCTGAAAAGCGCTTTTTTTTTTTTAAGATTTTATTTATTGGAGAGAGAGAGAGAAAAAACACAAGCAGGGGGAACCAGAGAGGGAGAAGAACACTCCCTGCTGAGCACAGACCCCCCTCCCCCCAATGTGGGACTCGATCCTGGGACTGTGGGATCATGACCTGAGCTGAAGACGGACACTTAACTGACTGAGCCACCCAGGTGTCCCCCTGAAAAGCTTCTTCTGACTTCTTCTGCCTAATGGATCAATGTATACAGCCCCTTTCTGGAGTCCGTCGCACCCTCAGTGCTGAATTTCTCTTACGTGGATCCCGGCTCTGCCAAGTACAGTCTGGGTGGGTTACACGCTATTCTAACCATCAGATTCCTCATCAGTAAAATGCTGATGAGAATTCCTTTCTAATAAGTTCTGGCAGGACTGACTGAATTATTTAAGTATGATACTTAGATCCATGTCTGGCACAGAGTAAACACTCAAATCTTAGTTGCCATTCTCATCATTATTCACTGAGAACATTTAAAAAAAAAATGCTGCATCCACAGGGGCAGGATAAAATATATTTAACTTTCTTAAAAGCCCTTTCAGGTAACATATCTTACTGGAAAGGTGACAATGGCTTAAACCACAAAGGAAGAGAGGAGACTCTCTAAATAGCCCAAAACCCGAGCAGTTTCAGTGTCCACAAAATTAAAAACTTAATAGCAAAAATCTATATTACTCCCCTCTACAAAACCAAATATAAGTTCAAAAGAGGCAGAATGTTTTTATGAGGTTATAGATAGGGTTCAGTACTACCTGCAATTTCAGGCATCCAACTGGGGTGTCTTGGAACATATTTTCCATGGATAGATTACTCTATCTTAGTCCATCTGGGCTCTTACAGCAAAGATACCGCAGATTGGGTGGCTTAAACAACAAACATTTATTTTTACAGTTTATTTTACAGCATTAGAAGCTGGGAAGTCCGAGATCAAGGCACCAACAGACTCGGTGTCTAGTGAGAGCCTGCTTCTTATTTCATGGACAGCTGTCTTCTCACTGGGCCCTCAGAGGCAGAGGGGGCCGAGGGCTCTCTGGGGTCTCTTTTATAAGGCCACCAATGCCACTCCTGGGGTTTCCACCCTTGTGACCTAATCACCTTCCAAAGGCCCCACTTCCTAATACCATGAGCTTGAGGATTAGGATTTTACCCTGAGTCTGGAGAGGACACAAGCACTCAGTCCTGGATGCCCATCTACTCCCTGTCCCTGGCTTCTCACACTTCAAGGTGCAGATGAATCACTGCCCATCATGTTAAGCCACAAAACACAAAGGACTAGGTCTTGGGTGGGGCCCAGATTCTTCGTTTCTAGCGTGTTTCTAACAACGTGCTGCTGCGGCAAGGTCCTCCTCCATGGAGAAGACTCCCTGGCACTCTCCTTACTCGCTCCCCACTCTGTCCTCTCCACCACAGGCACACACTCTCAAGAGAGCAGCTGGCAGTGGAAGACGAGCAAGGAGAGCCCTTAATCAGAGGGGGGTGGCAGGACCACAGGTCCCTGGGGTTTCATGAGACACTCGGAGCCACTTCAGCCACTTTACGGGGGTGACTGTGGTCTAATAACTGTGATTTTAGGTCAGCACTGGTTGTGAAAACAGACTAACAGGAGACATAGCCCACATGAAATACAGGGGTGAGGAAGGAGGGGACGCCAGGAGGGACTCCAGGGAGAAACAGTAGCCGAAGCAGCGCTGGACTCCTCGCCCAAGCCAGTCCATCTCCAAGGGCACATCGCCCCAGCAGGGAAACCCTGATAATTAACTGTAAAGGGAATTAATTGCCACGTGAGAAAGTAGGCTCTGCTTCCTTCACCCAAAATACCAGAAATGCCTTGGAGGGCAGGTGACTTCCCTTTACTACCTTGAACTCCAGATTAACTGAAGGAGCCCCAGGATCCCTGTTTACAGCTTCTTCTGGGCCACAGAAACCATAATGGAGACACGGACTGCGAAACTGTAAAAAATGTATATTTAAAAAAAAAAAAAAAAAGGCTTGAGTATAACCAGTATTATAGCCAAAGCTGTGGATTTCTGGTTTTTGGGGTGTTTTTGTTTTTTGTTTTGTTTTTGTTTTTTAAAGAGGCTTGAGAGAGCCTAAAAGCTCTTGCTGTCTCTCCTCGTGCTAAGCTGCCTGACGAAACAGTCTCCCCCACCTTACGGGGAATTATGCCTGTCACTCTGGTGATTTAATATATTTTCAATATTGTAAAAGCGTCATGATAGAATCCTGGAAAACTGCTCCTCCGTTCCTCAGTAATGACCTGTCAGAGGGAAACTGGAGGAAGGGTCAGCCGGCACGGGGGGGGGCTTGAGCTCTGACACTATGGCCTTCAGAGACACAGGGCACGCCCCAGACCTCTAGAGTCTTCAGCCTTCCAGTAGGAATAAACATGAAAGTACCATGAGTGAGTGCGAAAGGTGCTTTGGGATTTTACCTACACAAGTGCCCTCATGGTAAAGGCAGCCGTGCCTGGATAGGTTCTATCAGCAGAGATGGTGAGTTTAGGGATGGGGACCCTGCCCTTTCTTGATGGGGGGGTAGCTGAGGGAAGATGAACAGGGGAAAATTTTGCTCTTCCTTGTCTAACTGCTCTGGGTCTCTCAGGCCTTATTTTTTGGTGGTGGTGGTGGTGGTGGTGGTGGTGGTGGTGGTGTGTGTGTGTGTGTGTGTGTTTTAGATTTATTCATTTATTTATTTGAGAGAGAGAGCGAGTGCATGAGCAGGCGGGGCAGAGGGAGACGGAAAGATAATCTCAAGCAGACTCTGTGCTGAGCATGGAGCCCGATGTGGGGGTCCATCCCAGGATCCCAAGATCACAACCTGAGCAGAAACCCAGAGTCAGATGCTCAACACACTGTACACTTAGGCGCCCAAAAGCCTTGTAAAGGGAATTGATCGCCATGTGAGAAAGTAGGCTCTGCTTCCTTCACCCAAAATACCAGTATGATAACCAAAGCTGTGGATTTGTGGTTTTTTGGGTGTTTTTGTTTTTTGTTTTGATTTTGTTTTTTAAAGAGGCTCAAGAGAGCCTAAAAGCTCTTACTGTCTCTCCTCAAGCTTCCGCCATCATCTTATCATTGTAGCTTTGATAAGGCCAGGTCAGCACATTACCCTTTCAAAATATGGAAAAGACATACCGAGCCCACCCAACTTCCCAGTTGGCTGCTTTTCTTCCAGCATCACAATAGATACTAATCACAGCAAAATCACTTGTACCTCTCTCCATGTGAGACTTCCTCTAAGCTGGAAGTTCCGGCAATTGGATCTTCTCGGCATAAGGGAACGTGTGCTCATTCACACATCTAGGAGACTCAGCTGTATCTACTGTGTAAATGTTTGGGACTCAGGGTGTCATTTTTCAGCAAAGAAACTTCGTGGGCCACCTAGAAGATGGGCTATGTCACAACATGTAGACCCTGTTGGCTGAGGGAGAACAAGAGATGCAGACAAGCTCCCAGCAGAACGCCACCTGCTCTTGAGGATACACACACAGGCAGAGAAGAAACCTAAAACAATAAGAAATAAAACCCACTTTCACGGAGAATGACCCAACCTGAAACACTGACCCGTAAATGTTCTCCAGGCCAACCAAGAGCTGGGGGCCAGGTAGAAGGAGTGACATTAACAGGAGCTGGATTAGTGATACTTTCCATGACATTCTAGACAAGGAATCCCTCTGATCCATTTACAAAGGTGCCATTCTCAAACAAAGACCAAGGACCAGGAGGGGCTTTTGGAGAATGAAGTACTTAGAGATCAGTAATTCAGCCCAATCTTAAGGCAGAGAAGATTACATGAGGGGCTCATACCTACAGAAGACTTTCTTGATGGGACGGGACAGAAAAGCCCTAGGAACAGCACCTTCACAAGACATACTGGAAAAGGAACGTGCAGGAGCTGGGGGTTGTGCAGGTATATCGTTGGTTGGTAGTTCCTGCACCAGCTCCGGGGCCTGAAGGCACAGAAATTTGGAGAGAGGGAGTGCAGAGGGAAAAGAGAAGGGAAACCCAGAAAGACAGAACCCCTGAGGAATAGAGTTTGGATGGTTCTCATGCATCCTCTCCCAAACCATCCCTGCATTCCCATTAGGATTAAAAGAAAGGCACACTGGGATTGCAAACCAATGAAACAAAATCAAATTAATGAAATAAATTAATAGCTCTGATTTTCCCAGACCATCAGCCTCAGACTTGAAATCTGTTGTTAAAATAGTATGCCCCCTTCTTTCTATTCCTTGAACTACAATGGACTATACGCCCCCATGCAAACGAAACTAACAAGTTGTCCAAATAACCGGCGAACTCTTAAATCAAAACTTCACAAAAATGAAAGGAGGAGAAGTCAGAGACCCCAGAGGAAGGGCAGTGAAGGTGAAATGAACATGAAAGCTTTTCTTAATAATAGTGCTGGGCAATCCATGGGTGTTGTTTGGGGCAAAGTGATGAGTTCTGATTGGCTGATTAGATTGGATTTCTCATTTGTCAACTGAGAATCAATAATTGCTGTGCATTTCTAGAGCTTTCTCTTTACCACAGGGCCCACGTCCATCCATCAGGAGGCCCACGGAAGAGCCAGGAAGACGTCACACTGCTCAGGCCACTGACAATTTAATCGGTTCACTTCCTCAGGAAATTATTTTTCTCCCCATCTCTAGGTTTCTAAGAGGAATCAGCAGAATGTGGCCCGACTCTCTCATTTAGGGTTTTGTGAGAAAAGAGCATCCAACTCTACCCAACAGAGGAATTTCTGAGTTGGGTGGCTGTGCCCCATGCACTGCCTTTTGAGTGAGCAGAGTTACAAGCGGGGATTTGAGGAAGCTCTGCCCGCCGGTTTGCTAGGCTGGGACCTACTATGCTGTCTGGCAGGCCCGGCGTAGTCACTTTGGAGGAAGCTGCAGAGGGTCGCTATTAATTACAAGTTAGAGCTGCTCCAGCCGAAGCACTTGTGCTTCCACATTTTAGCCCAATTTAGGTGACTGGATTAACTCTCCGTAACAACAGATAGGTATCTGCCTCTGCTCTCTCCCTCATCTCCCATAAATGAATCATCGACATGTTCTGCCATTTCTAGACCCAAATCTTTCCAATCTTCTCACTGGTTTCTGTCTTCGCTAGCACTATCTGAGACTGAGCCTCTCCACTGTGTCTCTTCTATCTCTCTGCTTGCTGTCTGGCTCTTGTCCAATCTGGACACTGTAACCAAGATGGTCGTTTAAAAAGAAATCTCGTATCGGGCCGCCTGGGTGGCTCAGTCGGTTAAGTGTCTGCCTTTAGCTCAGGTCATGATCCTGGATCCCTGGATGGAGCCCCTCGCTGGGCTCCTTGCTCAGCAGGAAGTCTGCTTCTGCTCCCCTCCTCCACCACCACCACTCTTGCTCTCCCACTCACTCTCCTTCAAATAAATAAGAAAAAAATCTTAAAAAAAAAAAAAAGTAACCTCGTATCATGTCAACTCCTTGTTTAAGCCTTTCAATGGTTTCTCCTGTAAGATGAAATTCCTAACTTGTTCATTCCTGGCTCTGGGTCTGTGACCATATTATTGGGGTGCTCACACCCCAATAGGTGGGGTGAATATCCCCCACCTACTCTAGCCTCTTCCCATGGCTAAGTCCTATCAACCTTCTTTCTTCACTTTACATCTAGGGAGCCCCGCCCTGACCCCTGGGCTCCCCTATGGTAACATCACCACCCTTGCAAAGTCTGTAAAGAACAGAGCTTTGCCTTATTCAGTTACATATCCCCTGAATTGGACCCAGCACCCGGCACAGAGTAGGTACTCAATAAACATTTGTTATGTGGAACTGAACTGGAAAAAGTGAGAAGGAAGTCAAAAGAAGTAACACCCTTCACCCACAGCTCCCCCAGAGTAGATGTTTTATCTAATCATTTCACCAGTACTCAGGAGCCCTTGGGCCACACAAAATGGAAATGCTTAGAGTACAACTACAATGGAAAAGTGACTGATCCCCAACATACTCAGAGAAAGTCCCACAATGCACAAAGGCTTTAGGGCAAGGTATAGGGAAAAGAGACAGGAATGGATAAGAAGGGAACTAAAGGAAGTACAAAAGGTCTTTGGGCAGGAGGGAAAACAGTGTGTAACCTAGCAGAGGCTGACAGTGTGAGAATGGTGAGTTTCAGGCAATTCCTGAGAAGTTGAAATTAAAACAGTGGTTATCATATAAAAAAGTAAAGGAAGGGGCGCCTGGATGGCTCAGTTGGTTGAGCGACTGCCTTCGGCTCAGGTCATGATCCCGGAGTCCCGGGATCGAGTCCCATATCGGACTCCCGGCTCTGCGGGAAGTCTGCTTCTCCCTCTGACCTTCTCTCCTCTCATTCTCAGTCTCTCTCTCTAATAAATAAAAAATCTTTAAAAAAAAAAAAAAAAAGGTAAAGGAACTCCCAAAAGTACAATTAAGCCTGGACACGAAGCTACATCCCATAGAACTTGTCAGAATAAACTGTAAGTTCAGAGACTAAAGGAGAGTTCTAAGTTCAAACAAGTAGGAATTAGTAGAGAGGGAGGGAAACCAACTTCTCCAAAGAAAGAGATACTCTTGTACTGGGCTCTGGAACTACCACCAAAGTACATGAAATTCGGGTCAGAAAAACATGGTTATATCCTTGCTCTTCTTTCTTATGATACACCAGCCACACGGCCTCCTCCCATCACTAAAGTTCATTGCACCTTGGATTCCTGGTAAGAAAACGGGACGAGCACAGGAACTAACAATTAGCAAATGCCTCACCTGCATATATTATTTCCTTTTATGCACTTAAGCAATAGATTTATGATACCCATATCACAAATGAGAAAGCTGGGCTTAAGGAGGTGCAGAAGATGACTGGCACTCACATAAGGACGTGAGCTCGAATCTGGTCATCTCTGAAGTTTCCACATGGCGCCAGCCAGAGAAGCGATGTGGTGGATGGAATGTGGAGCTGAGGCCCAGCGCTGCCGTGTGGGGGTTCTGGGGTCTTGGCAGCTCACTTCACATCCCTGGAACTTGGCTTTCCTCTTCTCTGAAATGGGACTGCCCACACCGGCTCTGGCCGCCTAGTCCTCCTCACAGACGGAGGCATCACCAGACGTGAACATGTGGGGACCAGGATGTGGGATCTGCTTATTTGCGTGTATGTCCGGGTCTGGCTTCTTCAGTCTCCTTCCGCCATAGTGTTGACAACGGCCCTGTCAACATACTACTTAGAAAATGTGTTGAAGGCATTACTGTTGGGAAATGAGCCCCTCACACCCCTCCCTAGCTAAGCTACCGAATAGGAAGTATGAAAGCATATGTGACGGGACTGTGCCAACACCCTGTACGGGTAAAAGTAAATGTACCCACAGAGGTTCAGGCATTGTTCCCACACACGGTCCCAACACAGGTTGGCCGTGGCCCTTCTCACCTTCCTCAGACGGAAAGGACTGTGCCCATCTTCTCCAGTTAGGGGCATCAGGTACAACTTCAGAGGGTGTTATAAAAGCCCTCTGGGTTCCCGAACTCCCACGTGGACACACCAGCACACCCAGAGTGGGCTTGGAGAGGCGACAAAGAGTGTTATCTTCCTCAGGTTAACAAAGTCTCGAGGTTTTGTCCCCAGAGCAGCTCCAGTGTAAAAACTCATCCTACTAAAGGTCAACACACATGGTTAGATGCTCGAGGCAAAGGCTTGCCTTTGTGAAATCTCTAAAGGTCTCTGCATGTTCCCACTTAGAGCAACCCGACACGGTCTGAGTCCCCTGGGAATCCTGTGGCACGGAGACCAGGCCACCACCCACCTATGGCATTTCTGATCCGATTAGAAGCCAATTTTCATTAACTACGGCAAAAACCTGCTTACTGCGTAGAAGACTTCACCAGCCTTTTTATCTAATGATCAGTGGGCATCCTTGCATTTTTCTCTAAGACGCCGGGACCTACGGTTTGAGCTGTCAGAATCAGAGCCTATCAATACCATTCCTTTTCAAGAACACAACTCTTCCCCCTTTCATAAACCAATGTCCTCATTTCAGTGAGAATAAACAAGCAATGATATTAAGTAAATTAGTGCATTCAATCTTGTTTCAGACTTGCAATCCCCATAAGGTAGCTGCAAGAATCTTTACCTCGCAAGGAAGAAACTGAGGTTGAGAGAGGTTAAGGGAATCGTGGAACTATAATCTGAATCCAGTTCCAACGAACTCAAAACTCCTGCTATTTTCACTCTGTCATACACATTCCTGGAAAATAAATATGCTTTCACCTAAACAAAGGAGAATCAATTTCTGAGATGCAAAAAGGAGCTCCCAAGTGCCCCTGTCACTCTGGATGAGATTACACATCTAGAATAAAAATGGAAAAATTGATCCCTTCAGGATACAGGATAAAAGAAAAAACTGTGCCTGGCACCATGCCCTGAATAGTCTGTAGAGCAAGTAAGTAGAAGCAGAGGGCTCCTGATAAATACAGATTTAATGGAAATAAGGTCATCTTATGAGAAAACAATGATAAATTAACACACAAAGGCTCACTGCAGAGATGGGCCACGTGGATCAAAGAAAGAGAATGGTTCCCAGTCTCATAAACTCTATGATAATATGATGGAGGGTGTTAGTGCACCTAACAAAATGATGTGCCAGTCACAGGAGGCAGCATCCTGACCACCAGCTTTCTGACACCATGGACGGGGGGAGAAGGGAGATAGCAGCAACGAGCTATCTCAGTTGAGGCAAATGACCCAAGATGACCTGAACTCCTTTTTTCAGATTCTGAGCTCATCAAACAACATTTTTTTTTTTAAGATTTTTATTTATTTGAGAGAGAGAACGAGAATGAGCCAGGGAAAGGGGCAGAAGGAGAGGGAGAAGCAGACTCCCTGCGGGGCAGGGAGCCAGACATGGGGCTCCATCCCAGGACTCTGAGCTGAAGGCAGACACTTAATTGACTGAATCGTCCAGGCACCCACCAAGCAACTTTCTAACCAGAATTTAACTTCTCTATGGAAAGAAAGTACAAATAAAGTGCAAGTCATGCTGACAGGAGAGCTTTAGTCCATCTGAGATTTCTTACTGGACTTCAAGCCAACTGACATTATGGTTTTTCTACACCAGTCTCTCAGAGCTGGACTAATGCGGGTCCATGCCTGGAGGGTAAAGCCACTCTTAGTGCGCCGACCAAGACTGCTGATCAGAAGCAAGGTTCTGACTCTACAAGGTTGCAGACTGGGCTGAAGCCGTGAAGAAGTCGTTGTGATCAGGTATCCTGCAGGTGCCTGCAACCCCCAGGGGGTCCTTTCCTACCCGGTGACCCAATACCTCTGTGTGTACCTTCCATTCCAATGGCCATAGCAGCTTATAAGAACAGAAACTGTACTAGAGAAGGGACTGACCTCACGTGATGTCACGGAAGATGTATGGGAACTGGTATTAAGAGACTTGGGTTCATTAAGTAACATCTTTGCTGCTAATTAACTGTGTGACCTTAGAAAAGTCCCACTTCCTCAAGCCTAAAATCCCATGTCCGTAAAATGGGGAAAATACTGTCACCAAAATGAAGCCCTTTAAGATCTGTCCCCTTTTAAGGAATACATAAAAATGTATGGAGCACAGACAATTGGAATTCTCTTTTTCTCCAAAATAAACCCACAAAACGGTATCTCAGGACCGTAGGATGCTAGTCTGGTGTGTGCCGTCTGCCAGCTGAGTGACCTTGGACAAGCTGAGGAACTTCTGTGGTATCTGTTACTTTGTTTGTAAAAGGAAATTTTACCAGCTCATGTAGTGAGCCCTTCCCAGCTCTGATGTTTTAAATCTAAAGCCACCAGGATTTCACTGCCCAGAATGGAGTATTCTATCATTCTTTTTTTTCTTTTTTTTTTGCTTGAATTCAGGTAATAAAGGATCCCTTCGAATTGTCTCCTCCATGATCCTCAGAGCCATCTTAACAAAGCTCCAACCTGACCACGCAGGGAGCCTGGGGGGCTCAGTCGGTTAAGAGTCTGCCTTCAGCTTAGGTCATGATCCCAGAGTCCTGGGACTGAGCCCCATGTCAGGCTCCATGTTCAGCAAGGAGGCTGCTTGAGGATTCTCTCCCTCACCCTCTGCCCCCTACTCTACCCCTGCTCATGCTCACACTCTCTCTCTCTAAAAATAAGTAAATAAATCTTTAAAAAAATATTGGACCATGTTACACACTGGCTAAGAAGACTTCCGTCAAAGGACCCCTCCACAAGGGGTACCTGGATGGCTCAACGGGTTAAACATCTGCCTTCAGCTCAAGTCATGATCCCATAGTCCTAGGATCAAGTCCCGTGTCAGGCTCTCTGCTCAGCAGGAAGACTCTTTCTCCCTCTTCCTCTCCCCCTCCCCCTGCTGGTACTTCCTCTGTTTCTCTCTCAAATAAAATCTTAAAAAAAAAAACAAACAAAAAACCCTCCACTGACTCCAGCATAGAGATGAACATTCTCCGCTTGGCATACAGGGTCTTCCATAATCTTACTCGTGTCTTTTTTCTCTCCTTAGTCTCCTCTCTCCTCCATAGGCACGCTTTGTACTTAAGTCTTACCAAACCAAATTCAGTTAAATATGGTTCCCAGATATTTGTCACTGATGCCTTGATGTGACAAGAACTCCCTTTGGATTTGACTGTGACATATCAAGTTAAAAATGTCAGATAAGGGATGCCTGGGTAGCTCAGTCGGTTAAGCCTCTGCCTTTAGCTCAGGTCATGATCTCAGGGTTCTGGAATCAAGTACCGCATTGTGTTCCCTGCTCAGCAGGGAGCCTGCTTCTCCTTCTGCCTCTGCCTGCCTCTCTGCCTACCTGTGATCTCTCTCTGTCAAATAAATAAATAAAATCTTTATTTTTTTTTAATTTTATTTATTTATTTGAGATAGAGACAGTGAGAGAGAACATGAGAGGGGAGAAGGTCAGAGGGAGAAGCAGACTCCCCGTGGAGCTGGGAGCCCGATGTGGGACTCGATCCCAGGACTCCGGGATCATGACCTGAGCCGAAGGCAGTTGCTTAACCAACTGAGCCACCCAGGCGCCCATAAATAAAATCTTTAAAGATTAAAGTAAATTTAAAAAAAAAATGTTAGGTAAGTAGTCAGATACGTGTGTCTGAGGCTCACGGGAAATTCTGGCTAGAGGAGTAAGATTGGGAGTCAGCCAGATAGACAAATCTTGACCCATGCAAATTGGGGCAATCATCTAAAATTAGTGGATTTGTGGATAGCAGAGTAGCAGACTGGAGACGGAATGCTGATTAAACAAACACGAGCATGTAAGGACTTTATTTAGCCCAATTCATGGAAAATTCTACAATGTGAACACTAGACAGGGCAGGAAGTCCATGGAAAGATCATCTTGCCGCATGTCAGTAACAACTGTAGACAGAACAGATAACCTATTTTTTCAGATAAGGAAACTGAGGCTTTAACAGACTATAATCATTTGAGAAAGGTGGCCAGGCTGGCTAATGAGGAAGCTAGGATTTATAGCCAAACCTTTTTGACGTTGAAGCCCATGATCTTAAAATTGCCGTAATCTGCATAAGCCTGACGACATAAGATTTCTCCTCCTCTCTCAGGCAATAATGGAGGCAATAAACCAAATAAAGCTCAATTTAAATAAAGAAGTGATTATGACTGATAATAAAAGCGCTTTTAGACTTTAATTAATGAATTGGTTAATGGTGGTTCCTTAAGTTTATTAACTAAACTGTTATTTGCAAGAAGTAGAAAATTAAGGAGCTATAGCTAAACGAAGAGCATCCTTACCCTCAGAGTCTATGTGCAAGCAGTTCCCACCATAAATTATTACAAAGAGAAGCTTAAAATGTAATTTGCCTATAAGCTTTCATCACCTGTAAAATGGAATAAGAATAGTACTACATAAAGACAGAGTTTCATTATAAAGTCATAATCCCACTGTTGATGGACACTGGGAAATTGGGATCGACCTGTCAGCCATGCCCTGGCTAGATTTTCTCTTACTCCAGACAGAAAACCTGGTCAAATTTGCAAAAATCACTCTACAACATCCACTGTATACCTTTGGCTAATGGAAACACCCTTTAAGTTTAATGTGGCTTAACTAATGTTTAAGCAAAAACAAGCTATTTATACAGTGTGCATGGCTTATTCCCCTTCTTATTTATAGTCATTACCTTCTCCAGCTCTGAAATGGTTTTTAATTTCCTCAGTATTCTTATAATTTAGTGCCTCATGTAGACTCGTAGGGGGCCAGCAGTGAAACTGCCAAAACCCAATGTGCAACAATTTATTGGACTGTGGCACGACTGCCTTCTGATTTCTTCAGAGCCAAGTCCTGGAGAAAGTGTGCCAACTTGGGACGGATGCCCACGACCACATGTGTGTTCTCCCATGGCATCTAGATCTGTCCAAAAATGTTGTTCCTTCAGATACTCCTGCACTATTCTAGATGAAGACTTACGAAGTAAACAATCGCCAGATGCCATCGGTTCCTGTGCAAAGCCAGCTAAAAGAAGATAACTCTCACAGTGAGCAAGTAACACAAGGAAACAATTACCCCCTTTGAGAACTTGATTGACTGAGATGAGGCTACGCCATACCCTGGACAACCAGTGTTTCTGTAGAGCTCAAGGTAAGCTTCCAAGATGCTTCTATTGCTCCCTGGAAACGCTGGTCAGCTCTTTACTCTCTGCATCTCTGGCTTCCAAACCAAATAAAATGGTGATGGCTTTCCACTGAGCTTCTCTGCTTCCACCTTATCTTTCCTGCTTACTATTAAAGTAGACAGGGGCAGAGGAATAGGGAGAGGGAGAGGAGTTCTGCACTAGAAATCTTCTGCATGACTAGAAAACAAGGACTTTTGGATTTCTTGAGAAAAGCATTTTCTCCACTTCCTTCTGTCATGAAACCCCCAAGGGTCCCTGCCATCGGTCACGGCAACCCCTATCCTGCTAAGGGACACAGATTGACAATGCTTCTCTCTACAGCACTCCAAGCTGAAATGTGCCCATCGCCAGAGCGGGTCCCTGGCAGGAACCGCCACCACCTCAGACGTATAAGGCCTCAGTTCCCCCAGCATCCTCATACGTACAATAAGGACAACAAAGCCAATTGCACAAAGTTGTTTTCTTTTAAATGCTTAAATTTATTCAACCTCTAAGACTAAAATTTTAAAGCCAACCATAAGAAAGTTGTGACATAGTGGGGCAAAATATAAACTAGATGGGAAGGCAGAATCTTGAGACAGGAAAATGATCACTGATAATTAGCGCAAAAGAGCTTATGAGATTGAGGTGTCCATGTCTCTGTGTTTCCTGGAAGCCAATGTGCAAAGAACAAGCTGCTTATTCTTTGGTCATTATCCAAGTGACCAAAATATTAAAGAATAGGAGGTGCTTAAAAGGAATTTCTCACAGGGGCTTTGTAAGGAGGAAGCACAGATGTGGAGGGTAGTAGTGTCGGATTGATTATTTAAATATATGTAAAAATCCCTAGCAAATTAAAGAATCTGCTGCTATATGTTGAAACTGAGGCTATTCACCTTGGTGGTGAACTTGGGTATCTTTTACAAGAATGTACTACAAGTTGACAGAGAATGGAAAGATAGTGATTGGAGGAACATTGCAGAGAGGGGAAAAAATTAAAAGACTAGGAAACAAATGCCTTCTCGTTACAAAAAAGAAGAAACTGTCTGGGCCCTTAAGCCTCAAGACATGATGTGATGTTCATTCAGACAAATGGAGTCAGCTTCACCTGTGAGCAGTGGCCCATTCCAACACAGCCATAAAACCAAATAATTTCTTTTGGAAAAGCAAGCCTAGAAAGCCATCCACAACTGGAATTCTAATGCAGAGACTAGCGCAGGGATCCGAGCATTTGAAAGTGCAATGAATGTCAAAAACTGCACATGGGCTTCTTCTGAACATCAAAAATAATGTTTATAAACAGATGCTCCTTCCCACATCAACTCCAAATGGAGACTCCAGGGCCCCAAAGCGAGGCAAAAGGAGGACCTCAAAGAAGGGTGACAGACAGTGTCCAGTCCTTAACCAACAGCCACTGCTTCCCTTCTCTGACAACAGAATCCGATTTGTTAAGGTAGAGGGGAGAGTCCTTGTCTCAGACAAAGGTGGCCCCTACGCCATCCCCAGAAGATGAAACTTCATTGGTCCAAGCCAAGCAGAGGAATTCTTTTTTTTTTTTTTTTTTTAAAGATTTTATTTATTCATTTAACAGAGAGAGAACACAAGCAGGCAGAGAGGCAGGCAGAAGCAGAGAGAGGAGCAGGCTCCCTGCGGAGCAAGGAGCCCGATGCGAGACTCGATCCCAAGATGCCGGGATCATGACCTGAGCCAAAGGCAGTTGCCCAACCAACTGCGCCACCCAGGCGTCCCCCAAGCAGAGGAATTCTATCCCCTCCTCCAATTATTGGTCTCAAGATGAGCAGGGGAGCTCATGAAGCATAAGAAGTTTGCCGTGGAGGATTAAAGTTCTCTAAACTCTCAGTGGGAGTCATTCCTGACTGATAACGAGAGGAAAGCAGAACGGAAAAAGGTCATGGCAGAAAGGAGATGATGAGAGCGCGCGTCCTACTGTGTCAGTGCAGAGCTGAATGGGAGAAGTGCGCGCATGCGCGGTGGGGACGGGGCCGCGGGAGCGGCTAGGGGAGGCCGGTGCGTGCTCTCCGGCTCCGGAGGGGCCAGCAAGGCCTAACAAGCACGTGCGCCACTGCTGCCATGACATGCCTTTTCATTCTAATCTGTATTCACAGCCCACAAGGCTCTCTGTGGCTGCGATGTTCTGGCTTTTGCAGGCCTATTAGCCCCGCGCGCGCAGCGCCGTCTCCACGCCCGATGCCACCCGGCACTCGGCTTTACTCACAGCTCCTCCCTCCGCCTGCCTTCTCATTATCCTCCCGCTATGATGCCTGTTTCCTTCTGGCTCTGGTTTAAAAACCCACCCACGGTGTTAAAAGGAAAAATGAAATCATAAAACCGATAAAACCAAAGATAGAGAAGGAGAAAACCGTAAGGCGGGAGAAAGCACAAGGCAAGGAGTGTTTCCTTTGGCCCGTGCCTTTCCAGCCTCCCTCTCCAAGCTTAGAACTTTCCCCTAGAAGAAAACAGAAGGTGTCCAATGGCCTAGAGCTTCTCAGCGGCAGACGCAGCCCTCTGACGCGATGGGCAGCAACCCCCAGAGGGCTGCGCGGAGATGGGAAGAGAACTGGTGGGCCTTTCATACCAGCTGATGTTCCTCATGGGGGCCCGGATGGGGGAATCATGCTGAGGATCATTGCTGAGGAGAGCTGACATCTTCGGGGGCGAGATTTGGGTTCATCAGATGTGCCACTTAATTGTTTCCCCTGGACTGCAGGCTTCAGAAGGGGCAGGACTCAGGCTGCCTTAGTTCCTGCTTTATTCCCAGTGCTTAGCACAACGTCGGGCACCGACCAGAGGCTCAGTACACGATGGATGGCTAAGGAGCTGAGTGCCGGGATTGCTGGGCAGGCCGCAGAAGCATTAGCTCAGACAGTGTCCAATGTGGGGGGCTGGGGATGGGGGGTGCCCTGTGCATGCAGCTGTTCTTACTGCTGTTACCTTGGTGGTGGTGACATGGAAGAAAGACAACTTCTTCCTGAATCCCCAAAACTTAGAATTCAAGAAGCCCACTAGCTTCTTCAAGCCAGTGCTGAGGCATTGTTTCTCTTGGCCCCATTGACTTCCCTCATAAGGGATGTTACCTTCCAATCCCCTCAGTGACAGATATACCAGAGCCATCCTGAGGGACTGGGGGAAGGGGGAGGCGATATTAGGCAGGGGGGTGCCTGCAACATTCAGGTCACTGCCACAAAGGCTCCCTCCTCCCCTCTCCCTGCCGACTGCCTACCAGCCCCTAAGCAGCCTCCAACAACTTAACTGCTTGATAATGCCACATCTCCTCAGGGGACACATGCTGCTCTTGAATGGAAACAGAGTTTCAGTGATTGAGCCCACAGCTGTCACTTATAGCTAAGACTGTATTTCTGACAGGAATTTGAAAATGTTCCCATCCCTATGCTCTTTTTCTGCTGCTTCCTGGTAAATTCTTTCCCATCCCTGCCTGGGGGGCAAGGTGGGTACCTGTTGGGAGCAAAGCTCCCATATAGCTCTCTGCCTCGAGGGCCTATCTACAGCTTGAATGAAACACTCACTACTTACAGGGAACACAGGCTGGTACAGCCCTGATGGGAGGTCCCCAGATGGGCTGAGCAGATTTTTAGGGCTCACGGTGGGGGGGGGGATTTGCAGGCTAAGGCACCGTTATGCTGATTCCATCACGATTTCCTGCAGTGCACTTGGGAACCGTGATGGACCCCGGGTACCAACGGGACACTTCAGCTGCCAGATCCCAAACCACTCCAGCAGATCCGCACAGCCCGAGCAGAAAAATTGAAAGACACCTGCAACCATCAATGAGGCAATTATGCTTATCCAACTCTATAAGTGAGAAAAATAAGGCGCTGAGAACATAAATGATTGGCCTTGGTGACATAGCTAGTGAATGGCGACCTAAGTTTCCTTTCAAGCTCTGCCTGCACCCAAAGCCTACAGTCTATCCACCATATTGTCTTTCAGCTGCACCCTGAAGCCCGGCTGAGCATAGGATGGAACAGGACAATGAAAACGGAAAACTCAAAGCAGTCAGATGCTATTTCAGATGGACATCTGGTAGCCTTCAGAGTAAGACTGTGTGTGGTCAGTATCCATGCACTTAGCTACATAGGGGGAAGGAGGGTACAAAGCACTTCAACATGCCTCCCCAGGAGGAATCCACAATGCTACTACACTGAAGTACCGTGAAAATTTTCTCATGGGAAGCAGCCACATGAAGTGGAATTATTCCCAGACTCCGAGTCTGAAGTCCTGGGTTCAGGTCACAGTTTTCCCACCATCAAGAGGAGATGTTGGAGAAGTCAATTTCTCTCTCTGGACCTGGGTTTCCTCTTCTATAAAAGAAGGGGACAGGAAAACTGACTTCTAGTCCAACCTCCCCAACTCTAACAGACTCCTCTGGGTGTTGTGTGGATAAATGAACTCAAGGGTGTAAGCCCCTAAAATAAACCCCAGGTATGCAATGGAGATATCATCTATCCCACAGAGAGAGGAGTATAAGGATTCAGTGATCCATGGAGAAGCTGCTGCTGTCTCCTCTTGTCGCCAGTCAGGTCACCTTTTAGGTCGTGGTGGATTGTACTTTCCATCCAAGGGTTCACAACTGCCATTTCTTATCCCCAGCTCTACCACTGGCCCCCAAACCTGAGCATGCACAAGAAAGTGCACCATGCCCTCCTTAAGCAGTTTCTTCTGGGAATCTGCTAACCACAGCGAGAATCTTTTCCTATCGGACCCCAATGGTTATTTTCCCCTGCTTTCCCACCATCCCCTCCAAAGATTCTGCTTATCTCTGCTTGCTTTTTCCTTTACCCTAGAAAAGAAAAATCTTTCTTCTGTTTTGTTTGATTTTGTTTGATGCTTTCAGACCTTATTGTCCCAACAATCTCTCTATTGCAACAGTGCCCTCCCCTCCCTTGCTTTTGAATGAAAGTCTCTCCATATTAAGTCCTGATTTTTCTTTGACATCTCAAATGCTATGAATATGGAGCCTTCTAAATATATCTCACATTCACCCACTTTCCTTCACACATGGTCACTGCCCCAGTCCAAATTTAGTCCAACATGGACTCGTTTCTGGAGAACTAGTATTTTAGCATCAACTCTTACCCCATTTCAACCTACTTTTCATCCCATAGACAAAGTGATCTTTAAAAAATAAATCATGGTCATGGCATTCTTATAGCTATTTCACAAATTTCCCTTGCCTATAGGATAAATTCTGAATCAGTAAACTCTACAAAACAGAGGGTGCATGACCAAGCCTCTACCTCCCCTCCAGCTACCCTCTCTGTGTCCTGACCCCACCAGCTTATATTATGTTCCTGGGACTCCCATCTGCTACACTCCTTTGCATCCCTTGGGCTTTGTAACAACCTACTGCCTGGAAGACTATAGCCATCCTTCTTGCTTATCTTGCTTATCCTTCAAATATCAGCTCAAGCATCATTCTTTCAGGAAATTTTTCCATGATCTCCCAGCTAGGCCTCGCTCTCTATACTTCTCAAGTTTAACAGAGTTTGAAATTGCATGTTTCGCTGGTGATTATTTATAAATGTCTTTGTCCTGTCACTAAGACGATAAGCTCCAAGAGGCCAAGGATGGGTCAATTTTTACCCACCACCATACCCCTCAAGGTCCAGCAGGGTGTCTCGCATACTGTGGGAACTTACTAACTTTGGAATGAGTATCATTTTATTTTTGTTTTGTTTTACAGATTTTATTTATTTGCCAGAGAGAGAGAGAGAGGGAGGGAGAGAGCGCGTGCGCACAAGCAGTGGGAGTAGCCTGCAGACAGAGAGGGAAAAGCAGGCCCCCTGCTGAACAAGGAGACCAACCTGGGGCTTGAACCCAGGACCCTACAACCGTGACCTGAACTGAAGGCAGACACCCAACCAACATAGTCACCCAGGCGCCCCAAAATGAGTATCATTTTAAATGGTCGTGTGAAAAATAGTATAATATACAAGAGCTTTCTTCCATATAATATGTCTTTGAAATGTTGATTCTTTGATTTAAATGACTTTATTTTGATTTTGCATCTAAAACTGTGATTATTAGTCAAAGAACGGCAGATACAAGGACTGGAAAACTGGCCAAGGTGTGTGCATGTGCATGTGTGTATGTATGGGTTTTCACTGATCTTTGCAGATATAGATGTGTGTTCTTTGGCTCTCTTTGCAAACTTCCATTTTTTACACTAATATCCTGATGTAATCTTTGCAGAAGCTTCTCTGCCTCTGTAGAGAAAAGTCTTACCGTGCTTATTGTTTCTGGGAGTAAAGAAATAGGAGTTATACTCTGACTGCAGTCTAAGCCCATTCTCTACCCCCTCCTCTTCCAGTCAAGCTTGCACCTTAAACAAGGTCATTAAAGTAAAGCAGGATCTCGGTTGAATGGGCTTTGCATGCAATCCATCTTCCTGGAGGCAATCTACTATTCTCCTTAGGGTGACATTGAGCTCCCTGAAGACTGGGGACATCTTTTGCCCTTTGTATCCTTTGTCACAGTTGCCATCACATGATAGGATCTCAATCAATACTTCCTGAATGGTAGTAAAGCATAGTGGTAATAGGTGGTTTTCTGCTAACATGCTTATAACTTAGCCTCACTCTCACACAATATCCCTTCCTCCATCCCCTAAACCAGTTTCTCTTTTTCTTCACACTCAGAGTATCCTAACTCAACATAGTTGACTTAGGGTAAGAAGCTCCTTATATAATTCTGGCTGGGGAAAGTTTCTCTTTGGGAGAAAACACAGGTTATTAAGCCTCGTCTATTGAATTAGCCTCTTTATTATTTCTGACCCTTCGAAAGTTGGCCCTTCGAGTACTGACTGATGTCTTGACATTGGCAAACTTTGATTAGATGATCACATTCCTTCCTTACAAGATTATCTTTGAAATGAATACATAAACTAGGTTTCCTGCAAGAAAGTTTGGATGTAAGCATGAAATATAAGCCTAAAACAAAGTGATCTGTATGGGAGGGAGAATATACGGGTGAAGAGAAGATCTGTTGAGTCTTGGGATGAAAAGATCGAGGGTACCTGTGACTTGAACTTACCACCATCCACAAGCAGGTGCTGAGCACATTCTATATGCCATGTACTGGGCAGGGGAGAAGGCATGGGCTCTGGTCTTCCCAGAGCATGTCATCTAATTTGAGAAATAAGAGTATGCCTTTCAAAACTAAATACAAACTGAAAACAGAAGTACAAGTACAAAAGATTATTGTACAATATTAAATATTGGGATCCCAAAGTTCAGACAATATTAAAAGGTCTGTCTACCTGTAGAGAAGCAGGACTTCAAGTGTTAAGAACAGAGAAGTAGTAAAAATTGCGGCCTGAATACCAGCACCTTAGTATGTATTCCTCAGAGCCTTGATAAAATCTCAGTCAAGAAGAGGATTCCAGACATAAAGAGCAAATAATTACAGGTTATAAGAATGGAATTAAGTGATTCTGGTTTTACATCAAATAAATAAATAAATAAATATATAAATACATCGATAAATAAACAACTGGATTCAGTCATCCCTGGAGAACCCAAGCGTCTCAGCCTCTTATTCCAGTAGCCTCCGTTATGTTGTGGAGGGCAAATCTCAAACCAGGTATCCAATCCTTCTGCCTCACCTCCAGGCTCTGAGGCTGATGATCTTCTGGAACTGACTCTACTAGGTCTAGGCTTCATCTCTTCAAGCCCTTTTACAGTGGTGGTCATAAGCATTCTCTGCGTTAAAAGAAGAGCTAGTTTCTTATCTGGTCTCGGAGACAATCTGTGAAGTAAGATATCAAATTCCTAGAGACGTGATCAGTTGAAGTATCAATAGAAACATATATTGGGGGGCACCTGGGTGGCTCGGTGCATTGAGCGCCTGCCTTTGGCTCAAGTCACGATCCCAGGGTCCTGGGATCGAGTCCCATGTCAGGCTCCCTGCTCAGTTGGGGAGCCTGCTTCTCCCTCTCCCTCTGGTGTTCCCCCTGCCTATGCTGTCAAATAAATAAAATCTTTAAAAAAATTTAAAGAAAGATATATTGGAATCACAAAGCAGACAGAAGAGATAATGGGGCTAACGAAGAAGGCTCTGATGTCCTCTGAAGCCTATGTGGTTGGAAAAGAATCGCATGATATGCTTAATACCAATATGGGGCACATTAGAGGCTAACAGCAAAGATCAATAATAGTCAATTTTTTTTAGTGAAGTATAGTTGCCACAATGTTATAGTACTTCAGGTATACAACACAGTGAATCAATAAGTTTACACATTATGCTACGCTCATCACAAGTATTGCTACCATCTGTCACCACACGACACTACTGCAATACCATTTGCCGTATTCCCTATGCTGCACCTTTTATCCCCATGACTTAAACATTCTGCAACTATAAGCCTGTACCTCCCACTCCCCTTCATCCATTAATAGCTAGTCTGCTTTGAGCATCTGGTGATAACAAAAAATCAGATAGTCTGCTATGGTAGACTGGATCACTGTTGATAAGTCTTCACACCTTCCCTGGGTTTTTTTGTATTAGACACCCTCACCCTTTGCCGGTCACTTTGCAGTGTCTTCCTCTAGAGTAGGTGGGGTAGATTAACTCACCCCACAATGGGCTTGGCCACACGACTTGCTTTGACCCAGGGAATGTGGACAGAAGTGACAACGTGCCAGATGCAGACAGAGGTCTTAGGAGGCACTAGATGCTTCCATGCTGCTTCTTGCATTCCTTGCCATTTGCCAAGAGAATACTCCCCAGGCAGTGTCCAAGGAAAATGTGGATACCACCAAAACCTGTAGCTCTCTCCAGTCATTTCACAGTTGAGAGCACAGTTACCCCAACCTGTCAGCATACAATTTAAATGTTGCTTATTGTAAGTCCCTAAGGTCTCGAGTGGCTTATTAACAACATGATTGAGCCAGTAGCTGGCAAATATACCTCATGGGAAGTCATTAAAAATCATATTTTTGAAGACTTTATTTATGATTTGAGACAAAGGTTGTGACATAAAGCTAAACTGAAATTATGGGTATAATTATGAAATTATCTAATAGATATAATGTAATTCTAACTGAACAAAGTCAGGATAGAATTACTTTTAAAATGACATCAAAATACATTGTATATATACATTGCCCAAAGGAATGGAATAAAGCTACCACTAGGTTAACAATGACCATCTCTGATATAATTATGCTTGATTTTAGGTTTTTTTAAATTATCTGCCATGAAATAGGTACTCAATACTGGCTAAATAAAAGTTAGATAAATTTTCACAGAGTTCAAACTTTCTAGAGAACATATATTGCTTTTGTAATCATAAAAATCAATGTTCATTTTTTTTTAATGGAGATCCATGACCTAGAAGGTTGATAATAAAGCCACTGAGAACAATTCTTTAGGAAGCTTCTTCCCGACAGTGGTAAACACGCTTCACAGAGCTCTAACATAGAGACTGGTTTATAAGGAGCATTTTATGAAGACAGAATAACAGTCCAACCAAAGTCAAGATTCATGATCTCAATCGCATGAAGGCAACTCAGGAGTGAAAAGAGATGGGATGGGCCAAACACGGTCTCCACAGAGGAAGGAAACAAAATGTGTCTGAAGGGATGGCAGAAAGAAAAGAAGGAAGGTGAAAGAGAGATGAAAAGTGAGAAGACTGAAAGAAGTAAGAAAGAGGAAAATAAATTTTATGGAGAAATAATTCAATTCAGCTTCATCCTGAGGACACACTACTTCACCATCAGGCATCAATCTCCCTTTACAGAAAGCCCAAGAGGCATGCCCAACCAGCTGACCACAGTCAGAGAGAGCCTCTTTTGAGGCAGCCAGGTCATGAATACTCTGTCCCTCCCCCACCTTGTGCTTTAGCCACCTGCTTCTGCAGAGTCTTTGTTCCCTACTGCTGAGACCCTTTCTCAATATCACAGTTCACACGGAGATGGCTTCAGGCTAGACAAAGTGCCTGCAGTGGCCTGGGGCCATCCTCTCTTCCCTTCTACCAGCTGCCACCTACCTAGGTAGCCCAGGGCACCAGCCACCTTGCTGCTTCTGGCAGCCCTCATTTAATGGCAGCCTCCAGGCCTATCATGCTGAATAAACAAGGGTCAATTTCATCCCCCTGCAAGAGAACTGCCCGTTCAAAGGTAGACATTATTGCTGTATCGAGGCCCAAAAATGGAGAGAGAAAGGAAGAAAGGATTGTGTAGGGTTGAGGTAGAAGAAATAATGAAGAAGAGAGGAGATAACAGGGGGAAGGAGGGTACAAGGGTGACAAGGGAGGGGACCCACTGGGGGCTTCTCTCACTAAGGAGAGGTACAAGCTCAGCCCCATTGTTTCAAATGGTAGAAATGCCTGTGCTGAAGGCATAAGTGCCCTTTGCCTTCTCTCGGAGCTTCCTCCTTCTCATGCCTGCCCATCTGTTCACTTGGAGCAACACTGAATCTCGCCTCTTGACAGCTAATTCTGGGTTATGGGAATTACTGCAACAAGGGCCAAGAGGCTAGGCCCCAGCCTAAGGGAATTCCTGCATGAGTCTTCTCCAGGTACATCCTAACCTCTGCCCACCAGAAAACTCTAACCTCTGTGTGGGGCGAGGGGTGGGAAGGAGGGGTGTTCAGGCACCAAGTTTCTCTGAATTTCTCCATTTCTCTAAATGAGATAATAAACCAGAATTCTAACTCCAGTAAAGTAAATCTTAGAGCTAGTCCCATTCATTTAGGCTTCTATCCTAAAAGGATGAAAGGCTTCATCCTTTGACTTCTTCCCTCCACAACACAGACTGAGCTCCGTTTCTAGCCCTGGCGCCCCGACGTTTGATACGCGCCTGACGGTTCACAGGCTAGGGCAGGTGACGGACACGCAAAACAAAACTGATAAAGGTCCAGTTTTGTGGCTGAGGAATGAGTGTGTGTGTTAACCCTGGATAAACTGTAACAGGACAATGTCTTTGCAGTCCAGAGCACCCACTCCAAGCTTTTCTGCACCAACCCGTGAAAAATTAGAGTTCCTCACCTTTACTTATGAACCAAGAAAGTAGGCAAGAGGATGTGGAAGATTCCTGATTGCTTTTCTAAATCCTGAATTTACTCCAGATGGGCAGTTTCCTTGTCTGCTTATTCCTCAGGTTCACTTACTGAAAGTCTTAAAACTGAGAATGCA
Organism: Nasua narica; assembly: GCA_028533885.1. Classification (NCBI taxonomy): domain Eukaryota; kingdom Metazoa; phylum Chordata; class Mammalia; order Carnivora; family Procyonidae; genus Nasua; species Nasua narica. The sequence continues at coordinate 105,344,089 of CM052797.1, read as the reverse complement.
CAGAGTTGGCCAATAAACCAAAAATAGCCTCTACACTTCCCATGCTCTTTTTGCCTCTCAAAATACCGGAACCCAGTCACTCCAAGACCTCCCCTGTTAAGGAATGGCAAAGTATAATACAAAACCTACTGGACTGAGCTTAAAATACTCTACCTAGTATTTGTGACTATGGCAACTTATTTAATCTTTCTGGGCCTTGGCTTAATTATCTGAAAAACCCTAATGATACCACATACTTTATAAGCTTGTTCTATGTATTAAACATGTATAAAGTTGCAGATATCATGCTAATATTTTTACATAATCATTTTATTGAAGCCTCACAATAACCCCAAAAAGGCTTGTTTTATAGTTTGAAAAACAGGCTCAGAGAGGTTGAAATACACCCAAGATTGCATGGTAATCTGTGATGGAACTGGGTTTCATACCCAGCTCTGACTCCAAAGCTCCTACACCTTAACCTAAGCACCAAACGATACCCGGCACATAGTAGGTACTCAATAAATGTGGATTCCCTTTTTTACACCCCCTGATGTGGGAATTTCAGTGGCTTTGACAACATTGCTACCACCCATGCTCCCTCCAAAACTGCTTTTCAGTGCTTCTCCCCCTTCTTGGAGATGATCAGGAATCTGTATATTCAGACTACTTCTTTAAGCAACTCTTTTTAAACAGATGTGTTGATAATGTAAAGTTCGGGTAATGAGATTTTCCAGGCCATAAGTTGCTAACTGTGAATTAATCGCCTAACCTATTTGCAATAAATAAAGGGACTATTACATGTAAAAAAAAAAAAAATGGCAAGGAGCCCCTGAGCTTACGCAGAAAGGTTCTGTGTTGCTCTACACAACTTCTATCTAGACGCAGGATGACCGTACCAAAGGGCCTAAGGGAGAGCACCTCCTGACCTGGCCTTAGGATGGAGAGTCCCGGTCCAGGATTCAAAATCCCAAGTTAGGAGCCCCACCATGGCTGCCTATGTCACTCTGGACAACTTACATAACCAAGAACCTCGATTCTTCCTTTGTATATCACCATAACGAGCCTAGATGACTCTTAAGACTGTGACCAGCTCTAGCTTCCGATGATTCTATATTAGCTGATACTTGGCAAAAACCCAGTTTCCTTGTGGAGTGGCACCCGGAAAAGTTCATATGGCCAGAAATAAATGCAGCCTTGCTTTGAAATATGTGCATTAACCCACTCAGTCTAGAACTATTTTGAGAAGTACAATTAGGAAGCTAATGTATGCTGCCTATTGTGAGCCCAAGGCATTTTTTTTTTAGGTTAAGAAACTAGCAAGAGCATACACTCCCCATAAATACACCAGTGAATCCCACTGGCCGCACGAGCCCATAGTCCATACGATGTCACAGTGGCCTATAATCACTTAGGCTATTGCTTTGAGCACACACGCCTGCAGCGTGAGGGGCCTCCCTGCTTCCCACAGCCCCTGGTACGGGAAACTGCGCTTCCACTGAGTGAGTGCATGGCCCCACTCACCTTCCTCCAGCCACTTCAGTGACCGCTGGATTATGACAGATCTCACAACCCCAACAGGAACTCGCTGAAGAGGGCAGTGATGTCTATCCTGAGAATGACTGAGATGCTTCAGGGGAAAATGGCAGTCCTCTTGAAATAACTGAAGGTCTATTGTAGACGAGCGCTTAGGTTTGATCAGTTCTATATATCCCAGGTGTCCGTGGCATACTAAGTACTGAATAAATGTCACCTGAGTGGATAAATCCTGTATTGTTCCCAAAGCCTGAACCAAGATCGAAAGAAAGACACTAGAAGAATTGCTGGGGGAGGGAGGGGCGCGCGCCTGGGGGGCTCAGTCGTTAAGCGTCTGCCTTCGGCTCAGGTCAGGATTCCAGGGTCCTGGGATCAAGCCCTGAATCACGATCCCTGCTTGGTGGGGAGACTGCTTCTCCCTCTCCCACTCCCCCTGCTTATGTTCCCTCTCTTGCTGTCTCTCTGTCAAATAAATAAAATCCTGAGGGAAAAAAAAAAGACATTAGAAAAATTGAGACTTCAGTTCATGGCAAAAGAAAATCTTTTTAAAAGATTATTTATTTATTTATTTATTTATTTAAGAGAAAAGGTAAGAGAGGGAGAGAGATTGAGAGAATGAGTTGGGGGGAGGGGCAGAGGGAGAAGCAGACCCCCTGCAGAGCAGGGAGCCCGATGCCTGGGCTTGATCCCAGGACCCTGGATTCATGACCTGAGCTGAAGGCAGACGTTTAACTGACTGAGCCACCCAGGAGCTCCAAAAGCAGATTTTTTTGAATATTCAGGGCTACCCAAAAATGAAATGGGAGATGAGCTCCTCTGTCACTAGAAGTCATAGAGTATTACTGATCAGAAAAGAGCAGGTTTGGGGGTGGAGGGCCCAAAAGAACTAGACAACTTTGGAAAGGTTTTTTTAACCTATCCTTGACCCTACCATTCCTCAGATGTAAATTGAGCATAAAAATAGCGCCTACCTTATAGTTATTACAATGATTAAATAAGCTACCCACTGCTAAGCATTTAGTACAGCATATGGAAACAAGTAAGTGTTCCCAGAGTCCAGAGAACATTATAGGAATTTTCATCAAGGGAGCTTATGTATCAGAGAGATTAGGTTAGACTCAAAAACCTCAGAGGTCCCTTCCAGCTATTAATAGGAATCTATAAATTCCGGCAAGAGTCACCCCCTCCCCACTATCCCCTTTAACTGTTTTTATCCCCTGAACTGCTGACAGCACTTTTATGCGTCAATCTTTTTTCTTTCCACTTTCGCACTCCACATAGACCTGACTTTGTAGCCCTCCACAGAAGGAGGCCCCACTTGGCGGTGGCTGGAGAAGTCGGGCTGTTTGTGGAAGAAGTTTCTTTACAGACTGAAAAATGGGGCAAGGGGAGCAGAGACACCCAGCAGGAGATGCAGTCCTTGTGAGCCGGCTGCCACATTAAGAGTGTGGTGGTGACATTAAGAGCCGGCCGCTATCTTCAGACCCGGAAAGGAAGACTTCAAGGGTAGGAATTACTCAACTAAGCAAACTTCAGAGCAGTTATCTTCCCCTTACAATGTCGCTGACGGAGATACAGAACGTGCTGCCCTCGGCCAGCGTGGGCATGTGGCCGCAGGCGACCCTAGTAAGACAATATTCAAGTACCAGTGGGCCACAGCGGGCGACTCCAGACAAGGGGCCTGCACGGAAGATCGAAATCTGAAAGGCACCAGGCTTTCTTTCCCTGGGGAAACAAAGAAGGAGAGCATGCTAATCCCGTAGATTTCATAAGGTTTCTGATTTACTGCCCTCTCAGAAGATTCTGTTGGGATTCGTCATCATTTTGATGAGAATGCCTTGCTGTAAAGGTTAGACACGCGAAGAAGCATGAAAGACTGCATCTCTTTGTCAGGGAAATGGCGGTCCAACAGTCCACAGGAGGGGGCCTTCCAAGAGCTGTTCGGCCCCAGGGTTTCCAGCTCAGAGTCTCAGAGGCACTCGTCCCTACATCTTCCCTGTGGGGTTGGGTTTATTTGTTGCTTGTAGGGCAAGATGGGATGGGTGAGGAAAGGAAGAAAAGAGAAATGTATACATGTCTTTCTCTCCACATTTCCTCTCTCTCAATCAGTTGCCAACATTTCAAATACAATTTACCAATAAGACTAAATGCTGGAGGTTGACCAAATGCTTCTCCTATAGGCCCATGATTCTACTGCTTCGTAGGCCACAGGGACATAAATATATACCTGCACAAAATATATACAGATACTGCCTGCACATATCTCTTTGAAAAATCCAAGCAAAAGAACTGAAGTGAGGGGTTAAGAACATTATATTCTATGCTTTGAGCAACTCAATTCCTACCTGGAGGCCCCAGTTTCCTCAAACAAAAACTGGGGGCAGGGGGTTGTGCCAAATGACATCCGAGCCTATAAATCTATGAGTCTTCACACTCTGTCTGGTTTTCTCCAGGTCAATCCAGTTTCAGGTTTTGAGTTTGTGCCTTCTTTTCATGATTGCTACATGGCTGCTGTCTCCCACCGTTAGTAACCCCCAAATGGATGAAAACAGATCACATGATAAAACAGAGAAAAGTCTGGGAACATGTGATCTCCACACAGACACATATGCGATCCTCAATACTGGGTGCCATTGCTGTAAAGTCCTAATGAAAGGCCAAAAAACAGGAAAATTAAAAATCTGGTTTTCTTATCTCTGAGGAAAGAATCTTTCGGCTTAATCTCAAATATGGCCAGTTTTATAAGAGACAAAGAAACTATAATCAGTTTTCCCATCAAATCTATGCCAGAGAGCTTGGCCAAGATCATCATAGCTATCAACAACAGACCATTTTAATGTAATTCTTCAAAATCTAGGATTACGCCAGAGTCATGACTTGATTCCAAGTACAAACCACCGGAAGCACCGAGAAGCATGTGCTTCAGTTATGTTCCCTTCCGGCACAACCCTCCTTCCCACTGTTAAGTTCCAACCTGGATCTTGTGCTTAAACACAAAAATCTTATCTAGGTTATTTCTACAACACAAGAAAAAAAATGGGATAAGAACACCAGCCAGAACATTTTTTCATTCTTGAATTGCTGAATTCCAGGTTCAAAAAGGGGCATGGTGGCTCATGTGCATAAGTGCAAGCACATCGCACAGTTGGTCTCTGCAACAGAGGCTCCCAACAAGCCAATTAAGCAGCCACCGTGGATATTCTCGGTGGTAAGCGTGGAAACCAAGGCACAGACAAAGGGTTAGTCGCATCTGTTCAGGGCGGGCCCAGCCCATGTCGGTGACTCCGAGCTGCATCCTCCCCACTCCTCCCAAGAATCTCCGGCCAATCTGGGATGGCTGAGTACAACAGAGGAGACACGGTGACTTTTCTCGCCAAACCTTGTTCTAATCCAGTCCGGGCCACTCTTCAGCTGTTGTACAATCAGGCCTCATTGACACTGCCCCTTAAATATCTACTGGGTGGGTCCCCAAAACTCAACCTCCATTCTCTCTACCTCGCTGGGGGCTCTTAATTCTCATTCCTGAATTAATGCAAATGCAAACAGAACGAATGCACACTGGTCCGTTGGGGCCTGTCGCCCACGTGCCATCCTGTTATCCCACCGCTAAAAACGGCACGCCTCCTGTGAGACAAGGTCCAAACTTGTCAAGCAAGCAAACGAGGTGCCTAACAACCGGCCCTGCCCCCCCTCCAGCCACACCTTCTAAAACGTTCCCTCAGATTCTTCTCCGACTCCCAAGCTTTACATTCCATCCACGAGGGGAACTTTCTACTTACCGAAGTCACCTTTCATATCTGTTCCCTCTGCCCGGAACACCTCTACGTGCCCCATCTGCCTGGTCTATTGGGCAGAGTGCAGCTACTCTACCGAGCCGCAGCGCGAGGGTCACCCAATCTGTGGCGCTGTCCAGGATCTTTCTCCGGGCATTATGTGATGGGAGACCTTCCTCAGATGCCAGAATTTATTGGTATGCTTCTGAGGAGTGACTCAATCACTGCTTTTGTATCCTGAGGGCTCAACACAGCCTCCGGCACACTGTGCTCAATAGGTGCTTTGGAATAAATGAATCAAGCCCTTCATTTCTTCATCCAAAAAATGAGGATCATAATATGCAGCCTTCAGAGTGGATGGATGCGAGGGTTAAGTGGCCCAGTGTATATTAAGAACTTAACATAGAGCAGGCCTAAAATTTCCCTCAATAAATCGTAAATCTCTTAACTTCCCTTTCCTCATAATCCAGATTGGAGCAAGGAAGGATTCACCCACCTGTGAAAAGACACACAGAGCCAGAGACGCTTGAAAAGGCTGTGATAACCTGTGTGCCTTTTAAAGCACTTGTTTCTCATAATTCAGCAGCATCCCAATTGATTGCACTCATAATGGGCAGGTGTCTGCCGGTAGTTAAGAAGCTTTTAGCAAAGGCAGTAATAAAAGTGATAAAGGTATGGCAGGGCCATATAAATGGCCACAATGTCCCTGCATTTGGCAGAATCACAGCCCGCAGCAGGCGCACAAAGGTTCTATGCAGCTTTCTCGTGCTGTCCCTAAGTTCTGACCATCACATTCTCAGGCTGAGCACAGGCCAAGCTGCAGATTTTTCAAAGATGTCCAAAGTCCCCAGCCTGTCCTTCTAGGGTCCTTGAGCTTCAAGACCCTAGAGCAGCTAGAATCTCCTTCCCTGACTCTCTTTGAAGTTACAGGAGCAGCTGTGATCAGCAGTATCTCAAACCCTAACCTGGTGGAATAACACTGAGGAGGGGTTCATGGGCTCTGGGCCAATTTCCTGGGATCATACAACCTTGAGCCTGTGGGAAGGGAAACGCAGAAAACAAGAAGAGGAAAAAGAGGAGGCTAAGGCTTCTTGCCACTATGGTAGTCACCAGAGATACAACTGGATAAGCTAAACACCAACAAATAAGAAAAAGTGAGGACATTTTGGTTGATGTTGATGAATGGTCTACTTCTTAAAAAGCCCCTTTCTCTGATGCACGTCATTATCCATCAAAAGGGGTAAAAATTGGACTGAAAAGGTGACAGCCTTCTAATGCTCTTAAGAAATCCAAGGTTCTATTCATGAATCCATCAATTAAAACTTATGTATCATGGGCCTGAAGTATCCCCAGTACACTAAGGCATTAATTTTCATAGATGAAGGAATCAGAGTACTTCATTGCGGTACTGATAAAACTAAATCCAGCCTCCTAATTCAGAGAGTTCCACAGCCTATAAAGAACAAGGACTTGTGTTCCTATCCCGCCCTTCACTCACCTTTACCCCTCTCCTCGGGATAAGGAAAGACACTGCCAAGCTGATGACATTTGAGAGTCACAGAGTTTTAGGACTGGAAGGGCCCTGAGAGAACAGGAAACTTAACTGCTTCATTTTATTTTTGCAGAATAGAGAGGCCAGAGAATCCAAGAATCTCAAGGTCACATATCTAAATAAAGGGCCTGGGTGTCCCTGGGGAATGGTGGCAAATCCTCAATCACACTGGAACCTATAAGAGTGACCAACACTATTATATTTGACCTTGGAACCTAGGGTTTCTTCTATTCCTAAACCAGTGAGTCGATCTGAGCAGACCCCCAGTGGATTCTAAACCAGTTACAAAGCAATATATTGTACTAAACATGTTTTGATTTCTAATTGCTCTCTTTCTTCCTTATAATTATTCCCTGAATTATCGCCCTTGGCAGACTGCACTACAATTTGCAGACGACTTCTCCATCCCGTCCACGAGACTTTGAGTTCATGAAGAACAGAAACCATATCTTCTACTAATTTGTATCCTCACAACTCAGCTCACCACACCTGGTACAGAGAAGAGACAGATGCCTACTTGGGGGATTGCTATGATAATGCTGAAGTTACTTCCAAAGAAGTATCACAGCTTCATTTCCTACAATATGGGGAACAAAAAGCCACAGAAACTAAAGCTACTTAAGGCAGGAATGTGTTAAATATGAAACTAACTAATAATCTAATAATCTAATACTCTAAAAAATACACAAAATGATTTTGAGCTTTCCATAATCATATGACATGCTGCCTAGTTGTCTAAAAAAGACATCCGTGTAGACTGACCTATGATGATGGTAGTGGAGAGGGAGAGAGGTGAATAGACGATGATGGGATTAAGTAAGGAATGAACAGGAATTTGCCGAGAGATTTAGTGAGATGGGAGAAAAATCAACAAGAATGCCAAAGACAATGGTGCTATCATTTACTGAGATGGGAAAAACTTAAAAAAAAAAAAAAAGAAGGTCTAACATTGGGAGGAAGGACTCAAAATTTATGTTTTTCAATGTTAAGATTAATATACCTTTCAGAAATCTAAATGGATATCTTAAGTAGACAACTAGATACAGAAATGTGGGATTCCAGAGAGTTCCAGGCTAGGAATCCTGGATTTGGGAGTCACTGATATGTAGATGACTTTTGACACCATGACAATGGAGGAAGATACCAAGGGGAGTATGCAGACTAAACGGGAGCCCCAGGACAGAAGCCAGGGGTCTTCCAACATTTAATAACCACATAGTATGTGTACAGCACAGTGCCTCAGACTGGGGAGAGGGGGTGCGCAGAGATATTTAACTCATTGTTTTTTCCTTTAATGACCTTACAATCTAACCTCTTTCAGATATACAGAAAGGAAAGGCTGCTCAATGTAATGGAAAGTACAACAGATTAAGAGTCAACAATGAATTTTAACCATTCTACAGCTACCCCAAGTTAAAGTGATGTTTCCGATTCCTCACCTACAGGGATTAGGTGCAGGGAACATCAACAGTACCTGCCAACTCTACTATTTCTGATGCTATAATTTCCATATGGCATCCAAATGACACATTCCTCATCTAATGGTGGGATCTCAGCCTACCCAGGCAGAAGGTGCTGCCACTACCCCAGGAGCACACGGCAGCACTCAGAAGCTTGGCTGAAAGGGAAGTTCCTGAGCTGGAAAGGGGAGCAGCTGCTCTCTGCACTCTTTTCCTGTTGGAACAAGAGTCACTTGAGAAAACTCAAAATATCTGCATTCTTGGTTTTCAGCTGGTGTTTATATCAGATGAATGGAATCCCGGGAACCAGTGAGAAGAGCAGATTTACCCTCTCATCACATTCTCTTGGTTGTGCAAATTAATATTCTCAAAGGCATCCAATTTCCACAATCCCAGGAAATATTTTCTTTTACCAGAGAGAAGCAGTACCACATGGCTGGATATCTGTAACAGGATATGGCCTTATGGGTCGGGAATGCTGAGCTTAGCCATGGAAGAGCATTAAGAAAATGGTTCAGTAACATTTTATTTATATGTACACACACACACACACACACACACACACGCATGTGCCTCTAGGTGATCCTTCCTATCTATTCTAGGTGACCACCCACCTGGACAGATCTGACTGATGGAAGCCAAGAAAGACAGACAAACCAAATTGGCCCAATCAGTTTCTGGTTTTGGAAAATGTAAATGCTAGATGGAAAAATCCAGAACCTAGAGGTTAAGAGAGAGGAATCACTTCAACTGCAGTGCCTTGGGGTCCCTGGAGCAGTTCTGCTTCCCTTTCCAAGATGTAGTTAGTGAGGTCTTCATTTGATCAGTACCTCTCTATGTAATCATGCAGCAAATCCCCTTCCCTGACTCTGTTAGCCATGGTCAATTCTGTAGCTTGCCACCAAAAGAACACGACCTAGAAAGTATTAGCATCCTCATTTTACAGATAAGGAAAATGAGGCTTAGAAGAATTAAGAGAGAAACTGGTTGTAGGTTACCTAGCTAGTGGGTGACAGAACCGGCACAGAAAGTGAGTCTATGTGACTCTAACATTCATGCCATTAAACACCAGGCACCCCAATTTTAAGTGCTGTACTGTGGGTTATTTTTCTTGTCATAGGAATACACTTGTGCTGAACCCTCCTTTCTTGCTTGCCAAATCAATGGTGGCGTGCATTCAGAAAAAGCCATCCAGGGGAGAGGACAGACTCAGCAGTGGCCTCACCAAATTAAAGCTTGATGGTCCACAAATGAATCAAATCCATAGTCTTGGCTACTGATGCTTGGCTCCCACCAACTAAACTAGACAGTCTGGCCACACAAACAAGGAGAAGGTGCCGTGGTTGTTCTATGTCAACTAATGATATCTCCTTAAGAAAGACAAGCTAGAATGTTTCCTCAAAACAACAGGGCTTCACAGGAGGGCAGGTGGTCTTCCAGCAGACAAGCATTTTAACCAAAGTGACTGGCAATAAGCAGCTAAAACAGCCTTTTGCTTTTTGGGTCATGGAGACAGACGTCTCCCACATCACTATGAATAACAGGCCAAAATAGCGAGAGCTGAACAACTGGGCTGGGAAGATAGATCTACGTCTTCTTAGAATAGCATCAGATCATCCCCAAACAATCTAAATACAACATCCAGTCGATTATTAAATGTCAAGATTTAGAGTTGCTATCTTCACAAGCAGTAGAAACACTCTCATGAGGGTACAAGCAAGAGTCATCCATTTTTACTATAAGAGAAAGATACACCTGCAAGTTAACCTTGATCTCACATATTCATGTATTTCCTAGGTCCCTTGCCCTATGCCCTTGTCTCTGGAGGACAACTTTGATTTGGGTGTCGCCCTACAAACTGACATACTTGCTAAGTTTGCTTGAGTTCTTGGGCTATTTTTATCTGGTGTGTGACCTGGGCCATCCCCAACTCTGCTTTTTCTCTGAATACCAGTTTTAACATCCCACCTAAGCTTTCTTTGTTTTACATAAACAAATGTCTCTCTAACCCCATCATTCCTCTTGTGGGACCAGTTATACCAAGGAATTAAACCTACAACAAAGGTCAAGTAGAGGACACTGTTTGGGCTGGATGGGACACATTGCCTTAGAAATTGTCTTAATCTTACCACATTTAGTACAAGTGATCATTTTTAGGCTTAGGGTTAGTGTTTATGGAAAAAAAATTAGAGAAAATGGTAAACTGAGTTCCCAGGTTGATGGGGTCACAGTGGGTGGGGCAGCATCCCTGGATCCCAAGGGGATCATGGTCTTTACATAAAGAATGTTAACAAATATGTTTCCTTCACCACTCTTCAGAAGTGGCTATAGGATCATAGCTTTGTTAGAAATAGGAGACAAAAAGATCCAAGAAACCTCAAATCCCCCTTTCCCAACCATCACTCCCCTACACAGGCATGGCCTCTCCCATCTGTTTGCCCTACTGTTCCCCTATAAACACAGAGCAAAACATCTACCACATGTTAGCACATTTCCCACATTTCCCTTTGTTTTCCTGGAAGGACTATACACCCCTTCATCAAAATCAGGAGCTACGCCAGTAGTTCTGCATTTGCAGAACCTGATACAGTGCCTGTAACATATGAGGCTTTCAAAAAATGTCTGCATCGTGTATAAAAATGAATAAAAGACACTCAAAGCATCTCCACTGAGAAATCCGTTTCAATAAAGAAAAACAATGTCATTGGGAAACTCTATTTTCTCTGCTTGCAAGTGGTATCCTATCATTTTTACACTCTACTGATTCTTTCTGAACATGGTGTCAGGAACAATATAGGGCCAAAAAACAATTAGCAGGGGAACAAAACAATCGGTTGCACCGTCTGGGATGTGAGTGACTTATAGATCAAATGTCTTAAATTTGTTATGCTCCTTCTCGGTTGGCCAGAATGGATGACCCAGGAATAATTGTCCCTCATATATCCCCAATCAGCTGCCTCTTAATGACTAGTCAGAAGTGACAACACAAAAGGTGCAGTGACTTTCACTGTTCTTGGCAAATCTTGGACCAACTCCCATGGATGTGCCCTTGGAATAGGTGAGCTCAGGGACACTGTACACAGTTGGCTTCAGTCACTGCTCCTGGTCTTCAGCAGTCCCAAGGCCCTTGAGTTGAGAAGACACCCAAGGGGAAGGAGTGAGACGTCTGAAGTGATCTTTGGTTCTCACATGACCTCGTAAGTAGTGAAAGATCTGTAACGATGTGGCTTACACCAAAACTGGCTCACTCATCTCAGAGGTCAAATGCCCTTCTATTGCCCCAAACCAGGACCAGGGTAGTCTACCCTTCAATGACATTTGGAAAAAGTCCAGGAGCTTGACAGACTGACCAGCCCCATCTGGCCCACTTGTGTTCCACATGGCTGCTTCCTCCTCTTAGCTCCTATTCTACTTGTGGTAGCTTCGAAAACTCAGTGACTCTGAATTTACATTCCATGAACTCCAAGAAAGTTCTCTCTTCCTCCTTCGCCCCAGTGTGCTGTGTCGTGTTTTTGATCCAGCTGTAAAGAAAGATCTACTGTTCCCTTGAAACACCCCTTAACTAATTATACAGTGGACCTCTCGAAAGCCAGTCCTCAAAAACATCTTTTCCTGGTCATCCAGCTCCTGTTCCAGGCTTGTTCAGGATTTATCTTCATCCCCCGACTCCTGATATTGGACAATTCTGTCCACTGGTGGTCTTTAGGGAGGAGACCCTGCAGGTTCCTCCTTAAGAAAGTCTTCTCTTCCCTCAACCTCCCTGTCCTCCCCGTCTGGTCCACCATCAGTGCTCACACTGCTCCCTTGTATCATTTTATTACTGCTTCTCCTAGAGACCTCTCACTCCTCAGATAAAGAAATGATAAACTGCTTGAGGGCAGGAACTATGTCTACAGCAGATGCAGTATCTTCAAAGCCCTAGAGCTACACCCTGATCAAACACTTGGTAACTATGTAAATTATCCTCTGACAACCTATGGACAGCCAGCCTGAAGTCTATAAGCTTGGCATATAAAAGAATAAACCAAGCTGGAACTGGACATAGCTTAGAGCCCAGAATCTCCTTGCCTTGATGCTGCTTCTTTTTACCTTGATCTCTGCCCTTTGCCCAAACTGTAAATTCAGGAAAATACAAGATGCCAACATGGTGAATGGAGAGGGGCTTCTCCCAGCATCCTGGCCTGTGTGCTCCCCTCCTCTTCAGCCACCTTTCACGCCCTTCCCCCACTTCACGCCACACTCCAGTCCTTGCTGGACTTCGTTCACTTCCCCAACTGTGACACGGTTTCTAACCTCTGTCCCTTGGCTCATTCTTTCTTGTCTAAGACACATGCCTTCCTCCAACCTTTTTGCCAAGCTAACTCCTACTTCTGTTTCAAGTCTCAGATTGCATATTTCTTTCTGGCAGTAGCTTTCTATGAACCTCCACGGTATGTCAAGTCCCCCTACAGAAAGCCCCCCAAACTTCTATTTTCCCTTTAAATGATGTTTATGACAATAACTACGACTGTAACAATCACTGACATTTATTAAGTCAGCGTTTGGGAACCTACTAACTCACTTAATCATCACCAATACCTTCTGAGGTAGATAACTGATTACTCCTATTTTACAGAGGAGGAAATTAAGTCTCAAAGATATTGATTATCTTGATAAAGTTCACATCACTCCATAAAGGTCACATTTCGTACCCAGCCCAGCTCCAGTGTTCATGTCCTAACGAATACATCACACTGCCTTCTTACAAAGCTCAGCACATTTGTAATTATTTGTCTCATGACTAAATATTCTACCAGGCAGCAACTCCATGAGATCAGGCCTAGGTCTACCTCGTTCAATAGTGTATTTTTAAAGCCTAGTCCAAGAGCTATCATGTAGAAAGCTCCGAAACGCATGAGTTAAATGAATAAATGAAACAGCAGGTTCATCAGCCCATACAGAAACCCAAAAGAGAAGTATTCACCCAATCTGGATAGAGGATGTCTCATACTTAATCGAGAAAGTATCATGAGCTTGGTAATATTTAAAGTTTCCCCTTCTGGGATCCAACCCTAGTTAAACAAATTCACGCACCCAGAACCAGAAAGGGTATAATCTGGAAAGCAGTGAATGGGAGGTAACGCTTCTGTAAAATGGAGAAAGCACTGGTAGGTCTATCTTGGGACACACCTGCCCTCCACCACGCCCGCCCGGACCTGGCATGCCACCCACGAGGGCCAGCTCACCTCTTTCGCAGGTCCTTCCCCAGTAGCCAGTGCCCGTGCAGTCACAGATGAAGCGGTTCCAGCCGTCCTTGCACACAGCATTGTTCTTGCAGGGGTAGCTGTCGCACTGCTTGGCGCTCATCCGCGAACAGGAGGACTTGACGCCCGCGGCATTCTGCATCTCCGCCAGCTGCCGGATGTTCTTGCTGCGCCCGTCGATGAACAGGTCACGGATGCAGCCCACGTAGCCGTAGTTGAGCATGGCAGTCCAGAGCTCAGTGGGGAGGATGAGGCCGGCACGGTTCTCTGGCAGCCCGCCCAGGTACATGTCCCCCTCCAGGTCCAGGATCTCGCTCTCTCCGCTGGCGGTGAACGGTGTGCGCCTGCTGTTCACTGATATGGTACCTGGGATGGAAGGATGGAAAGAGAGTGAGCTAATAGCCCTCGGGCATAGCAGGTGAGGCTGCCACTCAATGAACCAAGTGAAAAGAGCCCAGCGGGTGGGCCAGGAGAGTCCTGGTGCCTGGCCAGGTGAGAGCACTGCCAGCAAGGGGCTCATATGCTTCCAGACAGTGGAAGGGAAAATGCAAGGCCATTCGGTTCCAGTCTTTGCTGCTAAGAACCTCTCACTGGTAGGGGGATTCAGGACCATCTCAGTGAACGAAGACCTAACCTGATGTCTTTTCTCTACAAAGTCTCAGCTGGAAGGTCACCTACCAAAGTGGTTGAGAGCAGGACAGCTGCTGCCTGTGTTTAAATCTCAGCTCTATCAGGTACTAGCTGTGTAACCCTGAAGATATGATTTCACCTGCCAGGGCCTCAATGTCCTCATCTGTAAAATGGTAAAATAATTGTCCCCACTTCACGGACCCATATGATGATTACAGAAGTTCGTACGTGCAAACTGGTCCTCAGGGTGTGGGACAGGGAAAGGGTTCTGGAAGTGCTAGCTTGAGTCTTCCTCTCACTCGCCAGGCCCAAAAGGACGGAACCCTCCACGCACTAATACCCTCTATACTGCCATTAGCTACCAGCCCCACCAGTGAATATTTGGAGCATTGCCTTGGAGAAGTTTTAACTGGCACGTCTGTGTTTATTCATTTCCCAAATATGTCCTGCACACCTGCTGTGTCTCTGGTATACTGGTAGGCACAGAGAGGAACTGCACAGGTACGTCTCTGCTCTTGTGGTGCTGATATTCCAGAGCAGAGGGACAGAAATTACACAAATGACTCAATAAGCCAGAGAAATTAGGGAATGGTCAGTACTAGGAAGAATTCAAATGGGTGCTAGCAGCCTCTGGGTTCTCCTTTAAAACGTACAGTGGGTGAAGGCCTCTCCAGGCAGGTGGCAGGTGCGCTCAAACCACAGTGTTGAAAAGGACCCAACCATGCCAAGTCCAAGGGGAAGAACATACCAGGCAGGGGAATGGCACCTACAAAGGCCCTGGGGTAAGTCAGAGTGTGGGTAGAATGGAGGGCCCGAGGGGTGAGCAGGAGATGAGATCAGAGGGGCAGATGAGGCACAGCAGCAGCAGAGCTGTGGACCCACCGATGAGACTGTGCAAACCGAGAGCCTGGTCTGGGAACTGGGGACTTGGATTCGAGTCCTAAACGGCCTTCTGACCCTGGGCCAGTCCCCAAGCGACTTTACAGTCCATTTTCCTAACCTATAAAATCAAGGAAACTGTAAAATTAAGGAGATATCTGAACATGATGCCAGAAATTTTAAATTTATTTGGTATTCTTAAAGTGCTTTATTGGTACCAAGATACCTGGGTCTTGCCATTCATTAGGCAGCCTTCACTCCTGCCTGAGTCTCGGTCCCCTGGGCTATGAAAGAGATGGCCCGAAGGGCCAAGAAGATCATGTAAGATCAAGAGTGTGAAGTACACTCTCAATTGCAAAGCCAGCCTTTAGGGGCCTCTGGGCGGGTTATGTCTGCGGCACATGCTTCCCCCACTCTTATCCTCGAGGTTTGCCCCTGGAGAAATCGGCTTTGCGTTCTCATTTTTAAAATGGAATAAACCTACATACCAATAATTACGTCCTGGTCGTGCTTTTCTGGACTTGGTCCTCCCTAACAATCTCACGACGGAGGAGCTAACGGGGCGCTATTTCACAAATGAGGAAGTTGAGGCTCGCGGCTCCTTTCCTCTTGTGCTGCTTGCTCTCTCTGCCCTTCACAAGCCCACAGAGTTGCTTGATCCCCAACCTAGAAGGCCAGCTATTGCCAAATAAGGACAGCACTGGGGCGGATTTAAATGCTGGAGCCATAAATCCATCCTGAGAGAAATCTGTCCTCTGGGTGTGTGACCACAACTGTTTTGAACGCACTTCATCAAGTTTTGAGAACCATTCCCCCAGCTGGGGAGAGATCGCCATACTTTTCCCTTGTCAGTCTTCAGGATGGGCAAGGAAGGAGGCACCACACTCGTACCCAGATGTTTTTATAACTACTCACTCTGGACAGGTTCATGACTAAAAACATACGAGAAAATACCCTCGTGAAGCAATGAAGGTTAATACATCGTAGTAAAGTTTTACGTTATGCCGCATTCATGTACTCAGTAAATTATTATAGGCTTTGACCAAATGCTTCAGAATTGGCCAATGCTATAGCTTTCTGATATGAAATTCAAGGCTTCGGAAATCCAGACGGCTCTGTCAAAGTTGGATCCACCAATGATTCTAACAGCTAACTGCCCCACTTGAAAAAGCAATCAGTGCTGGGATTAAACAGAAGTGAACATCCGGCAATTTCCCGTGCTCTAGGCCGCCTATGACACAGATAGGTAACCTTTAAGCTGTGTCAGGTCTGGGCTAGCCAATCCTGACGCCCATCAACCATAATGGAACTCCAGACATAATGAACTCCAAAACACACGGTCCTAAAACCAACAGAAGTGTTTCCCTTCTAATTTTAGGATAACTTTCTGGCTCTTGCCCCTGCTAACACTGTATGGGTAAATTTAGAAAGAGAGAGAAAAAGGTTCGGTCTCCAGAGATATTAGTTTTTTGTGTCTTTTTCTGTTAAAAAGGCACAAACTGTTCATTCTTACTCAACAAGCACATTTAATTTGAAGTCTCTTGGTTCTGATTAGATTTCAGACAATCAATAAAGAGCATCCTGCTGGGCACCAAACCAGCCCGGGCTACAATCTGCCACCCGTCTGCCCTCTCATAACCCAGCCAGCTCCTCCTAAGGGCAACACGGCTTACCTCCGTCATCCCTCTGGCTGCGGGATTATGCAGAAAAGCCATCCCCTGAAAGCTCAGCCATTCCTGGCTGCAGCCTTTTGAGGGAACCTATTGCTTTCTATTAGTGGCCAAGTGTGCCTACATGAAAACGTCCAAATGAAAGACTTTTTGTGTTTCCCAGAAGAGAGAATCCTTAAAACTAGACCCTTCTTCTTGAGTATAACCCCCCCTAAATGGAGAATCAGGAAATTGGTGTGAAATCCAAATGCTAGAGTTACCACTCTGGGTGAAATGTCCTTCCTGATGGCACAGAATGTGACCTGCACTGCCACATGGTCCAGAGAAAGCTAGGCAGACTGTTCAGGCATTCAAAAGCTCCAGACTGTGTGTGTGTGTGTGTGTGTGTGTGTGTGTGTGTGTTTCCTCCCTCTCTTTGTTACCATTCCACAGTAGCTATGTACTGCCTGGGGCTAGCTTGTTTGATCTGCGGCTGCAGAAACAAACAAAGCCATTTAAACCAAATGTAAAAGGTTATAAAGAGGAAGGGAGAGTTAGTGAGGTCTAAGCAAAGAGTGAAATACAGGTTCTCACACCAAAGGAAGGCTTTAAATTGAACATGACTTCAGGAAAAATCAATTTGCCTTTTCCTTTCTTGTCATAATTTCTACCTGCAACATGACTCTTGCCAATTATTGAAGGGTGTAGCGTTGCATAAATTCTTGCACAGTGAAGCTTATCCTACATCGTAATCACATAATGTAGCATCTGTGATGTCACAATTATGTTTCCATGGTGATAAGAAAAAGGAGAAGAAGAAAAGAAGGGGAAAAAAAAAAAAAAGACACGACACTAGTGACATGAAGCCTCTTTTTGGAAGGAATGGAAATGCTACTTTTAAATCCATGTGTGGCTCCAGAGCCTTGGAGCTATCACTGAGACGGCTGCACCGTGAGTGACAAGAGAAGGAGGACCACGTGAACCAGAGACAAGACAGGTTTCTTGTTCGGAAACATAATCTTACAACAACCATTAAAGAGAACAGCAAAGAGTCAAACATGCATGCAAGCGCAAACATTAAAATAAAAAAATATAAAGCCGAGAATCAGACAGAAAAGCTGCAGTTTTCTTCTCTTCTCAATCACCACCATGCCTTTTCCTACCTGATCGGCCATCTCGTTGAATGTCCACGTGGTACCATTCCCCATCGTTGGCCTTCTTCTGAGTGGCCTTCACTTTGATGGTGCCTGAGCCCATGTCAAGCAGCAGGTATAGGTTGCCATCGAGGAGTTCTACAGCAAAGAAGTCCACCTTGGTGTTCTTCTGGCTCCGAGTATCCTTCCTCTCTTGGGGCTTGCCATGAGTGAAGAGGATCAGGCCGTTGGGCTCAGTGGTGCGGAAGTCAAAGGAGATGGAACCCATGCGTTTGGTGTTCCATTTGGGCAAACTGATGTACGCCTCTGGGGTCTCGAAGTTGATGGGGTCCAGTGTGGCCACATTCTCACACTTGAATACAACTTCACCATAGATTTTCATCTTGGTGTCCCCGATCCGGGCCAGGCGAGACAGCTCCAGACGGATGTCATTATTCTTATAAACAACCTGTCAAAAGCAGAACAAGTGCCATATGAATCAATCTTGCAAACAGTTACCAGCCACTGCTCACTGAGCACCCGGGAAAAAGGCTCAAGCAGAGGCTTCAGGACACAATATGTCTGAAACAATATGAGAAATGGGAGCTAGAGCATTTGAAAAAGCATCGGAAGAGACCTCTGGGGTTCACATAAGCCCTGAAAAAGCCCCCACATTTCTATTTTATTCCTTTTGTGTTGTCTCCTTCTGGCCAATTTTTTGTGTTGTCAGAAAGTTATACAACACCAGCTTGCAAGCAAAATCAAGAGAGACTGAGTTGCACATATACTAACATTTAAATACAAAGATATTTATTGAGGTATATTTAGTAAAAGACCAGAAACAACCTAAATGACCATCAACAACAGACTGGCACATCCCATGACGGACAATCATGCAGTCCTAAAAAACAAGGTAGTTCTCTGGTTTTGACATGGATGCTTTCCAAGAAATACTGTTAAGAGAAATTAGCAAGGAACATAAAAGTGTGTACTATACTATCACTATGTTAGGTGTGAGTGTGTGTTGGGGCGCATGTGTGTACTATGTACGTATGCTTATAAATGCATAAAACATCTTTGGAAGGAAACACAGGAAACTATAAAATTGTCACTGGGGAGTGGGTTTTGTCAGTTTCATATTCAAGAATAACAGGGAGACTAACTTTTCACAGTACCATGTTGTATTGCTTTTTTTTCCCCACCATGTACACGTACTACTGAAAGAAAATTAAGTGTTAGAGTTGGTGGGGAAGGAGATCTGTGTTTTTTGCACATGTATGTGCCCTCCATATACATATGGTGGGAAAACACCTTAAAACAACTAAAAAAAGGGCGCCTGGGTGGCTCAGTTGGTTAAGCGACTGCCTTCGGCTCAGGTCATGATCCCGGAGTCCCGGGATCGAGTCCCATATCGGACTCCCGGCTCTGCGGGAAGACTGCTTCTCCCTCTGACCTTCTCTCCTCTCATTCTCAGTCTCTCTCTCTAATAAATAAATTAAAAAAAAAAATCTTTAAAAAACAACTAAAAAAAAAAACCCAAAACTATTATGCTTTTCAAGAGCAGGTGTGATCCACATAAAAGCAGGGATTAATGATATTCCCCAAAATCAGAATTTGAAAGAGGTTTTGCTAGTACTAGAACTGAATTTTGATTGCAGTACCCTGGGATAGGTCTTGGTCCTCTGATCTCTAAGTAATGTCAGATCTTTCCAAAAAATTTTTCCTAAAAATGAAATAGAAAGGGACTGACATTACAGTATTGATTATGGCAATCACTCTGCTATGTGCTTTACATTATCTTATTCAAATTCCAAGACAGGATCTGGATTTGGGTTCAAGTCCTACATCCACTACTTATGAGCTGTGTAACCCTTGCAGAGTTGTTTAACTTAGGTGGATCTCTTTTCTCCTCTGAAAATGGGAATATAGGAATAAAATATTTTGCAAGAATGAAATGAGTTAATACATGTTGAGCACTTAGCACAGCACAGAGTAAGGGCATAGAAATCTCAGCTCCTTTGTGGGGAGGTGATGTAGCTGTTAGTCTCATTTCATCCTTTCCATGACCCCAAAAAAGGTTGTATTATCATCTCCATTTTCAGCAAAATAAAAAAACTTAAATACTAAAATAAGTCTTACAATCCATCTCAGTGGTAGAAAGGTAATTGGACGAGCCACTCCTGTACAAATCATTCAATCCCTAACATCCAGCTATAGAATTATTACCCTTCTCTTCCCCATCACCAGGAGGGGGTAGAGCAGAACTATTCACCTTTTAATACACAACTAATGACAAAGAATTGAAAATGCCTCGCCTACTATATGGCCTTGACAATGAGCCTAACCATAGTCAGTAACACTGAAAATAACAGTGATACTAATATTTACTAAGGACCTACTGCTAGATACCATGCTAAGGATCTAAAACCTACCATCCCATCAGATGCTGACAACACCCATTTGAGAAACCTACCATTATTCCCCTCTTTTACAGATGTAGAAACAGATGTGGGGAGGACTGAAGGAACCAGTTCACAATCTTAACAGCTGGTAACTGGCAGAACAGGCCTTGAACCCAGGGAGGTGGGCTCTTGTGTCCTTGTGCTTTACCAATGTGGCTCCTCAGAGTGAGGTCCCACTAGCAGCACCTGTGAAGCTCATCTTTAACATCACATGGAAAGTCATGCAAGTTTAGCTTCCTGAATTTCCCATCTCAGCACTACTGGACTGACCATGTGAAAAGGGGAAATACTGTTAAGATTCTTAGGCAATCAATCACTCCAGTGAACCAGAAAAGAAAATGACTGATATGCAGAATATATAATCACACATTATAACAATAATGCAATAATGAGACCAAAAAATCTAATTTAACAAATGGACTCACTTTTTTTTCACTAAATTAGCTTATTTCACTAAAGAATTGTGTATAGAATTGTTAAATCAATACCTTGTACTCCTCTAATAATGCATTTTGCACTTCAATAAAAATTGTACTCACATGAAATTCTATATTAAAAGCTTTCTTTTTTCCAAAAAAAAAGAAACAAACAAACAAAGTTTAATGACTGGCAACTTCTCCTTTCTAAACCCACTATTATGCCCCAGCACAGGAAATCTCTGTCATAAACAGACTTTGGCTTTCTCTGCACTGTTAAATAAATGCCTATGACTAGAACTGCTTTTTAAGATTAATTATTAATGTATAACAATAGCTCATCCCAGGGGAGCAAACTGAGACTTGGTTCCACTGAATAATAAATGGATAAAGAACTCAGGCATCCCTACATGAGGCAGGAGAGAAAAAAGAAAAGCCTTTTAAAGGGATGCAGGGTAGGGGCCCCTGGACGGCTTAGTCAGTGACGTGTCTCACTCTTAATTTCAGCTCAGGTCATGATCTTAGGATCCTGAGATCAAGCCTCGCATCAGGCTCCACACTCAGTCTGCTTGAGACTCTCTCTGACTCTGCCCTCCCACTGCTCAATCTCTCTCTTTCTCTCAAAACAAATAAATAAAATATTTTTAAAAAATAAAAATAAAGAGATGCACGGTGCTATGAAGAGGGGCTTTTCTTTGAGAAAGGTACACAGCTGAGACTGGGACCCGTGGTAAATCACTACAGTGCAGGTTTCTAGAGAGACACATAGGAGAATCAGGGTCACAAATTGACCAAAGATAACCAGACTTCTCTCAAAAGCTCTTTGAAGGTGAGCTGTCTCTCTGCTCCATGGCCTGGAAACTGCTTGTCTATTTATCTGGAGTTTCCTCACCTTTCTTACTGACAGCCGGGTAACCTCTCTGAATCCCATTTCCAAAGACGAGAACCTCAAAAACCTATTCTCAGAACAGCTCCCCCTTTCCCCCGGGGCTATTATCAAGATCGACAGGGATGTTATACGTGGTAGGACACAGAAAATTCTACACCAGTACACAAACCTAGGAAGAAATAATAGCATACGCTTGTCTCCAGTGATCCTGGTCTACTGTCAGAAGCTGCCTGGGGCCTGACCTGATGTTGAGAACCCCCACCAGGAAGAAAGGGACAGGAGGACAGGGGTCTTGCAGCCCGGTGGTACTCAACTGGGAAGCTCCACGGTTAGCATCCTTGCCTCCTCCAACTGCCCAGTGCCCATGGCCAGGACCACAGCCATGTAGAAAGGTACCAGGGCCTTGGGGAGGGCATGGAGGCAGGAGACCTTGCCAGACCCCCTTATGAGGCAAATGAGTATCCAGTACAGTGTTCTCTGTTCAGCTAAAGGCAAGTCCACGACTGACGACTGAACAGGGAAGAGATGCAGCATCAAGTGACAGAGCAGGCTTGCTGACAAGCTGCCCCAACAAGGACCAATTAAAGACAGGTGGAAGCAGCTCCCCATAAGGGAAGATGTCACACAGACTGAGTGGCAGAGACAGAGTCACAAAGAATGATGAGCTGGTCTGACTACCCCACACAGATGCTTGTAAAGACTCCCATTTGGACTTGCAGCTCATGCCTAGGGCACCAGGGAGTAAAACAGTTGAGGACAGAGTCTCAGAGTTAAGACAGACTCTCTCAGAAACACTGTACTTCGATGCCTCCAGAATCCTTCATACAAAGGCACACAGGAGATATACCAGGACTAAGGCAAGATAGGAGGGCGGGAACAATGTAATGAGAATAGTTTCCGTTGACGGAACATGTACCATGTGTCAGATGGTACGTAAGGGAAATAGGTAGGCCTGACTCCACTTTGCAGACGGGAGACAGGTCCTTGCCCAAGGTCAGTCAGCCCATTGAGGACGTAACTGGAACTTGAACCCAGATCTCTCTGACTGCACTGGGGCAGGGTCACACTCTAGGGGTGGCAGTTTGCAGGCTCTTCCACAGCCCATGCTTACCCATAGAGCAAAAACCCCTTAATCAAGCACAAAAGCACGTCCAGCTCCATCCTGTCATACGAAGCCCTTCACACCTGGTATGTCCCATTCTTCCCCACTCAGGAGTCACCTCAGAGGCTTCTTCTGTCTGAGCTCAAGTGTGGGTAATTCTGCAACTTCATTCGCTACGTGCCCCAAACTACCATGCTTTCCTCTCCTGTCTTGGAGCCCCTTCACCAGGACCTACATCCAAACCCACTCCAGGTCCTCTCTGGCTACTCTGGTCCTTGCTGGTCCCGCCATTTGACAGACTTAGAAACCTTCCACTGCCTGCCAGTGGTGCAGCTGTCTTCCTCGTGCCCAGACAACTTGCCCTGATTGGAAAAGGAGGGACTCTTCTAATTTACATGATGCGCCTCGTATATTAAACTCATTCGTGGCACTGGAGCTGGTAGGCAGGTCCATGAGAATAAATCTAAGGGGCAGAGACAGTCCCCACTCACAGGGGTGCCTCTTTTCCTCTCTCTTCCATCTTTCCTAGACCACTCTGTGCTCAGCTCCCTGGGAACAGTTTGCATGCATTCTACTGTAAGCGCCACATCCTGCTGCACTCCAGCGAGGGAACTAGAAGGAATGAGGGGATGTGCCTATGCCCTGCGGCACCCAGATGGCCTCTCGGTACTATTCCTCCTGCAGGAATAGAGAATCCCACCTGGCTTCTTTTTCTCCTCTTATTTTTTAAAGCACCCTCAATCCTCTGTGGGTCTACATAAAGGACAAGTTCAAGAAAAACCACAAGGTCAGCTTCGAAGACCATCATTTATAGGTCCGTGACTTGAGGTCTGAGCACCACTGCTCTGCTCCAGGTCAGTGGAGGACAGCTGGAATTCAGGACGCTGGGGGATGCTCTCCAAAGCGTCTAGGCCGAACAGAATGACCAGGAACCAGTGTCACGGTGCCTTGATATGGAGCACTGTTGACTCCAGATCCCAATAAATCCTTTCAGCTTTATACCTATGTGTGGAACAGTTCACGTACGACGAGCCAAAGACAAAGATGTACTTATCCCCCACGCAAATTTAATCCATTGACAATAGATAATAACAAAACTGAGCTTTTTCTCTTCAGCTTCCAGGATAGTGCAGCTTCTAGATAAATGTTTTGGCTAATCTTATTACTGTGTAACATTCCCACTCGGGGTAAAAACATAAATAAGAAGCACTTTGAAAGAATCTGGCTCCCAGGGTCACTAGGGAATCACATGTCCTGCTTTCTCTGCCCTACTTCCCCTCTGTCCTTCGGGCCACTGATGTCTTTGGTCTGCTGTGAATTCTTCCCTATGAACTGTCTGCTCCACTCCTTTGTCGCTCAAAACATTCAACCTTTTTTCTTTTAAATAAGCACAGGTCCTGTCTTTTCAACAGACCCCAAACACCCTATCACCAAAAAATATACACCACATCTTTTAAAATCTGAACCAGCACCTCCTGGTACAGGTGCTTAATAAATGCTCATGTCTGCTTTAAATTAGATGGTGGACTCAAGTGGTTAAGGTAACAAGCGCCATGGTCTCACTCACTGTGGTTTGGTCCTGCTCCGGCTTATGTGACCTTGGACAAAATAGTTAACTTGTCTCAACCTCAGAGTCTTTCCCTGTAGAAATGTGGAAAGCACGTCTCACTTCACAGGGTTGTAAGAAATAAGGTAATAGCGTTGTACACAGAAATACTTGACACAGTGCTTGCCCTTCGTAATAAGTACTCAACAAATGGCAGTTATCTAATAGTTGTCTACAAATGACTACGAATTTTGTTATTTTCTATGAAAATCCAGAACTAAATCAACAGGCAGGATAACCTGGCATGAAGTAATCTTAGGAAGAAAAGATTTTCTCTGAGGGTAAGTTCTAAGGTGACTGTCTACTCAAGGGACAGGTCTCAAACTAGTGACAGACTGGATTTAAGAAGCTCTAAAGTAGAAAAAACTAATCAAAAAATAGAAATAAACAAATATATACACACAATTGCCTAATGTGGCATTTATAGTATATACAAATGCCTAATGGAGGCCATTCCTCGTTTCTCTCGCTCTCCCTTTTCCTCTCTCACACATACAGCCCCACGATATACACACACAGATTTAGGATTCATTATCATTCACATCTTCTATCAGAATGTACCACTGACTAAACTCCAACAGTGAAGTCCAAACACAAATGTGCCAGCAGATGGTCCTCCTCGCTTCCAAAGTCAGAAGAACCTAGTATTTGGCCCGGCCGAGGCCACATCTGCATCTACGCTCCTGCTCACGGGGGTCAGTGAACTAACTCTGCCTGCTGAGCTACAGCTGCCATCAAACCTAAGGCCCAAGGCCCCAACTGCTACACACCAGACACCACCACCTTCATGCTTTGTATTCTATGAACACTGGTCAGGATCCACCAAAGATCAACACTAAGCACCAGAGGTAGAAAGTGAGAACTGAGTTACAGACTTAAAAAGA
The DNA here is from genome assembly GCA_028533885.1 of Nasua narica. Classification (NCBI taxonomy): domain Eukaryota; kingdom Metazoa; phylum Chordata; class Mammalia; order Carnivora; family Procyonidae; genus Nasua; species Nasua narica. The sequence goes on along the minus strand of CM052797.1, from coordinate 105,318,896 downwards.
CAGCAGTAGAATACTGACAATTAATCAGATGTCTTCGATGCTGAGTGATCCAACACTCCGGGGCTCGAACCAAACATCTCCGCCAGTGAATCTCCCAAAGGATCACCAGTTTATCAGCTCCAATCGGTGGTCCTGTTTGTGAAAGAGTGCCCAGGAAAAGATACAAGGAACACAAGGCAACCTGGAGTGACAGAAACAATCCAGGCAAACTGACGGTGGAACACCAAGTCCTCAGTCCCTCCCACATTTTGAAAAAAGCTTCTGGTCGTCTGGGCATCCAGACAGCCAACCAGAGACAGAGAAAGCTGTGGGCCAGCTACTCTGTCCTCATGAATCAAAAAACCATGGTTTCCAACCCAAGAGCCTTGCTAATAATGCAGGTCATTACCCCTTGTGCCCAAGACTTAGACAAATATTTGTCTGACGGCTTCTTTGTGAAATGGAAATAATTAGGTTGATGCTCAGTTACAGATGGAGACACTAAAACGTTGAGAAAGATTTCCAACCTTTAACACAATCACAGTAAAGGTCTAAATTTTATTCAAGAAAGAGAACTTCTGAGGACTTTAGTCAGTGAAAAAGGTTGATCAGGAACAGGCCACCATATGTCCACGTATCCATAAAAAAAAAAAAAAAATTCCAGCCAACCAAGTTTGTGGGGGTATCTGGAATACTATAAAGACTTCATTTATTGCAAGAACCATGTTGGCGAATATGTGTCTCCATTCTTCTTCCTCACAAGTGGTATTCATTGCTAATGGATGTCATTCTATCCTACTCTCTTGCTCATTTAACCCACATGGAGTGTCAGAATCCTTCTCATGGCAGGGCTCTAGGAAGTTACCACGACACCCTGAGAGGTGTAACCTGAAGTGAACCTCAGGTGAACCTGAGGACCTCCGAACATTCTCCATTTTGTTAGTTATCCTCTATCACAAAGCCAATTTAATGTAAATTAGCTACACTAAAATACTGGAAGCATAATCCATGTGAATGTGTTAAATAACCACTCTACTTCTAGCTCTAGACCACAGGGGATACAAAGGAACAGGAGGAGGTAAAATCCCTGCCATTACATGCTTAGAAAATGTTGAAAAAGTGCTTAAAGGGAGGATATAGTTGATATCAGAATTAGAGTGCGACACATTTGTCACTCCAGTTAGTGAACGTGCAAGTGCCAGTGATCAGAAATTTGATCTGGATCGTATTTCTCTTCCTTCTGCTTTCTAAGAATGGCACTGTCATGGTCCTCTAGACTGTAAGCTTCATAAACACAGAGCTTATGTGTTTCTCATGTGGTAGCCAATGCATGACCACTGTTCAGCAAAGTTCCTAGCACACAGTAGAGACTCCATAAATGTACTCTCGAAGTTCCTGCATTTACTTATGTACTAAACAGACCTACCCAGTGAACGCCTACATTTCCTTCTGTCTTAGAATAGTTGATGAGGGCACCGACCTGACTAGAGTGAAAGTTACATGTCACAAAGCAGAGGAACTAAGATCAGATGAGTAGGTGGTACCTGATTATGAAAAGCTCTAAAAATACAGACATTATGCAATTGCGAAAAAAAAGGGGGGGAACCATTAGAGTAGAAAAGAAGCCTTTAGCAGTTTGATTGGAAAGTGACAAAATGTAAAGGTGCCTTCCTGATTCACTAGGAATCTACTGCTATTTTTATTCCAAGAACTAGAAAGGATTCTAATCATCTCACTATTTTCCCTGAGGATAACATGTCATTCCTCACTTAAACCCTTCAATGATTCTCTATCAACTTCAGAATCAATTGCAACCTTTCCAGCATTACATAATAGACCCTTCCGGATCTCGTCCCCACTTCACTGTCACCAGCCTTGTCGAGTTCCGCAGTTCCTCCAGTAAATTTTCCCCAGGATAAGCCTTATCTGGATTCGCTATGCAAGTAACTATCGTTGGCCATTTGGGGCATAGTTGAGGTATCACCTCTTTCGGGAAGCCTTCTCTTTAACACTCTTACTCACTCTCCTCCCACCTACATCTGAGTGCCTCCTCTCTGCCCTCATGGCTCCATGTTCTGCCATGGCGGAACATGCCATATGGCATGGCATTCTATGGCAACTGCTGCCATAGAATTTATCACATTGTGCTGCTACTGTTTTTCCCAGTAGCCGGAAGCCACTCAAGTGAGAGGAAAGTGTGCCTTTCTTTCTGTGTCTCCCATTGCCTGACACAAAATCAGCACATACTTGCGGGAAGATGTGAAAGATTGGGAAGGACAACAGACAGGAAGATCCCAGACTACTTCCCGATGCCTCTAAACCAAGGAGGACTATAATGTAGAAAGAAGCCTCTGCTTGACAATAAGTGATGAGATGAGAGAGTAGGGAGCTCAAGTATCACAGTTAAAAAGAATTTGATAGAACCACTGAATATTTGGTTTTCACTACTGCGCATGCTTAGGAAATGTACTTGCATTTCCAGTTTACCAATATAAAAAGTTCTGTACCCAAGAGTGGCAGCTGTCATTAGTTTATGTGTCATGACAAAATACTAACAGATAAGGCAGGAAAAAAAATCACAAATTCTAGCAAGATACTCAAAGCGGTAGGATAACAAAACAGCACCATCACTCCCTCCCATTCTGAAAAGTGCTGAGGGACTACTGCCCACATCTTTATGACAATGTAGCCTAGACCGCCACAGAAAACACATGGAGATTTTGAAACAGTACCTCAGAGCCTTTATTCTCTGTACCCAGAGTCAAAAAGCAAGAATGAATTCCTAACAATGAAGCCTTCTGCCACCAACTACCCTGAAAGAAGACAGATTACAACAGAAATGCCAAATGGCTTTTGGAGAAAGAGATTATATATAAAAGGCCGAAAGGCAGAAGAACAGGGGAAATACTATAAAAAGATTCAGTGAAATAGAACCTTCTAGAAGTCTAACACAATTAGTTGGAAACAATAGGAGTATATGAGCAAAGTATTCTATGCAGCACAGAAGACAGAAGCAGTAAGTTCAAAACCATGGATAGTGACACATCAGCCCAAGAGATGCTGACCAATAGGCAAGTTCCAGGAAGATTCTCCAGGGCTACACAGGAGAGTTCACACTGGCATTTTGCAGTTCAACTCCCTATAATATGAAACTCATTCATTTATATAAAGTACACATGGACCAGAATTGTATGACTTCCTGATGGCCAAGGAACTTCCAAAGATTTGCCTGTCAGAGGCAATTACGAATTATTTCTTCCCCTGGCCTGCTAAGCAGCTCTGCTTCTGGCCTAATGGAGGCTCTAATCAGATGGCTCTTCAAGGCGGTCCAAAGAGCCCCTCTGCAATCAGCAGAAGAGGTGGGGAAAGTGATAGCAAAAATATGCCAGGCTGGCAGGTAACTGATAATTGGAAATGGAATCATTTCCAAACTGGTAGGAAAGCAAGTAAGAGCTGAGTTCAAACTAACAATAATATGGACAGAAAGCTAGGACTGAACCTGATTTTTTTCTGAACAGGTTTCTTTATTTTTTGTTAACTTCAAAATAGAGTTATGCAACAAAGAAGGCTCCTCTTCTTTTCTTGAGGCTCTCTTTCAAGGTACTTAAACCTATGAACTTATGTTACCTTTAGTAAATCTGCAGAGACCTAGATAACCACTAGATCTCCCTTATGCCATACAAAACAACCCAAAATGAATTTCACTACCAGTTACACAAATCACATTCAAAGACAGCTTTTCTAAGTCTTGGATCTTAAGGTGTCAATTATAATTTCTATTATGACTCACTCCTCGTTTATAGGGTGTCCATTTCTATATTATTTCTGTGGTCTTTTATCATAAGATACTAAATTATAGGCAGGGAATAGGAAACTATTATGAATTAAAATTCTTTTAGAGGTAGAAATGATGGAGAAATAGGCAGAGAGGATACTGGAAGAAAGGGATATAGAATGCCAAAGAGGTCCAAAATTCATTATCACTCTCAGGAACCAAGTAAGTTTTCATATAAATGGAGAAACCCACAAGCTCCACTTAAATTCAGATTCTCCATTCTCTGAGATCCTGCAGTCTTACATTCAATGAAACAAGGAAGGGTACATACTTTTAATTACATGTCCAGTTTGATCAATTACGAATGACTGCCTAGGGCATGTGCTAGTAAAACTGCTGCTCTGTGACCAGTGATGAGGAATGGTAGACCCATGACATACATTTTCAGAACCTGAGTAAACCCACTAGCTCTAAGCCTCCCAGACCCGGGATGACTGTGAGTGGCAGTGACAGAAATACAAGTAGCAGCACTCAGCCTTCATGGAGGGTTACCTGGGGGCCAAGTACTGTTCTTAGTATTTTATGTACAAATATTTAACCCTCATGTGAGAAATATCCAAACCAAGACATGACATTACTGCTGAGAGTCAAATAGGGCACTATTCATAATTCACCTGAACAACAGATGTAAGCCTGAACTCTCCAAGGACACCTGGGGGTGCAGATGGCTAGCCTACTTAACCTCACAACCACATGGGCATGAGAGGCAGCATCAATGATGGTTAAGAGCACGTGAGCTGAAGGCAAGCTATCTGGCTTGTTCTTTCTGTGTTGTCTGCACACATCACTGTTCTGCACCTCGATTTCCTCATCCTTGGAGTGGGGTAATAACAGCGTACTTACCTCACGGGATGGCTATGAAAATTAGAGTAGGTACATGGAACCTGTTTAGAATAGCTCATAGCACACTGTAAGGGCAGGTTCCTATTGTCCTCATTTTACAGAGGAAGAAACTATGGATCAGAGATTTTAATATCTAAGGTCACATAGCCATCATGTAACGGAGCCAGAATGAAATGCAGGTAAGTCTGGCTTGAGAGCCTGTGTACTCCATTACTCCTAACCTCTATACAACAGAAAAGAAATCAATGTTTCTTTAAGATCGCTCCTTTATTTTTTTTTAAAGATTTTATTTATTCATTTGAGGGAGGGAGGGAGGGAGGGAGGGAGAGAGAGAGAGAGAGAATGAATGAGAGGGGAGAAGGTCAGAGGGAGAAGCAGAATTCCCGCAGAGCCGGGAGCCCGATATGGGACTCGATCCCAGCACTCCGGGATCATGACCCGAGCCGAAGGCAGTCGCCCAACCAACTGAGCCACCCAGGCGCCCCAAGATCGCTCCTTTAATCCAACTTCCCCAGCTATCTGGATTATAAAAGAATCACTAGAAAAATCTCTCTCCTGCCTGTTGGAGGCTAGCGGGTCACAATCAAGTAGGCACACTGAATGAAGCATGTTCAAATCTCCTGGGTCCACGCCCTCCTGATACTATCGGAGAGAGATGTAAAGTAGGTCTAGAGGAGCCAGGCTCTACTATGAAATTCTTCCCTAATTCAAAAGTTGACAAAGTCCCAGCTCTGACTTTGCATGGGACAGCTTATTCTAGAGCTACTCCTCTCTCTTGATACCACCTGGATCCCCCTTCCAGTGACCACCTAGACCCTTTGTGATCTTCCCGATAAAACAGTTGGCAAGAGCTACTGCTGGACACAGAAGAGTGAATGCCAGGCGAGCCGAGCACACCTGCTCCCCCAGAAATAAACCACAATCCATCCAAAACAGAGCCACATCATAGCAATTGGCTGCCACTGCTGACTTGCCTGGAACTCCAACCAGTTTTTCTAGATACTTAATTAGCTCCTCAATAAGTATCGTTTATTTTCATACTGAGAGCTGGGAATGCCACCATACCCGCCTGTCCGGTGACATTAGGACTGACCTAAATTAGCCCCTTCCAGATAGCAGCTCTTGGCTTCTTTTAAATGGGCCGTACGTTTGCAGGCTATTTACTCATGAGGTGTGTCTGTAAGCAAACCAAGTTGCTAGAAGACTAAGCACTTTGAGTCCGCAAAGGAGAAAACCATCTGTCTCTGTAGGGGGGCTGAATAATGCTCCCCAAAGATATCATGGACTCATCCCTGGAACCTGTAGTCTTTTCAAATGGGATTAAATTAAGGCTCCTGAGGCCACAGAATCCTCTATTATCCAGGTGGGCCCTAAATGCAGTCACCGGTATCTTTATAAGGAGGAGACAAAGGGAGATCAGACACAGAGAGAACGTGGCAATAGGAAGGTAGAGGCAGAGATTGGAGGGACACAGCCACAAGGCAAGGGATGTTGGCAGCTACTAGAAACTGAAGACGCAAGGGACAGGTTCTCCCCCAGAGCCTCCAGAGGGAGCACAGCACTGCCTACACCTTGATTTCAGCCGAGTGAAACTGATTTCGGACTTCTGACCTCCAGAACTGTGACGGAATAAACTTCTGCTATTTTAAGCCACTAGGTCTGTTGTCATTTGTTACAGCAGCTGTAAGAAATTAATTTTTTACATTTTTTTTCCTGCTCATTCCCTAGCTCCTATTAGTCTGACTTGCAATAATTCCCCAGGGCGAGGCCTGACTACTGTGAGGTTGGCCATAAGTGGACTTCTCTGGTTTGGAGAGGAAAAAAAAACCAAGTAAAAATGGAAAATTCTCTAGCCCCATCAATGCTAGTAATCCACTCCTAGTTCTGAGCTGTCACTCAGTCCCTGAAATTGAAATTACTAGCTAAACTTAGCTATCAGATTTTGGATTCCACAGTTTTATCAAGTGTATGCTTATATAATAAAGAGAAGCTGCCTGACTTCCACAACTCACTATAATTGGAGTTCAAATCAAAGCAAAAATTAAACTTAAGAATTAAACAAAGCATGAATTATGTATAATTCACTGTACCAGGAGCTATCTAGTTTTTACAACACAATCTCTTCCCTGAAGACATTTTCTGTGGAAAGACAAACATGTCTATTGTTATTCATTTGCCAAGCATTTACTGAGCAACTACTATAAACAAAGGACAGTGTTGTGAGATGTGAGGGATACAAGGAAGAAAGAGATACTGGTTCTTCCCTCAAAGAACTTAACTCTACTAAAGGAAACAGACATGTACTCATATATTCAGTTATTCATATACTTGTGATCTATTCAGTGTCATGCTCTGTGGAAATACAAAAATGAAAAAGATATAGAAATGACATCCTCTGTTAGAAGGGGAAAAAATCAGAAAAGTTAGCAATCTGCATGAGAAAGATTTTTTTTAAAGGTATTCTGAATTACCAGGAACACAGGGATGGGGTCCTAATTCAAGCTATGGGGAGGGGGTGGGGGGCAATCAGAAAATGCCTTCCACGGGACAGAGTACTAAGGTGAGACTAGAAAAAAAAATTGTAATTGGCCAGGAGAAAGAGGAAAGTAAGAGAAATAACATGGGCAAAGAGAGACAAGGGTGCAAAATCTTGACATGTTCATAGAGAGTGATCAGCAGGGCTGAACTATACCTAGTGGGAGTAGTGGTAGAGAAAGACACTGGATAAGAAGACCCTAGAAGGGTCTGAGCAGTTTTAACTTGATCTTAATGGTGCCAGGGAATCACTCAGGCAGGGGAGTAACAAGGTCAGGTTGGCACTGTATAAAAGATTAATCTGGTGGTCACAAATACATTAAAAGGAAGCAAAAGAAGAAGTAGAAAAACAATTTGAAAATCTACAGCAACATGACATATATAAGACCAAAAATACAAATTACAAGGAAAAGAATTATTTTTGGCTTGGGGATAATATGTGTGTTAGGAAAGAAAAATGCATCAAGAAAATGAAAATTAGATGATTAGGCTGATAAAATAGGTTCACACCAAATTACAGTTATAAATATGAAACTGAGCACTGAAGATCCAAAGCAGATATCTGAGGAGAAGAAAAACATAAGCAGAACCTAGTTTCATGAAGGACAATATGGCAACTGAATAGGGTATTTATCAAAAAATCCACTCATGAGCAAATAATATCCATGTCTATAGAGAACAGTGATGGTAAAAATGGAAAAGGGGTGGCAAAGGGAAGATTCTAGAAAAATTTCAGAGGAAAAAAAAGTTACAGGGCTTGATGACTTGTGGAAGGCTCTGGGAAGGCTGGACCTATACTGGCCAGGTCTGCTAAGGCAGCCAGTCCTCCCCCTAACAGTGATAAGGAAAGAAAGCTGGATTTGCTAGGTCTAATACCCATAATGAAGGATAAATACTAAGTGCCCAAGAACTGTGATAAACACTTCATACTTAGAATCTATGAAGCAGCATCTTCACCTCCTTTTATAGATGAGGAGACAAAGACGGAGAAATCAAGAGAAGACAAAGCTTTCAAGTGGCAGAGCTAGGATTTATACTCAAGTCCTCTGACTCCCCAATGTAGTCTCAAAAGCCTTAGGCTGTATGATTGGCTCATATATTCCAATTTGCTTTAGATAAAAATGTTCAGAAACAACCTTTGTTTAACCATGATGCCCTTATGATTTCTCAGGAAATTATCCCCATCAGGGGAATCCTATGATCACAAAAAAAACTTCAACAAAGACTCGCATACTGTTGCATATTCAAGTCAGTAGTCACTCCTCTTACTAACTTTCTTTAGAATCCATATCAACAGCAGATAGAATGCATAGCAACAGCTGAAAAGCTTGGTACCATCTAATCTGGCCACAATGGAGGGATCAAGGGGATAAGGCAATAGGCAAAGAGCTTGGGTGAACACATGGCATTTGGGGGACCGTCCTACTACCAAAAATCTAATAGATGTCCTGAGAGAAAGTCAAGACTTCGCAAAAACACACCTACTCTTACCTCTGGCTCCTTCATCCTTCGTGTTTATTTTTGGACTGGCATGGAAGTAAGCACTCTCAGATGTTTCATTTAATGCTTCCTAAGGATGAATCATTGAACATTATATCAAAAACCAATGATGTACTATACCTTGGCTAACTGAATTTAAATTAAAGGAAGAAACATAACAGAGCAGAAGCAAAAAAATAAAAACTAAAAAAAGTAGAAAAAAATTTAAAAAATGCTTCCTAAGGAGATGTTTACACTAAAAAATTAGAGTGTTTCTACTGCTAAACGAAGCAAATAGTACCAAATTAGATTTATGTTTCCAGAATTTTCCAAGGACTTTTCCTTGAACTTTCATAGCACTGACCCTACATGGTTACTATGCTCCCCATTTGTAATGGGCCATTTACTGGCTATGCTTTCTTTCTGTATTTACCACAATCTGAGGATTGAGAGACATGAATAATGGAAGCCTCCTTCCTACCGTCTTTATAGGCTGCCTTGCACCTGAAAGAGTGTTAGGATCTATCTAGGGCTCCCTTACTTTTATTCGAACTGTGAATACACAGAAAAGAGTAAAAATCCAGAGAGACTAGAGTGTTCCTACATCTAGGGCAAAGAAAAAGCAAAGCATCAACTTGAATTCTATCGGCAACTTTAAATCCACTGCCTAACACCTAATAATGACTAGAAAGTTGAAAGTTGTGGTGGAAAAAATTGAGACACTTTTATCTCTTTGGCTACTATCACTGGATTCCATTTGACTGTGTGGCTAGAGAATACAGTTCCAAGAAAAACCAATACACGGAATTTTATTTAACCACAGGTGAAAGAGGAGAGATGTTTTACTACCTTGTCTTGCAGCATTCAAAATACTGTTTTAACTTAGTTGCTTTCTGATAAAACAAATATAACTCATGAGTAAATAACTCTGAAATAAGATTACTAATGTCCTATTAATTAAATTTAAATTAGGCTCCAGTCCTCAGAATATTCAATATCTGTAGAAGAGCTTTTTTTTTTTTTTTTTTTAATCACTCCCTTTGCAAAATTCCCTTTTCTAGGGTTTCCTGATTGTACACTTTCCAGGGAACTCTTCGATGACTCATGTTCTGTCTCTGTCATCAGCATCTTTTCCAAATTCCTTAAAAAGAGGCTTTTCCCCAGCATCTGAAGCAGACTTTCTTTCCTATTTTCACCACTTTGCCTCAGTTGGAAATTTCACCCATTCACACATCTTTTATCTCTAAACCTAAACACTTTCCAAAGCCCGAGGCCCAAATCTGAATTGTCTGCTAGAATAATCCGTCTATCTAAAATTAAAATTCTCTGCAGAACTTTAAAATCAACCTGCATAAAAGCCAACTCATCAATTCCTTCTCCTGACTTACTTATGTCCGTTAACGGTCACCCTGGTTTAAATTTTTGTAGAAATATCTGATCCTTCCCTCCTCATTGCCTCTTGTATCAACTTGTTACCAAGTCCATTGGGCTCTGTAGCCAACATGTCTTCACATTCTTTGTCTCCACTCCATTCCTGCTGCCATTGGTTCTACTTAGGTCTCCATTTTATTTAATCATCCAGTAAATAACCATAGAGAACATACTAAATGCTCGCCTCTATATTGAATGACATGGTCCCCGACTTTTAGGAGCTCACCTCTCAGCACAGGTGTTAAAATGTAAACATACGTAGGTACAGTGACATTAGAAGAGGATTAAGTGTTAGATCCAATGCCCAGTGGCCAACTCTGCCCTGGGGAGATGGATTCCATATTAAATCTCAAGTGGGCAAGTACCCTACAGTTTCCTAACTGGTCCCAATTCCAACGCCAATGTCTCCCTCCTTCAATCTATTCTTCACACTGCTGTCCTACACTTGGTTTATGGTCCCCAACATGATAATAATCCAGAAAGGAAGGAACAACTGAACTAAGACAGTGGTAACAGGAAACCAGAGTTGAGTCGAGCAAACGGGCCTTGGAGGAATGCTTAAGGAAAGAAGGGGAACAATAATGACTTTCAGATCTCTGGCTTGAGTAACTAGGTAGATATCAAGTCACTGATAGAAGGAATTAACTAGGTAGATGTCAAGTTATTAATAGGAGGAATGAGAAATCCTGAGAAGGGAGAGAGAGAGAGGAAAGGGGAGAAAGGGTATAAAGGCAAGTGAATCAAGAAATCAACAGACGACCAGATCTGAAAATGAGCCATATTACACTCCACAGAAGGGGTGCCATAAGACCACAATATTCCTAGCTTTAAGGAGGAGACACTCCACGTTTATCCTATTTGATATTAAGATACAGTCATTAAAAAAAGAGAGAGAGAGAGAGAGATGTAGTCATCACTTTACCCTGCAGCTACAATCCGGGACTATTCATCCACATGGCTTCATAAAGCTAACTAACTTGATTAGAGAAGAAACTTCTGCCAAATTATTCCAGTGACACTGTATCCCTTTGTCTTCCCTCTGGGCACTTATTTTCCCTCCTGATTCTATAATCTTTCCTAAGAAAATGAACTGAAAGAACTCAGGGAGGAAGCTGGTCCATTTTTGAACTTCACACTAAGTACTCAACACATAATCCGAGTGCGATCGATAGGTCCTGTTATAGATACTAAAGTGCATGCCTGTAAGGAGTTCTGACCAAATTATTAAAATGCCAAAATAATGCATCTAATGAGACCTGATGGTGATGCTGATTGTTTTAATAATGGTGACGGTGACAACTGATAATGACAATGTCGGGAGAGGAAGACGAGAAGGAAGAGACAGTGATGAGAATGTCATTAACCATATCTTTCAGTTTTAGAGAAATTTTAAAATGATGAGAGGAAATGATAGCAAAATGAATATAAAAGTAAAGAGCATTAATCTCACTTATTTGAGGTAAAAAAAAAAATTACCACAAGTGTTCCATAGTTCTTAGGCTATATATTTAATCAACTACAGTAGAGTCTACTGCAAATTTAGCCTGAAAGTACACAAGGTGTACTACATATTTGAGAACATAGAACGTGAAGAAAAACTTCTTGAAGAGGTATTGAAGCTCTCTTTCTTTGATCTCTAGGACATGTAATCTACTCAACCTATATTCTCCCATTTCTTAACTAGCTACTCTTTCTTCTCCTGATGTTATTAATGCATGTGTTCCCTAAGGCTCAACCTTAATGTCTCCATGCTCTTCTCTCTGCACTTTTCCTATCAGAGCTCATCTACACTCCCACCCCCAACTCTTCTCTATGCACGGGGCTACGAAATATTTATGGCAGCTCTGATTCTTTATGTTCAGACTCCTATCTCCAACTAATATCAGAGTCTCTTCCATTTGATGGCCTTACTTTCAGGCCAAAGTATTTCAAAATATTTCCCACCCCAATACCAACCCCATTTTACCGCTCTGATTACAGAAAAACTCTTCCAGAAGTTGTCTATACCCACTCTCATCAATTCACACTTAACCATTCCTTCCTTGATCCACTTCAAATTAGTCTCCCACCCACACCACAGCACTAAAGTGGTCCATAGCGTGCCAGAACCAATGATTCCTTTGACCTCTTGGCTTGCTCTTCTTCCGGCAAGATTTACTTAAAGATCTTTTAAGATTCCACACTCTCTCGAATCCCCATCAACCATTATAATCTGTTTTGTCAGTTTCTCGTCTGTAAGACCTCTCCTTTTTGAGAGCCCAAGAACTCTCTCTTTGGCCCCCCCTCTCTCTCTTCCAGCTATATTCTGGAATGTAAATATCCATTTACATTAACTATCATATATATTTTAAATATCAAATATATTTTGTTTATGCTCAAATTTATATCTCTAGCCATAGATTTCCTCTAATCATCAGATTCATATTTCCAACTCCCTTCTTGACATCTCTGTGTAATAGGCTTTTAAACTAAACATGGCTAAAACAAAAATATTGATTTCACTTTCCCAAGCACACTTCCCTCAAGCACGCCCACTTAGATGTTATTAAGAGTTATCTAAACCTGGAATATCTCGTGGTGTCATTAGTGTTGCTGAGTAATTCTGATCCTTTACATGACCCCCTCCCCCGCACAAAAGACGCCATTTCCTGGCCACCTTGTGGTAGGTGGAGCTGTGTGGTTACTTCTGTCCAATTAGTTTTGAGCAGCATTGGTATGTGTCATTTCCAGGCCAAATACTGAATGGTTCCAGTATGAGACCCTCTAAATTTCTGTTTTTCCTTTTCGGTATTCTCCTAAGTGGTTACCCTGTCATTCTGTGTCCCAGAGTGAGGAAGATTATAAAAATATCAAAGGATACACAAAGGATATGATGTGTCAGTGAGAGATAAACCTCTTTTGTTTTTAGTCTCTGATACACTGGAGGAGTTTGTCGCCACAACACAACCTAGCTTATCTTGACTAATAAGCATTTCCGTAATTGTCCACCTCTCATCTCCAATAACCAATACATCAATAAACTCTATTCACTCTACCTCCATTCACATCCATCCACTTCTTACCATCTCCATTACCACTACTGTAATTGGCAGCGTTGTATCTCCTGTCTCACAGGCAGCAATGGCCAGCAACCCCTCTTCTGTCTCTACCAGTACACACTTCGGGCCATCCTCCATAGACTAGTCCGAGGGATTTTTCTAATTTCAGATCACTCATTCCCCTGCTAAAAAGTGGCTTTTCACTGTAATCAGAATAAAATTCAAACTCCTTTCCATGGCAAAAGGCTCTATATAGCTTGGTCTTGCTTCATTCATTCATTCTTTTATATCCCTTCAGCAAGTACCTACTTCTCATGTGTTTGCACTTATTGGCTCTTTGACTTTCGGCAAGCAAGCCTCAGCTCCCTACCAACTCAACCCTCTAAGCAATTCCTTACCTTCTACTCCTTTATCAGGCTTTGTTTCCACTCCTCATAGCATCTATGTCACCACATATATGTTAGATTTATATTCTTACTCTCTTTTCCACCTACCAGTATGTGAGCTCGAGGAAAGCTGGCACTTTGATGGGTAGTGGTGTTCACTTGTGCACATCTAGCCTCAGCAGAAGTAATATCTAGCAAGCTAGTAGAGAAAAAGGGGAATTTGGCAAGCCTTCCTCACATTTCTAAAATTCCCCAAGCACCAAGGATTCTGCTGAGCCTTCCGAGACTTTCAGGATTTTTAAGTCTCTGGACTTTGGAATCTTTGATTTTGATTCTATAGGTCAAATATATTTATACTTACATATATAAAGGTACATATTTATACTTACAATATACACAGAAGCACACACACACGTTTTTAATCTCACAGCTAATCAGGTGTTGCCAATCAGATTTCTCAACATGAGGGAAACTCTTTACGGCCAGTCCAATCCTCTCTTACTTCCTCTCCCCAACTCCAAACACTGGCTTTTCAAATGTGCTCCACTATCACCACAGATGATTAAGGGTCATTTTTATTTGAGTGAGACGTCATCTTGGTTGAACCCAAGAGTTTCTGACAAGTCCTGACTAAGTCTTCTGCCCCAATAAAGAACTGTAAAGTCACTCCCGGGAGACAGTCCACTAGGAAGCAATAGATTCTGCTTGTGTCGAGGGAATATATTCACCATTGATTTATCCATCCACTCTTTAGGCAAACTGATGTGGAAGCCACACGAGAAGAAAAATGAATTATTCATTCAACCAACATTACTGAATGAATACGATATGCCACGTACTATCCCCAAACAGATAAACTGGACAAAGTCTTACCCACATGGACCCTAGAATCTAAGTGGGTGAGGTGAATAGATAAGTGAATTTACGGTATATCAGATGATGATAAGCAAGGTAAAAGAGAATGGGAATGCTAGGATGGGATGGAAGTTTGTCACTACACATACAGGACAGCCAGGGAAGGCCTATAAAATATAATGACATTTCACCAAGGACTTGAACAAGCCATGTAGACATCAGAAAAAGAGAATCCCAGGAAGCAGACAAGCACAAAATTACTAAGCGGTCACATGAACGATATGTTCCAAAATCAAGGGGAACAAGAAGGGACATACCGCAGATGAGGGCAGAGGGGAGTAGGGGCAAGAGCCTACAAGGTCTTAGAAGCTTGCTGAGAACTTGAGCTCTGCTTCTGAGCAAGAAGGAAAGACAGTAGAGGGTTTTAAGGAGAGGAGTGTGTCTATGTTCCTCCTATGTTTACAGACCAATGTTCTGCTTGTTAGGGAGCTATACACTTGGGGAAGGGGGAGAACGAGAGGTAAAAACAAAAGCAGAGAGAGCATTTAGAAGGTTGTTGCAGCAACCTAGTGAGAAAAAATGGTGGTTTGAGCCAGTATGTCCCACCTTATAGGCTGTGCTGACCCCTGGATTGCTTTACAGGCCCCTTCTTACATTGCATGATGACCATTTGTTTACTTGTCTCTTTCCCTAACTAGAGTCAAGGCTCTTCCACTTAAAAAAAAAAAAAGAAAGAAAAGTCTTAACTGCCTTGCCTTTTCACCTTTGCCTTCACACATTAGGTGCAAAAAAATGAACTGATGCACCTGAAATATTTAAAGCACAACACAGGTCAGTTTACCTATCAGTATGTTAAACAGTACAGTGGGGTTGCATCATACTTACATTTAACTCACACGTTTTCAGCTGTCCATGCTCAGGGCGGGGGGGAATTGAGAGGAAGCGAGAGAATCATCTATTTACCACCTAACCCTTTGCCTTACTCCAAGTAGGCCCAGCATTTGTATCTCCTGGAAAGAACTACCTTGGCAGAAATGCAGTGAGAAATCAACAATGCTAACCCTTGGTTTCAGAGCTTGCAAGGGGCCTGGGCTTCTGGAAAGGCTGTAAAAGCTTTGTGAGGGCAAAGTTGTTAAGCATTTGTTGTAAACCTTACACGTCCATTTTAGAATATAACCTCCATATAGACTGCGGCTCTGACATGCTGCCCCTCTGGAGGCCTCCATCCTCCCTCACACCTTGGGCTGCCTTGTAACCCATGCCCAAGATGCATGGACCCTGGCTGTTAGGTCCTGACTTCCTTCCAAGTTTATCCACCTCTAGGATCAGTATGGTTGATACGGTCAGTGAAAAAAACCCCTCCAATTAGATGCAGTCCATTATCAACCCTAAGGAACAAAGGTTTAGTAAGAGAACAAGCCCCTGAAGTAGAAAATAAGAATCTTTATTCAGTGGATGGCATTATCCACCCTTGGGTGTTCTGCAAGTAAACAATCTTTAGAAAATGTTTATATAAATATTGCTGGTGGGAGTCAGGTTGCCTCTAAATTTCATCAGGGAATCATTAATCTAAGGTGTAACTAATATTAAAAAACAGCAAATTTAGGAGTGCCTGGGTGGCTCAGTGGGTTAAAGCCTCTGCCTTCCGCTCAGGTCATGATCTCAGGGTCCTGGGATTGAGCCCCACATCGGGCTCGCTGCTCAGCAGGGAGCTTGCTTCCCCCTCTCTCTGCCTGCCTCTCTGCCTACTTGTGATCTCTCTCTCTCTCTCTCTCTCTCTGTTGAATAGATAATAAATAAAATCTTAAAAAAAAAAAAGTGAACAAAGTCTTTCAGGCTGACCACAAACTCTACTCAGGTGAATGACTTGGTTTCATAGGTATGAGGAAAAACACATCCACATGTTTTTCTCAGTCTGCAGAGCAGCGCTGTCCAAAAGAAACATAATGTAAGTCACAGATGTAATTAAAAATTTCCTAGTAGCCAGATTGTTTTAAAAGTTAAAAAAAAAGTAATTTTAATAATACATCTTATCTAACTTTATACAAAATTTTATCATTTCAATACATAATCAACCTAAGAAATGCTTTCTTTTTTTTTTTTTTAAAGATTTTTATTTATTAGAGAGCGAAGACTGAGAATGAGAGGGGAGAAGGTCAGAGGGAGAAGCAGACTTCCCACAGAGCCGGGAGTCCGATATGGGACTCGATCCCGGGACTCCGGGATCATGACCTGGGCCGAAGGCAGTTGCTTAACCAACTGAGCCACCCAGGCGCCCCTAAGAAACGATTTCTAAGATCTGGGGAGGGGTAGCCTCCCCCTCAGTAGCCAGAGGGGTAGCCTCAGTACCCAGACACGGCTTGTGACTGCAGCCCTGGAGGGAGTGAGAGAGTGCCCGAATGATCATCCTCCATGGTATCCTGGTGTAGTACTAAGTTACCAGTGAATTTTTCTTCATCTGCAAAACAATTTCTTACTTTCTGGTGATTCCTGAGGGACAGCTAGTGAGGCAGTGTTGCTTAATGGCGATGAATGCTCTGGAATCAGACTGTGCAGATTTTAATCCCAGATCCAGCCTTTAACTAGCTGTATGGCTTTGGGCAAACTATCTTTGTGCTTCGGTTTCCTCCTCTTCCTCCCCAGTGACGTGTGGTATTTACCTCCTAGAGTTAGCATGAGGATGAGAGGAGTTCGTAACGTAAAGTAGGACACTGCTTAGCATACAGGAAGGGCTCAGTGAGTACTGACTTATTATTACTATCCCTGCCATTGTTGTTGTCAGCTACAATTGGAACTCTGAGGCCACGAAGCTGAGGACTAGACTGTGGCTAATGTAATTCCACAAGGGTACAGGCAGCCATGTTACTGAAGCCCAGGCTCAAACAGCCCACGACTATCCGGCTGTCACACTCTTTTGGGGCCCGGCCTGCCTCCCTTCCTGCCCCGGCAGTGACCTGTGCGGCTAACACTGCGCTGCAGGCTCAGACTCATGTATGGCTCTGGTGGAGAAGTGGACAGAACAGTGCATGAAGAGACAACTGAAACAGAATCCACAGAGCATGGAAAACAAGTTCCAGGCTGCCTTTGGCAAACCCCGCCCAATTCCCAGCCCTGGAATGAACCAGCAAAGGAATACCAGTCGCGGCTTGAGGGAGAGAGCATGTCCTGATCTCTTACGCCTCTTTTACCCAGAGCAGCTTCTCATCTCCATCACTGACAAGGGGACACACATGGAATGGTTCCGGGACATTAAGCAGGAGAGACCCACTTTTCCAAAAATGTTTCCTGAAAATTAGCTGCTTTGGGAGATCTAATCACTTTTCTTTGGGCTCGACATTTATTAAATAAGCCAAGTCCATTCCTTACTGGAATTTCACTACCTGGAAATGACTTAGGTCCGAAAGAATAAAAGACATGCTTCTGTTTCTTCCTCCACCATTCTCAAGGAACTTGCCCATCTCCACAGAACAACTTACACGTCACTGGCCTGACATATCTCACTGGTTTTAAAAACTAGAAACATGCCGAGAGGCTTGCTATAAAGATTCAGAAAAAAACAGATTCCAATTCCTGCTTTTCTCTCTCTCTCTCTCTTTCCCCTTTAAGGGTGTTTGTGTCTACATAGAAAAGACTCTTCTAGAAAACTGCAAAGCCGGAAGTGACTGCTACTTATCCAGGACACCTGCACATGGATGTTGTGACAATGTAGCCTTATTGTGCTACATTTAGGTCAAGAGCCAGGAGATTCCAATATCTGAAAATACTCCTTTAAACAGACATGCACAGATTATCAGTGTTAATTCTGTCAGAATGTGGCATAAGCTCCAATCACACAAGGCAGGGTCAGAAGAACTGAACTTTCCAGAAAGACTTGGAAGGACTCAACCTCAAATACACAGCGTCTCTCACAGCTGTTCGTTGCTATGAAGGACCCCTGGTGCCAAGTGAAGCTGTGTTGGGAAACAGTACATCTGTTCCTTCCCTGTGTGGTCACCGTGTTTCTGATAATCCTTTTATCCCTGGGCATTAACTCAGAAATTAAATGAAGTGTGTGTTTGTGGTCTCTTCCTGCCAATGCGTAGCTCAGCTGGAGTACTGGGGGACCTGTTTAGGGTGCATTTTCGCAGGTAGTAGACAAGCTGGGTCAGGAGGTAGACCAGCCATCTCAGACACCGAGGTCCTCAGTGTAGGAGGCACTCTTAAATCTGGGCAAAGCACTTAATGATGTCCATCAAGGACAACAAGAAACAGCCACCAAAAAAGTTGTTTGTGCAAGCTGATCAAACTAAACCACTCTATTCTGGATTGCTACAAATCAAAGAACCAATTAAAATGAGATTGAAGACCCTGTATTCACATGCAAAGTGGGGAAGGAAAGGGTTGAAGGAAAAATAGAGTCCAATTCCAAACTCAGACCTCACTGGCAAAACCAGTCTGCTTCTGGTGGATTTTCAAATGCAGCCCAATCCAAAATTCCCTATTACACTTTCTGCTCAAAAACCTGTAATCTCTTCATGTTCTACAATCAATTTATGACACTCTACAAATAACATTCAACCTATACCTCTAGCCTCAACTCCCACTCTTCTCATATATATCCCATGTTCTATGCACTCGATTCTTACTTAAAATAACACAAATCCTCTTCCTTCAGTATACTTGGCTTAGTCTATTCCTTTAATGGAATATTCTTCTGTCTGGCAAATCATGGCCAATTTTCAAATTTGCTTCAAGCCTTCTTCATGTAAAATATGTTTTTCTTGGCTAACAAAATATCTTTTAAATAAATATTTTTTTAAATATTCGGCTAACATAATATTTCTTTAAAATATTTTTTAATATTTTTTAAAACTGTTAAAACATTCACAAAAGTGTCAAATCAAAAGCCAACAGCTCAGGTAATTTTCAGAGCAATATTCCTTATGTACTCACCACCCAGACCAAGAAATAAAACCATACCAACACCCCAGAAGAATCCCTCTTGCCACGCTCACTTTCATTCTTCTTCAAAGATACCTGGCTTCTAACACCATAGACTAGCCTGTTTTAAACTATATATATATATATATATATATATATATATATATATATATATATATATGGAAAACTATAATAAATATGCTTTTCTGCATCTAGCTTGTTTCACTATTTTTTATGTTGTACATAGTTCATTCATTTTTATTGTTGGATAACATTCGATTTTGTGAATATAACACAATTTATTTGTTCTTTTTTTTTTTTTTTTTTTTAGATTGTATTTATTTGAGCGAGAGAGAGCCCCGGTGGGGTTGGGGGTGGAAGGGAGAAACAGACTAACAGACTCCCCACATAGCAGGGAGCCCAGCGGGGCTCGATCCCAGGACTCTGGGATCATGACCTAAGCCAAAGGTGGATGTCTAACCGACTGAGCCACCCAAATGCCTCTCTATTTATTTGTTCTCTTGTTCATGGCCATTTGGGTCACTTGCAGTCTGGGACTATTATCAACATTTTTGTATACATACTCCAATGTGTATGTGCACATACTTCTGTTGGCATATACTGAAGAGTGGATTTGTTGGATCATAGGGTATGCATACAATTGGCTTTAGTAGATCTTGTCAGAATATTTTCCAAAATACTTGTATCAATTTTCACAAAGTTCTTATACTAGTCCCAGTGTATGAGGATTTCAGTGGTTTTTTATCTTCTCTACCACTTGACTTTGTCAGTCTCTTTGATACCCATGCTGGTGATCATGTGATGATATTACACTGTGTTTAAATTGCTCACGAAGACATTACTCTCTATTTTCTTCTAGATGCTTTATATTTTGCCTTGTACATTCAGGTAGACAATTGACTTGGAATTGGTTTACATGTGTGGTATGAGGCAGAAGTAAATAAACATTCCTTCCATAAAGATACCCAACTGATCAAGAGCCATATATTGAAAAGATTATACTCTCCCCTCTGTTATACTGAATCACATTTAACAAATCAAGTGTCTAAATAGGTGTGGGACTTCTGGACTTCCTGTTCCACTGGTCTATTTGTCTAGTTTAAGGCCTACATCTGATTATTTTCTTTAAACACTTGGAAGAATTCACTTGTGACTCCATCTGGCCAGGAGTTCTTTTTGAGAGGAACTTTTATTTATAAATCAACTTCTTTGATCAATTTTCCATTTTTACTTCTGAGAGTTTTCCTTATTAAAGTCTATTTTTAGCCATCTTCCAGGCAACTCTAGGTCCTTAGACCCTTTAACTCTATTTATTCTTTTCCCAACTCTCCTGATATTTTTGTCATTTTAAAAAAATTCAACATATAGGGGCGCCTGGGTGGCCCAGTGGGTTAAAGCCTCTGCCTTCGGCTCAAGTCATGATCTCAGGGTTCTGGGATCGAGCCCCGCATCGGGCTCTCTGCTCAGCGGGAAGCCTGCTTCCCTCTCTCTTTCTCTGCCTGCCTCTCTGCCTACTTGTGATCTCTCTCTCTCTGTCAAATAAATAAATAAAATCTTAAAAAAAAAATTCAACATATATTTGAAATCCCATATGTTATAATTTTTTGGTTTAAAACAATACACATTTAGGGATGCCTGAGTGGCTCAGTCGGTTAAGCGCCTGCCTTCGGCTCAGGTCATGAACCCAGGGTCCTGGGACTGAGTCCCACATTGGGCTCCTTGCTCAGTGGAGAGCCTGCTTCTCCCTCTGCCTAGCGCTCCCCCCGCTTGTGCGCTCTGTCTCAATCTGACAAATAAATAAATTAAATCTTTAAAAATAAATAAATAAAACACACATTTATTATCCAACCCTTCTTTAGTCTGAAACAAACCTCACTGTGATAAAGACATGGTGTTGGCAAGGTTGAGCTCCTTCTGGAGGTTCTGGGGGAGAATCTGTTTCCTTACCTTTTCCAGCTTCTAGCGGCCGCCCCACTCTCCTCAGCTCACGGCCCCTTTCTCTTGTCTTTAAAGCAGGTAGTATTAGCAGCTTCCAGTATATTACAATTCTTATACTATCCGTAAGTATTTATACCTTCTACTGCTGCTCATTCCTGCTTTCATTTCCATGCTTCCATCTGGTATCATCGCCCTTCTGCCTAAAGAATTTCCTTTAGTATTTCTCTTGGAGCAAGTATGCCAAGAATGAATTCTCCCTTTTTTTCCCCTCTGCAAAAATATAAGTTTCTATTTTTTTTTAAAGGAATATTTTCACCGATGATAGAACTCTAGCAGGGGGAGCAATTATTTTCTTTTACCGTTTTGAAGATGAGTTGGATCATGTTTTGGCTTCCATAGTTTCTCGTGAGAGGTCATATTTAAATCTTACTGTTGTTCCTATGCAGGCAATGCAATTCTTTTTTTCTGCTGGCTTTTCAGAGCTCCTTTTTCAGAGCTGTTTTGTTTTCAGCCATTTTACTAAGATGTACTTTAATATTTATCCTACTTGTACTTCTAGGCAATGCTTCATCAGTGGCTGGATGTATTTTTTTCCATTTGGGAAAATTTTCAGTGAACATATCTTAAACCATTGTTCCTTCCCCATCCTTTCTCTCTAGTCCCCTGACCTCAGTGTCATGAACATTGGATCTTTCACTGTGCCACATAGCTCTTTTCCATTTTTTCTGACATTTTCACCTTTCTTTTCTCTCCACTCTGTATATTTCCTATGATCTGTCTTCTAGATAATAATCCTGTCTTCAGCTGTGTCTTACATTCTTAAGTATCTGCTGAGCTATTAATTTTAGATATTATATTTTCCATTCTAGAACTTCCATTTGATATTTTTAACATAGACCCCAAGTCTCTGTCAAAATTTTCCATCTTATCTGCTATTTTTTGAGGATATTTATTACAGTTATCTTAAAGTTTATTTTTGATAAATCTAACATATGGCTCTCCTATAAGTTTATTTCTAGTGGCAGGTTTTTTCTCTTAGTTTTTAGCACTTGGTCTTATCTCCCAATAGAGTTGGCAACATTTAAGTAACTACCAGGACGTGTGTATTAAAATTTGAAAAAAAAAATCATTTGAGACTCTGGATAATCTAATATCCTCCAGGAAGAAAATATTTTTGTTTCTAGGAGGCACTTAGAACAGTGGTAGATATTAATGCACTCTAAAACTGAACAGATTCAAAGCTATGTTTCAGTCTTTGTGGAAAATTAGTATATTTGTGTTAGCTCTTCTTATGACTAGGGTCTACCCCTTTGGGGGTCACAAAGGAAAACCTAGAGTATTTGTTAAGCCCTTCTCCCTTCAATAGATCTGGACTCAGCTTTTGTCTCCCCAGTTCTATGGGATTACTGAAAGTTCTCACATCCTCTGCCTCTTTGATACCATGTTCTACTTGCCCTCTTGGGAAATGTCCTGAGGGGGGGGAATATATGTTGACTTCTGGTCTCACTCTTTGTGCTTCCTCTCTTTTTTTTCAGGACTCTGGCCTGTCAAGTCCTCTCCATCTTGGTAGATCTCTGATGCCTTCAGACTGATTATTTTTATGCTTTTTCCTGCTTTTCTCATTGTTTTCAACGACAGGGTCACTCTGATACAAGCTTACCCAGCAAAACCAGAAATCTCACAAGGTATTTTCTTTCTAGAAATTTCTAGAAAAAAACATCTTTCTCTGTTGGCACTCATTCCCCATAATTACTACAATTATTTTCAACCTGCTTGCCAATATATCCCATTGGTCTCTGGGTCCCTTCAAGGAAAAAACCATTTTATATTAATTTTTGTGTCCCTGTGGCAAGCACATGCTTAATACATAATAGATATTTAATACACATCCACTACACTGAACTACATTAAATGGGAAAAAGACACAATGAGAAAATCACCACAGGAAAAATGTCTTTTCAGCTTTTAACACTATTAATGATGAACTGAAGTTTTTTCTTATAAAGATTATATACCTTACCATAGTTTTCAGCCTTTGTTTCAACCCCTCTAAGTACTTGTATGTTAAAAACGCTCCCTCTGTGCTATTATGCTCTATGTGCATTTCTATGTCACTATTCCATATCCTTTCTAGCACTGAATACAAGACATATTTTTAATAAAAAATTCTTATTGCAGTCAAAATATTCAGAACATGATAAAAGAATATATATACATATACATATAAAATCTTATACATTTATAATCTTATATCTATATATACATATATGTATTTTTTTATTTTATATATATATGTGTGTGTGTGTGTGTGTGTGTATAAAAAATAAAATAAAATCTTAGGTCACAGGCCAGACATTCTTTTTCAAGTTAAAAGTTAAAGCCATAGAGGCATTGGGATCTTTCCATTCAGCTTTGGGATCTCATGTCCTTAAAAATCACACTGATTCAAAAGCTGACAGAAACTAGACCCCAGTCTCAATAAGGAGAGGGGCTGCCTTCTGTATGTTCATCATTTTGTCTCAAACACTTAGCACAGAACCTGACATACAGATGCCCTTAATACACAGCTATGTGCTAAATTAGCTTATTCAAGCCCAATAATTCAATGATCTCAAAGTTTCCATCTTTGACATCTTTTAGGCTATCTACAAGGTCACTGTAGCACAACCTTCAGTTCCCTCTCACAAAGAAAAAAAAACAAAACTAGTACCACTCTTGGTAGAAAAATCTCAATGTATTTATCCTGGAAAATTTAGCAGTTTTCTATATACTGGCACGCTGATGACATTAATTCACCAAACTGAATTAATTAATTAATTAAGGGCAGGGACCTTTTTTTTTTTCTTTTTTAACACACCTGGGCCTTCAGGCTAAACTGTATAATCAAGTTTTATTTTGTTTCTTTATCATATAACAACTGAAAGAAACATTCTGTTTTAATTACTGTAGAAAATGCAAGGAAAATACTTAAATGAAAGAATCCACACTAATAGTAATGATAGAGTAGGTCAACTAAATGGTCCATGGACTATAAGACAAAACTTTATGACTTTCCACAAGAGGAATTTTTAGAAACCATATGTGTAACAGATTCAAATGCTCATCACACATTTTAAACTCTAGGGAAAACACAAGGACTTCCCATCTATCCATCAAT
This sequence comes from Nasua narica, assembly GCA_028533885.1. Classification (NCBI taxonomy): domain Eukaryota; kingdom Metazoa; phylum Chordata; class Mammalia; order Carnivora; family Procyonidae; genus Nasua; species Nasua narica. Next base: position 105,294,479 of record CM052797.1, on the reverse strand, counting down.
ACACCAGAAGGGTAAAGCCTAAAGTGGATAGAGAATCAATATATGGGGGTGCCTGGGGGGCTCAGTCCTTAAGTATCTGCCTTTGGCTCAGGTTATGATCCCAGGGTCCTGGGATCGAGCCCTGCATCAGGCTACCTACTCAGTGGGAAGCCTGCTTCTCCCTCTCCCTCTCCCACTCCCCCTTTGTGTTCCCTCTCTCGCTGTGTCTCTCTCTGTCAAATAAATAAATAAAATCTTAAAAAAAGAGAGAGAGAATCAATATATGAATATATTTGGGGAATAGTTTTTTTTCCCCCTATAAAAACATCCCTTTATAACAGTTTTGGTGCCTTCATTTTTAGTTGCTCAGTAATCCTACCTGCTTTGGAGTTTTGGTTGTATTTGGCTTTATCTTCTAAAAATGGATATTCAAACTGTGATTTTTCCATATATCCTGACATTTTTAAAAGATGTGTAAGATATTGGGGTTGGGGTAATAAAGTTCTGTAAGGAACAGAAGAACTACAATAGTTTAAAATAGATAGACAGCAAGTGGCTGCTGATAAAGAGGAGACCAGCTCCAAAAGGCACCTGAATGGGAGGGCTCTTACTGGGGCTTAGCAGCCTAGGAAGGAAATGAAGTAGGAAACATGCCATTTATACACCTTGATGTCTCTAGATTCTCAGTAGGAGAAAGGAACTTGAAATGAGAGAAGATTTGGGCATATATTTTACAGGGTAAACGTGGTTTATATTCTACCAAGTTGGTTCATACTATATCAACTGATTGACTGGCAATGTCCAGTACCATCATGAACACAAGGGAACAGGAACATTTACATACTGCAAGTGGGGGTGTAAATTTGTATACCACTTTGGAGAACAATTTTGCAATACCTAGTAGAGTTAAAAATACACCCACTTTATGACCTAGCAGGAAATTGTACTTCTTGGTATATGTCCTCGGTAAACTCTGGCACAAGTGTGAATAAAAACCATACAGGGGTGTTCACTATGGCCCTGATATAATATGGAAAACTAGAAACAACATAAATATCTAGCTACATTAGAAGGGGGAAGAATAAGTAAAACAAAGTATATTCCTATAATGGAGCACTAAACAGCAGTTAACATGAATAAATGAAGTCTACATGAATAGAGATAAATCTTAAAAATGTTAAGTTGAATAGAAAAGCAAGTTGTACAAAGATATGTACAGTAAAATGCAATTTCTATAGATTTTGAACACCCAAATTATAGGATATATTGCTTAAAGATATAAACAGCAACTCAAGGATAATCCTTTCCAGAATCCTTCATAACACAACCACTACCCATCTATCAGAGCTGGCATAATAAAACGTATTTGTTCTAATAATTTCCCTAGGGATAGCTCAAATCTTCTCTTCTCACCCTATCCTCAAGCTTTGAAACTGGGCTAGAGCAAAATTAATTAATCAATGATCCAGTGGAGCTCCTCTAGAAGAGCTGAAAGCTTTTAAAGGGATTAACCTTTAATAAATGTAAATAAAATGTATATAAATATTTACATTTACTAAATGTAAATAAATAAATAAACATATATAAAATATTTATTTACATAATAAATGTAAAAAAAAAACTCCTGGATCTCTGCACATGGCTTTCTTCTTGGGTCCCTCTTTCTTTGATTCTTTTCTGTATAATGGGCTCTCAGGAGAAATACCTCTTGGGTCTTTCTTCATATGAGACTTTTAGACTGTTCTCGTCCTTCTATTTCTTCTCTCCCTTGCTTTGGTTGTTAGAAGATGATCATGGGCTGATTCTCATCTGGGAGATCTCTACCGCCTTCATTGCTCAGAAGGCCAAAATGGTCAAGATGAGGTTCAAGGAAAAGAAGGCCTCTCATTAGGTCAGTTCACGGGTCAAGACGACCAAATAAAACTTCAAAGCTACAAGTGGTCTAACACGTCCTATATAATAAATAAGCACTTCTTCTGCCCTTAGCACCATCCACTTGCCTACCGCTGTAATTATTCATGACCCTACACTGAGCGGTTGCTATGTGGACAACATGCTGCTACCTCCATGTTCCTTCTTGGCCTTGGTCGTTCTTGGATGACATCACACTTCTAAAACAGTTCGTACTGTTCTTAAACTTTCTCTAAAGCCTCGCTGCTCTTTTGTAATGGGAAGTTATCAAGATGGAGGGGCGCTTTCTATGGATACTTCCAATCAAGACACTGAATTTAGGATGGGACAGAAAGGACTACTTTTTTCCAGTTCTAAACATTTGAATGTGACCTGGAAGACATAAAAATCATTGATGTAGGGCTGACAAAGCCACCTGCCTCCCCAATGCCCCCTTCCCCTGACCGTCTATAAATACGACGCTGTTTTTACCCTGGGGACCAATTAAAGAACTTTCTCTCACCACATTCACTGCTAATGAATCAGCACCCAAACCACAGCTTATTCTGCCCCGGCCACATAAACACTCACCTGTGGTAAGAAATGTCGCTCCCCGCCAAAATTACCTGGAGACTTGCCCAGGGCATGAAAGACCCTATTTTCCTTTATGAGCACTCATGATTCATTTGGAGAGACAACTAAAGTAATGATTTTCCTATCCTTGAGATGCTGAGAGTCTCTCCTTCTTAACTCTGGATTTCAATGTGCTGGGAGTAGGGTACCTTAGCCAGGGCTCCAGTGCTTCAGAATGTACCCCCACTGTGTGCAGAAAAATCAGTGCCTACAAATGTATTAGAAGTCCCTAAACACCAAATACCAACCTCCTTTCATAAGCAAACAGATTTATACAAGGCTTTGACTGTGTCAGTCCGATTTCTGCCTTGTTTTAACCTCAAGTCAACAGAGTGGACTGTGAAAGCCCCCCCTCCCCCAAGTTCCCTCCTCTCCGGAGTCAGGCCTGACAGGGGCAGGAGGCCCAGGGGCCACCTCTGCCTCAGTTTCTGATAAGAGTGTGGAATTAGGTCTGCAAACGAAGGGGACATTCTTGAGCTATGGGCTCCCTGTGGCCACTGCATAACATTCATTTCTGCTCTGTCCCAGAGGCCTTCTACAGGCCTACTTTCTTTCAAATAGGCTGCCTTGTGCCCCATTCCCTTGAAACCCCTGAGAAGACTGTGAACCTAGTCTGTTTAGATGGACCTTCCCTGCTCTGCTTCCCAAGCCTTCCCTGGTGCTATGGTCTGAATGTGTCCCCCCACTCCTAGTCCCACTTCATAGGGTAAAGCCCTAATCCTCAGTGTGAGGGGGTATTCAGAGACGGGGCCTTTAGAAGGTAATTAAGTCATGATGGTGGAGCTTTCGTGATAGAATTAGTGCCTTTATAAAAAGAGACACAAGAGAGATGATCTCTCTCTCCACCAGCTGTGGACACAGCAAGAAGATGGCCATCTACAAACCAGGAAGTGGGCCCTCAGCAGATGTCAGCTCTGCAACCTGCAAACCTTGGACTTGATCTTGGACTTTCCCGCCTCAATTGTGAGAAATAAATGTCTGTTGTTTAAGCCACAGAGCCTGTAGTATTTGTTACAGCAGCCTAAGCTGACAAAGACACCGGGGAATCTGAATCTTTATTTTAGGATCCACACCCCTAACTTGATAGGCCTCTTGGAACCACAGCATAGCTGGACCCTTATCCTACAACCTCCAAAAGCCCTATGCCTCCTGGTGGATAACACCCTCGACTTCAACAGCTGCCTAAACCATTGCTTGGACTGCCTGGCTACCCTGTAAAATGAAACTAAATCAAAATAAAACAAAAACATCAAATAGCCTCTACCGCACAATTAGCTCCACCAGCGAGCCCTACCTCCCCAGGCTTCATTCATTCAGCCCACTCCTAGGGTCCTTAGTCCCTGCCAATCCCGGCGGGGCTAGTACACGGGGTTTTTAATTTATGACAGGCAACTTAGATTTCAGGTCACAGGATTTAACCTGCGGTAAATCTAAATTTGCATAAGGATAATGGGCATTCTACTGCACTTTATGCCAATAAACCTAATGTGGTAATTAACCACTGAGCACATTTACAGATAAGCTGTTCATTAGAGAAAAACCTGACAACTAGCAGTGTTATCAGAGTCCACAATTTTCAAATCTCTTTCAGAAATGCTTTTTTGCCTAGAGGAACTAAAACCTAGCAAAAATCACAGAGCAGTCATTTTCAACATTATTTTCAATGAAACTGCCAGTGCGATAAACCCTTAGAGGTGAGAACCGGTTTTTGTGGATTTCACTTTATTTATTTTTTTCTTATAAGCTTTATCTTTAAAAACCAATTTCTTGCATAAGAAACTGCAGTGATGGACGCTCTGGCTACTGCTTTTTTGTTTGTCCACCTTAACTCAGAATTGGCCCATTCTTGATTCACACAGGATGAGGACTGCTATAATGGAGGGAGGAGCCCAGTGGGTGTGGCCAACTCTCCAGACCTTGCTTGCAACATTTACTCTTTTACAAGGGTTTTTCTTGCTCCCAGCCTTCCACAGGCGGAGTTCTCAGGACTCGTGTTTTCTTGGACCTTAGGAAGCTTTGTCATTAGCACCATTATTTGAAAAGCAACCACAGAGCACACAGTCCAGCCTGCCTCAGCCGCACTAACCCAGTGGCCAGATGTAATCAATTCAGTATTAACTATATACTTAATAAATGGTAGCTAGCCATGGTGCCTGGGCCCAGAGGGATACAAAGTTAAGTGAGATTGGTCTGTCCTCCAATAGCAAACAGTATTTTGATGCTTTGGATCACATCCCGACCTCCACCACCCCCTACTCCCAGTCCTTCATCATTTGCATCCGTTCCTCTGTTAAGAGTAATTTAGTCCAATTCTCTCTAGAAAAGATGACCACGTAGGCAGAGCCAGTAGATGGAGATGCTCCCAATTCTCCAGTGCATGCTAGACTCTCCTTTCCTGAAAGTTTTTAGTATGCAGTGCTGATGCCGCTGATTCTGCCATGTGATAACATTTTGTTACATTTCTTCATGATCAGATTCTTCAAGTGCTTTGTTTATGTAAATCTTTTCTCATCAACTACATTCATAGTTGCTGCAAATCCTTTGTGCAATAAACATACAGAGCAGTTAAGACAGCAAGCTGTTTGAGAGCAGGAAAAAGAAAAAACTATCACGTGACCGTTAACAAACATGAATGACATTCAATGAATGACTTAAGTTGAATTGAATGTAACTGACTTGACATTGTCTTCTTGATATTCTTTAGTGTCTTCAAGTTTCAAATCTACAGGTTTGTGTCCCATTTGCTAATCGCATAAAAATGTTCCTATAGTTCTACTATTCTACAAGGATGGCTTTTAAATTTTATGATAACAAATACAAGGCAAGCCCCTCAAGTCCATAAATGCAGTAAAATCTAATGATAGAACTTATCAATTGGGGGAAGGAGACTATAAACAAAACAGGAATTATGGAGAGATCACATAAAGAAATGCCTTTTTAAAAAAAATTTACAGCAACTCCAACTAAATCTACAAGATACTTTTTAGTAAGACTTCTTGTACGTACTTTATTTAATGAATACATAAGAAAAGTTTGGCATGATCCCCCGGGATGTTGTTTCAACATTTATGTTTCTTATATATTTAGCTTCTCCATTCTACTGGCTTTTTTAATCTCTGAATTTCAAAACAATTAAGTCTCTATGATTCAAAAGCAAAACAAAACTCCCCATGACCTCCGCCTCAACAAGGGCATTTGCAGTTCTCTGACTTCGTCATCCACCTGCCAACTTTCTACTTTCCTGGCTTCTATGATGCCACTTTCTCTGGTTCTCTGATCACTTCTCTAAGTTATACTTTCCAATCTACTCTTTTCTTTTTTTGACAGAGAGAGAGAGATCACAAGCAGGCAGAGAGGCAGGCAGAGAGAGAGGGGGAAGCAGGCCCCCCGCAGAGCAGAGAGCCCGATGCGGGGCTCGATCCCAGGACCCTACGATCACGACCCAAGCCGAAAGCAGAGGCCTCAACCCACTGAGCCACCCAGGGGCCCCCCAATCTACTCTTTTCTTAAATGTTGACTACTTTCAGGATTTTTTGGGGGGAGGGGTTAATCCATTTTTCTATGTGATGGGCTTTCTTACAGGAGTTCGTCAACTGTAACTGATTTAAACTAAGATCCTTGTATTCTGACTACGGTCACAGCTCCAGCTGTAACCTGAACTTGACCCCGACGTCCAGATAACACAGGGACTTCCAACACAACCCATTCAGAAGTAAACAGCACTTTCTCTGTTAAGCCTGCCTCTCTTCCAGTAACTCTGTGTGCCGTTAATATCATGCCAGCCAGAAACCTGTGACCTTTCTCTGGCTTTACCAAGAATGTCCAGTCAAATTGATGGTCTTACCGCTGTCTTCCATGCTGCTCTTCTCATTCCTAGTTTTACCCTCCTATGGAATAAAGTCCTAGCCCTGGTGCATACATACATCTCCACACACACTGATCTCACAGCACCCGAGCCACGCTGAGCTCTGTTTCTAGGAAATGAGTTAGCGCATATGTTGGTCTATAGTGAGCACTCACTCAATTACCACCGCCACCACCACCACTGTTCCTACCTTCCTTTATTCTTATTAGTTCCCCACACTCACCATGCAAGTTCACAATTTTATGTCTCTGCTGATGCTATTCCCTTTCCTGGAACTGTCCTGTTTGCCTCACTCCTCACTCTTGGGTGGGGGGGGGCAAGAAAAGTTCTGTTGACGTACTTTCTTTTAGGAAACCACCTTTAACATCTGAGATCTGGCTAACTGCCCATCTCGTGAGCTTCACCGTAAACCCATGAAAATTTTGATCATATAGCTTATTATGAAACATTGGAATTATCTGGTTTTGTTTGTCATTTCAATCAGAGCAGGGGTCAGCAAAGTATATCCCTGGGACAAAATCCGACCCACTTCCTGCTTATGCAATTAGTTTACTGGACCACAAATACACCCATTTGTTTCCACATTATCTCTGGCTGCTGCCATGCTATGAAGGCAGAGTTTGGTAGTATGATAGAGACTCTATGGCCCACAAAACATATCTTTGCCATGGATTTACTATTTACCATCTGGTCCATAGCTTCTTAGAGTTGGCACTACTGAAGTTTGGGGTTGGATAACTTGTCATAGGGGGGCTGTCCTATGCTTTGTAGGATAAATAACAACAGCCTCAGCTTCTACCCACTAAATGCAGGTGCACTATGTCCACTATATGTGCTCCTACCCCTTCACCTCATTACCCCTTTACTCCCCACCATCCATCCCGTCACTGCAGTTTTAACTCCAAAAAGTGTTTTGGACATTGCCAAATGTTCCCCCGTTGAGAACCACTAGCCTGGTCCCTTACAGAGAAAGCGGCTAACCCCTGAACTCTAAGTTCTTCCAAAGGAAGGAACCGGGCCCCGTTCACTTTGTGTTCCAAACAGCATGCCTAAAACATAACAGAAGCTCCCTAAATCAATCCCTTAAAGGTAATGTAGGGATTGTGAGACATTTCAAAGCAATTTAAAATTTATAAGAATTTTAAACTTGGAAGGGACATGGGTGGTCATGAAGCCAATACCTGATGTCACAACTAGGTTTCATTTCCTTCAGCATTTTAACCATCACCTATCAAAACTGATGCATTAGAAATATTCATGAAGAAAAGGTGTGCTAAGATAGCTTCATCACAACCCCATTGGATTATGAGGAACTTAAAAAATTGGAAATCGCTGCATTCATATTTCAAATACGCACATACATTTCATTTACCCATGAATGTGATTTTTTTTTACCATCTATAAAGAAGAAATTGTTTTCATTTTGCAGGTGGGATCATTTCAACTAGGGTTAAACTACAGTATGGAGAAACACCAACTCCCTTACAGTCAATCAAGAAATTCATTCAAGGGATGTAAGTTACTTTCAACTCTCTTTAATAAACCCGCGGTAAAAATGGCATTGCTAAAACTACAAAACCTCTCTCCCTCAAAGGAATTCTATGCCTGCCAGAAAAGCTAACAAATGAAAGCAGGGCATTTTAAGGACCAAATAAATGATAATAATAGCTAATATTCATGGAGCATTCACCCTGTACCGACATCACATTATCTCATTTGATCCTCATAACAGTACCTACCTACTAGAGTTTGTAAGATACCCATTTTATAGATGAAGAAACTGAAAAAAGCTAACTTGTCCAAGGGCACACAGACAGTAAACAGCAGACCAAAAATTTAAACCTGGAACTCTGCCTCCAAAGCCAGAGCTCACATACACCACAGCGTATAATAAGCATTGTGGAACTAACTGAGAAGCGAGAAAGGCCACCGCTGGCCAGCATGATCAGTCAAGCAGGTCCCCATGAGAGGGGTCCCAGAAGAATGGGCAAGGGTTGGAGAGCAGAGAGAAAAGGGTGAAATCCTTAGGTAGGAGACCCAAAGAAAGAAGTTTCAGAAGCAGGAGCTCAAAATGTATATTCAGAATATGAGGAAATAACAGAGACGGGAAGTAGGAGGAAGCAGAGACAAAGGTGAAGCCAAAGGACAGAAGGCCATGAGTGGGAGGCTGAGGAAGAAAGACCAAAGCCCCCCTGAGGCTCCCGACATGAGTGTGCGGGTGATGACAGCAGCGTCCCCTGTTCCAAACCCACCGGGTTACCCTGAGCCGTTGCTCCATTCTCTTCACCCTCAGCACCCTGCCTCACCGCTCTTCTACAGAAGACTGGTGTCACCAGCCCCAGGTGGGCCTTCTCACCACTCCTTTCTCAAACCTCCAAACCATTTTGCGTTTTGCCTCCTTTCCTACCATGTCTGGGAAAGAAGCATTCTTTCTCTGAGCAGAAGGAGGTGCAAGTCAAGCAAAGGGTTTTAAGTGAGAATAGAGGGTAGAGTAGCACGTGCGTGTGGCTAGAGAGGCAGGGACCACAGGCGCGAGGGACAGTTGGCACGAGCGCAGAGTAGACGCCAGGAGGCAACAGGAGGGGAGGAAATGCTGCGCAGAGGTGTACAGCTGATCCTGCAGACACGGAGGGACCCTGAGCCTTCTGGCATAAAGGGAGAGACGAGATCAGCCTAGACAGGAGATAAACAGGTAGATGAAGACCCCTGAGGGGGAGACGAGCTTGATACACTGGCAAGACAACGCCAGCTTGGGCCTTTTTAGAGAAGCAGGATGTCTAATCACAGACATTTTATTCCTCTCAGCACTTCTCCCACTGAGTCACAGCCACAACGATCACAGCGGGCTCCCGGCCATGTTTTGAACATGCCTAGCTTTCCCTCGCCTGGGGTCCGTCCTGTCCCTGTGGCTTCCTCTGACTGGAATGGCCTCTCCCAGGTCTTTGTATGCCTGACTCTTCCATCTCAGGTCTCAGCTTAATGATCACCTCCTCCAAGAGTGCCTGGGTGGCTCAGTTGGTAGAGTGCCCAACTCTTGATTGCAGCTGAGGTCATGATTTCAGGGTCATAAGATAGAGCCCCATGTCGAGTTCCATGCTGGGTAGGCATGAAGCCTACCTAAGTTCCTCTCTCTGTCTCCCTCTGCCCTTCCCCACTCCCATCCTCTACAAAAAACAGTAACAACAACAAAAATTATCACCTCCTCCGAGAGTCCTTTCCTGAGCACTCAGTCTGATGATGGAGACCCAACCTCCTTGCCACCCACTCGCCCATTATTCTCTTTTACTTCCTTCATACTGCTTACCAGTATCTTAAAAGTATCTTAATGATTTATTCACGCATTTACTCTTAGTCTCCTCCAACAATGAATTCCAAAGGCTCGGAGACCTTATATATGGTCTCACTCAACACATACTCTAACACTTAGAACAGACTTTATAACAGAGGAGGCTCTCTGTGAATATTCACTACACTCATGAATATACACAGAAATGGGAAATTTTTTAAAGTCTTTTTTAAAAGATTTTATTTATGAGAGAGAGAGAGAGAGAGAGCACAAGTGGGGAGTGGGTAGAGGCAGAGGAAGAAGCAGACTGCCGCCTGAGGAGGGAGCCCAACACGGGGCTCAATCCCAGGACCCTGAGATCATGACCTGAGCAGATACTCAGGCAGATACTCAACAGACTGAGCCACCCTGGCGCCCACAGAAATTGGAAATTTAAAGCAAAAATTCTATTGCTGATGTTCACAAATATTTACTAACTTATTGAAGAATATTTTCCATATATTTATGTACCAGGACCTGTGTTTACCTTTAAGGTGAGCATTCAATCTATATAAATCCTAATCCCTGCATTCTAGAAGCCCCAACTACTACGGAAACAAATGAACACAGATCAATAAAATACAGTGTAGTAAGGAATATAATACCAATTATCATACAATGGAGTTAAGAACTAAAAGTTGTGAGAGCAGATAGTAAAGTGCTCCTCACTTAAGCAGGTAAACCAGGAAACAATTTCTACCGCAGCACTGAGGGTAGGTATGACTCTTCAGAGTTTGGCGTGCAACTACAAAGGGTAAAGGGGTAGCCATGAAGTAGACAAGATGGGACGGATATACAACTCTCCCCAGTAATTTTTCAATGAAATTAAGGAATGTGCTAAATTGTAAATTCAGCAGGAGACAGAATCCTGGAAAAGATATTCAGTATGTCACTAGCTGAGGGACTAGGAAAGAGGTTGATGAGAGATCTAAGATAACTAGAAGAGAAGGACTCCTTAAAGGGGTTCATCTCAAAAGAACCAAAAGAGAATGGTAGTTAAACTCCGAGAGGAGGACCAGAGCTCATCCTATCCAGACAGGATAAACGAAGGTAGCAATAAGTATCTTTAAAGGTAAATCTGAAAATGTAGGGAGAGAAGTTTAGCAAGCATTGCCTAAATAGTTTCTATTTTCTCCATGAAATATGAGCTAGACCATGCTGGCTGGTGAGAAAGAGGCTGAGGAGGAGGGAAGAAGAATTTTATTGGTTGACAATTGGTATACAGTGTTACTGCCCTCTGCTACTACATTTTTACTGATTTGTGAAGTGAAAAATGTGTCCTTATATCTCTCTTGAAATCTATGCAGACACTAGTTATGGCACAATGTACACATGGGGGACAGAATATAAGGTTACAAAAGCACATAACACTAATGGAATAGTCAAACTATTGCAAAACAATTAAAAAAAACATTAGCTAATTAATTAGCTCTATGATTACTTTATCCCTGTAGGTATATGTGTACAAGAACTGCCTTTTTTTTTTTTTTTGTCTCCTTTGAGGCATTCGAAGACATAAGAGATTTTGTCTCAGTGGGAATGTTGTGGTAGATTACATTTGCTGTAAATAAGTGACATTTTTAGAAAGCAATGAGTTCCACTGAATTTATCCTGAAGGGGAAAAAAAATGCAAGCTAAATAAGAGGCTCTCAGAATCAGACTAAAAATTCATAATAAGCCTAAAAAGTAGCTGCTCCTCATTTTGGCTTTCTGGGGGCACTAGAGGCAAATAGCTCCAACTTCACAGAAAATACTAGGCTGGAACAAAAGTCACAATGTGCCACACATCTCAAAACAAAGGTATTCAACTGCCTGGTATTTATACCAAGAGGAGCTACCTTCCACTCAGGTCCCATAATGAAAATCAAGCCACCATTAACAGGTCGAGCATTATCAATTTGCCCAGCCAAAGTGAGAAATCAAGCAAAAACCACCTTCTTCTCAGAACACTCAAGGGCAAGGTGAAAGAAATAGGTAATTGTATCCAATCTCCCAGAAGGACATTTTTTGCCTGATTAAATGACCTGTTCTATGAAGCAGAGCCTCTAAATGGTAGGGAAAGACCAGTCCCTAGAGTGAGTTTAACCACAGACTCACCAGTCTTTTCCAGAGGAGCTTATTTCCTTTTCTTCTTCACTCGGTCTTCTGGCTGAGCTGGCGGAGGAGGCAGCAGCAATGTTTCCATTGCAACTCCTGCTCTTGCCAAACTGTGTGACCCTACTCAAGAACCTCTTCTCCCTAAACTCAAAGCAGTAATGATAACAGGATCCACCTCACCAGTTTGTTGTGAGAATTAAATTAGGAAATATGTATGAAGCGTTTAATCATGCAGACACATACTCCACATATATTTACATTGTTAAGTGCTCAATAATTGTCAGTCTTTACTGTTGCTGTTATGATTTTAGTTGCTGTGGTTATAATGGTTTTGGAAATTGTGCCAGCAGAGGTCTGAGGAAAACGAAATAATTATAAGTGACTAACAGGGGATGACCGTGGCTGAGAACCTCAAATCCTACCACAAGGGCAACCCTATGAGTCTCTGGGGGACATGTTTAAGACAACTGATTTGAAGATTAATCAGGAAAGTCTTCAACACGATAAATCTGGTCTAATCAATTGGTCTCACTCATTCTTTTCAGAAGGTTTGTTCACTAAAGAGCTTACGATCTTATGTTTGGAAGGAAACTTAAAAAGTCAACAAACACTGTCTACTCATTTGATGCTATAATCTCTTCTACAAATTTAGCAAGGTGGTTGCCCAGACCCTACTTGGATGCCTTGAGTGATAAAGAATGCATTACTTTAAAGGCAGCTTTGAACAGCTCTCACTGAAATGTCTTCTTTGAATCTTCTTTTTATTAAGTAACCAGCTGCCACTCATTTGCTAACTTAGTCCTTCTTCCTGACGATCTATGAGCTACATTTAATCCCACTTCCTTAAGATAATCCTTCATGCATGAAGCCAACCCTTGGGCTCATGCATCTTTTCTACCTCAGGTTAAATACTCCTGCATCAGTCAACTTTTTTTTTTTAAGATTTTATTTCTTTATTTGAGAGAGAAAGTGAGAGAGAACACAAAGGAGGGGGAGCAGCAGACGGAGAAGGAGAAGCAGACTCCCCGCTGAGCAGGAAGCTAGACTTGGGGCTTGATCCCAGAACCCTGGGATTATGACCTGAGCCAAACATAGACACTTAACCAACTGAGCCACCCAGGGACCCCTCAGTCAACTACTTTTATGTCAGAGTCCTTCAGCTTTTTCATAGCTCCACTCTAAACATGTTCTAATCTATCAATTAGATAGCTAAGCTTTTAAAAGCTTAATATCCTGAACTGAATAAAAATATTTCCAGTAATCATATTAGCACATAGTGATGATGATAATGATGATAAAAGCAATTTACCAATCTGCCAAAAAAACTACTAGAATTAATAAATGAATTCAGGGGGCACCTGGGTGGCTCAGTCAGTTAAGTGTCTGCCTTTGGTTTGGGTCATGATGTCGGGATCCTGGGATCGAGCCCCATGTCAGGCTCCCAGCTCAGCAGGGAATCTGCTTCTCCCTCTCCTTCTGTCTCTCCTTCTGCCTGTGCTCTCTGTCTCTCTCTCTTTCTATCCAATGAATAAATAAAATCTTTAATAAGTAAATAAATAAATTCAGGAAAGTTACAGGATATGAAATTAATATATAGAAATCAGCCGCATTTCTATACACAAATAACAAAGTAGCCCAAAGAGAAATTAACAAAACAATCTCATTTACAATTGCATTAAAAAAAGAGTAAAATACCTCAAAATAAACTTAACCACAGAGGCTAAAGACCTGTACTCTGATAACTTTTATAAAACAATCATGAAAGAAAATGAAGATGACACAAATGCAAAGATATACTATACTCAGGGATTGGAAAAATTAATATTGTTAAAATGTCCATACTACCCAAAGGAATACACAGATTCAATGCCATCCCTATCAAAAAAGCAATAGTATTTTTCACAGGACTAAAACAAATAATCCTAAAATTTGTATAAAACCACAAAAGACCCTGAATACCCAAGGCAATCTTGAGAAAGAACAAAACTGGAGGTATCACAATCCCAGATTTCGAGATATACTACATAACTGTAGTAATCAAAACACAATGGTACTAACATAAAGAAAAAGACATAGGTCAACAGAACAGGATAAAGAACTCAGAAACAAATTCACACCTACATGGTCAATCAATCTATGACAAAAGAAGGAAGAATATACAATGTGTATAACAGAGTCTGTTCAATAAATAGTGATGGGAAAACTGAAGAGCTACATGCAAAAGAATGAAATTGGACCACTTTCTTCACCAAACACAAAAATTAACTAAAAATGGAGTAAAGACTAAACTGTGAGACCAGAAGCCATAAAACTCCTAGAAGAAAACATAGGAGGTAATAATCTCTTGAACATCAACCTTAGTAACATTTTTCTAGATATGTCTCCTCAGGCAAAGGAAACAAAAACAAAAATAAACTATTGGGACCACACCAAAATAAAAACCTTTTGCACAGTAAATGAAACCATCAACAGCAGCAAATGAAAAGGCAAACTACTGAATGGGAGAAGATATTTGCAAACAATATATCTGATAAGAGGTTAATACAAAGAATATAGAAAGAACTTAACACACACACACCAAAAAAAAAAAACCCCACAAAAATCCAATTAAAAGATAGGCTGTGTGGGCGAGCCTGGTGGTGGGTATTGAGAAGGGCACCTATTGCATGGAGCACTGGGTGTGGTGCATGAACAATCAATCTTGTAACACTGAAAAATTAAAATAAACATATACGAGGAGAAAAATAAATAAATAAATAAGAGTTTTAATACTAAAAAAAAAAAAAAAAAAAGATGGGCTGTGAACCTGAATAAACATTTTTTTCCAAAGAAGACTTACAGATGGAAAAAGGATACGTGAAAGGATGGTCAACATCACTCATCATCAGGGAAATGCAAATCAAACCCACGATGAATTACCTTACATCTGTCAGAATGGCTGGTATCAAAACAATAAGAAATAACAAGTGTTAGCAAGGATGTGAAGAAAAAGAAACCTTCATGCACTGCTGGTGAGGATGTAAATTGGTGTGGACATTGTGGCCAAAGTGGGATGGTTCTTCAAAAAATTAAAAAATGGGGGCGCCTGGGTGGCTCAGTTGGTTAAGCGACTGCCTTCGGCTCAGATCATGATCCCGGAGTCCCGGGATCGAGTCCCATATCGGACTCCCAGCTCTGCGGGAAGTCTGCTTCTCCCTCTGACCTTCTCCCCTCTCATTCTCAGTCTCTCTCTCTCTAATAAATAAATAAAATCTTTAAAAAAAATTTAAAAATGAAATACCGCTAGATTCTGTAATTCTACTACTGGTATTTATCCAAAAAAAAAAATAAAAACACTAAATCGAAAAAATATATGCACTCCTATGTTTATTGCAGCATTATTTACAATAGCCAAGATATAGAAGTAACCTAAGTGTCCATCAATAGATGAATGGATAAAGAAGATATGGCATATACTTAAAATGGAATACTATTCAGTTATAAAAAAAGAATGAAATCTTGCCAATTGCAACAACATGGATGGACCAGAGGGTACTATGCTAGTTGAAGTAAGTCAAAGAAAGATAAATATCATATTATTTTACTTATGTGCAGAATCGAAAAAATTCAAGAAAAATAAAAAATAATACAAACACTGAAGCGGACCCACAAATACAGAGAATACACTGGTGCTTGCTAAAGGGCACAAGCATGGGCAAAATGGATGAAGGGGCATGGGAGATATAGGCATCTAGTTACAGAATAAATAGGGCACAGGGATAAAAGGTACAGCATAGGGAATATAGTCAGCAGTATTGTAGTAGCATTGTATGGTGACTGATAGTAGCTACACTTGCATAACACACAGAGTTATTGAATCGCTGTACTGTACACCTAAAATTAATATAACTATAGTTGTGTGTCAAGTATAATTTAAAAAAATCTATCAAAGGTTTTCTATACATCAAGCATCATTTTAAAAGTTTTACATTTATTATCTCAGTTAATGCTCACCACAACCCAATGAAACAGGTATAGTTATTCTCCTCATTTAATAAATAAGCACAATGAGGCACAGATAGGGTTAAGTAACGTGCCTAGCATTCCACAGCTAGTGTGAGTAGAGCTAGGCTTTGAAGCCAAGAACTCTAGCTCCAGAGCCTGCTCTTGTGGTTAATAAATTATACAATAAAACTATTACCTCCTTTGTTTTATAGATCACACCTATAATGCAGCCTCAAATCATGTAGGCACATATTTTCTATCATTTAAGCTTCCTGTTATTTAAAAAGTTGATGAGCATATTCTCTTACCTTTCCTCAACTCTCTAATATAAACATTAAGTAAGAAGAAGTTCTATGACAGCCACCTGAAATTTCCATATAGGTCAAAAGAGATCCTTCATCAAGACTCATTGGTATGTTTAAATAGTTACTCCTTTACTGACTAGCTCCTACATCCAATTCCTCTTCCCTCATCTTGTTGATGAGGATATCACAGAATGTATTGCAAAATATCTTGCTGATATTTAGTTATTCTTTCCTGAGTTGTAAATATGGTAACAATATGGAATGGAAATGTGAGTTTGGGTCATGTGAAATGGCTTATTTTCAGCATTTCTGATGAATGACTGTGGTTCTGCTGATCATTTTTTTTCTCTTCTATGGGCTCATACCTTCTGTAAATAATGCACTCCAAAATCTTTCCCAGATTCCAATGAAGTTCATAGGCCCACTGTTTGCATTTATCTATACTTTTTTTCCATATTTAGTCTTGAGGAACCTTCCCCAATCTCTACTATTTCTCAAAAACCACAACTGGATTACAAAAAATCTTATTTACAAACTCTCCCTGTATACTGAGATATTGTTCATCCAAGTCAAGAAATCCGAATGAATGCAGGGCAATTAGGGACTAACAGCCTCTGATATTAAATTTCCTACCTTCGTCTATCTTGTCCTATCCAAAGACCTACACCTACCTTCTTGTCAGAGAAAACGAGGGTAAAATAGGAGTAAGAGGAATTCTTTCACATCACTTAGGGCTCTATAAGATGAGCAGATGATATCATCGATCTATCATTTGCAGATGATAGGAAATCCAGCTCCTGCTGGTTAGACAAAAGAGGGAATTACTCAGTCTTGGCTGGAAATCAGGGATACTCTGGCTTGAAGAATGTTTGATCTAGGGCTTTAAACATGTCACCAGGATCTAGTTTCTCCCCATCTTTTGGCCCTGCTCTTCTCCATTCTGGCTTCATTTTTGGACTCTATGTGTTGGCAAGATGGCAGCCAGAAACTCAGCTTTATATCATCCCAAGTTCTAACCCAAAGAAAGGAGAACTACATCCCTACAGCATATAAGCTCAAGTCCTGAGCTCATATGTCACTGGTCCAAACTGGGTTAGGCACCCACCTATGAACAAACTAACCATGGCCAAGAGAGTGCAAGTCTCTAATTGACTAGAACTTGTATGCTCACCAAGACAGCCAGGAGTGGAGTCAGTGCCATTGAACCACTGGATTGAAAATGAAGAGGAATAAAAACCTTTATTTAAAAGAAGGAGAAATGGATATCATGTCTCTTAAAAAAAAAAAAAAAGTGCTCCCATATCTATTTCTCCAACCACAGCCCATTCACTATTAACAGCAAACCATACTTCAGTATTTTTATTCTGGCACTAATAAAAGAACCACTTTCTGTTTGTCACAGCACGGCAATACTAAATACTAAAATACTAAAAAGAAGCTTCAGCCCTCCTGATACTATTCCTTTCTTATAGCCATCCTGGGCTAAGTGCTCACACCCTGCCCCATCTGTGAAATAAACCTCCTGTTTTTCACAATTCCCAGCAGCTCAAGGTTTTATTCTTCTTCCTCTGTGACAGAGTCCTGTGCTCTCTCCTAGCCATTTCAGTTTCTTATAATCTAGGAGGTAATTTCTTTTCCAGAAGGCAATTTATTTGCTTTACAAAAACTTCATTCTTAAACTGATGCATACGGCATTGCCAATATTTGATCCTTTTTTTACCCACCTGATGCCCCAAAATGGCAATTTCTATGGTCAACCCAACTGGTAGCTCCTGAGACACAGTTTCTCTCTTTTCTTCTTCAGCCATAGCTTTCATTTCCAAGTCTCTGATTCATGTTTCCACTTCTTTCTACCTTGTTGGAATCTTACTCTTCTTGGCCTCCTGTCTGTATTGGTTCTTCTCTTCTGTCAAAGCATGCTTTCCTCCAAGCCTACATAGTACTCCTTTGTACAGCTTCCCAACAGTAGGAAATAAATCCTACCTTGCTATCCAAAATTTAATAAGCAATAACTTATATTTCTACATTAGAGTTCTCCATAGTAGCGTGCATTTGGGTTAGCAGGGATCACCACTATCACTTTATAGACAAAGACACGGATGTCCAAAGAGACCATATGATTTTCTAATTAGCGTCAGAACTGGATCTGGAGGCCAAGGTCCAATTCAGTTGCTCTTCTTGTTAAACCACATTGGACTCTCCTAACTTCTGCAGTTTTTAAATTGCAGAACCAGCAAAGAGCAGTATGTGGTTCCTTGCCAGGTCTAATCAATTTGGTTTCATTTAATAACAAATAATAACATGAACATCTGCAAAGTGCTTTACAATTTATAAAGCACCTCCATTTTCTTAATCCCATTTGCTCCTGACATAAAAATGCCTGAAGTATTATCCAATGCAAAGACGGAGGCTAAGAGCACTCAAAAGATCTGCTCTTACTACTGCAGCTACTAGTAAATGAGTCTAGACAAGATTCAAACCCGGACTTGTTATTTTCTCCTCTCTTCCATGCTGACTCAAAAACCCTCAGTTGGAAAACTGTGGGCCCCATCACCCTGGGGCCATGTAGTATTCTCAATGCTAGGAAAAAGAGGATGTTTCGCCCCGATGCCATGACCTAATTTACCTGATTATGAATAGAGCAATTTATCACGGACTGGGAAATCAGGAAGGAAACCAACAGAAGAGGTAGAGAAGCACAGAGGTAGGGAAAATGAAAACAGGGGGAGAAAGAGAAAAAAGTATAGTTAGTGAAGAAGCAAGGACAACACAGAAGAAAAACCAGAAGAGAAATGGTGATAGCATAAGAGAAAGCAGCAGCAAAAGACAGTGTGATGGGGTAAAATGAGTATATTTAAAAAAAAAAAAAAAAGGCAACAACAAACACATTATCCCAAAGCCCGCAGGTGCCAGCAATTCAAATAAACGTATAGCAATTAACAGAATTAACACAGCCTTAAATAGCTTGGCTCACCAGATGTGGACTCCTATCAGGGTTCTATAAAATGTAAAGTTATTACAGATTAAACCATTAATCATCTGTTCAGAGACTATCTCTGGCTGCAAAATCCCATTCGGTTTTAAATGGCTAATAATCACAAAGGGATGTGGGATGTAATGTGCGCAATGATGTTCTACCCAATCCTTTTTCCTTTAAATATGTGTTCCACGCTCCCAATTCTCCTGCTTCTCCCTCCTCCCCATTAGAGATTCCATGAGGAAAGAGAGGTGAGAGAGACCAGGCTGTCCCAGACACTTCAGCAGCACTGAGATTCTCTCTGGGCAAATGGCAGATGAAAACGGAGAACCAACATACTAGGGGAGAAGTAACAGATTGAAGAGAAAGGAGGTTGGTGTGCAAAGAATCAAATCAAGCAAAGGAAAGATCCTAACATGTAGGAGGATACTGAGATGGGCTTGAGGAAGTTCCCTCTCCCTGGTCCTGAATCTGATAGAAACACTACCGTGCACCTCAGTCCAGACTTGGCTTTCTTCCGATACCTTACGCTTCATCCAACAACAACAGCTCAGTGATGCCAAGGACAAAGGAAAGGAGAAATGTACATCCTGACAATGAGAGTCACTGGAAACTGAAATGGGAGTCGGGAAGAATTGCTTTCCTATAGAAATTTTAAGATTCTGAAAGGCACTCTCCAGACCCAAGGCCATAGTCAATGGATCAACCCTCCAACCCTGCTTTTCAACTTCCTGGGGCAGAAATATATACCAGTTAGAGGTAGTAGATGGAGTAAATTCAATTCTCAAGTAATTTGAAGCCTGATGGATAAGATGCCAACCTGACTGTGTCATTCTACTACTTAAGATCCTTCATTAGTTCCCTTTAGCCTAGAAAATAAAGTCCAAGGGTAGAGTATAAGTAAGTTCTCTATGACCTGGCCCCTACTTAATTTTGCAGCTACATTTTCAAAATTCTTCATCTTATAATTTGTGCTGAAATGAGCAAAGTGTGAGTTCCTCACCCAAAGACTACATGAGTCCTGTGCCCATGACTTTGCTCGTGCTGCCCCATTGTCCTGGCGCCCCACTCCCTCCATTCTGCCATGTTCGCTTCTGTTTGTCTTTGAAACTCACATTAGCTCCTCCACAGAGCTTTCCCAAACCCCAAAATATATAAGTCCTTCTCCTCAAAAGCCCCACTGCACTTGTGAATGCCTCTTTCTACTAACCATCTTATCAAAATTATATCTGTGTATCTGTCTCTCTTAACAAAATTATATCCGTGTATCTGTATCTCTCACTAATTCTGTGATCTCTAAGATGGGAACTGTGTCTGACTCATCTTTGTATCTTCCTTAGCACAGTCCGTGGTATCCTGTAGGGTT
Organism: Nasua narica; assembly: GCA_028533885.1. NCBI lineage: Eukaryota > Metazoa > Chordata > Mammalia > Carnivora > Procyonidae > Nasua > Nasua narica. The sequence continues at coordinate 105,274,058 of CM052797.1, read as the reverse complement.
TTAGGATGTATCTGTTGATCTAAATTCCACCAGATTGTAGAGCTCCATGAGGTTAGCCCATTCATTCCTTTATTTATTCCAGACATACTTATTGAGTGTTTCTCTTTTCTTTTTAATGCCGGGAACTGCTAGGTTCTGGGGAGACACCTGTGAGCAGAAGAGGCCTTTGTCATCACAGAGTTAGCTCACATTTTAATAGACAGAGGCTGACCATCGTCAAATACATGACCGAAGGCAACAAAACAAAGTAATGATTGAGGGAGAGTGGGGTGGATTTCTCCACTTCAAAAAAAAAAAAAAAAAATGAAAGGACTTTAGTGGGGCAAATATCAGAATAAAGCTGGTTTTCCTCCTGATTATTACTTGCTAATATAGGAGATGTGGAGATACTGCCCATGCTAATGTTTACAAGTGTATGGTTATATTTGTAATTCATAAACTGTTTATAAGAGGTATTACACAATCCTTAATAATAATCCTTATAGCAACATACACATGTCTGTTTAGTTTTACTTTTATGTATGTTATTTCATTTAAGAACATAACGAACGTCCTAGCATATCCATGTTAGGGAGGAAACAGACTCAAATAGGATCAGTGGTTTATTCCAGGCCATAGAGTCAGTGACAAAACTGGTATTCTCAATCAGATTTTCTAATTGTAAACCCAGTATTCTTTTCTTTATACAATGATACCTCTGTCAAAACCTTTTCAATCCTGTTCTTCCTAGAGAAAGGTCCAACCCACTCCTCTTAGCCGTGCTGAGCCTTTCTATATAATGCTTCTCTTGAATCAAATAGCTAGAAAATTCCTGAAAGATTCAGCTGTTGCCATGTCAAGATGTTCTTTACTGATCCCAAGAAAATCACATGGTTAATAGTGCCTAGAAGCATTTATCTAAAATATTAATTTTACAAACATGTTTATTCCAAGATTAATTATTTAAACATAATTAATTTGCAAACATGTGCTTTCACTTGGCAAATATTTATTGAGAGCCCACCCAGATGCTAAGAACCATTCTAGGAGCTAGAAACCCACAAGACCAAAAGTAAGACCCACACGTTAAAACATGGAAACATGTGGTGCCTGGGTGGCTCAGTGGGTTAAGGGTCTATCCTCGCCTCGGGTCATGATCTCGGGGTTCTGGGATCGAGCCCCATGTCGAGCTCTCTCCTCAGCAGGGGAGGCTGCTTCTCCCTCTCCCTCTGCCACTCCCCCTGCATGGGCATGTGCGTGTGCTCACTCTCTCTCTCTCTCCTCCCCCCCTTTCTCTCTGTCAAATAAATAAATCAAATTAAAAAGAAAAGAAAACGCGGAACCACGACAAGGAACAAGACAATGAACTAGTAGTGTTTAAGTGCACACAAGTCTTGTATTAATAACTAGGGTGTGTGGAGAACCACGATAGTCTGAGGACAATCTGGACAGTCTTTGTGGTGGCTTTTACAGAGGTAGGAAACTAGGACGTGTGCACCCAGGTGAAATCCACAATCATTCTGCTCAACTGTGGAGCCAGACCCTAACTTTTGAGTGAAGTAACTATAGTTCCAAAGATAAAGCCTATTTTGTACCACACACAAAGTTATCTGCGACCTGGAAGAGAACCTCTGAAGTCCTTTTCCCATGCCTCCATTTTGAAGAAAATAATACATAAAAGTTTCCAGCTCGGCTCAAGGCAACACAGAGCCACAAAGGGCAAGCAAAGACAGAAAAAGGAAGAAAGAGATGGGTAAGAAGGGCTATTAAATAACTGGACACTGTTCTAAGGGCAAATAGTTAAAGTGAGTATGTGGGATTTATCAAGGAGAGAAATCCCAACCTTGCTGGAAACTTCCACCATTCACTAAATTGTCAAAGACAAATACCAGGAACAAGAGAAGAATTTCCCAGACCTGCCCTATAAAAAGTGAACTGTAAGGATTAAGTGGAAAGAAAGAATATGCCAGGACTACATGAGGCTCAAAGTTATCTGGTTAGGACACTGAGAGGAGAAAGCTCCCCAAATCCCTTAGAAACACCACAGCACCGTACGTAAGAGAGAGGGTGGTGTGAGTTAACGGAGTTCTCATTTTGCCTACCGTTTCCCCCATGCGCTGGACTCTCTTTTTTCTGACTTGATCTGGGTTTAAATGCAGATTTATGCTGCTAGCTATGTATATATTTTTACAATTAAGTACTAATTCTGTTATTGACACCATTTTTCAGAACTGCCTTTAATTTTTAAGCTATTAAGTAATACTTTTTATGGGCTTTTGAAGCTTTCTGCTTCCTACACCTGGGCTGTGTGTGTGTGTGTGTGTGTGTGTGTGTGTGTGCAGATTTTATTTACCTTAGGTTTTGTGTGGATGGAGCCATCAGAGGTACCTTTGTGTTTTTATGAGGTTTGTTTCAAAATGTTCAGGAGCATCCTTCCTGATGGATAATTTGCAGTTGGGAAATTGCCCCTTTGTCTCAAAATACATAATTGAGAGATAGTTCAGTATAATTGTGTGCAGGGGAAAATCAGTTCTAGAGGCCACCCCTAGATCCTGTCCAGGAGAAAGCCTGTCCAAGCTCAGGGCTGTTTCACTACAAAAAAAAAATGGATGAGCTCTCCATAGCAATCGATGCTTCATTCATTCCTGAGCCACGTCCTTGGTAGCAGAATGTTCCCACCTCTTTCTGACAAGAGTACAATTACAGTGTGTTTGGTTTAACACTGCTTAAGCACCTTTCAGGGTTCATTAGATGCTGAGCAGTTTATACCTTTATTCTATCCAAATGGGAGTAAATCCCAGGGCAGACGTGCTCTCTGTCCACTGCAGTTCCATCAGGAATGACCACTTGCATCCCTGCAGCCAGTGGAAGGCTAGCTAACGTCCAGCAGAAAGAGGAAAACCCTTTTGGGGTTCACTTGCATAATATCTCCTTCAGATCAAGAGCTATCCGGAGCTATAACTGGATTTTTTTCCCCCTTTGTCAGGTCTCTCCTTCCTGGCCCTTCCTCTCAATTCACACCCGTTTACTGCCTCAAGGCCCAGCTCAAATATCAATTCTTCTCTGAAACGGACTTCCCCTTAAAATGTATCTATTTCCTCTAATTCTACTCAGTTCGAATATTTAGTCTGTGACACAGAACACATAGTGTCCTGAGTCATACTTGTTCACCTCCAGATCTCATCTCCCTCCCTAGATTATAAAGTCTTCAAGCATAGAGACCACACCTTGGAAAGAGCCGCTAAATTCAGCTACAAACACAGTGCCCAATGATGATTTGATAAAGGCACCCATTCCAGAAATACTTATTCTGCATCTACTACGTGCCAGGCGTAATGGACCCAACTCCTGCCTTGACCCGGCTCACAGTCGAGCTGCGTGAATGGACATATGCCCAATGCCATCCCATGTGGTAACCGATGTCCAACAAATTTCAAATAACCACAATCAGAATAAAACATGTGCCCTGAGAGGAGTCTCATAACATGTCACCAGGGATCTTTATCTACAAGGAAGAACACTGTTAGCTTCTCAAGGAATTTCCCCAGGGAAGGGGTATAGATATCTCAGGCAATCAGGCTTAGCTTAAACAAAAATGTGCAGTACACAGCTCTGATGACACAGTATTCTGAAAGAACTCTACCAAATCAAGTCTGATTCTTTTTGCCTCAACAATTGACCTTAGAGAACTTACACTTGACTGAAGCTCCTCTGCTCTCAGACAGAGGTCTCAACACATCAGCTACAATAGTAATAAATGAGTAATGGCAAAGCCTCACTGCTTTCTCACAGCTGCTAGCTTTCAGGGGATAAAAAAAGAAAAAAGAAAAGGAAAAACCAGTCTTCTGGGCCTTAATGTTACATTCTGAAAATTTTCCTTCATCTCAAATAATGAGACTCTTGGGAACACCAAGCTTGGCAAAGGTAAAATAATACATATGTTATGCTTTAGACAAGACACACAGCACAAATTGAGCGACTTTTGGCTAGAGCTTCCCTACTTGCAAGTCAAGTACAAAATCAAACTTTACAAGGTGTAGTTCTTGTGATTTCAACGTCCTTTCATCTCTGTTATTTCGTGTAATTTATAAAGCACCGCCACCTGTGGACTACGATTCCCCATTAGGCAGATGAGGACACAGAACCACCAGGCACGTAAGTGGCAAAACCAAGATCACACAACCAGCATAAGTGGGAACCAAAACCTAGGACCTCACTTCCAAGTCCGAAGTCTTTTTTTCTCTAACCTATGGTCTCAAAGAATGGATTAGAGGACAGAGCCCTTCATTGAACTGGCAATTCATTTTTTCTTGGGACGGTCAACGAATTAAAGAGAGCGCGTGACCTGTACCTCTTTAAGGCAGCCCATGAAGTTGTTGCTGACAGGTGAGCCTGGCAAGTCAGCGGTACTTGGGCTTCCTCCCACGTAGAAGAAGTCATCCGAGCCCAGCATGGTGTAGTCCTCTTGAGTGTAGCCCGTCGTGGTAAGTATGCCATCCACAGAGATCGTCACCTGGTGGAGGGACATAGGGACAAAAAAAATCCCAACAATGACTTTACAGTCCTATCAAAATCCGGTGGCTTCCCCTACCTGTGGCGTCACTTTCATTAAGATTTTTGGCGAGGTAGTCTTTCTAATTTGGCTTGATTTGGGTATGTGCAGCCAAGTTCCATTTTCTGGTCTGCCTTCCCTGCGATGCAAGCCTCCAGCATTCCTCTGCAGACTCCCAGGAGGCTTCGGGGGAATTGCCAAGATGAGCAACTTGCTCCACCCACTGCGCTCTTTACTCAGTCAGGCTAGAAAATGGAACCATCCTCAGACGACATCACTTGTCTCAGTTCATTAGTAAAATGATTGTTTCTGAATGATTGTTATTTATGGTGGTAGTGAGAAACAGCAAAGGAGACATTGGACAATGGGGTTTGTTAGGGTTGGTCTTTGGTGGTGGATGGTTTTTTTTCTTCTTTTTTCTTTTCTTTTTCTTTTCTTTTTTATTAGTTTCTTTGGGGGCTCACACCACGCTGACAAACATGCATTCGGGGAGGGAGGGAGAAGGGTCTCATTTTTGACACGTCATGGATGGTACATGCCATGAATTACCCCAGGACACCAACCCCTGCCCTCCCTTCACTGCCATCATCACCACCAAGAGAAGAAATGACCCAAAACCAAAAAGGCAACTCTAACAAAAAGATAGGAATATGAGGCATAATAACCGAAATAAAAATAATAATGCCCACAGGGAAGAAATAGCACCCACACGCCCAACATCCATGGAAGGAGCAGAGGGCAGAGAGAAAAGATGGGGCCTCAAAGCGTGCACACACCATACGCTGACACACCCATGCGAAAACTATCAGGAGCCAAGAGAAAAGGCAGAAGAGAAAGGGCAGGGAAGTGGGTAGGGGTGAGGAAAACCAAAGGGAAGAATCAAAATCCACTTCACACTTACATGCACTGAACAAAGTAGAACACAAGATGGAAGTAAAAACAAACAACCCCAAAAAACCAAAAGCAAAAACAATAAACAAAATCACTCAAAACCAAAGGGTTGTCTTTCCCCTGCCTGCCACCTCCCTCACTAAAAAAAAAAAGAAAAGAAAAAGTCCAAACCCAACCCCAAATTATATGAAGGATGAGAGGAGAATGAAGAAGAGTGGAGACAAAAATGAAGAGAGAGAAGAGCGTGGAACTGGGCTGATGATCAACAGGTTGTTAGTAATGAGAAGGAAAATGGGGAACAAACTCTGATGCCCATGGGGAAATCCACGAGACAGGAACATGCCATGCAGAGTCTGTACGGAGAACACACTGGCCGAGCTCCCTTTAGCCACGGTGGGGAGTAAGGTGAAAGCTGGGAAAGGAAGAATAGAGGAAGTAGAGTACTTTCCTCCCCAGATCACCTGTGGCAGCCGTGGCCACACCAAAGGGAAAGAAAAATGGGCTTCAGGAGTAGGGAGGAGGGAAGAGCAAGGAGGAAGAGTGAGAGGGGACAGGGAAACACAGAGAGAAGAAAGTCCTCAATAGAAATCCTGTTGTCCCTAGTCGGTAACTTGGAAGTTGCAAAATAAGAAAACAAAACAAAACAAATTTAGCTAAATGGGGAATCTTTTTTTAAAATGATATTTTTAGGGGGGGGGGAAAAAAGACAAACTGGAGAAAAGGAAACTGTCCCAACCAAACTTGTCCAAATACATTTCCAGGACAGGCACGTTCCCCTTCCATTTTTTTTTTTTTTCTTTTAACGAAAAAAGAAAGGCTTGCATTTAATCCAACAAAAAAAATTTTAAAAGAAGAAACGAGTCTAAGGAGGATAAAAGGGGGGTTTGGGAAGGAAAAGGGGGGCAACACACGGCAAACCCAAAAAAAGAGACAATAAGAATGATATCTACCAGACAATGTAGTTTGTTTACCATAGCGTGTCCGATGCCTGAGTGCTTTGCGGAAAAGGGGGAAGAAAGGAAATTAAAAATTGTGAACAGAACGATTGTTAATTAAAAAAACTAAAAACAAAGATGAGTCGTTAGGGTGTTAGTACATTAGTCGGTTAGTAAAATGACACATTGCATGAATGATCTTGTGTTAGTTTTTCAAAAAAAAGGCACCCGACACAGAAAAAGAGAGTGGGGAAGACAATGAGACCAGGACTCTATGGAAAACCTTGGCAGCCAGGGCAGAGCCAGGGAAGGAGCTGCAATCCACCCTGTCATTGAACTCCCCCTTCTTCCCAATACCGCTCAGACTGGACCTCACCCCAGTTGGAATTAGCATCATACTTACTTTCCAAGGGCTCTTCTGAATGAACACCATTTTCCCTTCCCACCCTCTAGTACATACACGGCCCACCTATCCTGAAAGAAAACACCCCTAATGTTTATCATTTCATGCGTAGATAGAGTGAGCTAAAACACCAATATTCCGGGGGCTTTTTTCCCCCATATCTGACTCTGACTACATGCATTGATGATTATGACTTCCAATAGAACCACAACAACGACAAATGTAAAGCATGTATAGGTTGCCTCTAGCATTGGAAGGCCACATGATGTAGCTTCTTCTGGGTTTCCATAGGTGATTAGAGATCCATGACTCCCTTGATTTTGTGTTGATGTGTGCGGCAAGAGGGAGACTTTCTCCTCTTTGCTTTCCTCTTGGTTGACAATAACTATGCTGTCCCAGTGCATCAAAATAGTTGGGAGTCTTCTTTATTTCCCAATGAAGTTATTATTTTGTTCTCTTTGCCAGAATGCTGCCCATTGGAATCGCTCTCTCCCCATTCCCCTTTAGCAAGTGCTTTTCAAGCTTTTAAGCAATTTCTTGTATGGATAACAGAGAGGACTAGCAGGTTAAACACAATTAACCAAGCCCTGTGATTTGTCTCCTCCATTTTCAAATGCTATGTGGCCAACACACCCTAAGCTGGGAGGCTGAGAGGCTGGCAGATTTGCGTTTGTGGTTTCACTGAAGTGGCATTAGAGGTAAAGCAATTTGCATGAGGGCCATGTTCAAGGTCACGGGTTTTAAAACAAGACCAAAAACAAACCCAGAGAAACGCATGACTACCTTGGTCCCTTATCCCAGTGACAGTTTGGAACAGAGAGTTCACACTCCTTCCTTTAATCAGAACCCCCAGGAAAGTAGCTGGTCTCGGTCCTGGCTTGTCTCAAAGGTAGAACCAAGACTAGATGACCAAGAAGGTAGAAATGGGCCAAGTTCTGCTCCATTTAGTAATGAATACTCCAGGAAACTCCAAGTAAGCATTCCTCAGATGAGTTTTTGCCACCGAAACCATTCGACCTTACCAAAAAAGTAGATGAGACAGTCATAAGCTTGTTATCAAATATTTATGAAGCAATTTACAGTTTAATTGAAATAGACAGGGGCTTCCAACCCCTTCAAACGTCTCCTACAGAACTAAAGAAGATGTAATAAATGTATTTTTAATGGGCAAAATAATAATCTTAGATAATTCAGCACTGGAAGGATTACATTTACAAAATCAACTCTGCTTTTCAGAGATTTCCGTCTCTTTCAATAAATTGCATTTGGATGCAAAATTCAGTTGGGATTTCAGTGAAGACCCATTTTCAGGGCACTATCTCTATGAGATTCATATTCCTTCTGCCAAGAAATGCCCCCCAACACCCTTGGGCCTCTGTCACTTTGTCCAGAACGGAGAGCCTTGCTTAGCAGCTTCGTTGGTGACAGACACAGTCACCTTCATAACAGAATAGTTGGCGTATAAATCGTGCGCATGTCACAGTGAATCTAGCACCCAGACCATGGAGGAGCTCATAATCCTTCTGGAACATAAGGTGCTTTGCATATTTAACCACCACACATGGCTGGGGAGGATGGCAATCACCATCTCACAAATGGAAACTGTGGTGTGGCAAGGTTAAATGATTTGTCCAAGGGCATTGAGGGAGCTGGGTCTTAGAACTTGGAAGAGAAACCCTCCAGGGTTGCTCTCCTCTGTTTGCTCTGACTAAAACAGCACAACCAACGTTTGAAGAACAGTTTCGTGTATCCCCCGACTCAGTTTAAAGGATGGAACTGAGGCCCAATTCTATTTTAGCGAAGTGTTTGTAGTAGAAACAAAAGTGAGCCTTTCTATGGCTGACTGGAATCGTTCTAGAATGGCAAGGAAGTGTACAGAGTGGGAGAGAAGCACAGAAACAGACCGGTTGGTGAGACTCATAGCCTGACCCTGCTCTCCCCTCTACTGACTGAAGCCTAACGGGGGTTACTATGCACCTGCCAGCCAAATGGCAAAAGGTCACATTTTCCTTTTTGGTCTGCATCTCAAACACATCGCGCCCTCCCATGTTAGCAAATGGAAAGTCGACTTGGGCCCTCTTGACCGCAGAGCTGAGCTAAGTATGGATGGGGGGTTATTAAAGAAAACACTAGCAATGGGATCATTTGGCCTTGGAGGAAAAACAGAATAGTGATTCAAAAATGTCCAGCCCATGGGTATTAAGATGACTGGAGGCTCTAAGACTTATGTGATTTGGTAATGTCACCGCAGATAGAAGAGAATCTTCGAACCAGGCAGCTTCCTCAACATACTTAAGCATTACAATGGGCGCTTTGGATATTGTGTGTTCCCGGGGCCTTGTGAAACTTCTCTGTTCACTTGACAATGCTAAGGAGTCGCCCTTTTATGAAATAGAAAACATACGCAAATACCTGTCCGTTCTTATGCTTTCATAGTTACATTAGAAGGCATTAAATCAATCACATTGCAGAAGAAAATCTGATAAGCACTCTCTGGAAATTCGCATAATGTTTTCTGATTAATAAAGGACGAATCCTGTCTAAATGGGTTTAATGACAAAATCACAAGGAGAAAAACCAAGTGCAAATAGCAACCTGGAAAGTGGCATCAGCACCGACCTTGACTTTTATAGGAAATGCTTTTCTTCATTGATGTGGGTTGGTGTGGTGTTACTATTATTACTGTCGTGACTATCATTACTCATTATGAGACTGAAAACAATGTCACTTGGCTAAGGCTTTCTGAGAGCATTGTCACCTGACGGAGTTGCCTACTTAGAATCGGCAAGCGATGGGAGTTCTCATGCCCGAACAGAACCAGGAAAGGCTGCTCCAAAGTTGATTTTTTTATTTGGGTCCTTCCACTTTCCAGGCCTCCCAGTCAACTGAAGAGCCTCGGAGGTAGAGACCGGGGCCATAAAGTAGGACCACCGCACCAAGGAACAGAGAAACAGAGGAATTCAGAAAGATTCCAGCTAATTCATTCTAAGGCTACAGGTTATCATAACAACAGAAAAAAAAATGAAAGCAGGGGAGGGGAGGGAAATTAAAAGGACAAGAAAAAGGAAGACTCTTTTTCTGGAAGGAATTAAAATCATGGCATCATGGCAACAGCTAACTTAATTAAAAAGAAAAACATATAATCAAAAAATGGGGAAAATCTAGCAAGCTACAAACACCATCTAGAAACAAAACACCATCCCTAATTGAATTTGACAATAATACAAGATTCCAACGTAATTAAGAAAATGATAAGAAGGAAAACAGAATAAAAGGAAAATACTTATAACTTTTATTATCTACACAACTGAATTTTTTTTCTGAAAAGAAAAAAATCAAGCGTAAGTGGAGAACTGAAGTAGAAGAAACATATTTTCACAATTTTTCCTCGTGAAACTGCAAAGACTGGGGAGAACGTTAGGCTTCAACAAACCCAAAGCTGTGTCTCTACCCTTCTCCAGCTTGTCCAGCACCTGCTTCACAAACCTCCGCCCCAGACACCCAAGAGGAGCCTCCGGGCATTCTCTCCCCTCAGCCATTACCTGCCGGAGGTTACGCGTGACTTTGACATCATGCCAGGCGTTGTCGTTGAATTTTCCATTCACTGGCTCCACGATGGCCTCAAAGGCCCCGGAGCCCAGGTTAATGACCAAGGAGACTGCGCCATCCTTCAGAGCCAGGTTGACATAGTCGGCCGACTTGCCCGTGTGCAGGATGAGCCCGTTACGCTGCCAGGTCTTAAAGGAGAGGGTGATTTCATCGCTGCTGCTCTGAATCGGGTTCTGAGACAGGTCGTAGCACAGGTACTCGGAGCCTCGGAAAGTGGCCACATTCTCCTCCCGGGCTGCGTGACAAGGAAAGAGGAAAGGAATCACGGTGTGACTGGCCTGAGTCCTGTGCATGCAAATACCAAGGAGCACATGGCCCCGCAGGGCAGGGCCCCCCGCCAGTGAGCTGCTCTCAGCATAAGCTCCCACCAACTCTTCTACCGCACCTGTGTCTAAGTACCAGGGAAACCAGAAGAGGCAGTAACTGCTGGGAAGCCATCTATCCTCACAAGGGTGGAAGACCAACACATTGGTGTAGAAGAGCTTGCTGCATTGCCTTCCCATTTTCCCAGAGAAAAAACTAGAGGGAAATTTTATGCAAAATGGTAGAGTGCAGTTGACATTGCTTTTGCTTCAGTGATGGCTTTTAAATGCTTGTCCAAGAGTGGGTGTAGAACGGATAATTAACTGCTCTGACAAAGGGTTCTTCAGCTCTAGGTACCTTTTATTGACCAATAACTAAAAATCAATTACCCTGAAAGATCCGGCTCTTATTTCCATCCATCAATAACCCAGCTAACTTTGGTTTCCATGGTAGAGTCCTGAGCCCAGTGGAATGTGACAGGGTTATTAAATAGGAGGTTGGACCTGCGAAGGTGATCAAGCAGATGAGGGAAAGGGGACAGAATGGAATTTGGGGATACGCTTTGACAAGACAGCCCTTTCCATTCAAAGGGATCTCTGCTCTGGGATCTCCTAATTTAGATGTCCATGGTCGGACCATCCTAAAGAACACCCAGGGTCAAGACAGCATTCCATTGGAGTATATATTCTCTTTCAAGGCCACACCCTGGGATCCTCTAATTCCCTATCCAAGGAACCCCTGGCCAGTTTCCAGGGCTTCTGCAAGACTCTGGACTGGATTCATTTTCCAACAGCACAGCATGCCGTTGGTGTGCATACCTCGAGGTTTGAGCACCAGCAATGGTGGATCACCTGCAGGGAGTTAGGCAGAGCTGGCCACGTGGGTATGTGCATCCACGTGTACTTATACCAAAGCCCTTGTGGATACAGAATGGAGCCAAAGGTGGAAAGAGGAAGGGGGCAGGTCACAGGCTGACAGCCAGAGGGCCTGGTTCTCCCTGTGCTCGCATTTCCCAGTGAAGAACGCTGAGGAATCCAAAAATTCTAAGTGTGCGCCTGGCTTACCAGGTAGTTTCCAAGGTGTATTTATCAAGGAAATGACATGTTTTATTTAATCATTTGTTGATGTAATTTATAATCTTTATAATTTCAAAACCTGGCATATGGACTTCCATTTGTCCCCCTGCCAGGCAGCCTAACTGAGAGTGGCCTACTGCACTTCGGGTTTGGCTAAAAGCTAATGAAATCACCTCATCATGAAAGGAAATGGGCAAAAATACAAGACTGGGTGGGCAGCTTCCCATTACAGACTGGGGGCTACAAAATAAATGGGGCAAGTTCTATTTTCTCTTCTAGAACTACACTTCAGCCTTAGTAACCAAAGTCAATTCTACCTCAACTTAGATCCTATCAACCACACAGCCCTTGGTAAGTCACTTCAGTAAAATAAATATATTCTCATGATTAGGTAGGAACTGTAGAGGAATCACTCATCATATGGGAGAGATGACCTCCCCACTGCAGACTATCTAAAATTAATTATAGCGTCATAATAGCCTTAAAACATGAACCTCAACTTCGTACTCCAGAGACTCAGAGATCAGGCTTGTTCTGTGTATTTCAGAGGGTCTCAATGATATGTGGCTACCTGCATATTTCTGTTTGCACGCAAGTTTGTGCATACATACACATACACACATGTACATGCACTGATATAAGCAAAAGGATCCTGTCCACATATGTGACCACAGGAATATATATATATATATGAGTAGGAATAACTACTTGGCACATAACCTATGTCCAATGCTTTTTACCAAAATAGCCAAAAAAATAAAATCATGGAGCAGCAATTTGATATCATCCATATGCTTGAAACAGATCTATCCAATCCCCTAGTGCCTTGTCTTTTGTTATGATTTCCCCTCATTTCTGAAGAAATGGCTTTGTGAAAATGCAACTGGATGAGCCTCTGTTCAGTAGGCCAGGAGGTGAGCTTGACCTAGAGTAAAAGACGGCAAATCAAATGGAGTTATCACCTTTAAACTCTTCTACAGATGCTGACGTGCACAGAGCCAACTACCACGCCTGTCCTCGGTGCCACGTGTGCTCCAGTAACGGGTGTCTTCTATAAACATTTAAGTCAGACCTTATGTGCCCAGTGAAATGAGATAAGTGAACAAGGAAATGAGCGCCTCTAAAGAGAGGCTTCAATTAATCACTGAGTAGCCTTCAGAGGGGAAAGGTGTGACACAGAACGGTAAGGCTCCAGGATGTCATTTGATGTGCTATATGGTGCTTAATATCTGTCATGTAGTTAAACCAAGGAGTATGCAAAAATAATAAGTTTTGGAGCTGATAAGGGGCTCTAGAGCTTACCTGATTTAACACCCCCCCTTTTTAATAAGGATGAAACTGACAACTAAGAATACATGCTGCCCAAGACCACACAGGTGGTGTTACTCTGGACTTTCGGTGCCTATATGGACTTTTCTCTAAATATTCTTTTACCTATCACTTTGGATGTAGCACATGTTCCTACTTTACTAAACAGCACGAATGATTCCATAGAGCCATGCATTAACTTACCAACCATCCCAAACCCTGGATAAATTGAGCCAGAAATTTATTTCCCCCCGCACCCTACATAAATCACTTACTCACCAAAAGTAACATTCCCCTTTTCTCCCTGAATTCTGGGTGTGTTCAAAGCAATAGAATTTGTTTTATGTGGAGGCCATATAAGAAAAATGACATCATTGTAGAGAAGAGAATATCAATAAATAAACAAGAAATAAAACCAATGTGAGAAATCATCTATGTAAATCACATGCATATTTATGCTAATCTCCATGCAAATTTACCAACAAAGATTTTATGTAAGCGCACGTCCCTTTGCAAGTAATCTAAGGAAAATGCTGTAAACGTACACAACCTTCCCTGTCTCTTCATTCAGTGATGACTCTTCTCAGTTTGCCTCTTCCCTAGGCTGGAGGAGGCTACCCCAGGCAGCATCACCCCAGATGCTCTGATCTCCTCCACATGTCAACATGTAAGAGACACCTGAAAGCTACCCTCCCAGTCATATTCTAGATAAGCCAAACTGTAATGCTTTCAATGCATGGGATAACTTCCTCCTGACTGTGTGGGGAGAAGAGGCAGTGACAGTGCATGACCGGGTCTTCAAAAGAGCAAATGAGGGGCGCAGAAGAAGAAAGAGTAAGAACCTTGGTGAAAGCGTTGCTTTACATACTCTCACAACTGATTCCTCCTATGATCCCAGTATGTCTTAATTTCCATCCAGTAGCCAAAGTTAAGCACTGTCTTATCACCTTGAAAACTATACTCAATTGACAACGAATATAACTGAAAGGCACAAAACTAAACAGTGACAAACACATTTCTAAGCCCATTCAGTTCTCCAAACTCTCCATAGCAAAATGTAATATTGCCCCAAATTTGCTTCCTATATTTAGTGTTGACACTGGGAAAGAGGTTGAAGAGATAATGCAGTCACCTTGTACATATTCTAACTAAATAGGTAGAGACAATGGACACGGGGGATTAAGTAACAACGTACACACAACAGCTTAGCCGAAAGCCCCAGCTTGGCAAGAGGGTACGCACTGACATGGCTAATGGACTGCTTAGGTCCACTTAAATTATATCACCCCAAAGTTTACAATCAATTGCGTAAGTGTTAAAATAAAAATGCTATTCTCTCCGCATGGAAAGCAAAGCTCAACTGTATGACAACAAATCATTTCCCCATTATTTGTAAGTGTCCAATTGATTAAACACTAGATGCAATCTAGGTATGTATAACCCAAGATTTTAAATCAGTATGTATAAGATATATAAAGTACTGATCTTTCAAAAGGTTTGTTAATCCAAGTACTATATATAAATAGCATTAACAAACATTTATCCAATTCTATTTTCCACTCTCTCCCCCCCCAAAAAAATCTAGCTAGTGATTCATATAATAATATCCCCATTTCTCTGAGAAATTGCAAAGCAGATTAAAATATTCAGTGTAATATGTTTTTACCATGCAGTCTAAGAAGTGTGGAGAAATGCATATCACTGTTTAATTGGGTCTGTGGTTTCTGAGAGCTTGATGTCTCAGGCACTGAGATCAAGAAATGCGGGCTTTATTCTGAAGGTTATGAGTAGCCACCATACAATTTTACTGAAAGGATGGACGGGGTCTGATTTCTATTTTTAAAAGATCACATAATCTTCTAAAAAAATTTTGCAACTCAACTTATGTTGAATGGAGAGGGAACTGAAAAGAAGAGGAAACTGAAGGCAGAGAGCCCCATTACAAGATGAGAACACAGGGGCACCTGAGTGGCTCAACCAGTTAAGCATCTGACTCTTGATTTTGGCTCAGGTTATGATCTCAGGGTCGTGAGACAGAGCCCCACATCAGGCTCCATACTCAGCGCTGAGTCTGCCTGTCGCTCTCCCTCCGCTCTTCCCCCTCTCCCACTCTCCCTCACTCATTCACAAATAAATAAATAATATTAAAAAAAAAAAAAGGTTGAGAACACATTTGAACTACTCTTCTTTTCTGGGGGTGCCGGACTGGTTCAACGTGGATGTTGATACCCTTCCCGAGGAAGGTTTGCCTTTTGCTGGGCAATAATGGAAGCAAACAGTTCTTAGGAGAGACAACACAGGAAACCGAAAGACAGAGGTACTGGCAAACCACAGACCACAGGAGGAAGCCAGAGTCTGCACACTTACGATCCAAATGCAGCCATGGAAAACCAAGGACTAGAGGTAAAAATTGAGGGACAATGATAGAACATGAGACATGAAAGTCCACAAGAGAGAATATGTCAGGCATGGGTAAAGGAGGATTCTAGGTCCATTTGCAAATACAGTGCAGTTTCTTATTTTTCTTCTTCTTATTTTTTCTTCTTATTTTCTTATAGCTTTGCCATATATCTCCAAATGCTTTCTTAGCCATTATTTGTAGTCTCTCAACACTCCGCAAGGCCACTTTGCTGGGCTGGGATTATGTCACCTGGAGGAACTGGAGGCACGTAGCTTAGATGCGTTACCCGAGACACTGAAAAGCATTCAGGCCAATTCCAAAACCTTAGTCCCCTGATTCCCATTGCATTACGTTTGCTCCAATGTCATACCACCACAAGAACTCAAACTCTCAAGCAGGTACCTAGCCCCCCGCCCCAACTCCCATCCGTTCCTACAACTGCAAGAAGTTCAAGGAGTCAAAAGCAGAAACCACTGAGTCCCCTCAGGCAGCAGGAGCCCAAGCAGAGAAACAGAGAGCGGGGCTGGCTTTAGCCCGGAATTCTTTAGCAGCAGCCTGGAGAAAGCCAAACTGGGAAGATCGCGCTCTTCACATCCATCAGAGGACCTTGGAAATGGAATTTTTAGACACCACTTGGAAGAGCCGATGAAAACCCCAACCCCTCTGGAGGGGCTGTAACCACTGGCCCTGAGCAGAACACCTGCTGTGCTCCAGAAAGGGAATACGAAGCCAGCTGCCCGAGGCTGCCCCTCAGAGACACAAGCAAAACCGCTCTCAGCTCTGAATGCTTTGTCCTTCAGCTGGCCTCTGGGCAGCAGTATGGCACCGATGCTAAGATGACCCTCGCTGGTTACCCTGGAACTCAGGAGGCACCAGAAGACAAGCGCTGCTACTGCCCTCACTGCCAGAAAAAGGGACAGCCTATGGTCCGGGGCCAGCCTGCTGATGCCTTTCCCCAGAGGCACGGACACAGCAGGGATGGACAACACTGTCCATCCTCCATCAGGGCAGCCGCCATGAGAGGCTTCAGGTTCTCCAACTATAAACCTCTTCTGGCCACTGCTTTCCAGGCAAAAGAAGAAAGAGTCCTGATGGTGATAAAAGCAGCCCTGAGCAGGGGGTAAGCAAGACAGAAATGAACTCATAGTGAAGTCCCCAATCCCTAGGGGATGCTGCATATGCACTCAATTCAGAAAGGTGCCTTGAGCTGACACAGCCATTGGGTAGTTTGCTGGTGAAGGTACACAGTATAAGGCAAAGTCAGTTTGTTCTTGCACGATTTTGTTCCCTTTCCATGCAACCTGCCAAGAATCCAACACCCAGAGCAAGAACTCCCACCTCTAAGGATCTGTGGGCACACGTCCAAGTTAGCGGTTGGGCTGTAAGATCATCATATTTGCAAAAACGAGAGAAAAACAGAAATCCTTTTACTAGAGCGAATTCTATTATACATCACCTAATGGGACTTTTTGCTAGAATTGGAGGAGGAACACGCAGAGTAAGAAAGGCAAAAAAACTGTGCAAGTTTAAGTGTCCTCCTGGTTCTTGCAGCCCCTTTTCCCTTACAGTGTATTTTAGGGCCAAAAAAAGCATTTGGAGAGATCAAACTGCAGAGCCATCCCCCAGGGGGAAACGATGAATCCTTTACCTGCCACATCTCATCACACAGGTATTTCAAAAGCAGAGTGTACCAGCAGACAGCAAATTGTGTTGCTATGAGCAATCCCGCACTACAAAAGAAAACACACAGGAAATCTGACCTCCCGGAGCCATTTCCAACCCTTGTCCTCAGACTCTCTGTGGGAAAGATGCAACAGAGAAATAAATGGACTTTTCCACGCTGCCTGGGTCACTCACTAGCCTGCAGATGCTTCTTGAAAGTGATGAGAAGGAAAACAGTAAATCAAGTTGTCACTTGGAAAATAAACAGCTAGCATCCTGGCGAGGGAAGCTGCCTCAGTCCACAAAAGAATGGCCTAGAAAATCACGCTTCACTGAAATCACTAGAAAGCTAATGACATCCTGAAGACAGCATTTCTCTCAATTGCATTACAATAAAAGTTAAATTTTCTGTTCATTTAAGGAATAAGGATTTACAGGTACCTGCTCCGTACCACTCAATATGCCCAGTGCTGACGGCATTCGAGCTGCACAGCAACCCCATGAACAGGAATAATTAGCTGATACTATACCGAAGAAGAGAAATGGTAAAGCTAAAACAACTCAAATGCCTACTAAGTGCCAGGCCCTGACCTAGGCTCACGTGAAACGGGGCGCCCTCCCGTAGCCCAGGGCGGAGTGGGACCGCGGACTCAAGGACTTGGAAGGTAATAATGAAGACGGACTTGGACAGACATGTTCTGGCAGCTACCTGATTCTATGAAACCTTAGCTCATGCCTTCACCCTTATTCTCTCTCCCTCGGTTTCCTGCTCTACAAAATGGGAATCACCAGAGTACATATTTCATAGAGTTGCATCAGTCAGATAAAGTCCATGGCCCAGATCCCAGGCACAGACTTGTTAGCTGTTGGCGGTGGCGGTAAGAACGCACACACAAACAAGTAATCACCATTCAGCATAGTAACTGTTTTGTAGGGGATATTGGCACGCAAAGAAGGGATAAATAACCCTGAGTGTTAGGGAAGACACCACACAGAAGGTCAAACTTAAGCTGTGTCTTGAAGTATGAGTAAGAGTTCACCATACAGAAGAGGGATGAAATTCTAGTTAGAAGAAACAACATATTCACTGGTACAGTCACCAGAAAAGCACAGGGTGTTCATGGAATGGTGAGAAGTTCAACGCGTAAGGGGCAGAGTAACGGACACAGGAGTGCAGGCTCCGGATGAGGCTGGAGACTTACCTGCCCTATCTTGAGGCGCTGGGGATGGAGGATCAGTGGAGGAGAGGAAAACTGATGCTTGGGAGTGGCACAACTATGCCTACCTTGTATTGGGGTGGACAAATTGCTAAAGTGATAAAGAGGGATCCAGGAGACATCTCTAAGGTATAATGGCTGTTGCCAAGAAACCACAGCCTGAGGTGTAGTTGTGCTGCATATGGCTGCCTACCCACTTAAAATAAATAGTATATCCTCTTAAACTGCTGGTGGGAATGCAACTTCCCAATTTTCCAAATTTCCACTTTGGAAAACAGTGTAGAGATCCCTCAAAAAATTAAAAATAGAGCTACCCTATGACCCGGCAATTGCACTACTCGGTATTTACCCCAAAGATACAGATGTAGTGAAAAGAAAGGTCATATGTACCCAAATGTTCATAGCAGCAATGGCCACAATAGCCAGACTGTGGAAAGAGCCAACATGCCCTTCAACAGATGAATGATAAAGAAGATATGGTCCATATATACAATAGAGTATTACTTGGCCATCAGAAAGGATGAATAGCCAACTTTTGCATCAACATGGATGGGACAGGAGGAGATTATGCTGAGTGAAATAAGTCAAGTCAAAAAGAAGTCAGTTATCATATGGTTTCACTTACTTGTGGAACATAAGGAATAACATGGAAGACATTAGGAGAAGGAAAGGAAAAGTGAAGGGGGGAAATCGGAGGAGGAGATGAACCAGGAGAGACTGTGGACTCTGAGAAACAAACTTAGGGTTTTAGAGGGGAAGAGGGTGAGGCGATGGGTGAGCCTAGTGGTGGGTATTAAGGAGGGCATATTGCATGCAGCACTGGGTGTTATATGTAAACAATGAATCTTGGAACACACATCAAAAACTAATGATGTATTATATGGTGACTAATGCAACATAATAAAAAAAAAATAATCACTGTAAATGCTGTACATTTTATTTCCACTTAACCACCTCATCTATAGGAGCCAAACTATAATTGTCTCTTCTACCACAGGCTTTTCATTTTAATTTTGGGTCAATCACACATGAATTGAACACAAACAGTACACTCTATTCCCCTGTCCCTACAACTCCACAAGAACATTTCCTCCCCATTCTCCAGTACAGAGTGTTTTGCAGTAACACTTGGACCTTCTCTCCTTTATTCCTCCAAGGAGAGAAGTGGTTCATCTGCTTGGTGACAGAGTAAGGGTCTGACACCCATAGGTCCACGTTTCTTAATGAGGCAGTCACTATTCCCGCGTGTCCTGTCTTTCTCTCTCCTGCAGATGTACCCTTCCTCCAAGGACTGAGTTCTCCTCTACGTTCTCCCATGCAGCAAACCTATCAGAGTGGACTCTGCCCCTACAGAAGAAGGCCTGTGCTTTTCTAGCTCTTCTCCCTAGGGCCTAAGTGGTTGAGTTTAGCCCATCGGGAAAATTACAAGGGAGCCCAATTTGGCTGCAGATCAAAGCCACATTCTCTAACACAGCTCTACCAGCAAGAAAACTGGTGTCTGGATCCTTGACCTGACCACCAATTTGACTCGTGTCTGTTCTTCAATGGATTCAGAATGTTATGGCTGTACAACCCCTGACAACCAGCCCTTGGATTGCTTTCATTCTACGAAGAGAACTGACACATCTGGAACCACACAAGGTCAATGACAAGCAAACATATCAATTATAGCAATGACTTTAAAGCCAGCTCTATGCCACAGTGCTTTACGAAGATACATTTCTTGAAGTTGCATAGAGGATACAGGTGATTATAATGGAGAAGAAGTTAACTCTGGTTGCTCCACTGGAGATAAGTGTTAGATTGAGATCTGAAGTTTGGGGATAAAAAAAAATACAGAAAATACACACACTCACAAATCTACATACCCCCTTGGACCAGTCCAAAGAAAATAATCTAAATGTTTATGTTTTCTTTTCAACCCGCTTCTTTTTCAAAGTTACACAATAACTAGGGCAAGTGTACTGGAGTACCAAAGGCCTTTTTGTGAGACTATAGTCCACGGACTTGATGAGAACCAAAAAAAAATTAGTAGGGATGGGGGCACCTGGGTGGCTCAGTCGGTTACACATCTGCCCTTGGCCTAGGTCATGATCGCAGGGTCCTGGGATCCAGCCCCACATCGGGCTCCCTGAGCTCAGTGGAGAGTCTGCCTCTCCTCCACTTATGTACTCTCTCTCTCTCTCTCTCTCAAATAAATAAAATCTTTAAAAATATTAGTAGGGACAAAAGTTGGAGAAGAGAGGATGGAAGACTGTAGTTCTGACACAAACAGAATTAAAAACAATGAGAAATACCCACCGGGATTCAAGAGCAGGAAGCAGATCATCTAAAATGACTTTTCTTCTTACACTGGCACATATACTGACCCTAACCGCTACCCAAATTAGATACTCACTGTATCTACACATATTGTTCAGAAAGGAATAGTAAAGTCATGAAAGGTTCACAGAATTTGAGAAAACTCATACGGATATTAAGATATTTAGAAGCCGAGTGCCTGGGTGGCTCAGTTAGTTAAGTGTTTGACTCTGAGTTGGTGGTCTCAGGTCACGATATCAGGGTCATGAGATCAAGCCCTGTGTGCAGCTCCACACTCAGCAGGGAGTCTGCTTAAGATTCTCTCTCTTGGGGTGCCTGGGTGGCTCAGTTGGTTGAGCAACTGCCTTCGGCTCAGGTCATGATCCTTGAGTTCTGGGATCGAGTCCCGCATAGCGCTCCTGGCTCCACAGGGAGTCTGCTTCTTCCTCTAACCTTCTCACCTCTCATGCTCTCTCTCACTTTCTCTGTCTCTCAAATAAATAAATAAAATCTTTAAAAAAAAAAAAAAAAGATTCTCTCTCTCCCTCTCCTCTATCCCTCCCCTCCTGTCACTCTCTCTGTCTAAAAAAAAAAACAATTAAAAAAAAAAAGAAGATATTTATTTATTTTTTTTTTAAAGATTTTATTTATTTGTCAGAGAGAGAGAGAGAGAGAGCACAAGCTGGCAGAGTGGCAGGCAGAGCAGAGGGAGATGCAGGCTCCCTGCTGAGCAAGTAGCCCCATGTGGGACTCGATCCCAGGACCCCGGGATCATGACCCGAGTCGAAGGCAGCCGCTCAACCAATTGAGCCACCCAGGCGTCCCAAAAAAGAAGATATTTAGAAGCAATCAACACAGGTCTTAAAACCCATACGAACTTTTAACAAATTTATTTCTGCCAAATCTTTCACCCAAGACGAAAACAAGAATCCACCATAACCAATCATCACACTGGCATCAGAAGAAGATGCTCTAATTGACCTCTGGCCTCAGTGGGCTGTCATCTAAATCATCATGTTGGTGAAACTAACCAACTTCAAGTACCCAGAGAAAATAAGACAATTTGGTATTATGTGAAACTTCCTACAGACATTTCAGGAGCTCAAATAGTTTCTGTTCCTAGAAGAGGAAAGGTGATCCAGAAACTGCCAAGCTATATCTGAGTGATCAACAGGGAAGTATAAGGTGTTAAAGATTTTTACCTAATGTTTCCTTCACTCAGCCCAGAATATATAGAGAATAATGAACATAAATCAGGGAGTGGCCAATAAATTTTACCTCCACTAATTCTCTCACAAACACACACACACACACACACACACACACACAGAGTGATAACTAACCATAATATATTACAGCTCTGTTCGTATGTAACAAGAATAGAAAAACACAGAAGCAATCCTCACATTAATTTCTGGTAGTGTTTACTTCTGGAGAGGAAGAGAAGAAATGGAACCAGAGATGTACTGAAATAATACTAAGCCTTTACAAAAAGGGTATAAAGCAAAAATGGCAAACATTAAAATTTGTTCATGCTGTGGAATAGCTAAACCAATGTTTATAATACCCTCTACTACAGGGACTACACGTTTGCAATATTTCATGCTTTTTATTACAAGAAGTGAAATCTTTGCAGATGATGCTGATGAAATACCTAATGGCTCAATAAATCTCAAATGATTCTTTGTTTATTTTATACGTTGATGTCAACTCTTCAATCATCTCTTGTGAGCACCCGTTTTTTCATGTTTTTGAAATCTCCCACATACCCCTGAATGTATTAAATAAAGACATGTGGCAGTAAACTGAAATGCAGTTGAACCGATCCCAGTGACTCGAACATCACCCATTCTTCCTCCGGCCCCCTTGCTGCCTTCCCCACTCCCGGAGGCCCCACTGTTCAGTGCACTGACATGACAGAGTTCAATCCGGCTTCCTAAGCACGAAAGGAGGAAATGCTCATGGGAGCCGAGGAACAGAGAACACCTGAATTTGTTACTGAGGGAGCACTCAACGTCAAGTGCTGAGATGAGACCCACGGGAGTTCAGGGTATGTCACAGTGTATCTACGCAAGCTTCCCAACCCTGTCCCCCCACCCCCCCCACGGCAGAATACAACCATCCTAGCTCTTTAAGAAAATCCCCACAGAGAAACCTGAATCTGTGCCCATGCCTTTGGCCTCCCCCTGCAGCCAGCAGCCTAGCCCGGTTCCTCCTTTGTTGGCACTGTGGCTCTAGCCTACAAGTCTAGACAGAGGGGCTTGTTAAAAGGCCTTGGAGTCAATGCCTGGACAAGATCAATAAGGCTTTTTATGACACAATGAAAACTTTCTATTTTGTTAAATTGTGGCTAATCTACCACTTCTGCAGTACTTCTTAAAGCTTTCAGTGCTGAACACTACAGCCCAGGTGATTAAAACCCTGTCCAGAGACACAAACTGGGGAACTTTGCCAATACAGAAGTAAAAATCCTAGAAAATGTGCCATGACTTCTTATTTATACCTAGGTGTGCATCTCTTTTTCCTCCCAAGAAAATGACCGTGCCAATGGAGGAGATGGGGGCGGGTACTGATAAAAATGAAAAAACTGCCCTGTTCCAGGGCTCCCAGGAAGAAAGGGACAATGCCCCGGGTCTAAAGTAATCAAAATGAAAGAATCCGAACCCAGGGGTGGATGAAAATGGGTTATGTTGAAAGGGGATGGCAAGGGTAAGTTCACTAAAAATGTTGGCAGACTTAAAAATCAAGTGATCATCTGTTGAAGGGCATTTTCGTTCCTTCCACAGTTTGGCGATTATGGCCATTGCTGCTATGAACATTGGGGTACTGTGGACTCTGAGCAACAAACTGAGGGTTTTGGAGGGAAGGGGGTGGGGGGTTGGGCGAGCCTGGTGGTGGGTACTGAGAAGGGCACATATTGCATGGAGCACTGGGTGTGGTGCATGAACAATTAATCTTGTAACACTAAAAAAATAAAATAAACATATTTGGGGGAAAAAAAGAACTACAAAAAAAAAATCAAGTGATCAGAATTAAGAAGCTTAAATAAAGGAGAAAATCTTCAGTGACAGCAAATTCAATTCTAGTACCAACAGTGAGTGTAAAGCTATAATAAAGTGTTTACTTCACTATTAACATTTCTTCATCTCAGACTATTAACAGAGCCTTTTTTAGTAGAATATTTTTTGCCATAGTATAAAAAGGGAAATAAACATTTATTAAATAAATAAACATTTATTTATTTAATAAACATTTATTAATATTTGGAAATAAACATTTATTAAACCTTTATAGAAAGAGAGGCCCAATAAAACAAATACTATCTATATTTGACAAAAATTAACCAAGACCTGTTTTGATTATTTAAGATACAAGAGTTCACAACACTTACCATAAGTACCAATGTATTATTAATAGAGATAACATATCTGCGCTCGCGTGTCACCTGAAAGAGAACCTTTTCCACTGGGATGACTTTGTATATTTCTTGTTCAACTCTCACAAAAGCCCTGTGAAATAAAATTTTACCAGCCCCACATTACGGATGATAAAATGGAGAGTCACAAGGGGTGACATAACTGCACACTGCCAGAGCTAATAAGAAGTAGATCCAAAATACAAATGAAGGTCAACTGGCTGACCCCCAGGTCATGCTGCCTCCTGGTGAGGGCTGGCTGGGTATCCTTGCAAAGACCTCTGTCAACAGTATTCCTATGGGAGATGAGCTATTCATTTCTTTAAAAACAACAACAACAACAACACACATTTGCATAGCATGCATGTCATATTTTCCAAACCACTTTCATGTACATTATCTAATTTTGTAAAGCACCCTTCTGTAGCTTCTATAGGAACCTCTATCTGCCCAACAAAGCTAGGTTTTCAGCAAACATGGAGATGAACTACCCACACACTTTGGGATGTGAATACAGATTGTAAGAGCACTAAGAAACATTATAGGAATTCTATACATTTGCAACACTGGAAATATATAAATACTAAAACAAAAACCACTGAATTATGAGAGCATAAATAAGGAAATCCACTTTTGACGCACTGAATCTAAAATGGAAACTCTCCTCTGAGTCAGAATGATTCACAAACCATGTACGGATGCTACATCACCCCCAACAGGCTCACTGAAGCTCCAGGGCCAGACAGCTGGACTTCAGGTTAGCACGGCAAAGACTATAGTCAGAAATATGCTCAGAGCTTGCAAGAGAGAAAAAAGTTAGTTGACTTATGATCAAAAAGAACACAAAAAACTGAAATTATAAGACTCTGAAATAGACACGCAAGGTTGGTTATTTTTGTAGCTTGTATAGCCATTTATACAATGGATATTTATAGCTCTGATGTCAACAAAAGCAAAATCCTAACCTTCTCCAGCAATACTAGTTAAGATTTATCAGTGACATTTTTCTAGCCATAGGTTATGATAAAATGAATAATTTGGATAGCCCAACTGTACAGAAGACACTGCATAGAAGATTCCAGACTTAAAGTTAAGTTAGGATATATGTACATAACACCAGTTGGTCAAGGTTTCTGACCACACTTTGTTAAATGAATGAATCAAAACAAAAAGTAAGGAGATTTAGGGTACACTAAAACACTGTCCAAGACTTAAAAATACAAAGAAGCCTGGTAGCTCATTCCTGCCAGATGTGGTGAAATCCCCATGTAGGTGTCAGCAAAGATGAATTTCAATATGGTGGCATTGAAGTCTAAGCATAAGCTGACTGAATCTCATTCTCTGAATTAAAGGACCAAAAACTAGCTTATCTCTTTTCAAGAGTCACCATATCATAAGAGATTAACTATACCAACTAATAAATATATGACTGAGACAGATATCAGAATACCATTATCATAATTCACAATGAAAAATCATCATCAAAAAATCCTTTCATCCACAGACTTGGATCCAAACATTGGTTACCAAACATTGGTCTTAGGTAAAGTTGTCACCAATCGTGGTACAATCAGGAAAATACAGACACTTTGGCACATTTTTTTAAATAAAAACTAAATTTACGCACTATTCATTCATGCAACAAATATTTATGTAGGATCTACTTTATGCTGTGCTAGGCACTGAGAACATGGAACTTTCAGTCTACTTCTTTCTACTTTTTTTTTTTGTTTTGGAATTTCCTGTCTTTCATAACATGATGCTGATGACAGATGAAATTTGTTAATGTCATTAATTGGCAAAATAAAAAGTAGTGAACACTATTTTACCCCTTCCCTTTTCTATAAAAATTTTACTTGTCAACAAAATCCAAAAGTTGGAAGAACCACTGAACTAGAGAATCTTTTCTTTGTGTGTTCTCAGTTGGGTGTTCACTGAAACATGGCACTCCCTCAAAAAGGGGTTCACTAGGCACTTTAAATAGAGTAACCAACCATCCCAATTGGCCTGGGACTGAGAAGTTTCCCAGGATATGCGGCTTCCTGTGCTAATACGGGAACAAACCTTGTAAAACCAGAACGGTTTTCTCTACATGGGTCACATATCAGAAGGTTAAAAAAAATAAGCAGATCAAATAAAAACTCTCCATAACCTAGAATCATTGACAAAGAGAGAGTCTTGAATTAATCGGATGTTTCTGTTAACTGTGAATTTGTGACCATTTCAAGCTTGACATTCTGGTTTTTAAAGAACAAATAATCATATTGACAATATAAGTAGTGTATTCATCGCTATGGCTTATTACTTTTTATGAACTTTAAAGTCTAAGAATAACCTAACCCCCCTTTGAGGATTCAGAAGGTTCTTCGAGATTTCATGCTACCTTACAGCCATCTAGCTCATCATCGATTATCACTGTATGCCACTATGAATAAGCAGCTTTTGTTTGCCAATTGTTTGAATTTGGGATCATAAGTGTCCTCTGCATTAAAAGTAACTACTTAGGCTGTATGGAATGATTTATGCAAATAGTGGTGTTCCCTTGAAAACTGTTAGGATAACTTTCAGGAATAGGCAAAACTTCATAAAAGCTTCAGAATTGCAGCCTCTGGTGCACACAGATTTGACACAGAAGCTTTCAGCCTGAGTGCTACTCATTCTTTCTTCCCTCCCTGCTACCCCACTATCCACACCCCACCACCTAAGACTACCCACCTGCTGGGGCCTTTGGAGCACCACTTTACAGAAAGGCGACACTGCCCTGCTGCTCTCAACTGAAGGAGAAAAGTAAGAAGACATCATAAAAGAAAGGGGAAGGAAAGCAACTAGTGCTTGCTGTTCCTCCACTCTACGCCTAGCACAGAGAGAGGCCCTTTACAACTACACTGTGTTTTCAATCCTACAGTGACCTCACGGAGTAGGCATTACCACCACCATTTTACCACCACAAAATGCAGACAGTCCCTGAAATGCGGTGACGGTAATGCTGCCAGCTACCATTTTTGAAGCTCACTGTTTGTCGGGGACTTTAGCTCTGGCTTTGTACTATGCAAATAATATTTCATATAATCTTCACAACAACTTACTTAGGTGTCATTACCTACAGTTTTCAAAGAGGGAAGCTGAGATTTAGGGGTCCAAGACTATCTGATGAGAGTAACGGTAATTGACAATGAGGGAATTTAGAACAAGGCTAGACTTGGGTCTCACTTCAATCTCATCACTCCTCCCAATGCAGTGTTAGACTTTGTATAAAAGTCTCTGCCTTGGGATCAGGAGCTGAGAAACTACTGTGTGATATTCCAGGGGCTCTGTGCTGGCCGGTCTGGAACCTCTTTGGTGACTCTCTCAAGTTGGCTAGGATCTAGTCATCTCCTTGTGGTTCCATTTTCAATGGCAAGACAGTAGAACTACAAGTATCCCGTGATAAAACACCCTCCTTGGCCAGCAATATCTACCCAAACTCCTCCTTATATGCAACCATTACTGTGCTTGGCACCTGTGAGAGCAAAGAAACACAGCTGACTGACCTTGTGTTGTTTGAAGCCTTTAGGTTACTCACTCGTTCATTCATTTATTCATCCATTTAGCAAACATGTATTGGGAGCACTTATCATGTAGTAGGTTGATAGTGAAAAAAGAAGAGTTCCATCAGATTTCTAGCACGTCACATTTCTAAGTATGCTAAGGTAAAGAGTATCCTTAAACCAGCTCATTATGAAGTGTGAACAGGCTTTAATAACACATAAAGAATTATGCAACTCAACGGTATTATTATCCTCTAATTTTCTTCTCTTTTTTTTTTCCATTCCCAAAGACATTCACCACTTCTTTTAAAGCTCTGCAGTATGACATCATGAATTTCCTGACAGACAGGCAATATGGATGTGTTCCAAGAACTTTGACTTTGGGTCTACATCAAGGCACTTAGGGGAAAAAAAGAAATTAACTGGTTTTCGCACCCGTGTCCAGGGAGAGAGATGCTCCTTACTCCTACTTTGCAGGTGGAGAAAGGTAAAATCCAGTTAGTGATGGAAAGTACTTTTAAAATCGTATTTTCTACTTCTTTTTACAAGCCTAGCATAGTTTTTCTAAAGGAGTTATCAACAGCGCCAAGACCAGAACCCAGGTTTTCTGATTTTTATGCGAGTTTTTATGTGAGTTAGTTCCAAAGTAACAATGGGGGGGGGGGGTCGGGGAGACACAGGAGCCCAGTAACTATGGGGACAATTTCAGAAGCATGGCCTCCAGGACGCTGGATGCCTAATTCCCAGGTGCAAGTCCAGTCTCCCAGGCCTGCATGTGTGTCTCGTCCAAATGCACATTTACATCCATGTCCCAGGGTCGCCAGAGTTAGCACTGGACAGCATCCGCCCCTGGAGAAGGGCTCTGGGTAAGGAGGACGCTGCTCAGTGTTCACATGGCTAAGCCACTCACTTGGGATGGGTTGCCTTTTCTACTCTTTGAGCTGCTTTTTCTCAGTGGAGACTGACTTCAGGGAGGGAATTCTGCTTAATGACTCCAATGCAATCTCCTGAAGGCTTTATCAGCAGTGCACAGCCCTCCTCTGACAGCTGACCTTTCTCACTGTGCTAAAGTCCAGGGAAAAACAAAAGCACCAAAACAATTAAAAGCAGTAAAAGGGGAGGGAGGAGGGAAAAAGAAATGCTGGGCTCACGCAGAGCAGCAACATAGATATTTTTAAAAAGAAAAGAGAAAGAAAAAAGGAGGAGAAACAAAAGACAAACCGAGACAGTGAAGACGGACAAGCACAAGAAGATAGGATTCTCCCAGTCATCTCTATCCCTCTTCCTGATGGCTGCAGAAGGCATGGGAAGGCTGTTAATATATCTGAGAACCATGCTGGGGAGGGAAAATGAGAGGACAAGAAAAGGAGAAGCTCTGGCATGCAGTAGCTTCTGATTCATAAAATGCCTCTCCACTCTCCATGAGCCCTAGAAGGCGTTCCAAGTGGTACGGATGCTCTCGACCTCAGGTGCTCTCTGAAAGAGAAGCTCCTCGTCCCAATGACACAGATGAGCCCGCCACCTGGCCACGGCCTCCTACCTCCTCCTCCGGGCCCTCTGCGAGCGGGGACTGCCCTCTGGAGACCCCAGAAGCACATTCCCCACTTGGCAAACTGCATCCCTTTCTCATCTCCTTGACATATGTGGATAACTTCTACCTGATATTGACATGAACCATATTTGGGGAGATGCATACACGCCCATTCCTCTAGCGAGGTCGCAGCATCCTCAGCAGTTTGCTCTCAAATTATAAACAAATAGACATGTCTAAAGGCAAAAAGGAAAAAATTTTTTTTTAAGTTTCGATACTTGTTTTAACGGGAAAAAAATCATGACCTATCATCCCTTTAACTCTCTGGACAGTCTAAGAAGTGCCCATGATGACTGTTTTCTACAGATGTGTGAAAGAAAGGTTTCATTTCTCTGTCTGTGTCGAATATGAAATGAACTATACAGACATGGGTGCTTTATCACAGTTGGGGCTCAGTGGGTAGAGAGGTAAAGGAGACCTACACACCCCAGTTAGAATTCATCATGATTTAACAAGCTTCATAAAGGGAGGTGAATTTGAGAAGAGTTGGGTAGTGCTGCAGGTCAAGGTCCTTGTCCCAGAAATCCCAGTGGTTTGCTTTTCACTCGCCATTCGGCTGCACTGTTTAGTAATAATGGCGGCAACCCATTCTGGAGAGTTGGCCCCATGGCATGCACCATGCTCACCTCCTTGCTTCGACATCTCATGGAACTATCACAGCTCTGAGAGAGGAGCTCTGTAGCAGCCTCTGTTCTACTGATGTGAGGGTTGAGATTTTCTTACCTGTTCACAGTGGCTCAGCTGGTAAGAAGCAGTATTGGGGCTCACAACCAGGTCTGGATGACCTTTACCACTGTCCTGCATTGCCTCACCAGGTAACCCCAAGCCTCATACACACATGCAGCAAGATGGAGCTCCTGATGCCCCATCGGAAGGCTTGAAACCCAGTTCAGCCTCCCAGGGACGCAGGCCTGGGGAAGTTCCAAAGCTGTGGCTGACTGTCAAGCATCATTTCTCCTTCACTTTCTGTGGAAGAATTAACCTGTGTCCTGACAGTCCAGAAGGAAGAAAAGCTCCCTTTCAGCGCCTATGTCTAGGGTCTATTTTGTCCAACTCCTTCCCAGATGCAGCAATCTCCGCTAAGTCCGAGAGGTTCTTGCCTCCCTAGAGGGAGCAAGAATGTTGCCAGTGACCTTCCTTTGGCACAGGATATCAGCAACCCTGGTCTTGTATCAGTACAAACTGAATTTAAAAAAGAAAAAGAAGACCACAACCCCAGCCTCCCTTAACAAAGCAGAGTGCAGCCTGACATCTTACTGAGATCAATATCCTTTGGAAGTGGTGGGGCATGAAAGACGCAAGTCCTTTGAATCACAGGACTGATATTCCATCACTGATGGAGCTTGAGTAAGAAAAAATAATCCCTCATGCTTTGCTGAAATACAGGCACTACCTTTTTCTTATTTAGAGTCTTCATAACCAGAAGAAACTTTGGGGGCTCCTTAGTCAAATGCCTTCATTTTATGGGTAAAGAACAAGAAGCCGAAGGGTCCTGAGATTTTGCCCCGAGTTTCAGAGCTTGTGGGATGCAGAGCCAAGGCTCTAATACCATCACGGGACTCCCAGGCAAGGGATCCACCCCACCCCCAGGTGGTCACGTCTTGCATCTCTCCAGTTCTGCCCTCCCAGACTTCCTCTCTGTCCTCTGAGGACGGCACGTGCAAACTCAGCCTCTACTGACCCTGAGACCTTTCTATGAAATCTTGCCTACTGTGCTTCCCACACTCCTCCAGGGATCAGAGCTGTGGCTGTCCAGGGCTGAGTAACCCCTTCCCTGCCGCTCTGCAGGAAGCGCACCAGCCCCCTGATGCCCAGTGTCCCAGGCTCCTCCTGGAAACAGGGGGCAGGTGGAAGCATGTCCCCCAAGTGCAGCATTCAGCACTTGGGCCCTGCTTCTGTGCAGTAGACCCTCTCGCCAGGTCAGCTATAAGCCGAACTGCTCAACAGAAAACCTCTTCCGTCTCCTCCTCCACCCACATCCTTTATTCTACCTCAAGTGTTGAATAAGCACCAAAGATCATTTTATTATGTTAGGGATATAACAATTACCTCCCCACGTGAGAAGGATGTGCACTTCTTTAAGGAGGGGGCATTGCTCAGCCCAATGGAATCAAGCCATAGCAGTGAAATTGCAAAGCCACCGGAAGGGTTTGTTTTTTTGTTTTTTTGTTTTTTTGTTTTTTTTGGTTGGAGGTACTCCACGGAGTCCCTCAAATTACATCTCCTAGCAACTGCCAATTCTGACTCTGCATAATGCTTGCCCTGCCTCCACTTGGGGTAGAGAAAGCATTTTGACTATTCAGCTACATATGAGAACAAACGAAATCTGCAGGTGTCAGCTTTCAAGCACAGCCCAGAGAAAATCCAACATCAGGCTGCAAGCCAAGGAGAGGGCACAATAATCAAGGATTCATTATGTGTCCACTGGGTGCCTGGCCCTCTCACCGAAACCTTTCTGATCATATCCTTATAATTTCCCTAGTTGTGTGGTGCGGGGCATTTGTGCCAGTGTAGAAAATGGTGTCTACTCCAGCCAGTTCTTGATGCTCTCTGCATAAAGTCAGGGATTCGGAAACATGTCAGCAAACAAGTCAACTGACAATTTGGGAGTCATCCCATGTTGGTGGACGAAAAGATATTTTATACTTTGGACACAGCCACGGGCCTTTCTTAAGCCAAAGCTACCCCTTTTTGAAATAACTCTTCTTCTATGCTAGAAAGAGGGAAGGGTTAATAATCAAGGCCACTGAAGAATTCTAATAAACAAAACCATAAATTCTCATGAAATCTGAATTCTGTAGGCTAGGAGTAAGGAAAACACGGAATTAACATACAGAATATATAAAGAACGGCAGTGCCGACACATTGCTCAAGCTCTGCAGTGTAGACAGAATCCCATCTTTCCTTAGAAGTCACCTGATTTTTCATCACATCACTTAACTTCTTTAAGCTTCAGTTTACTCATCAGCAAATTAAAAATAATAATAATGTGTAAGTCCTAGACTTATTGTGGAAACTAAATGACATAATATATGGAAATCCTTTAGCACTGTGCCAGGATCATTAGTAAGTAATTAATAAGTGGTAACACTTAACTATCAGCAGCTTATAAAAAAATTACACTTTAAATCTTAAAATAAGCGATATCAGCCACTTCAAATGAGTTTAATGCAAAAAAAGCACAACAATTTCTAAGACAAAGCTTCTGCCTTGCAAAGTTTACAAAATGAAAACATGGAAAGGCTGAGAAATACAAGGACCAGAACCTTTCGCCCACAAATCGTGCCATCTCTTGGCCTTGCCAGGGGAGAAAGGTTTGTTAACCCCTCAAGTGTGCCTCCCTGATTCTGTGCTCCAATCAGTCTGCACCCACAGTGTGCCTGCCCTCTTTGTACCACTAGAATCAGCAGTGTGGGTTATAAGCTATGAGAGAGCAGAAAAGTCAATGGAAGACCATTAGTCTTCGGAGAACTCCTTTCCAAAGCTTAAGATTGCTTTGTGGGACCAAAAGGAAAAGAGGTATGTCCCCTTGGGGAGTTCTATGCCTCTAATGCCTCTGGCCATTATGAAAGGATCACAAGACAAATTGGCTGAATTTCACATAATAAAGTGCTTCCGCTCCAGAAAATATCACAGAAGGTATGAGATACACCAACCCATCCATTCAATACTTCTGCCATCACTATTTTGAAACATATGTGTTTACTATCCGAACTCATGCCTGGGTCTGTGTTGGGGAAGAGTTGAGAGAAGCGGATGCTACTGGAGAGGTGGTTCAACCTGAGACATACGGGTCATCCAACATTTCCCAGTAATCACTCACTCAGTGGACCACAGCCCCAACCCGTTCTGCCCCTTAACTTTACGGAAATAACTTCTTTTATTGCCGACCACAAAAGTCTTATCTCAAAAAGTAATGTTTTGGAAGAAAGAAGTTGTAAGTATACATCCTCTACTTACATGTGCAATTGTCTACCACTTTCATTGTGCCAATCCCACTGTCGCAAGCGTCCAAATGTCCAAATTCATTTCAGGGACATCAGTCCATCTTGCTCAAAAGTGGCAGCTTTTGAAAAACTTCTACCAAATTATAGATGCAAGTGGGTAAATGCACCAACCAAAACAAAGGGCGCTGAGGTGAAAACTAATTATCCAAGCAAGGACAACAGTGCTTACATATAATTTAGTAGAATAAAATCTCACTCATTCCTAACTGGAAGAGCAGTGTCATTGAATTAAAAAAATTAACAAAGGCTTTTTGAGAGAAATGCTGATTTATTATCTCCAAGGATGTAAGGGGAAAAAGACCTCTGCTCCATGCGTGTGAGAATCTTAAAAGCAATTCAAAAATGGATATTCTTTTGTAATTACTGCCTCTGTTATTCGAATACAAATAACTGTCCTAAAGTCCTGGGGGTTGGTACTAATTTCCTGACTTGACCCCACAAAACACAGTAACCACTGTCTCTTTTTTGTTTTATAAACCCTGCACCCAACCTACACTGTGCGAAGGTAAAGTTTAGCCTAACATGACTAAGTTAGGAAAATATGTAATTGGTCAACACCAAAGGGATTTTATTGAGGAAAGGAAAATGCTAATTGTCTTATGTCTTCATGCTACTCATCTGGAAATCAGAAGTTTCTCCAGGTGCTTCCTAGAACTGGGGGGCCATACAAGAGCCATAGGGCTCCAGAACACAGACCTCTGGGCTCTAAATCTTGCTGGTTCTCTGCCTTCCTAGGTCTGGAACGAGACTGAACAGGACTCAGAGCCAGTCTTCACTAGAATGCATGGTCTTTCGTACCCCTACAGCTTATAACTCAAAGGAATTAAACGTTCCTTACAAACACTGGCAGAAACTTCCAAAGTAAAGACTGGGCCTTCCAGAATCACAATCCGTCCCAAACTGAGGGAGACTCTTAACTTAAATTTGTTACCT
This sequence comes from Nasua narica, assembly GCA_028533885.1. Taxonomy (NCBI): domain Eukaryota; kingdom Metazoa; phylum Chordata; class Mammalia; order Carnivora; family Procyonidae; genus Nasua; species Nasua narica. The sequence goes on along the minus strand of CM052797.1, from coordinate 105,239,948 downwards.
CCTGGGGTAGCTGAGGAGAGCTCCTAGCATGACACTCATGGTTAAACCTCTGTGAACTTGGGAAGTTATTTTAACTCTCTAAATCTCAGGATTTGGTTTGTTTTTTTCCCCCTTATAAAATGGACATAATAACATAATAACGGTAGGTGTCATCTGAGGTTGCAGTGAGGTTTAAATAATACAACTAAAACGTCTAGAGAACAACCTGGCATAGAGGAAGCACTTGAAAAATCCTCCTCCTCCTCTTTCCTCTGCTCCCTCGCCATCAGTTTACTTGGCCTTCAGTGTAATTTCCATCGCCATAACCTAAGACAGTCCTTTCATCGTCCTCCACATTCTGATTCCCAGACACCAAAACACATCCAGCCCTGGACAGGATGTGCCTGCTAGACCAGTGATTCCTCCACTTCGGCCACGTCTACTGTCCAGGGACGCGGCAGCGGTCACCAGCGCCCACGGGCACCTGCTGGCTGCTCTATACGGATGTGTTTGCTGCGAACAAAGACATGAGAGGGAGGGGGAATTCATCAGACACAGTTCAAGCAGGTTACTTTTCTAGCTGCCCGACGCGTTGTCCGTAAGCAGCTACGGGTAGTGCTATCCAGCTATGACGTCAAGGGCCAGGCCAACACCTCAGTAAACATTCCCTCTGCCTTTGTCCTGAATGATTAAGCGTCTCAATGTTGAAATTGTTTTAAATGCGGTTGGCGTCTTCCTCCTTTCTTCAGGCTCTACCAGCAGGAGAACCCACCTGCTGGCTGATTCCCAAAGGAATAAAAGTCAGTAACCCCACACCTGTGAAGATAGCTCCTGGCCTGCTTTCACCTCCCAAGTACCAGCACACTGAGGGTTAGGGCTTCAACACATGCATCTGATGGGGAGGAAGGGCACAAATATTCCATCCATGGCAGCAAAAATAAATGGAAAACTTGAAATAGAATTTCAGGAGCAGGGCTGTGGAAAAGGTAACAGTGACAGCGTGGCAGGGTCCCTCGACCTTTCCCTGATGTTAATGGCCTTGGAACTCTCTAACATTGTGTGACTCTTCACCGAGGGGGAGGAGCTCTAAGGAAAAGGCAAGCAGCAGGTAAAGACTTCTGGCTTCTGGATAGTTCTCCACCCTCCCTGATGAAATTCCTCCAGGAGAGGATCTTGGTTGCGAGAGTAAAGGTCAACTGTGTAAGGTTCCAAAACTGACTACAGGAACACAGCCATCACATTAGGGAGCCATACGTAATGTTACAGGGATCATCAGAGGTCAGAGAGACAAGCAAGAGTCCTGACGTGCTAATGCTGTTTTCCTCTTTGAATCCCTACAGAAGTCCCCTTCTATTTGGAGGAAGAAATTGCTTTTTTTCCCCTTGGCACCAAAGCACAGAAAAAGGTTACAGCTGATACCCACAACTAAAAGGGTAACCTTGAATAAAAGCAGTCAACTTCCCTGATCCTCAGTTTTCTTATTCAAAAGCAGAAGAGAGATCGCTTCTTGGATTATTTAAGGATAAAATGAGATGATGAAACAAAGCAAAGCACATGGAGGAAGCTCGCTGAGGTTGGTTCTTCTGGGAGAACATTCTCTCCCGGCTATTTTCCGGGCGCTGATGTTCAGAGCGTGCACTTCCAGAGTCGGTATTCACAGAGCACACGGTTTCCCAGCGGGACGGTGACTGCGGTGCATTTCATCCCAAAGCTGGTGTGCTGACACTGTCCTTCAGCTGACTTTGTGCTCACAGTCTTAGCAAGTGACTGGGTCACGTGGCAAAGTTCTCCCCGCTCGAGACCCAGAGGAAAGAGCTTTGTCAGACATCACAGCACACCTCAGCCCATGGCTTTGTTCTCACTTTGGCTTCTGAGATGGTTTGGTTTTGCCAAACAAAGTCAAAGCAAAAGGATATGCACAGCTCTGGAGTGGTGGCCCGGAGAACCCTGTGTGCATGGAGCGTGTCGGGCTTCCGGTTTCTTGTCTTCTGATCTGTGTGTGGGTCAAATCCTGCACCCGACCCAGGAGTAGTTTAGCCAGACGCAGAGTAACACGGACGCAAAGGCCATCTAACTTTTTGGGTGATAACTGGAAAACAGTGCGCTGAGAAGGGGAGTGAGACACAAATGTCTAGAGAGATAAATAAATGTAACATTATGTATATGTGTCACCTGTACATGTACTTTTTTGTTTCCTAACACAAACTCTTAGAACTGAGAAGACAGCAATCTTCAGTTCTGATATCCCATATTACAGACTGAGCGGACTGAGGCCCAAGAAGGGAAAGGGTCTGCTCAGGATCACGAAGCAGAACCTGGGCAAGAACCCACATCTTCCTCCCCCCCACTACACTCCCAGTCCCGTGGACACAGGATGAATGAACAAGAAAAGGATGGAAAAGAAATCTGATACAGACCGAGAAGTGTCCTGTCTCCCTCTAAGGATATTCAACCTGGGGTTTGCAGTAATGTTGTCTGGGACACAAGGACTCCAATCCTATAGGACAGAACTTCATGACGAGCCAACCCCAGATGCAGAAAGCCCAGCTCTAAAAACCGATGACACTACAATCTTACGGTGGCTCACAGGAGACCGAGCCCACAGGGCATCTGTGGCCCAGACCACAGCCCTGGAGTGATGTGGGAGAGCAATGTGTATTCTCTCCGCTCCTACTAGCTCCTTTCTTTTGCTAGCCACTCAATGGGGACCGGCTGTCAGCAATTTCCTTCCTCCAACAGCTGGGAGATGGTTTTCTGCAGTTAGCTGCCATTTGTTTCAATTATGTGTATTAATCATAGCCTTCGTCCTGATGGTATTCTTCAGGAAAAAAAAAAAAACAAAACATCAGGGCTTTTGTTCTTTAACCAAGCTGCTTCCTCACTCAGAACAGACTTTGGCAGTGACAGGAGGAAGGGGAGATGATAGGTCAGAGGCTAACTGGGTTCAAGTCCAGCAGTGGGGCGCGGGGAGGAGACGGACATCCAGCCACTGAAAGGGAGGATGACAGTGCCACTGGGGGGACAGTGACATCACATCACACCATGTGCTTGACCACCAGAAACACAAAGAGAGCACAGCAGCACAATCTGCAATATCAATTGTTCTATACATGCCATTCATTCTTTCTTTACATATTAAGTCATTTCTTCAGACATATATGAAGCTCCTGCTACATGCCAGGCTGTAAGCTCTTCCAGGAAGCCCCAGCTGTGTTTTAAGAACAAAAACAAAGGGAAATGGGAGTGATTTCAGGGGCAGAGTGGCATTGTCTCCCACCACCCTTGCCCATCTGTGCCTTCTTGGGCTATCATCCCCTTTATTGAACTAGCATTTATAGCAGTCCAGCTCTGAGGCAGGCAGCGAGCTATGTGCTGAATTTTCGCTGGTAGACAAAACTGCCATGGATCTGGTCCTCATCAGTCCTGCGGTCCTGTGCGAGCCACAGCCCTCAACCAAAGAGGCCCATGGGCGGACAGAACTCTGAACTTTATTAAGCTCGGTGAAGACAGATCAGGGTGGTGCTCAAGAGAAAGGGAAAAGTGGGAGGGGCTAACTCAGATTAAAGGATCAGGGATATCCTCAGAAGAAGCAGAATTAAAATTGAAGCTTGCAAAGGAGCTCAGGTAGCCATTGGGAGAATGGGGAAAGAGATCTGCAGGGGTGGAAAAGAGCTTGATGAGTCTGAAAGGTAACAGGACCAACGGATGGGGAGCAAGGGGAGAGAGGCACAAGCTGAAGTCACAGGTGCACAAGTGCTCGGTCACATGGGGCTTTGCAAACCTTGTCATGGAATCTGGACTTTATTTTTAAAAAGGGGGAAACTATGAAAGGGTTTTAAGCTTACAGTGACATGGCAAGACTTACACTTTAAAGAAGAGCACTCTGGTTGCTATGTAAACAATCGATTAGAGGAGCTAAAAGTGAAGCAGGGAGACTGTTGCTAGGTTTCTACAATCGTCCAGGTGACAGAAGACGGTGATGCAGAATTGGATAATGACAAATAGAGATGGACACATGCGGGTGGATTGAAGTTTTAATTTGGGAATCAAATCAACATCTGTTCTTCTTGCTGAGCCCTTTATTCCCCTCCCATATAACAAAGGATCTAGTAGGAGTTGCCTTGCCAACACTAGAGGATTATGTTGACCCAATGAGATGAAAGTATAATGTAATACAAGTGAGATATTGTTGTTATTATTATGGTATTGTGGTATTGTGGTATTATTATGGTATAACACTCTCCACATCCAGTTGGTTTGAAACCTCAACCCATGAGAGAGAACTGATCTAACCTAAGCAGGGGAGTGGGAGAAGGGTCCAAACATTTGTTCAGTTTTATCTGGCCATGATTCTGATGGAATTGGGTGCAAGGGTGCTACAAGGGCATATCTAGATTCTGATATGCCTGGGCCACACACCACTCCACAGAAGAGAAGTGGATACTGAAGGAGACTTAGGCATGCTCTGAGGCCCCTGGAGTTCCACCAGCTGCTGGGCCCCCAACTAGTCTATTACCAGGACAGATGCCCTAAATTGCATCATAAGGGCCCACGAGAGTTCTTTCATTACCTAATTCACTATTAGAGAGCGCCTTGGGCAAAACTGACCCAGAAAAGTGCCATCTAACATGACCCTATAATCTTTAAGAATTCCCAGGAACAAAATAATGACTCAAGAGTTTAACAAACTTAAAGTGCAAAATATGTTTTCTTTGGGGCGACAAAGTTGTGTGTGTATATATAGCAAAACCTCATTTGAAATGTGGAATCTTTGGGGGAATGGTGAAATTTTTAAGAGCCCAAAGATTCCAAATGTTTCTAAAATGTATGGCATGCTTTCCCTATCTTAGGAAACAGAGTATGCTGGATATAACTTATGTACTCAAAAAAAAATTCTGTGGGTAAAGTATTATTCCAGTTCTGCCACTATCCATCTAGATTTGCTTGGATGAATCATCTATTTTCTCATATGTAAACTGAGGCTCTTTCACTAGATAAGGTCTTTGCAAAGTCTTTGTGGTGAAGAATCAGTGTTGTTTGCTTCGTTTTGCTTTTTTAAATTTCCAATCCATCCGGACAATATACGACGCTAAGATGGAGAACTAGCAGCTCACTCCATGTGTGACCCACCAGGTGAGTTTGAAAACGATGAGCTGACTGACTCCCTGGTCAATGACACCAGGCCACTTATCTGGGTGTCCCCATATATGGAATTGTTATCAAAGTGTTTAAGTGGTTACACTCAGTCTCAGTATTTAAATTCTCATGGGTAGGTAAGTATCTTAGCCAGCACTGACATACAGGGAACACTTTAATTAATCCAGAGTTAGATGATGTCTAAGATCCATCCAACCCAAAGAGTCTAGCATTCTAAAATCTTGATGAACATTAGTTATTTCACTGGTGTTTTAATAAAGCTACTAAGAAATGTTGATCCCCGCAAGGGCCATTCTTTGAATCCTCCATGATTTCTGAGTATGCTTTCTGTTCTAAGATTACACCCAATTCTCTTGAGTTCTCCTAAGGCTATTGCTTGTACCTGAAAAGATTCCGGTCTCCTGAACTATTCTATTAGAATTTCTTTCTGTGGCCCGCATTGGGGCACTTCTGTCCCTGCTACTATCCTCCCAGCTCACAGATTTGACTACTTCCAACATTCTCTATGCTGTCCATAGCCCAGTTCTTGGTTATTCTGTCCGATATTAAAACTAATTCTAAGGCCTCTTTCTAACCCCATTCCATTCCTATGGAAGAAAGTGCATGGGCTACGAGATAAGTTTTTCCTTTGGTTTAAAGACTGTTTCCCCTTATCTCTGGCTAGCTTTAGATTCACAATCATCTTGGAAGTTCCAAAATTCCAACAGCTAGAGAAAGGGCTCATTATTCTTACATTTCCTTGAATAATGAATAAAAATCAGATAATGGGGCAATTTCTGAACACTCTCCTAAATGCTAAAATCTAATTTTAAAATTTATTAAGATGATAAAACATTTAAAAATATTTTGCAGTCCTCAAAGTGTTCATTCTCACAAACCAGCCACTTTTGCTTTTTAAGAATTAAATAGAACTACTAAAATAATGCAAATACTGAATAAACATGTTTTCTATTTTTATATTTTCCACCCTCAGATGAGAAATGGCAGTAAACCCACATTAAGAACTTGAAGCAATCAAGCAAATTAAAGGGGGCAGAGAGACAAGATAGCAAGGGCGCTGGCTGGTGAACAAAATAAGCGTTTGGTCAAGGGGGTGCTTTCCATGCAGCAAAGATTTGCGCCAATAGACTTCAGAAGTGGGCTGGTCACCAGATCTTGCCCGTGTGAACTTTCCATGACTGCGGGATATGACATGAAGGTTCATTTCACTCTGAGAAGCCATCACAGGAACTGACCACATGGGGACTAAAACCAAGCAGCAGCAACTGCAGCAGAGACTGCCCATAATTTTAGCAGCCTGGTTTCCTCAGCTACCTCACCACTTGGTCAGCATTTTGTCAAAGGCCTCTTGAGTTTCTGCAACTAAAAATGAGTATGCCAATCAGAGAAAAAAACCCACGGGAAGAGTTTCAAGGTGCAGGAATTGGAGAAAAAGAAAACATCACAGACAGAAGAGGAATAAGATGGAATTGCAATTCCAGCTTGAGTCACAGATGAGTTCAAAAGTCCAAAACCTAAAGAGCATAACTTTTCCAAAGCTACAGACCTGGCAAGTGTCAGGGCAAAAACCCTGGTCGGTATGGCTAAAGCCAATGGGCTGAACCACTATTCTGTACTGCCATGTCCCTATAAAATTTTGCAAAGATTTCAAGGAGCTGAAAGATCCTAGGTTAAGAACCCCTGCTATGAAATACAGGCACTGCTCTCTGTATCAACACAATTCATTCCTTCTTAGGACAAAAAAAAAAAAACCACTGCATTTGTTACTCATACTGTGCTTCCTCTAGATGTCCACATACATTTCATGTTATGCAGTTCTTTCCTCAGCAGCCACTAACAGAAATGAAAATATAATTGGAATATCCATTCTTACTCCATTTGTAAACTCCCAAGACCAAAGGAATTCAGGAACTTGATCTCAGGAAGCTCTAGACTTTAGAACGTCCAGTAAATAATATTTTAAGACAAGATGGGAGCTGTCTGGAAATCCCACTAAGAAAATCTAAGAAAGAAATCTTAAACTACAGCCACAGCTTAGAGAAGAACTCCAGGTCCATCAACGATGCCCCCTGATTCTCAATGTACCATGGAGTCTTCTGGCAAAAAGGAAAGCTGACATCCAACAAAACATCCCCACTTTCCATCAAAGAGTACACTGTGTCCCTTCTGTGTGCCAAGAGCACATGATTACATAATAATACAATGGGAGGTAATGAGCAGACAGAGATGTATTGAGTTAAAAAAAAATAAAAACAAAAACAAAAACAAAAATAATCCAATCCTATCAATGAACCAAGGCCACATGGCAGGCAGGATGTGTAAGACGCTATTGTTGATACAAGTAAAGATCTACATATCTTTTCTTTCTGGGGAACTTGTTCTGGGGCTGAAGGGTATTGCCTCAGAAAGAGTGAGTAGGAACTGGGGACTCTGAAGTGTCCATGTTGTGGAGGGGAAAGAATCCTCTTTAGGAGCCCGGAAATCTGGGTTGGAAAAAAGGTTGACGCCTACTGATTTACCCGATCTTGGGCCAACTGTTCAACTTCTCTGAGCTCTTTTTAAAAATCTGTGAAACAAATATCAGCACTCAGGCCCCACTCGCTTCACATGGTTGTCTCACCATCCAAATGAAAAAGGAAAATGTATTTGAAAATGCTTTGTAACTGGTAAGTCATTATGCAAATAATTGCTATTATTACATATGTGTGCTTTCCCGTATACCCATGAGTGATTCGGAAGGGGAAGAAAAGAGGGAGGGAAAATGGAAAGAAATACAGAAAGAGAAACTACAGAAGGGAGGACGGAAAGACAGGAGGGAAGGAGATAGCAAATCTCTGCCCCGGAAAAAGAAGGAACATAAAGAAAGGAAGGGAAGAGAAATCGGTGCTGGTACAGTAACAAATAAATCCCCCCAGCATGACAGCCTTCTGCTGAAGCATTTCATTTTCCCACAGCATAATGGTGTGTTATTGCCCATTATCTGTTCTGTCAGTGCCAGAGTCGATATTAAATGAGGGGCAGCTGCATTTAGCTGCCATTTTTCAGCTGTCTTCACGTTGCCATGGAGACCTGGTTGTTTCTGGGTGAACCTGCCAGGAAAGCAAGGGGGAGTCAGGTGCAGGGGGAGCAGGGGTTGGGGTGTCAGGGTGGGGAGGAAAGGAAGGGCCAGGGGCCAGGGGCAGGGGAATGTGACAGAAGAAAGGACAGCACGGAGCTATTTTGTCATGCTCTGCTTGCACCTGATACATCAGCCATTTCGAAAACACAATCTATATTCCAGGGGCCCTGTGCGGCAGATTCTCCCTCACACTGCCTCTCCACTCAACTTCCCCAGGAGCTCAAATCTGGGTTCTGAAAAAATCACAGATTCCTTCTTTCTACTCCATCCACTCCCCTGCCTACTCTTCACCTCCACCCTGGTGCGGGGGGCTGGTTTTGGATTTCTTAATGTTCAGCATTGAGAATAGAATTTTATGAAGGACATCCATACCTAGACTCTGCCCAACCAATTTTTTTTCTAGAACATACTTATTTTTTCACAAAATCACAGATTTTTACATTTACACAGGATCCAAAGACCACTGAGTCCATCGGGATACAGAGAAGACAAGTGGAGCTGGCCAGTGAGTGACTGACACAGACCTCCCGGTGATAGGCTCGACAGAACCAAAATCTGATTCTGCACCCAAGATGGTCAGCAGCCCTTGCGCCCTTGGAGGAGCAGGACCCTGGTTGGGCAGATCTCCTGACTTTTTAAAACAGAATCCAGAAATCTCTATTTTTGAGTAACATCCTCAGTTTTTAAATGTTGGCTCAACTTAAAAAAAAAATATTTCTGCATGCTAGTTACACGGGCTGCCATTTTGTAACTGGACTTTTGGTCCAATGTCATTTTCAACTGAGGCTTAGAAAGGCTAAGAAATCTGACCAATCCCATTACCTTCCCAAATATAACTTCCCTTTCTATAATCTAATCTAGTCGTGTGTCTGTGTCTCCCACCACCATTCCTTTTCCTTCTTTCTCTCCCTCTCTCCTTTCCTCTCTCCATCTCTCCCCTATACATCCTCGCTTCTCCCTCTTAGTGGGAGGTAAAGAGGCTGTGAAGTTACTTTTCCAGGGTTCTCGTTTCCCTGATATTCTGCATTAATTTGTTCAGGGGACAAATGTTTCCCAAGAGCCCTGAATAGCAAATATCATGCACTAGCTGTCAGGAGATCACAGGTTAATTTCCTACAGGCAAAGCCCTACTAACATCCATGTCATGCCTTTTCACTACAACCCCCATTTTTGTTTGTTCGTTTTTATCACAAATTGGGAAAATAAGAAGAGTGGCCACTTACCGAGTACTCACAAAGGGCTAGAAGTGCTTAACATATACTTTCTTACTGAATTATCACAAGAACCCTTGGAATCATATGTTATTACCCCAATCCACAGATGGGAAAACTGAGTATCAATATGCCCAAGGTCATATGACTAGTAAGAGACCAGGCCAGGAATCAAAGCCGAGTATGTCACACTCTGAAGTTCAAGTGCTTAACCACTAGTTGTCCTGTTACCCTACAAAATAAAGTAACATTCCAGAGCCTAGTTTTATGATCTCCTACTCGTTTCCTCTTTTAACCCAAACTTTAAAATAGTCTGCGCTTTCCAAGGCCTGTCTTACTAAAGTGCCATTCTCATAAAAAGTAAGTTTAATTAATGACGTCTCATTAGAACCCTGACTTCTGAGTGTGCTCTTGTGTGTGCCATCTCACCCCTTCTCACTGACATTGCCTTCAGACCTCTCTCTGCTCCCAGTCTGTCCTTAACCACTTCTTCCTCCAAATCACAACTGAAGTGATCTGTCCCCGTGTAGCTATGAGTATGTCGTTCTCCTCCCTTAAGTCAACCACTGTCTTCAGTGATGGGGTTCAGGATGAATCTCCAATTGCTCCCTGAGCCACCCAAAGCCTTCATGATCTGTCTTCCATTGTGATCTGGCCCACGCTGTCCCCTGAGCCTCACCCCCATTCTCCTTCCCCAGAGCAGCCTTAGTGCCGAGCAGTACTCACCCATACTTGACTTCCCAGACACTGTAGATTGCTACAAGCCTCTACAAGCCGAGCCCATTTCCTGGAATACCTCCGTGTCTCCCCTTGTCTGTCTGTACTCTGTTCACTCTTCACAACACAGTTCAAGCCTCATCTCCCCCAGGAAGCCTTTGGGATCCCCGTGTCTAAGCCAGATGCCCCTTCTCCAAGTGTCCTGGGCCCCCAGGTACCTCTATGGTAGTTATTATCATACCACACTATCGTCGTGGGGGCCAGGGACCCAGGTACAGTCCTGGCACACTGTGCGTGAGTTCTCATTAAATCATTATCAAATGAACTACCCGTCAGTTGACAAAGAATTAAGGTTATTTTCTAAATCTATACAGACATCCCTCCCTGACATTAAATACAAATGATCAAGTGACAAGGGGATCAATAATAGTTTCCTTGCCCACACTACACCATGCACCAGACTTCCTAAAACACTGCTTTCCTGTCAATCATCGTGCCCCAACTGGTAAGAATTTACGTACATAAGTATGCACATAACTACAGGCATACATAAATGAGTGGATCAACTTATTTAAAAACAGCAAAGAGAAATGTTCTAATACACAGTGATATCTGGGATATATTGGTTCGGCACAGCGTCCACGGATAACAGCAAAAATAACATATCTCTTTGGGCTGAAGGCATATTCTAGGTTATCCAGAACACACTGGATGGGAAGTTGTGGCATTTCAGACCCACACCAAGGACTCTATTTTGATCTCTGATATCAGAAGGCAGCAGGCGACTCCTATCCCAGACCCGCACGGAACCACTACTGTCTCCACCAATGTCCTTAATGGTCCAACTTCTATTTCATGTTTCTGGCTCTTTATGCCTCAACATTTTTTCTGTTAACAAAGGTCCATTTCCCTCCTGTCTCTATTTTTCATTCCAAAAGCTTAAAAATAGAGTGTTTCCACATCAGTTAAATACCACCCAACTTCTCACGTTTCCCCTCATAGCCCTACCACCCCCTTGATTCATGGTACCAGGAAAAGCACCTGAAACTGTTTTAACTCCAACTCTTTTACTTTAGCATCTTAAAAATGCTAGGCAAAAAAAAAAAAAAAAAAAAATGTCTCCTTGTGGCAGAGGGGCTCTGAATATTTGAGGGTGTAAGTAAGGAGGACAGACTGCCATTTCCTTAACATAAACATACGCACTTACAAAAACCTTAACACAATCCATGCCTTTAGTTGAGAATAGCAACATATCATGCCTGGTTCTACCGTTACTTATCAGAATGAAACTATCCAATTTCACGCAAATAATACATTTGACAGCAATATATCTGATAGGGAATGTTTTCCACGATAAGGTCACTAAGCAAGTGCTCTGTCATCCACATTCTTGGATCCTCAGCCTCTGGCACAATGCCAAGCACATAGCAGGTGCACAAGAAGAGAACTGACCTAGAGACGGGATTAGGAAGACTTCAGACATGTCAAGCCCGGGGCCAATGATGATACAGGGGGCTGAGCTAAAGGAAGCAAGATCGCTGTCTCAGGACTGTGGGCCAGAGCCCAGGTTTGCCTACAGAGGCAGCTGTCCCACCGGAGTTCTTAGACCTCATTCCTCTGGGATTGACAAAGGCCCCAACTCAAAAGAGGGAGGTAAAGAGGATGGAATGCTTCCCATGGAAGCTTAGCAGGAAAGGAGTCCACATTTTAAGATTCATCTCTGAATCCTCAAACTACTGATCCTCTTATAATACAATTATGCCGCTGGAGTGAATGCTTCACCTGAATAGATAAATCACTGGGGACTCGGGGCATGGGGTAAGCAGTATACTCCCTGGGTCGAGGTGGAGCTATCCCTCCCGTCTCTAAAACCTACTAAAGTCTCCTCGCAAACGCTCATGACAGCCAGAGATCCAAAAGACCATGTGGCTATGATCATAAAAATTCTAGGCACACCAACCAGGATCTCAGGGAATTTATCCTCGGAGAATGGGGAGCAGGAAAATGGTAAGAGCCACCTAAAACCATGAGAGGTTAAGGAAAATGCTTCTTGCTCAGTAAATAAGGGAACATGATTTCTGTTTAGACACTCAGGTATAGATGTTACTAGAAAATAATCGCTGTTATTTTTTAATCCCCAATAAGGGTTGAATCCATTTGTGAAAAAGGACTTGGCGACAGAGAGCATTCGATGTTTGTCAACACATTGTCAGATGCTCAACAAGAAAAGTTCCCCCAGCGGATGATCTCCTCTGAAAGAAAGCCTTGGCTTCACTGAGGATTGAACATTAAAACGGCTGTACATCTGAATTCCAAGAATACTTATTGAGCACCTAGGACACGGTGTTAGGCTCCGTGTTAGGAATACGAATGGGAATAAGACATCGCCATACCCTTCAGAAGTCAGCAGCTCAGGGGGAGCGGCAGCGTTCCCTGAAATAGAACATGAGCTCAGAGTTCAGAGAGGGAAAATTCAGCAAGACTGAGGAAGAGGAAAAAGACAGCTGGAGAAGGCTCTCTGGGTGGCGAAGCAGCAGAGCTAGTCTAGAAGAGGAGTAAAAGTTGGCTGGGGGAAAAAGATGGAAAGTGTTTCTGGGCAAAGGGAGCAGCGTGATCAAAGAAAACTCTCGGTTGGTATTACCTAATGAAAAACGTCAGATGAGAGCATGGCCTTGTCATCAAACCACAAGAGAATCATAAGGGAAAATAGTCCCAGAGATATGCACTGAAGACAGCTTGCATTTATGGCGCAAATCTATTTTTTAGGTGTTGATATATAAGCCCTAGAAAAAAAGGAGTTGTTGCCGTGAGGGGAAAACACATTCCTTTGATTTTTCTAGTTTAAAGAAATTTATCTTTTCTTGTAGTCTTACATCCATGTCCCTCTTCCTGCTTGATTTTTCATTCCCCACCTCCCCTCACATTCTTGTGCGGCTTAAAATAGCCATCATCGCTCTCCCTTCACACATTTTGTCATTCCACTAATCCTAAGGAATTAAAACCATGTAGATGCACACACTTACACACTCACACAACTGCCGTCACATGCTGACTCCGTATGTTGAACTGCGTGATTGTTTTATCATTTTAAAAACTCTTCATGTGAGAAGTGGTTCTGATATTTACACATAGACATTTTGTACACCGATGAAAACCGGATCCTTTCCCAACTTGTTAAATATGGTTTACTATTATACCACTTAACACGTGTGAAATGGGATTCTTCTGTTTGTTTTATTTTTTTAAAGAAATCCCAACAAATGTAGATGTTTAAATATAGCACTTTTGGCTTGCGTTTGTAAAGGGTGTGAAACTGAGTAAAGATTTGATAGAAAAATATCCAGAGATGGTGCCTTCCATATTTTTCATGACCACGTATAATAAAGCTCCTTGCCTGGTAGCATTTTTATAGGACATTAAATTCCAAGATCTCCCAGAGTCACTTCTGATCTGAACTGAATGTCAAATTAGAGGCCAGAGACCCAATATACATTATTCACGTGGATTATTTCCCCCTCTGGATTTCCTTTACTATTCCAATGGCATCACTCAAATAGAACTCCTTTCTCCTCCTTTTTGGGGGCACAGTCATTTACTTCCAGTGGAATCTGTGTTAGAGTTCAGCTTTTACCTCTGAGCTCCAAAGAAGTGTTTTAACTTATACAATCAGGTGTCAAGATACTAGTGACTCCTTGTTCAAGGAGAGTGAGGACGGTGACATCAAACGTGACTCATCTCATCAAAATGCAGCAGACATCCTCTTGAGCCTCAGGGAAGATTATGACTAAAACTCAAAAGAAGCAAAGACAACTCCAAGTCAACCTGTGGGACAGAATGTGGGAAGGCAGTGGAAAGAAAATCAAAATCCTTTGCCTCATGCTGTATTTCTTTAGAACCATGCCTCTAGGAAGATACTCTGACAACAATCCTGGAATGTGAATTCCCAAGGCTCACGACCATGTACTCTCTGAATCTGGTCTTGAGTATCCTCTGAAACTGTCCTCAGAGGTAGGACTCCGGATTTAAGTCTCTGGCCTGTCGTAATACCCACATTGTAAGGTTATGAAGCCAGAGCTGACTTTGAAAGTGAGTCTATTGTTATTCAAAACCAAATACTCTGGGCACCTGGGTGGCTCAGATGGTTGGGTGTCTTCCCTGCTCAGGTCATGATCCTGAAGTTCTGGGATCTAGCCCTGCATCAGGCTCCCTGTTCGGCAGGGAGTCTGCTTCTCCCTCTCCCTCTGGTGTTCCCCCTACATGCGCTCTCTCACTCTGTCAAATAAATAAAATCTTTAAAAAAAATAATAAATAGGGGGTTCTTACAAGTGTAAGAGGCTGAACAGAGAGTAAGGGGTTTCTTTTGTTAGTCCCATGTGAAGACCACCCATTGTGGGTCTTAGTGAGAGTGGCTCTGCCTCTTTGCCCAGTTAAAGCCTAAAACCCTCCGGACCCAGATTCCTGGCCAACAAAATAAACAGACTGAAGAGGATCTTAAAATCCTCTTCAGGGCCAACAAGCAGCTGTGTTAGAAGTAAGCTGTTCTCACTTTGCCCCATTCACAATCAAAGGGAAAATGGATCTCAGAAACGCTAGAGAGGACTCTGCCTTAACCTAACACTAACTTCTCTGTGTAGTAGTTGGTACTCAGTTGAGACCCTCAATTAGGGGGTTCCCTTTTCACACCCTCCTTGAGGTTACCCCTCCACACTATCATATCATAAACATGTATGAATACCCCAGTAACCCTCCTTCTTCTCTACACAAAAATCAACAAATGAGTGGTGCTTGCAAGTTTATAAAAAAAAAAAAAAATCTTTTTTTTTTTTTAATAAAAGGCAGACAGACCACACAGAAATTCTGGGGACCAGATCTTTATTTCCACAGGCCGTCACTGACACTACCAACAACTTCACTTCCTGTAACTCCACTTAGTATGAGAAGGTCACTCTTTCTAGCCCATAGGACTAGACCAGGTGCCCCTGACCCTTGAGGCTGGCCACCCAAAGTCACAAAGGTCCCAGCAGGCAGGGAGAAGTTTTGTCCTAACGATGCTGGTTGGTATTAATCACAGCCTACAGTCACGAAGAGGCAAGCAGCAAACGAACATGTGTAAGGCAACGGCAGCTATTATCATAATTCCTAATTATGACTGTTTAGAGGTCTCTCAAGGAATATAATTAAGTTGAACATGCCAAATGATAAAGAAAAAAATATTAATCCATCTTCTGCCCTCCCCTACTGCCCACCAATAAGGCCTCTCTCTTCCTGAATTGTCTGTAAGATTCTCCACACTTGCAATGGTTTTTCCCAAGTGGTCCGGTCAAAGGGAATTTACTCTTCAGAAGACAAGGCAGTTGGCTGGGAACCCCCACAGCTGCTGCAGGCAGCCCAGGATTTCGGTTAAGGGGCTCTTGATTGCAAACCTCAAGAATGAACAAAAAAAAAAAAAAGGAAAACATAATGGATAAAGAAATGAGTGTCCTGGTGAAGTAAGCAGGCAGGCTCTTTAATGCCACAAAAACAAGCCGGGCAGAAGGGAGAGCAATAGGGGGCAACAGAGAAAACTTCTGGGCATCCTGATGAAAAGCAAATAGGAAGAAATTTCGGGCCCGGGCAGGGAGCATGCTGCTTTCTAATGATTTGTTTTGGAAGTTATTCTTGTATGGTTTTGTTTTGTTGTTTTAATTCTACTGTCCACTAGCTCTCAAAAAAAAAAAAAAAAAAATCCCAAAAGGCCGTAATGTAAACAAATGGTTGAGTTTGGAATGGGAAGACTCTGGGAGCCAACTCGCCACCATGACATCCCATGCTGAGTGTAGATCGGGCCTGTGGGTTCCTGACGCTCCTTTGACCCTAACCCCCAGACTGAAGGGCCACAGAGGAAGAGAAGCTAGGATCCTCCCCCTGCTGAAGTCATTCTAAACGAATTTCTCTGATGCCATACCAAAATGGGTTTAAGAGATGAGACTTGCCCCAAATTATCCTCAATCAAGGACTCTAAAGTTACCAGGCTGGCTTGGGGGTACCTGGATGGCTCAGTTGGTTGAGCATCCAAGTCTTGACTTCAGCTCAGGTCATGATCTCAGGGTCATGAAATCGAGCCCCCTGTCAGGCTCTATGCTGGTGCAGAACCTGCTTAAGATTCTCTCTCTCTCCCTCTCCTTTTGCCCCTCCCCACAAGAAATAAAGAAATAAAATAAAAAAAATAAAAAAAGATACCAGGCTCCTTTGGAATGCCAAACACCACTCCTAGCCTTCACCAGCAGCTCAGAGTCGTAAGGAATCAGAGTAGGGTTTTGACTGTCTGGGTGTAAACCCCCTAGAAATGGGACCACTGCTCCCAGAGCATAAACTGATGTCCCTGAAATATCCTAGAGGCATCTAGAGACCCTATGTTTGCTCCCCAACCCACTGCTCTTTCCACTAAAGCTGCACGGATCCAGAGGGAGAGATCAACTCAGTTTACTTTCTTCTCTGTGTCACCCCTGCTCGTTCAGGACATCAGTCCCTGGTGACCATCGGAAGAATGAAGGAAGCCAGGTGGCCTGGACAGAAGAAAAGAAGAGAGAAAAGTTGACAGAACAGTAAGTTGGGCTCTAAAATCTGAGGCGTGGGTCACTTGGGAGAAGGAAGTTTGTTTGCTTTGGGAGGTACATTTACTTGCAATTAAAAAAAAATAGCTGATATGGAAAGCAAACCCAACTTTTGTCCAGGGAGAAGTCTCTATATCCTATCTGTATTCACAAAGAAAATTTCTTTCTGGGGCGCCTGGGTGGCTCAGTCAGTTAAGCATCTGCCTTCAGCTCAGGTCATGATCTCAGGGTCCTGGGACCGAGCCCCGCATTCGCATCTGGCTCTATGTTCAGCAGGGAGTCTGCTTCTCCCTCTCCCTCAGTCTGCCATTTTGCCTACTTGTGCTCTCTGTCAAATACATTAATAAAATTTAAAAGAAGAAGAGAAAGAAGCAGCAGAAGGAGGAGGAGGAGGAAGAGGAGGAGAAAGGAAGTAAAGGAGGAAGAAAGAAGGGAAGAAAGAAAAGGGAAGGGAAGAAAGAGAAAAGATAAGAGAAAAGAAAAAAGAAGAGAAAAGAAGAAGAAAAAGAAAAGAAAATTGCTTTCTGAAGGTGACAGCACCAGGAGTGACTGCTTAGAGAATTAGTCCCCAGGAGAGTTTGAAAGGAGGACGACAGAAGACCTCGAGGCTCCTCATGAGCTGCAGGTCGGCAGCACATCTCAGATGACTTCATTGTGATTCGTCCAGAACAGCAAGTCTGAAACCTGTGTCCATCTGTGAATGCCATCTCAAGGTAGGCAGAGGTAGCTCCAAAGTAACTGTGAGCATTTTCCCAACCTTTCTGTACAATCTCACTTTCTGAGGCAGGATCTTAAGTTTCAAGGAGAAATTCAAGGAGGGGAGAATTTAACTGAGGATGTTAGGAATGCAGATGTGAAAAACAAACAGAATAAACCTTTTTATCACCTGTATCTATACCAACTGGTAGAAGGGATCGGGATGGAAGAAGATGGACGCCAAAAGGAGTCTACTTTCAAACACCAATATTCTTTGGGTTACAGAAGTACAACTTTTCATGAAGGATTACCCTCATTCATTAGCCATAATAGAGAAGCGACTGTCATCAAGAAATTCTGTATTTCACTCCAGAGTTTCCATATGGCCAAAAAGAATGGTTCTGGGCACTGTTAGAGAACTTCAGGAAGAGAGGATGTCTCACAGATGGATTTCTCTTGACCTAGAAAGAAAATCTGTTGGCCTCTTTTATACTCAACGACATTACTGTAATAGTGTGTTTAAAAACTTCCCTGTAAGAATGCAGATATTCCATTAAAATAAAATTTGGGTGAAAAACCACATCCAGATTCTCTGTTAGAGATTACCATTATGCAGCTCCTGGATCCACGGAGGCAAATGTCAGAGGTCAAACAAAGCTGATGAAACCTAACTAGGGCAGTGTAGTAGACATAAAGAGTCCACTTAAGAAGAGGTTGGAAAGCACAATTGCAAGACCTGGTGACAAATTAGAGGTGAAAGGTAGAAGGGCAGGTGGGATGAACAAGAAAAAGAGGTGCAGGTAATTACCAAGAGATGGAGTAAATGGAAATCTTCTATTCTCTCCACTCTTTTCTATTCTACTCTTTTAATGAGAAACAGAAGAGTGGAGCAGAGAGTGAATTCAGACTTAGATGTGTTATTTGAGGTGCTCACTTGTGAGACAGATAGGTGGAGATGCCTAAGAGGAAGCTGGAAACACAGGTCCGGACTCCCGAGGAGTGATCCGGGCTGGCAACTAGAACTTGAGACTCAACATTAAAGTGATGGTTGAGATTTTCTAGGAAGAAAAGGTTAGGAGAAGATAAGGGGGGGGGGGGGGGCAAAGACAGAATTTTTAGGAACATGAGCACTTCATAAGCAACCAAAGGAAGTACAACGCCAAAGGTGAAAGAAGGAAGAGGGCACCCTCACGTCACAGATGCCAACGGTAAAGGAAGTAATGCACCTATAAGGGGGTGTGGTTCTAAGGCTTCTCAACTCTGTAACCAGGTATGAACAGAGGGGACGAGATCAAAAGGAAGAGAGAAAGGGAGTCCCAAAAGGACAAGCAGCCTACATTTCTGACTTTATTATGGTATGTGTGGCAGCAAAGATTGTTGTGAGTGAAATATAAATATCTGTAAGTTGGGGCATTTTTAGCACCAGCTGGTAGGAGCCACCTGCTCTCCTATAAGTCCCAGCCATACCCCCTATTTGGGCTGCTGTGTAACAACCAGATGGGGAATGAGAAAACTAGGCAGGACAAAGTGGGTCAATCAAACACTGGTGGTTCTACTGTTGGGCACATAAGACCGGTGTCAGTATAGGAAAAAAAACGGGTGATAAATGAATTTGTCTTCAGCCCCCTGTATATCCCTCCTTCCTATGTGACCCTCCCTCTCTTGTCCCTAAAGTACATGACTGAATCTGATTTCCCAGCCATCTGTGAGCTGGGAAAGAACGGAATGACCTGCAGTGTAATAAAGTGCTTCCAGAAACTTCTCTAAGTCTCTTCATACTATCCACAGCCTGGCCCAGCCTGTAGCTAGAGCTGGTAGCACTCTATCTTCCCATCACTATCCAACACGCTTCTCTTCCTGGGGCTTCATTCCCTCTTGCTGATTTTCCATCTCCTTCCTATCCATTTAATCTTGTCCCTGCAAATACCTTTGAATGACCACAGGTATCCCTGACGTGTTAGCTCACAAGGGTTTCCCCAAGGCTAAAAAGACTTTTGCATAAACTGAATATTGAGCGTTGATATGGTTAAGAACTGATCTCAGACTACAGAGACAAAAAGTCAGCAGGACTGGGTGAATAATTGAGATGGAGGTTGGCTATGTTAGGGTAGGGCTGGGGGCTGGAGAGAGACAGAATAAAAGAGTAATTCAGAATAAAATGGTCATTCTAAAGCTTAGTAGGCAGGAAGCTTGTGGGTAAGGAGCATGGGCGTCAGTGTTACAGAATCATCTATAAAATGTTTGCTTTTAGGTAAACTAGAAGACACCAGATTGTTATATGTTGACTACATACTGGGAAGAGCAGGGAGTGAGAAATAAGATGAAATTTCTATTGTGAACTAGGAAAGGTAATTCAAAGTCTTCATTTTCAAAGAAATGCAATAGGCCATAGAGAAGGGCCATTTAAACCCTCAATAGAGTCACCACCATAAGGTACATTCCAAATGTCCCTAGATGGAAAAACACTGTTTTCAAAGGATCATTATTTAGTGATATGAAATGTCTTATTTCTCCCCATTCCCTTTCATGACTTAAATGGTTGGAAGGGGAAGTAGAAGGAAGGGAGTTGGTGGGGTAGAGGAGCTGGCATACCAAATTTAGCCTTGTCCGTGCCTCATCAGCTTTTGGAATACCTCCTGGCATTCAAGGTCATGCTGCATATCTACTCATCCCAACACACTCTTCAGCCTCTCCATATATGAATCTTCTTTTTTAAGTGCCTGTTACAAAGGGCAAAAGTCCCAGCAAGGGAACCCTACCGAGAACTCTCTCCCTGAGCCCAATATCAACAGTGTGCGTGAAATCTCCAGCAATCCATCTCGCTTTTTGTAACAAGAGTCCAGGACTCTAGCCTTCTTGCAATAATCCCCACCTGGCCCCACCTTCGATTCTACTTGAAAAATCGTCTGAAGTCCGAACCACAATAAGATATTCTGCAAAGAACTTGAGTCCTAGGGATGGCAAGTACCCCAGACTGCCGTGCTCTTCTACAAACCCTCGCCAATTACTAAGACGTTGGCGCCTTCAGCTACAACTGCATATAACCCTGTCTTCAAAGCCAAATGTTAAAAAGCCTCATCCATATTAACCAGCTCCCCTTGGGAAGTGTTAATTGGAAAACCACATAACGATATCTGTTTGCTAGAGACAACATCTAACTGAGGTGGAAGTGACACAGAAAATGTGTGACTGTGACAGCAGATTCCAGGTGCCTTAGCTGGCCCAGAACACAGGCACCTGACCTCCCAAGCAGCAGGCACAACCCAGCTCTGCAGCTAGGTATTGTAGGACTCCAGGCGGAACACCACCTCTCTCTGGTCCAGATCTGACCCCTAGAAATAGAAGGGAGGAGGCACCCCCTGCATCACCTCAAGGCAGGAGATGTGCTGACAGGAGTCCCTGAGCCCGCTTCACACTCTGCGTCCCCTGGGTACTCTGTGAACCCTGGCTCTTTTTTCAGCTGTAATTCCAAGCCCACAGAAGTCAAACTGCAGGGGGGATCCCTGTGCGGTCGGCTCCACTCTGGCCACTAGAGGGCAACAGAGTCACACGCACTGCACGGGCTCTGGTTCCATCACCTGGAGCAGGAGTAAATTGTACATAGACAGACTGCCATGTTTCTAAAATTGAAGGCTATGGTAATTATCCGTGAAAATGAGGAACTCGGAATCTGCGACTCTGTAAGGTTGTCCAGGCTCTGCTTTATCTTGTCAACTTGTCTATTCACGTTGGCCCTCAGCTGTGACCTTTTGAGTTCTGCATCTTAAAGTGTGAGTCTTAAAGTCCTTCTGCTTCTAATTCCATTGATGCCAGCATTAGTAACCTACCACCCGGGTCTTTCTAGATGGCAACAGCCTGCCAAGGTACAACCGACTATGGTTTGCATCCTCTTGACTCATGGACACTGTTTGCACGCCCTTGAACCATAGCCATTCCTTGCAACCCCTTACATTAGGGACACCCTTAAATGTCCCTGAACCATGGCCACCCCTCTGTATCCCCTGACCAAGAAGACCCCCCTCACGTCTCCCTTGACCAGAGCTGTTCCTTGCATCTCCCTGAACCATGGCCACTTCTTATATTCTCTTCAAAGGACTCAGATTGAGGAGAAAATACTGAGTTGGGTTGGAGAACGGTGGTGATAAAAGAGGACACACAGAAAGAAGAAAATCCATTTTCAATCCATAATCTTACAGTTGGAAAGTTCCTTGGAAATATCTAGTCTAATTCTCCCACTTCAGAGGCAAAGGAGCGAAGGCCTTAAGAGTTTTCAAACTATTTAATGGCGGAGCCAGGTCTAGCCCTGAGGACTATTAGGTCCTTGGGATCTCTCCTCTACCCCACGGATCCTCAGCCCGGCTCTTTGTGGGATACACTAGAAAGTGGTGGGGAGCCAGGGCGGTGGGGGGCCCAGGCAGTGGGTGAGAAGTATTTCACTGTGTCTTGAACAAGCAGATTCAGGTGCCCCGAAAGAAACAGGGAAGGGCTTTCGGGTCATGAGAAAGGTATAAACCACCGACATCCCAGAGAAGGTTTGTGGTGATACTCAATAAACACTAATATGGAGGCAAAGCACAACAGCCTTTATGTAGAGCCCATACTCAAACCGTGGAGTTAGGAAAAGGAGTTCTTCGGTTTTTGTAATCACATGATAGTACTTTAGGATATATTTAAGACACTATTTACTTCTCTCTCCTTGGAAGAATAGGCTCTTTAATTATAGAAAGATTTGGTTCTTCTGAAAGAAATTTCAGACACAGTGAAGTTTGGAGGGACATCTTAGTAAGGGGGCATTTCTGAAGTCAGATCATTCAGGAACCTTTTCCTCAGCTCTTCCTATAAGGCTGATCCTGCATCCAAGATCCTGCTCCTGCCTTGAGTATGCGATCCACCAGGCAGGACAACCTCACTCCCCCCAGAATCTTCTCCAGCAACAAGCTGGGTTGCATTTCAGATGATGGTCGAGCTGTGGTCCTCAGTATCTTCTATACCATTCAGGGTGGAAAAAATAGTAAGAGGGTATTCCCAAATACTCTGCCTGTGGAGCTGGGATCCCGGGATTTCCCCAGGCCTTCTCTGTCCAAAGTCAAGAGCGAAAATCTTTGCAGGTGCCTTCTTGCTATTTGATCTTCTCTAGCCACTGCTTGAGTTACTTCCTCTTCATTTCTGTTAATTAATTATTCTGTTTAGACTGCACCCTCAGAGCCCTGACAGGGGTGGGAGAAGGGTAATGAAGTTATTATACTGATTCTAAAGGTAATGATGATGCTAAGAAGCCAACGAAGAATGTTTGAATAACTGAGTAAGAACCCACATGTCTCCCCACCTCACTTTAATAATCCCAAGGTGCATCCCTGGCTGTTTGCTTACACGACCTTGAGATCCCTTACAGATGTCTCCAGAGCTCTTTAAGACTATCACATACAAAACTCTCACAGTTCCCCACAAAGTGGTGTTGTCAGGGGCAAAATAATGATGGTTTAGTTTTATCAGCAGTGTAAGGATAAGTAATAATGCATTTATGTAGTACTTTTGTGAAAGCGCTTTCATGTCTATTACCTTATGGAATTCTTACAAGAAGCCTGAGAGGTGGCTGGAGGGGGGCTGATCACCTCCATTTTACAGACAGGGAACCACAGCACGGGGTTCGCCAACGCCTCCTTTGGCGGCAGGGCTGACGCAGTCCCGCATCAGGACCTGCTTGCCCTAAGATCAAGCACTTCACCTCCCTTCATCAACATCAGCTAAAATGGCAGCGAGAGCTGCGAAAGGGAACCATCCCAATGGAGTACCAAATTTCCATTTCCATTTCAGTTCTGGATCTGAAGGCACAGTGCGGCAGGAACCCCCGGGACAGAGAGAGAAGACAGAAGGAAGAGAAGAGCTTGCACTGGAACACTTTAACCCAGGCTTCTCAACCTCACTTGCCGTGGGGACTGTCCTGTGCCCTGTACCATGGTTAGCAGCATCCCAGGTCGCTACCCACTAGGTGTCAACACGCTCCTACCCACCTCCCAGTGTGACAAGCAGAAGGGATATTACCAACTGCCCCCATGGGGTGCAACATTGCCCTTGGATTAACACGTTCTTATGATATATAGCCTGTCTCTCGGCATGTGTCTCCTTCCCTCCCCACCTCTACTCCTGCCCCAGGAGGAGTTTCCTAAGCGACTCATCCTCAACCAAAACCGCCAAAAGACCCGTTAGAACATACTACTTTCCCTGTTTGCTCCTCTTTCCCTTCCTGGAACCTCTAAGTTTGTCCTGACTCAGGACCTTGCCCCTCCAGTTCCCTCTGCTTGGAACAAGTGTCCCCTAAAACATCTCATGGCTGCTTCCTTTGCTTGGGTGAACTCTTGGCTTAGAGGTCATCACCTCTCTCTAAAGGTCTCCCCTGACCTCCAAATCCAAGCAACCTCAACCTCTGCTCTCCTTCTCAGTATCCTACCTCATATTCATCTTAACCCTCGTTTTCTCTCCGTCTCCCTTTACAGCATTATCTTCATGAAACCAAGGGCTTTGTTTTGTTCACCATAGTAGCCTAAACACTTAAGACGGTATCAGGCCTGTAGTAAATAGTCCAGAATATTGGTTAAATCAATGATGAAATGATCTCAAGGGCAAGTCCCATGTCCTTATCACTCCCAATGCCTCGGATTCAGTTGACACCAGATACTCAATTATTTGTTGAGCACCAACCATGATCCCTGGAAGCTGCTAAGGCTCAGAAGACCCTTCCTAAAGGGGCCAGCTCCTGTCCTTGAAGAGGTGTCTTTTCCGTTGTTCCAATGGAACGTTGTTTCCTTTTTTCTGAGAAATAACTGGCATACGTCACTGTATACATTTCAGGTGTACAGTTTACATATATTGTGAAATGAATACCATGATAGGTTCAGCTACCATCCACCTTCTCATATGGTTAGCCAAAGAGATGAAAGGAGGATCGAAGAAAAAGCATTTCTCCTTGTGCTGAGAACTCATAGTACTCACTCTCTTAACATCCCCGTCTATCACGCAGCAGGGGTACCTGTCCCCAGCAGACTACACATCACACCCCTGGTAGTTATTTTTCTCATGACTGGAAGTCTGAACCTTTGACCACCTTCCTCCAATTCCCACTCTCCCCACCTCCCCCCACCTCAAGTCTGATCTCTTTTTCTAGGAATTTTGTGAGTTTTCTTTTTAGGTTCCAGATAGAAATGAGATCATACAGTATTTGTCTTTGTCCAACCTATTTCACTCAGATGCTGTCAAGGTCCAACCATGCTGTTGCAAATGATGAATTTTCTCATTTTTTAACTTATATACATACATGAACACACACATCTATATAATGGGGTATTATTTATATCGTATATCACAACTTCTTTATCCATTTACCACTGATAGACACTTAGGTTGTTCACATGTTTTGGCTACTGTAAACAATGCTGCTATGAACATAGGGGTGCAGACATCTTTTCAAGTTGGTGTTTTCATTTCCTTGGGATATATTCCTAGAAGTTGAATTGCTGGATCATGAGGTAGTTCTATTTTTAATTTTGCGAGGATCCTCCATACCCCTTTCTGTAGTGGCTGCACCAATTTGCAATCCCACCATCAGGGCACAAGAGTTCCCTCTGCTCCATCGACGCCAGCACCTGTTAGCTCTTTTTTTTCTTTCTTTTTTTTTTTTTTGGATGATGGCCATTCTAACAGGTGTGAAATGATATCTCACTATGGTTTTAATTTGTATTTCCCTAATGACTACTGATGTTGAGCATTCTTTCACATACCTGTTGGCCTTTATATAAAAAGGCTTTATCTTCCTTCAAGAAATGTCTGTTCAGGTCCTTTGTCCATTTTTAATTCTGGCTTGGGTTTTTTTGGTTTGGTTTGGTTTGGTTTTGGCTTTGGGGGGGTTTGTTTGCTACTGAGTTGTAGGAGTTCTTCATGTTTTTTGGATATTAACCCTTATCACATACATGGTTTGCAAATTTCTTTTCCCATTCCATAGGTTGTCTTTTCACTTTTTGATGGTTTCTTTTGCTCTGCAAAGCTTTTTAGTTTGACAGTCTCACTTGTCCATTTTTTAATTTGTTGCTTAGGCTTTAGGTGCCATATCCAAAAATTCATTACAAAGACCCATGTCAAGGACCTTTGTTCTTTTTTTTTTTTTTTAAAGATTTTATTTATTTATTAGGAAAGAGAGAGAGTGAGAGAGAGCATGAGAAGGGAGAATGTCAGAGTGAGAAGCGGACTCCCCATGGAGCTGGAAGCCCGATGTGGGACTCGATCCCGGGACTCCGGGATCATGACCTGAGCCGAAGGCAGTTGCCCAAGCAACTGAGCCACCCAGGCGCCCAAGGACCTTTGTTCTTATGCTTTCTTCTAGGAGCTTCATAGTTTCAAGCCTTACATTTAAATATTTAATCCATTTTGAGTTCATTTTTGTGAGTGGTGTATGACATTGGTCCAGTTTCATCCTTTGACATGTGAATATCCAAATTATCCCAGCATAATTTATTGAGGAGACCATCTTTTCACCACTGAGTATTCCTGGCTATTAGTTGGGATTAGCTGGGAGTATTCCAGCTATTAGTTGACTGTGTATGCTTAGGTTTATTTCTGGACTCTCAATTCTATTCTATTGGGCAATTTGTTTTTATGCCAGTACGATACTGTTTTGATAACTATAGCTTTATAGTATAGCTTGAAATCAAAAAGTGTGATACAGCCTGCTTTATTCTTCTTTCATGAAATTTCTTTTGCTAGTTGGAATCATTTATAGTTATATATAAATGTTAGAAGTGTTTTTTCTACTTCTAAAAAAAAATTTCATTAGAATCTTGATAGGGATTACACTGAATCCATAAGATGGCTTTCAGTAGTATTAACATTTTAACAATATTAATTCTTCCAAACCATGAACACAGGATATCTTTCCATTTATTTGTGTCTTCAATTGTTTTATCAATGTCTTGCAGTTTTCACTTAGAGATCTTTCACTTACTTAAATTTATTCCTAAGTATTTTATTGTTTTTGATGTTATTGTAAATGGGATCAATTTAATTCTTTTTCAGAAATTTCACTGTTAGTGCACATAAATGGGCTACTGATTTTTGTTAATTTTATATCCCACAAATTTACTGAATTTATTGATTACATCTAAGTTTAGGCTTTAGGGTTTTTTGTATATAAAATCATGTCACCTGAAAATAGACAATTTTACTTCTTCCTTTCCGATCCAGATAACTTTTATTTCTTTTTCTTGCCTAATTGCCCTAGCTAGGACTTCTAGTACTATGTTGAATAGGAGTGGTGGGAGTGGGCCCCTTTATCTTGTTGCTGATCATAAGTGAAAAATTTTTGTCCTTTTACCATTAAGTATGACATTATCTGTGGGCTTTTCATGTAGGGCCTTTATTATGTTGAGTTATCATGAAAGAATGAATTTTGTTGAATGTCTTTTCTGCATATTGAAATAATCATATTGTTCTTTTCTTTCATTCAACTAATGTGATCTATCACATTGATTTGCATATGTTGAATCACGCTTACATTCCATAGATAAATCCTAAGTGATAGTGGAGAAAGATCCCTTCAGTGTGCTACTGAATTTGATCTTCTAGTATTTTATTGAGAATTTTTGCATCTATATTCATCAGGGATATTACCGTGTTTTTCATTTTTAGTAATATCCTTTTCTGGTTTTTGTGTCAGGATAATGTTAGCCTCCTACAGTAAGTTTGGGAGTATTCTCTCCTCTTTGACTTTTGAGAAGAATTTGAGGAGGACTAGTGTTAATTCTTCTTTTAAATGTTTAGTAAAATTCACCAGTGAAGCCACCTGGTCCTAGGCTTTTCTTCATGAGGAGATTATTGGTTACTGATTCCAACTTTTTACTAGGAGGTGTTTATTACTATGAACTTCCATCTTAGAACTGCTTTTGCTGCATCCCATAAGTTTTGGCATGCTGTGCTTCCATTTTCATTTGTCTCAAGAAACATTTTTAAGATTTTTTTATTTACTTGAAAGAGAGTAAGTGGAGGGAGGGTCAGAGGGAGAAGCAGACTCCCCACTAAGAAGGGAGCCCAATGTGGGGCTTGATCCCAGGACTCTGGGATCATGACCTGAGGTGAAGGGAAACACAACCAACTGAGCCATCCAGGTACCCCAAGAAACATTTTTATTGCCCCTTTAATTTATTCTATGACCCAGTGGTTGTTCAGCAGACTGTTGTTTAATTTCCATGTCTTCATGAATTTTCCAGTTTCCCTGTGTTATTGATTTCTAATTTCATGTCATTGTGGTCAGAGAAGACACTCGGTATGATTTCAAAATTCCTGCATTTGATAAGAACCTGTTTTGTGACCTAACATATGGTCTATCCTAGAAAATGTTCCATGTGTTCTTGAGAAGAATGTGCATTCTGCTGTTGCTGGATAGAATGTTATGCATATGTCTGTCAAGTCCATTCAGTCTATAGTGTTGTTAAAATGTGCCATTTTCTTACTGATTATCTGTCCAGATGATCTGTCCATTATTGAGAGTGGGGTATTAAAGTTCCCCATTATTGTATTACTATTTATTTCTCCTTTTATCTCTGTTAGTTTTTGCTATTTTTAGATATTCTGATGCTGGGTGCATATATATTTACAAGTGTTATATCTTTTTTGGTGTGTTGACCCCTTTGTCATTATATGAAAATCTTCTGTCTCTTTTTACCATTTTTAGTTTAAATTTTATTTTGTCTAAATATAGCTACCCCTGCTTTTTTTCCCCCTTTTGGTTATAATTTGCTTGAAATATCTTTTTCCACTCCTTCACTCTTTAAGGTTAAAGCGAGTTTCTTTTACAAAGCATAGTGTTGGATCTTTTTTTTTTAATTCAGTCATTCTGTCTTTTAATTGGAGACTTTAATCTGTTTACATTTAAATTATTGATAGGTAGGTAATATCACCATTTTGTTGTTTAATGGTTGTTTTGTAGATCCATTGTTCATTGCTTTTTTTTTTAAAGATTTTATTTATTTATTTGACAGAGAGAGAAAGATCACAAGCAGGCAGAGAGGCAGACAGAGAGAGACGGGGAAGCAGGCTCCCCACTGAGCAGAGAGCCCAATGCGGGGCTCAATCCCAGGACCCCAAGATCATGATGTGAGCTGAAGGCAGAAGCTCTAACCCACTGAGCCACCCAGGCACCCCAACTGTTCATTCTTATCCTGCTGTCTTTTTTGTTTTGATGTCTTTGGGTATTAGAGTGCTTTGACTTTCATGTTTCTGTGTGTAATTACTATGAAAGTTTCCCTTGGGGTTACCATGAGGCTTACATAAAATACCTTAAGCCTATAACACCCTATTTTAAACTGACAACATAATTTCAATAGAATTCATATACTTTACATTTGTACTTCTTTTCACATTTTAAATTACTGTGGTAATTTATATGATTTTTATATTGTGTAATAACAAATTATTGCATTTATAACTATTTTTGCTTTTTAAACTTTAAACTAGAATTATGAGTTATGGCCCACTATTGCCATATTACAGAATTTAACTGTGACTATATATTTTCCATTACTAGTGAGATTTATGCTACCTTTTTGTGTTTTTATAATATTAGTGTTCTTTTATTTCTTTTCAAAGATCTCTCTTTAGCATTTCTTATGAGGCAGGTCTGATGGTAATAAACTCCTTCGGCTTTTGTTTGTTCAGGTAAGCATCCCTCCTCCATTCCTGAAAGACGGCTTTGCCAGGTATAGAATTCTTGGTTGACAGTTATTTTCTTTCAATATTTTGAATAGGTCATCCCATTCTCTCGGGGCCTGAGAAGTTTCTGTTAAGAAATCCACCAGTAGTCTTTCAGGGTTTCCCTTGTATGTAACTTCCCTCTTCTCTCTTACTGCTCTTAAAAGTCTTTCTGTCCTTTACTTTTAACAATTTAATTATAATGTGTTGGTATGGCTCTATTTGGGCTCAACCTACTAGAGTGTTTTGGGCCTCATCTCACTGTCCATTGCTCTCCCCAGGTTTAGGAAGTTTTTAGCCATTACTGCTTTAAATATACTTTCTGTCCCTTTCTCTTTTCCTTCTGGAATTTCTATAATGCAAATATAGTTTCTTTTCATTATGTCCCATAAGCTTTCTTCACTCTTCTTTAATTTTTTTCTTTTTCTCCTCTGACCGGGTAATTTCCAATGTCCTACCCTTCAGGTTGTTGATTCTTTCTGCATGGTCAAGTCTACTTTTGAAACTTTCTACTGAATTCTTCAGCCCAGTTACTGTACTTCTTCAACTCTTAAGATTTCTTTTTGTTTTTTAAGATTTATTCATTTATTTTAGAGAGAGAGAGAAACAGAGCATGAGCAGGGGGAGGGGCACAGGGAGAGGGAGAGAGAATATCAAGCAGCCTCTCTGCTGAGCAAACAGGTTGACTAGAGGCTCAATCCCAGCAAACTGAGATCATGACCTGGGTCAAAATAAAGAGTAAGCCACCTAATCGACTGAGCCACCCAGGCACCCCTGGTTTTATTTTTGATGGCTGCTATTTCCTTGTCAATCTTCTTGTTTTGTTTTCCTCCGTTATCATCCTAATTTAGTGATCTGTGTTTTCTTATAGTTCACTAAACTGTCATAAAAAAATTAATTTGAATTCTTTGTCTGACAATTCACAGATCTCCATTTCTGTAGGGTCAGTTACTGGAAACTTATTAGTTTCCTCTGATGGTGAAACTATCACCTCCTATTTCCCTGATTTTTCATAACCATTCATTCCTTACATTGGTATCTACGAATTTAATAGAACTCCTCTTCCAGGTTTTATAGGTTTGTTTTGGTACAGACAGTTCCTCATCAGTCAGCTCAGTTTGGGTTTCCAGGTGTCTGCTGGTAATGCCTTTGGGCAGGTGGGGCCTGTTCTTGTATTCTAATTTTGGGCAAGGCAACTGTTCAAGATCTGAGGACAGTGATGGGGTCGGGAGGGGGAGGTTATTGGCTAAAAATAGGTAAGACTGCTGGCTTGGTTCCCTCCCCAAGTGAGGTTGTAGGATGGGATCCCCAGTTGCCTAGAGTCTCTGGTCAAGCTCACATGATAGTCAGGACTGACTACTATATTACATAGCAGATGGGGCTAATAAATTAGCTTCCCTGCTCTGGAAGGGCAGCAGACCCAGGGCCTGTCCAGCTCATCTGGAGAGCTGAATCAGGCCTGAATGTGCAATGAATCCCCTGATCACATGATGTCACTGGTTTTGCTCTACAGATGGAGGACACCATAGGCTATGCTCTCTGTTCAAGCACCACTGTACTTAGGGTTGTTGAGTGGGCTCTGCAGCTTCCTGTGCACCCTGTTTAAGTCACCTTGGTAGACAGGCTGTCTTCAGCAATGAGCAAAGCTATGAATTAGATTCCCTACCTGGGTGCAGCAGGAGAAGCAGTTCTAAACCTGGCAAAGCTGTTTGCTGTCTTAACCCAAGCTATCCTGCACTCCAAGTTCCCTGACTGACCAGGGTCACCGTCTTTGCTCTGCAAACTATTGGCTCTGTCTGCCCTTCTCTCAGTTTGAATGCCACTGAACCACAGAGCTTCCATGAGACGTCGCCAGCATTTCTGGCGAAATGGGGCTGGAAGATACTCTCCACAGTAGATGAGGCTATGTGCCACATAGGAAAGTCCCCTTTCCTGGGCAGGAGAGAGAGAGGCTGCTCCAATCTACTCTCAATTTCCCAAACAGGCTCTGTGGTTTGGAGGAGCCAGGAGCTATCCTCAGCCGTGGCTATAAATTAATCCCCCTACCCATGCATATCAAGGGAAGCTTCAAGTCCCAGTGCTGGTTTAGTTGTAGGGGCGTGCCATCAGCCCTGCCTGTCTCCCTCTCTGCTTGAGTACCACTATGCTGCAAAGCTTCCAGGAGTTGTCACTAGCCCTTCTGGTCAGATGAAGCTGGAAGGCACTCTCTACAATAGGTGGGGCCGTGACTCAGCACTTGCTTGAGCAGGGGCAAACCAGGCTCCATAGCCAGCAAAACTCCTTATTGAAGGAACCAAAGCAAGTAGATCTGCACCCTGAGTTCCTGGACAGAGTGTGCCTCCCCCCCACAGTTCTGCAGATTAGCAAAGTCAATCGTTGGATTACCACTTGGGTCACTGCAGGTATGGACTCAGTCTGCCAAGATCCTTGTGCCAGCTGTTGTAATCCCCTCTCTTCTTTCTCCATCACAGTCAGATTCCCAGTGGTCAGGCCCTGCAGATTTCCCTACAATCCCCATGGCGCGAGACTGGGGTAGGATCTCCCACAAAGTGACCCGCGATGCTGGGGGAGGCTGGTTCTCTTTCCCACTGGAGGAACTGGAGGCTCAGAGGGGACCTCTCTGCATGGCACTGCACTGTGCTGGAGGAGGGACAATATGGTCAACACGCAGCCACTTTTCTTTATCCTTCTAATGCAGTCCGTCTTGGCTTCTTTGATGCAGGCAGCTGTGTCAGCCTTACTGCCATGTTCTAGGATTCTCTCAGTGGATCTCATTCTTGAATAGATGTTAGTTATTCTTGTAGGGGACAGTGAAGTGGGGAAACAACCTGTACCACCATTTTGGTGGCATCACCCTCCAGGGTGTCATATTGAAGAGAAGTGTCACAGGCAGTGTCTTCCTGAATCCTCAGTTCTTCATGGCTAAAAATGCCACTGGCACTAAGTAGTAGGAATTAGTAGTAGGAAGGAAGGAGGAGTTTGGGTATAGCCTCTGGCCCATTTACAGACCCAGAATTTCACAAAGGAAGGAGGATGCTGAGGTGGTCCACATCATTAAAGGAGTTAAACCAGTGGAAACCATCCCAATCTTCAACTGCCATTCATCATTACCTGGGTCAGTCCAGACCCTCCTGTGCAAGCTCCTCTGCCCTCCCTCTAAGAGATCTCTATTTAAAGGTACAAGTGAGAACAGCAGCGGGTTTCAGGGTAGGGAACATTAATGACAACACAGAGCCTGCCATCTGTTCTCCACAACACGGACCCTGCCCTGTGAGCCAGCTCGCCACACAAGGTCAGCAGAAGCCCTCAGAGACCTTGTCCTTCAGACGGCTGGCAGGTGACTCGGCTTGCTGAGGAGGCACGCCCTCGATCCTGGTACTGCTGCTTCCACATTTAGACTGCACTGCATTACCTCACTACCAGCCAATCGGCACCTCCAGGGCTCAGCACACATTCTCCCCTTTGCCACAGACATTGCCTCATGTCGCTCTCTGCTCTCAGAGCATGCTGCGCATCGTGTGCCCAGGTCCTGTGGGGAGGGAAGGAGGGCAGCACGAGGGAGGTGGCCGAAGGAGAGAGGCGGCCACTGGGGTCACAGGCACCAGCAGCCTCTTCCCTCCAGGCCCTCCTGTACCGTGCACACAAGGTTAGCATCACAAGAATGTGATATTCTGCACGCCTCGGTCCTCTCGGTTGGGATGGGGGTGGGACAAGAGTGTTGAGCAGAGGTGGTGAGAGACAGTTCAGCAAGCACCGAGGAAGCAAACTGTCTGGTGAGAGCGGTGATCTGTGAGGCCCCTGGAAACTGAGCCCCTGCCAGCTCTGTACTGGGTGAGGATGACAATTTCCCACCTCCGGCCTCAAGCCCTGACTCCTGGGACCCACGACCAAACCACAGCCACAAAACGGAAGAGCAGAAGCTAATACTTTAGGAAATCAGAGGGTCCCTGAGATCCAAGACACACCCAGGTTGTTCAAGTGAGGGGCAAGACCACACACAGATCTTGAGAAAGGCATTCGCGAAGTATCAGAAGCACTGGAGAAGTGCGTGCCCGTCAGTGGAAGCCCGTAGTAGGGAGACCTGACTCACAGGGGGGACAGAGCCCAAGGAGACGCTGAGCCCCACCACCCTCTAGGGAAGCTACACTACCCCCACAGTCAACCCTCCTGCTTCTTAGAAGGGCTCCAAGCCCATTCTCGTGGGGAACCTTCAGACACAGGCATTTTCATCTTCATGCAGTCTCCCTTCAAAGGTTTTTCCTTCCAGATACAAGCAGAAATGTTAATATATCTTTAAATAGAGAAAAGGGAAGAGGGGGGAGTCGAGGGGCCAGGGTGGGAAACCATTCTAAATCTTCACGGGGTGTTCAATATTTTACGCAGACACAGCTACCCAGCAGCAATAATGGCTCCACAGATGCGCCACGTGTGTGTACTGTTAATAGCCTTCCATACGCCGAGGAGGAAAGTGTGGTCAGGGAACACAGAGGAGAAATACTAATGAGGAGTGAAATCAGATGATTCAAGACAATCCCCGTTCAACGTCTATGTGCCCAAGGAAAGGAGGGAGGGGTCGCTTCCCACCAACGTCAGACCCCCACCTCCCACGGTGGTTTCCCTTTACCCTTTGCGAGCCAAGAAAGCTTCTCCAGCAGCAGAGCACAGGGGTCCTCCTCTAGAGTAACTATCGTGACTCCAACAGCCCGTCCCTGCATAGAGGGATTCTGAGTTCAGATGCCATTTTGTCCAGTTATCGAATCCCCAGTTGTCGTACACTCTGCCCAGAAGGGGGGGGTCCCAGAAACACATTTGTCAGACAAACAGTTCAATTAGAGCAGAGCAGTAGGCCTGCGGCACACAGAGTAGACTACACAGTCTGTAAGTCAATCTGCTTCCTATACCTAAAGTGCTAATGAAATTTTATGGAGGCAGAGAGGAAGGAGCCTACAAAGGTCAAAAGGAAACTGATCCTGGTGTTGTGCTCCCAACCATCGGATATTCTGCCACCTTTCAGCTCTCAGGTGACCTGCCTAGCCAGGAAGACGTGTTTTTCCTTACTGTGAACACCATGACAGTGACTCTGTGTGGAAGAAGCGAGGCAGGGAAGGAGCCTCGGGAAGCAGAAGCCACCCCACGTTGGACACTTAACGATGTTTCCTGAAATCACCCCCCACCTCATTCTCACAACTCTCCAGGGGCCTCTTGTGCATCAGGCCAAGGTCTCAATAGCCGATAATGAAAGAGGAGCTGGGCCCTTAAAAAGGGTTAAAAAATCACTTGCCATCTGTTCCTTAAAAATCAACAAGAACCAACAAAAAAAAGGAGAAAGAGAGAGAGAGAAGGTGAAGTTAGTGGAAAAGCTTCAGCCCCACTCTGTAAAGCCGATTTATTTCCAGCCTTTTTTAATTTCACTTATTACCTAAAGGATAATGCACGCATTTTCAAAACGGGGTTAAAAAAAGAAACCTGTTCCATAACTGTAATGGGCCTGGCGGCTATTGTTGTTGTGAGCACACTGGACATCTCGCTTCAGAGAGACAGACTTTGACGTCTGAGGCCCGAGCCTCTTTTAGGGTGGACCAGGAAGCCAGCTTCCTAGACAGAAAGGACAGAATATGTATCTAAACATATCATAAGGGGAGAGGAGAAAGCCACTTCGGAACAACTAAAGGAATGGAGATGGGGCAAGCGGTCACTGAGCTGTTTTTTTCTTTTTCTTTCAAATAACGGAGCAATAGAATCTGGTTCTCTCCCTTAAGCGCTGGGGGCAGAGGCCAGTCCTCCACACATAGTGAATGAAGCGAGCAGGACCACTGGGCACAACCTCCAGGACCAACAGCCCCCCCACCCCAAGGAAGAACAAGGTACAGTTAATTTAAGTCTCCCTGGAACTCCCATCATAGACCTGGATGGACTCTAGCCAATTTCCCTTGTGTGCTGCCACAGAGGGCACTGTGGGTCTCAGAGAGCAGGTGACTTGCCCAGGGCCACACACGGCTGGAATTCTCCTACTTCTCCCTCCAGCGCCCACTACCAACTTGGTACCTGAAACATGGTCCACAGATCAGTAGCCTCAGCTATGCCTGGACGCTGGTGAGAAACATAGCCTTGGGCTCACCCAGACCTACTGACTTAGAATTTACAGATCCCCAGGTGATCGACATGCACACTACAGCATCATCAACCCCTCCAGAAGCTTCCTGCAGGAAGGCAGAAGTGCATGAAAATCGTCTCATGGGTCCTCCAGGAACAGTGGCTATCAGCATGCTCTCTAGGGACAGGGCACCTACACACACTCAAATGAAGGGAACAGACTGCTTAGGAGGATGGATGTCCCTTTGGATCTCGGTGGTGGTGGGCTACTTGGGGCCTCCTTGATCTTGTTCTCACCCATGTCCAGAATGGTCTTCACCAGTGGGAGCTACGCCCCTGCCTAACTGAGGGTCCCGACGGCAGGTCTCTATCTAGAGACCCCAGTCCTTTCGGGAATCTGCAGGTGCCAAGCAGGCACACTGGCCTACCCCACATCTCAGAATGCTCCAGACTCCCAAGCAGTGAGAACAGCCAAAACACCACGTTACACACACTACTGTGCCTTCCACAGCCATAATAAGGGTTATTTGTAGAGTTGTCATTGAGTATTTTTGCCTTTCCTGCCAACATTTTCTATGGTGAATATCAGCTCTCTCTTCATGACTTCATTTTATGTCTGTGTTGACTGGGCACGCTCTGAAGCATGATAGAAAACATACCACAGTCTCGAAGTCTCTGAGCCAAGGAAGCTGCGGATGGGGCAGAGGCAGACTGAAGAAGCAACCTTTAGCCCTACAGGAAGCCCCAGAAAGCCTCGAATACACACACCTTCATGGTGATGCTTCCAGGGTGGTGATGGCGTTTTGTTTCCACTTGCACTATTTATTTGCGTCCTTGCTACACTCTAGCACGAAGGAGGAGCAGGCACTACAATGGGGCAGCTCCAGGCCTGGAGAAGCCAAGTGATTTGCTAAATCCCACACAGGCACCCAAGAGCAGAACTCACCCCAGAATCTAGGAGTTTTCACATGCCCGTGCTCCCTACTCTTCCCAAGGCTGCATGAGGGAGTAGAAACATCATGGCAAGGAAAAGGGGAGTGAAGGGGGGGGGGGGGGGACAGCTCACATTTAGCCATTATCTTTTAGTCCCAAGAGCAGTCCTTTACATAAGAAAGTATATTACCACAATGTCTAGAAAATAACATGTCAATAACAAAGGGAGCGAGACAGGCAGAAGATAGAAAAGTGTAACATAAGGAGGGGAAACATTCACAGGTATTGACTGATGAGTACTACACGACAATTTCTCAGTAATTCAAAACAGCAACTATTGAGAATACAATCAGAAGTAAACAGACACACACATGAATCCAAATTTTATCTTGTAAAATTCAGGTACAGAAGCTTATACTTAAAAAAATTCAGCTCATTTAGTTAGCTACGCTGTGGTTTTTCACTTATTTACTCTTGCCTTGTGCACATATTAACCATCTTGGTTATTTTGGTCCCTGTACAAAATTAATTTCAAAATAAAAAAATTAGAAAGTGATGAGGCTCATACTAGGGGTACCTATGGTAATAACAGCTGACACTGAGAAATGAAGAGGAAAACGACAACCAAAAAAAGATTTTAAATGCTACAAAGATGGTGAAGAATACAAAAACCCAGAGGGAGGATGCCACAAGCCCTATCCCCAATATAGCAATAATTGTGTAGGCAGATTATATCCCAAGTCTTTCAGAAAAGGCTAGATTACGACTGATACCTTACAAAATGTTTAAGAAAATGAGAATGCATTCACTTTGGAAAAAATGTCTGACAGGTTAGCTCAGATTTAAAATAATTTGAGAAGTACAAAGGGATAAAATCTGAGAAGTTCTCTTAGCAGGAACTACTCTCATTGTCCAAAAATGGGGATCTTTTAGAAGAATCTTTACAAGCGTAGTTCTCAAACTTTAGCATGAGCCGAATCACCAGGAGGACCAGTTAAACTCAGGGGACTGCTCATCCCATTTAATCTTTACAACAATCTGGTGCTAGCATCAGTCCGACATTCCATAGAGGGAAACCACATTTTAGAGAGGTTAGCTCTCTCGCTTGAGATCACACATCAAAAGACGATGACTCCATGCTTTGGGGATGGTGCCTCTAACAAATTTCCAGGTGATGCTGTTGGTCCACAGGTCACATTTTGGGAACTACTGCTATAGAGACTAACCAAGGTCATTACAGTAACACAAAGAAGGGGACCAATAATAGAAGAATGAGTGGAAAAGGCTAAGTTCTCCTTTATGACCTTCCCCAAAGGACAAACATGCGTACAGGCTCCTGTGACTCTTCATCCACAGGAGATCAGGGGAGTGGCGGGCACGCTGAATGCAACAACAGGACATGAACGCAAGGTGTTTCTTTCCCTCTCCGATCCCTGGAGCCAGGATTTTTAGGGGAGCCCTGATGGACCTCACTCCATCTTCAAGCTGCCCATTCAGGGCTCTTCCTGAGAGAAAAGGTCCCGGGCCTAGGTGGGACCTCAAGACCCTTCTCCTGCCTAAGGAGCATGAAGCAGATTTCCCCAGGCGCGCCGTGCCAGCCAGGGTCATTAAAGGCACAGTCCCATAGGAGCCCATCCAACTCGGACAAGGAACGTACTGACACCGGTGGTCTCCTAGAGACAGATTTGTCCTTTGCTCAAAAGCTTTCAGTAAAGACTACCAAAGACAGAAGGGAAAGCAGATGCTGGGAGGATCAGAGCTCCTTCAAAGTCCTTTGGGGCACAGAGTACACAGGGTCGGGACACGGGGCCCTAGCGCACCTTCCTCCTGCTCCCTCGGGGCCCTGGGCAGGGTGTGGGACTTACTCAAGGGTGGCGGGGACGGTCATCAAACCCCCTGAGGCTAGTCTAGTACAGAGCTGAGGCTGAGGACTGCAGGCTAAGCACATAGAGGTGGGTGCTAGAGGAACATTTCCTGGCTCGAGGCACCACTGTATTTTACCTGTATCATTTTGTCTTCATAATCTTGAGGTACTACTGTTGGAGCGCAAGTAACCTGCCCAGTGTCGCACATTCTAGTGCCTTTGATTGAAATTCTTACACCACCCGGCTATCGACCAGAAGTCTTGGGGCCCCTCCCTCCTCTCTGGCTACTCCTCCTTAGTCTCCTTGGCTGGACAGCCCCTTATCTCCATCCCCTCTAATCCAGGTCAACAAACTTTGTAAAACGCCAGACAGTAGGATTTGGTTGGTTCGGCAGGCTGTGGGTCTTGGTCACCATGACTCAAGTCTGCTGTTGTAGCTCCAAAGCCGCCACAGACAATAGACACCAGAACGCAAACGGCTGCATCCCAGAAAACCTTCTATACAAAAGAGGTAAGACTCCAGCTGCTGTCTGCCAACCCCTACTGTCGACAGTAAGACCACCCACCCTTGCCCGGATTGGCCCTTTAATCTTAACACGAGCTACGATCACATCTCTGTGTTGCCTCTGGCCTCAGGCCTCTAACCAACAGGAGCCTGCTAACAATTCCCAAACTCTTTGTTTGTTTGTTGTAAATATTTTATTTATTTATTTGACAGAGAGAGAGACAGCAAGAGAAGGAACCACAAGCAGGGGAAGCGGGAGAGGGAGGGGCCGGGAGCCCGACCCAGGGCTCGATCCCAGGACCCCGGGACCATGACCTGAGCTGAAGGCAGACGCTTAAGGACTGAGTCATCGATGCGCCCCAACAATTCCCAAACTCTTCACTCCAACTCTGAGCCTCCCCCTACACTCAACT
This sequence comes from Nasua narica, assembly GCA_028533885.1. Classification (NCBI taxonomy): domain Eukaryota; kingdom Metazoa; phylum Chordata; class Mammalia; order Carnivora; family Procyonidae; genus Nasua; species Nasua narica. Next base: position 105,200,936 of record CM052797.1, on the reverse strand, counting down.
CCCTCTTACACGTCTCCACTCAGGTATCCCATAGATATTGGGGCTCAGCAAGTGCAAAGCTGAAGCCCTAAACTCAACCCTCCCCCCAAACCTCTTTCTCCTCTCTCAGCTCTTTGCATCTCAGGAAATAACGTATCAGGCCAAAAACCCTGACAACATGCTTGGTGTCAACTCTCCCCCCCTCTCTCCACAAATCCTATCAGGCTTCCCTACAAACCAGACCTAGAATCAAACCTCTTCCCCCACGTCTTCCAACACTAACACCGATTATGCTCCTAGTCGCTATCATCACTAACCTGGATTATGACAAAACTATCCTATCCCATCTCCTTCCTCTCCCCCACTCCTTGTCCCCTAAGTGCCGTTTCTCCCCACACAGCAAGAGTGATCAGCCTCTCATAGTAGAAAGTGGAGCATAAATATTGCTCTGGGGAATCCAACCGTGGCTGCAGTTCACTCCCAGACCCACCCTCTTCTATCCAGCCCCGTCAGAGCCCTAACCATCTCTGCGCTCGGCCTTCCTCCCTCTGCCCCAGTCACACGGGCCCTTCCTATGCCTCCAACTCACCAGACACATCCCCTCCTCAGGGCCTTTGCACTGGCTGACACGGCCTCCCCGGATAGCTTTCGGGCTCATTCTCTGACATCCTCATGAAGGAGCTCACATAAGGCTTCCACATTAAGTCCTTTCCTGAACTGCTACACAAATTTATCATCCCGCTCCCTATTTCCCTTATCTTGCCGTATTTTTCTCCATAGCACTTATCATGACCTGATAATATATTTATTTCCTTTTTGTCTGTCTTCCCCAAACAGAATGTCAGCCCCATGAGGAGTGGGGCTTTGTCGGTTTTGCTCACTGCTGGAATCCCTGAACTTAGAGCAGTGCCTGTTAGGGATCAGACATTAGGTATTCTTTAAAATAAACACAGGAACATACTACAGAAAATACAAAGAACCGTCATCTCACTTAATCCTGCAACCACTCTCCTAAACAGACAAGGTATTTTACCGATGAAGAAGCTGAGGCACGGAAGCCAAATGAAAGTAGCACAGATCATCGCCGAGCAGATGCTAGAACATGGTCCTTCTGATGGAAGGGGCGGTAGGCCTCTCACGCAGAATGTAAAATACATAAATTTCCTCCGATGAACACCTCCAGGAGGAGGTTATGTTGTGAAATTACTTCTGTATCTTACCAGATGACTCCCAAAGCAGGGCTTATCAAATTATTTCACCGGTGCCTGTCCTCATCGCCAAGAATGAGAGGGCCCACCATTGATCCTGCTCCGAACAAGGGAGCAGAGCTAAAAGACAGCTGGTTAGGAAAGAAGCAGGGACAGCGTGTGTTCGATTTCTACCTCCTGCCACTAGAGCAGTGATTCTCAGCCTTTTGCACCATAGCCCTTTTAGAACGTCTGAAGATTTGAAGGGTCATCACAGGAGAGAAATTACATTTCAGATCCACTGAAGGAGAAAATCCTGATGACCAAAAGGATGTAAACTCAGTACCACACATGTAAACTCAGTATCACTCATGTAAACTCATGTAAACTCAGTACCACTTTTACACGAATTTTTATTTGATCAATCCCAAGTATCGACAAACAATTGGGAAGAAATATTACACACAACACACAGCTCACGTATATGAAATGTCACACACTTCTCTGGCAGGCAGTGCGGTCTGGAGATTAGAACGGTGACTCTGGAGCCAGATGGCGTGGATTTCAGCCATGACTTCACTTCCTAATAGGAGAGAAACCCTGGACAACTCGTTCACTGCACTGTGTCTCAGTCTCCTCATCCCTAAGGGGACTCGAACGCTATCAGCTACTCTGGGTCACTGAATCGAATGTGTAAACGCGCAGAAGTTCTTAGAACAGTGCCTGGCATATAGCAGATGTTCCATAAATGGTAACTGTAGTATTTAGGGGCAGACAATGTGCTCTGTTTGGAAGGGTCCACACTGCATCTGCAGTAATCTCCCAATCCCAAAGAACCGGAGAGTGGAAACCACAGCTCTGAAGCAGATTCTCAAGACAGGAACCAAGGTCAAGGAGAATAGGTGTCACGTGCAGCTCTAAAAGCACTTGGAGATCCTGTTACCCACTATGCTTATCAGAGTCCAGGGGAGTTTCAGGACCCTACCCAAATTTGCTGCAGAGACACCCCGAAACAACTCTATCGCATTTCTAGTTTCTGCAGGCTGTGATTTCTAGCCCTGTGCTCATTAGGAGCCAATTCTATTAGAGTGAAATAATGGCAACTGGCCCCTGGGGTTTCTTATAAAGGGATTTTGTATCAGTTTGTAACCAATAAAAACTTTATTACTAGATTTCATACATTGAGAGCTTAAGACTCCACTTCAATGGGAACTGGTAATCACCTTTTTTGTTTTTAAGTGCACTGAAATGTTTTTCATTGTAAATAAAGTTTTCATTAGGATCACTATTAGGATCACACAGGATCACTATTAAAGGTTTAGGAAAGGCAAAGAGAAGAAAATAATCATCCATAGCATTCCTTTCCCCTGTCCTCCAACTTGATTCAAATTTAGATGAACTTAAAGGGGAGTAAGACTTAGCTCCATATTCTGATTTGTTGTCTTCCTGCAAACACTATCGCTCTGCCCCCCTCTGGGGGAAATGACCTCCTAAGATTCCATGAGTCTGTTTGATAGCCCTAGGTGGGCCCCAGAGGTGATGGAAAGGAAAAGAGCTTTCCCCAGGTGCATATCCATACCCCCGCAGCCTTGATCAGAACCACATGGCTGTAGGCAAGAGGGTCAGCAGAGAGCTCTCAGCAACATACCTAGCCAATCCCACAGGTGAAGGCAAGACGGGCTGGTCCACCCATGTCTGTGTACACCTGAAAATGTTCCAGAAGGAGCTACCTAAAACTGATGATGGCTGAGACCTCTACGGAATAGAACTGAGTGCCTGGGATAAATGAGACCTTCTTTGCATTGCATTTATTTTTATGTACTTATTTTTTAAATTTTTTTAAATTTATTTTTAAAATACAGCGTGAACCCACCGGCAGCAGCTTCGGACCTTCCTGGTGCCTTAAACACCAAATCTCCAAAATCCAGAAGTCTCTCTCACAAGCCCTGTAGATGTGAGTAGTCACGGGCTCTCCCACAAATGCCCTGTACTATCTCTCGCTGCCCGGGGGACCCCGATCTTCTGCACTAAGGGACATAAAACCACCAAGATGCTGTGCAAATTAATAAACACCTAATGGAGGACAGACCATGGATCATGGAAAGATACAAACAAAACTTAATGAAAAGATGCTAATGCTCAGAACTCCGAAGCCCTCCCAGGGTTGGTTCCAGGATGGACCGAGCTCAGGTTTGAGCCAGGTATGAGTCACAAGAGATGTTTGTACGTTTGAAGCCGAATCGTGCTCTTTCTCTTCAGTTCCTCCTGCTCTATAGAGTAACTAGGCTTCCAGTAAGCTAGCACACCGGCTGCGGGACCCAGCCAATTGTACGTTCTCAAGAGTCTATGTGCGCACACTGGAGTAAACGCGGTATGAGAGAGCAGAGCAAGAGATGTCAATAAAAGTGTCTCTGCCTCCAGAGAAGGAAACAGATGCTCAAGCAGGAAAAATAATTAAAAGACATCTGAGTATACATAAAAGGGTATTTTTATAAACCTGTAGAAAGTGAAGAGCAAGGTCAGTTAGGCCAGGTCGGTATTAGATCAGGAGTTTATGCTACATAGTAAGTTGACTGTGATCAAGTAGCTCTCTGAGGCTCAGAGGCTCTTTAACTGAGGCTCTTTAACTGTAAAAATGGGGGACAATTCCTAATCCACGGGATCAAATGAAGACCTTACGCAGGGCACCTACTTTAACAGAGCCCCTGGCATACAGATATTTTATAAACTGTGGTGACTACTGTTGTGTTTGTAGAGGAGTATGTAATGGAGGGTGTCGTGCTAAGAGGCGGAGGATAAACTTCTAGAACCCTTATCCCTTTTCAAGGACTGAGGATGCAAGCATCATGCTACGCGGATCAGGTTACTCCACGCCAAGAAGAGTGAAAGCGCTCGCTGGGACCCTCAGCCCTGGTCTGGCCCCAAGTGATCAAACCTGCCAGTGGCCACACCTACCAGTATGAGCCATGTATTCGGTGGGTGGGATTCAAGGAAGGACAGGGGCAGAACAGCACTGTTTGAGACTCCTTTCCACAAACATTTCCCACAGTTACACCTCCCAAGGCTCTGCGCCGGGGGCTAAGGCTAGCCCAAGGGTGAAGAAATCCTGACCTGCTCCAAATTAGGAACAGATTCCTGGGATGAGGGACACCAACAGTGAGGGACACAGCGAGGGGAAGGACACACAGGTAGTTCTCCCACTGGAAGGAGCTCATAGCGAGCTCATAGAGACCGAGCGGGAAGGTCCTTCAGGGGCCAGCCAAAGACCGTTTGAGACAGGAATGAGTCCGCAACTACAAATGAGCACGGTGTCAACCGAGAGTGACTGCCAAGCAGCAGCGGCAGAAGGGTAAGTCGAGGCTAGTCACGAAACTGGTGCTTCCGGAGGTCCGCAGCCCCTGACTTCAGGTTGCCGACAGCAGTCACAGCAGGCAAGCTGCAGCGGATGCTCCTCAGCCTTTGCCGAGGTGTCCCCCCACTCAACACTCCTCATGGGCTCCAGTGGTGCCAATGGCTTCCTTGCCCCCGCTATGCAGCAGAAGCCACCCAGGAATTATTCCCGAAATATCAAAGGCTCTCGGATGAGACGCAGCTTGCAGTCCAATAGGAGTGTGGCAGTTAGTAAATGTAACCGCAACGAACCTTAATGAAGACCGCTTACCATACCCCAGACATGGTTTTCAATGTCTCCTTAGTATTAACTCATCGAACCTTCCCAAGAAGCCTGAGATTGATACTATTATTCTACTACTAGTTTTTCAGAAGAGGAAATGGGCACAGAGAGGTTAAGAAGCTGGGATAACTGAAGAATTTTCTGGCAAATGAGCACAGCTGACACTCACCATTCCTTCTCACTCCCGGTTAGAGTTATTTTCCAGCCAGAACTGTAGGATGAAGCGCACTCTGCGGCTGTGAGACTTACTAAAACCAAACAACTCAGGGGACTTTTCATGCTCCTACTTTTGTCTCATTAGCACAGTTATAAAGAATTGAGATAATGGAACACACACCCTGTCCTTGACACTTGTGGGACCACTGTGTTGACCTTGACCAAGACAATGAGGTGCCGCACTGTTGGTTTTCTCTTCCTGCTGCCATGGGCCCCCAGCTCACCTCCTTGCCCTCTGACCCTAGGACCATCTTTTTCACTTAACCTCCCACCCACCCCCCCCCACAGCCATGTGGATCTGTGGTCTTAATGGCCAGCAATTAAATCTGAGTGTGGACACAGGTTGGAAATAGGGCTAGTGATTTTCTCAGCCAGAGAAATAAAGTGGAAAAGACTGGGTTCCACCCTAAGGGAGATATTAACTGAACTAGTTTTATCAAAATCTATTTATTTGGTTCTAGTGACATGGTTGTTTAAACTGGCTTTAACTGAGCACTTTGTCAAGGAGAAGCAGCCAACAACTACCTCAGGACATGTAAGGAACTCACACGAGCAGGTAGAGCCCAGGTGCGTACGTGCATGCCAAGACGGCATGTGACGGGGTACATGTGGGATCGTGGGCTAATAGTGACAACTGGATTAGGCTCAAATCCTCATATAAACAAGCAGGGTCACCCAGAATACCTGCTCCCCGGCTGAGTGGCTGATAGACGCCGTCTGATTATTAACTGGCTGGCAGTTCCCCCCAGCACCGGTGAAAACTCAGTTTCCAGGGCAATCTTTCTCTACAAGCCAACTGGCACAGAGAAACCAAACACCACAGAAGCACTAGGAAAGAGAACCCACGGATGCTTATTTCTTAGCGGCTTAGATTCCTCCTCCTATTGCTTGGTGAGGCAGCCTCAGGTCCCAGTCTCTGTCCCCGCTGGCTTGTGTCCATTTCTGAATGTCTGTATCTTCTGTGATCCAAGAAGGTTTAGAGAAAACCCTAGGTGGGTAAAAGGTACTAATTTAGCTATTAGTTTCTAGGTCCCAAATGCCTCCACTTAACATTTGACTATGGCTCAGAACACTACGTCCCCCAGAAACCAACATCTCATTGGTGTTCTCCAAGTCAAGGGTTCTTCAAAGTATGGTTCTCACTTTCTCATTGTCACAGTAATGTTTGAGCCATTTCTACTCTCCAGAGAAATAACCAAACTTTTCTTTTCCTTTATGAAAATCCTAGAAACTGCATTCACATGAAAGGGAAATAAGACAAAGGGTGAGTAGGAATCAAGCCAAAGACTTATTTCCAAGCAGACCAACCCATCATTTCCATGAACAGAGGTCTCCTAACCAACCCTCAGTTTTCCAGAATCACTCTAGGCCAGGTGCCCTCCGAGAAAGAAAGAGGGCAGGGTGCCCTCTGTCCTAGTGACCTCCCCCGACCCCCAACTGGCTCATAGCAAGAAATCTAATCAATCTGATCGATTTTGATGTCTCTAAAAAGCTTATTTAGTTCTATCCTAAATCTGAGGAGCTTACCTTTGTATATACTAAATAATTAATATAATTACACAGAATCCGTGTGATACCTATGATAAATTACGTGCCCAAAACTCAGAGCACATCTTCTTGGGAGCTTAATGTGATTTAACAGATAAAGCCCACTATTTACCTAAATCATTTGTCAAACTTTGAAGCCATGATAATTTATGCACCTAGATTTTGTATGTATGCGCACACTATAACCATATAGCTTAGATGACTCACTTTCTAAAATATTCCTAATTTCCTCATGAACCCCCAAAAAACAAAGCTCTCTTGCAAAACCAAACCTAGCCAAACCAAACCACCAATGCTGCTTGCAAACAAACAAACCAATGAAAGAAAGATGGGCTCCAGAGGTCATTCGGTGGCATTGTCTCCCGGGAACATCAAAGCAGGCGCTGCAGGACTGGGCTGCACTCTCAGTTTTGCTCTGACTTACTTGTAGGACAAGAGGTAAGTCATTTAACCCCTCTGACTCTCAGTTTCTGTACACAATGTTAAAGGTTTTTTGTTTTTAATTCACCCATAATTCCTCTACACAAAGCTATGCTAAAATAGTAACAGTGGCTCATTTCTTCCAGGCTTTTCTTCAGGTGAATTTTTTTTATCTAGAGCCACATCTTCCTCCACACACAGACTCATATTCGTAGCTATCTCCCAGGAACAATACCGTATAAAAAACATGATTGAATTTTTCGCTATTTTCTGGCCCTAAATAATTCTGGGATTCTAGGAAGCACGAAGACCAACAACTACCCCGCTGTTGGTGTAGGTGGTGGAGTTAAAAGATGTGTAGTGAACGCCTGCTTACTCAGAATGGCTGGGGAAGGGCTCTTACGGGTCACAGGTATTGCAGAGAGCTGAGAGCGGTCAGCACAGGTGCCAGGTCGCGTGGGCAGAAGGAACAAGAGGGTAAGTAGGCCAGAGACGAGGGCAGCTCGGGGGCACTCTATAAGGAAAGAATCAGCACAAAGAAGCAAACTGCAGTCTTAGAGGGACAGGTAGAGATGCCAATCAAAACAGCCAAGATGAAAAGTCATAAATCACTCCCATAATCAGCAAGAGTAAAGAGAACAGGAAAACTGAAGTCTCTTACACCATGACTGCGGTCATTTCAGGCTTTCTGGAAAGCAGTTTGGAAATTTCTATCATGAGCCTTAAAAATAAGATTGCCTTTTGACCCAGTGAGGGAGATGGTAAAGTTGGCCCCAACTATTCATCCTTGCCCAAATCCCTGACTCTGTCATGTGACTCTGCAGTACCCTCTAACTATGAATAGTTAGGGCAGAACGCCCTGCCCCTCGAGCCTGGCCTCAGTCACCTGATGTGCTTTGTGGCGTTAATAAATGTGATACAAGCAGAGACTTGCAAAGCATGTGTAAGAAGGAGCTTGCCATGTCTCTTTCAATGACATGAGAACATGCTTGAGCCAGCCTGCAGAAGAATGAGACACAGAGCCAAGTTCCCCCAGTCTCCCCAGCTCTGGCCAGCCTCGATCAGCTGACACCCAGCCAACCAATGCCCAGACATGAGAGCAGGCCCAGCCAAGATCAGCTGAGCCAACTGGTAAACCCCCAGCTGACCCCAGTCAGGTGAGCAGTAACGCTTACTATTTAGGCCACACAGTTTTGTTTTGCAGCATTATTATAGCAATAGACAACTAATAATTCCATCAGCTCCACAGCTAAGAATTTGCCCAAAGATAAATCATCATAAATATATACAAAGACTTGGCTGTATGTATGCTTATCGTGACATTGTTTATTATATGAAAAATATAAAAACTTACATTGACAATAAGGAGATATTAATGAGGTCAGGCCACATCTGTATAATGAAGTCCCAACCAGCAATTGGATGTCGTAGCAAAGCAATCAGGAATACGAAAGAATATTTACCAAGTACTAAACTGATCACGCTATGTATAAAATGATACCATATTCATAAATAGGTATCATTGGAATAAAAAAGACTGAAACAGAAACACCAAAATATTAGCAGTCATTTTCTCGGGGTGGTGTGCCCATGGGAGATTTTCATATTCTCGATTTCATTTATAGGCCATTTCTACAGTAAACATGTGTAGCTTTAGAACTGTCTTTGAAACCACTGTTGAAATTAAGAAGAGGGCCCTCAGCAGACAAGGCCACTGCTGTTGTTCGTGGAAACATGAGGGAAAAATTGAGATGGATAAATGTGGACTGATACCAGTCAGAAGCCAGCACCACGGAGACAGCAGAGAGGGAGACAAACGCTGGCAGAAGAGGTCTGATCAGGCTGAGCGCTGCTCTTTCACTGGACTCTCTCCATTTTCTCCTCTTTAATTTGGGATGGGGAGGAAAAGGACAGCTGCATTATTAATGCATTAATTATGATAATATTCTGTGCGCAACTAATACATGTCAAGCCATCCTCATGCCAAATTGAAAACTGACATTTTTACTTCATGAATATTGCTCCATCAGTGACATTTATTGTACGTTCCCAATCTCGCAACGGTGAATGTCAGGTCAACTATCAAGCGTTTGCTTTCCTTCCACTTTATTTCCTATTTTAAAGCAGTAGGCTGTCACTGTTAATTGGGATGCAAAGTCAGATTGCACTCAGAGAATCTGAGGCCTCTCACTTCCCGAACATCTTGCACTGGTGCCTGGAAAACTGTCCAGCACCCGGGCTGCCTGTCAACCTCTGTCTTCATCTTCATCCCACCTGTACCTGAAATCATCGCCACTGCCCCAGCCTGCCTCATGTCTCTTTTGTGTTGTTTTTTTCCTTCAAACACTCACCACTACCAACAATACCGTATATTTATTTATTTTGTCAATTGCCTCTCACTCTCCATTAGAATATAAGCTCTCAGAGGGAAGTAATTTTTGTTTTATCCACTGCTACATTCCCATCACCTATAATAATCGCAGCACATAGTAAGGGTTTGATGAATATTTGTTCAAAGAATGAATCACTTTGCATGAATGAACTTCTTGGAATCTCCAGAGGTGACATGTTTCAGCCAAAAATTTCATCCCATTAAAACCATATGATGATTTTCTGAATTCCCAAGTTATTAGTGACCTACAAAATGGGTTTTTTTAAGAAAACTACATCATGAGGCACCTGGGTGGCTCAGTCAGTTAAGCATCTAACCCTTGATTTTGGATCAGGTCATGATCTCAGGGTCACGAGACTGAGCTCTGCATCGGACTCTGCCCTCAGCGAGGAGTCTGCTTGGGATTCTCTCTCTCCCTCTCCCTTGCCTCCCACCTCCCTAGGCACACACACTCACACAAGAATACACAGTCTCTCTCTCTCTCTCTCCCTCTCTCTCTCTCAAATAAATAAATATTTAAAAAAAAAAGAAAGCTGCATCATTTAGATACCCATTTTTCATCTCCCATTTCATGTTCATTCTTGAAAACCCTCAATTGCATCCCACACCCCTGCTATGTGTCTGTTATAGGACTGCCCCATATCATTCATCGATCACCAACTCCCAACCCCCATGTTTCCTGGAAATTTTCACCAACCTCCTTCTACACTGTTCCTAACGCAACCAAGAAGCATTTACTCATGATCTAGAATGAGTTCATCACTGGGATAGGGAGGAACAAAAAAGAAAAGACATAGCCTGCGATAGCAAAAGTGTATAATATAGTTGGAAGAAAAGAAAATTTTGGATGTGACATCATCTGGAAGGTCTGCTCTAATTTCAAACCTGATATGCCCAAAACTGAACTTACTGTATGTCAGCCAACCCATCTTCCCTAACATTTTCCCATGAAAATGGCATGTCATCAGTAACATTAATTATATTAAAAGCACAAGTCATTATTTAGTAAATAACATTTTATCAATAATCACATTATCATGGTAATCACAGATGAGATAAATCATGAATTTTTACCAAAAAGGAAATAAAAAACGTGTTTTCTATGTTTAAGAAATAAAGAGTGTGTGTGAAGATTCAAATAAATAAATTTGTGTTCAATGAACAAACATAAAATAATGACAAACTGCATAAGAATTCATGGCCAATAGTTACTAAGCACCTAAGGTTGAAGGAATTTCAGAGTAATGAGAGAGAAGAAGCTTGGGCTGGACACCCAGCATGGTGCAGAAAATTCCAGAAGACACTCCTTTGCTGCCCCTCCATCCCTCCTTTTTCCCTCCCCCACCTCTGAGGGCTGGGTGGCCCCAGGAAACCATTTCTACTGTTTCAAGAAATAGTATTCTTTCTATCAAAAAGACATTTTAAAAATAAACCTACGTTATTTAATGTAAAGATCAGTCCTTGGTACTGGAAAAAAAAGTCTTCCCTACATTCTGAAATGAAAACATGTCTTTTACGATAAGTAGCAATAAGAGCTGCCAAAATATTTCCTTAAACGTGACCCATGTTGGTCACCATGATTGATTTAAATATGAAACTCAAAAGTTAATCACTACTCTAGACTACCCTCCACCAACAGGGGCACTGTGACCACAGGAAACAGTACTACTTATAATGTAGGTACTTACAATGCCTGTAACCAAGTCCTGACACCTTACATCATTAAATGCAGAGAGAGAAATCAGAACAGCAATGAAGCAGCAATATGCCTTCTAGGAAGATTGGAAGCCTCCTCATTCTAAAATAATCACGTCAAGCTCTTTTAGCGGTCTGATCCAGAAAAGAGCTGGTTTCGGATCTAGATACAGACAACTGCCCACCATGGCCTGGGGATGGAGCACACAAGAGATCTCCCCCTGTAAGCGGCTAGGGCCCTGGCATCTCGACACCCTGAAGGCGGGCAGGCTCTGTAGACCAGACTACCTCGTGGCCGTGAGAAAACCTGCCATCTTTAACACATGAGGCTCCCTGGCACCCGGAAGAGCAAGCTGGGAGGGCAGAGGGAGGGGGGGGGGGCAGAAGAGAGGGAGCCTGGAACTGAAAAGACAGAATGAGAGAAGTGACAGGAAAGGAGTGTAGTCAGGCTGCTGAGCATCGTGTCAGTAGAAACGCCAGATGTGAACTGTAATTACTTCCCCCCCCAACTCCACTGGTGTTTTACAAACTAGGACTGACACTTGAACAAAGAGCTTTGAAAAAGCAGGTAGGAGCTAGCTATGTAAATAGCCAGTGCTTTTGGATCTACCCAAAGCCTTTTTCAGAGTGGAGAAGACAGTGGTGGCAGCTTCCCGATACACACGCCGCCAGGAGCAGGTGCACATAGGTCTGACAGCGTATAAATTCATCCAACATAAAGAACACTTAATTGTGAACCCTTCAGCTCATGGGGCTGGAGAGGTACTAACTCAGTGGGATATTTGTTAGTGAGAGGAAAGAAAAGAGGAGCCGGGAGCCTATAGCATATACCCTGTCCTAGCAGACTTATCACATGGTTCATTTGGGGCCCCGAGGAATCTCAAGACCAAGACGCACTTTGTGTTGTGTAATTATGTGTTTGTACAAGATCGTGTGGGATTTTTCCCTCTATACCTCCACTCCTTTTCAACAACAAAACCAAAAGAAATGGTATTCTTAAATAACTTAAATAATTACCAATATCCAACATCTAATAAACGCTCAATGTTTGTGGAGCTGAAAAGACTTGAAAAGAAGAAAACCGTAGCCAAGCCATACCCCAAACAAGTCCTACTCAAGAACCTCTCATCTTGTCTCCCCACCAATCTGGGGGTATGTACAGTATCTACATTGCCAACAAAATGGAGACTTAACCTCTAAAAGGCAACTAATGCTGCACACAAAACTGAAAATCTGGTTTTCTCGTCTAAGTTCAAAGATAAAATCAGGACCCCAATCATCAGACTTGGTTGGTTTTGCCTCCTAAATCGCTTCCCCCTCTGTCCTCCCATCTCTATCCTCGATTCCTCAGGTAACACCTCCTCATTGGTCTTCTTGCCCGGGATCACGCCTTCTCTAATCCATGCCCCAGGGAGTGACCAGTTATCTTTAAAAGTTTGTGATCTGTCACTTTACTGCTCCAAAAACCATCATTTCTGGGCAAGGCGGAAAAGGATGTGGGGGAAGAGCTTGAGAAGCATCCATGGAATATGAGAAGAAATGCCTGAGGGCTGCCAATAGCAAAGGTGACATCCCAGGGACAGGGTCCCTGGCTCCTGGCCCCCCCACCACTGGGCCCCAGATGGGCTGCTGCCCCCACCCCCACCACCACCCCTGCCCTCAGCACAGTGAACTCTTCAATCCATGGAGCCTGGCTCGTGTGCTTTTCTAAGGCTGGGGAAAGTGAGACCAGGCTTTTGGGCTTCAGTTATAAAATGAGGGTTCTGTCTTCCTTTCAGAATCAGACGGATGAACTCCACAAACACAGAAAGGGGGCTCGACTGCTGGGCAGGTTCAAAAAAAAAAACCATAAATGCAATCATCTAATCAAACTGAGTTCCTTTTTGCCTATTTCTCAGAACACGGCGAGCACAGCAAGGATCCACTCCCACTCATCTCTGTTCCTCAGCCCTCGGCACAGCATCTGACCAGACAGAGAAACGAAGACCCACTGTCTCTTTTTGCCAGGGTTCTGAAAGATAGAATACTGGTGGGATGCCGCTGGAAAACTGCCTGGCCGCCCAGAGTTGCATAATGGGCTTAAACTTAGAACTAAAATGAACCTGACAGAATTCCCTGTATTTCCCATCTGAGCTTCAAGCTGAACCCTAAAAAGCTCGACAGCTTAAAAAACTCCAAATCAGTAGAACGGCGCCAAGAAAAATCATTCCACCATATGCCAGGTGTTCTACATATAGTAAGTAACTCATTTAATGTTGATAAACATTGTTATGGATGAAATGTCTGTCTCCCCCCCACCCCAGATTCCTATGTTGAAATCCCAACCCCCAATATGATGGTAGTAGGAGGAAGGACCTTCGGGAGGTAAGCAGGTCATAAAAGTAAGCTCTCATGAATAGGATAGCGTTTTATAAGAAGAGACATAAACGATTTTTCTGTCAGCAATGTGAAGACACCGTATCTGCCAGCACCTTGAACTTGGGCTTTCCAGCCTCCAGAACGTGAGAAATACATGTCTATTGTTTAAGTCACCGAGTCTATCGTACTTAGGATGAGCATAAGATCAACTTTTGAAATAGGTGCTGCCGTCATTTCCAGATGTGGAAACCTGCCCATGTGGAAATGGAGAATGGGCTCTTGCCCTCTAGACTATGGCTTCTGAGAGTGTGGTGTCTGTCTGGATAGCAACAGCTCCTGAGAAACTGCCAGAACTGCAAAGTCACGGGACCCACCACAGACCTGCTAAGTCAAAATCTCTAAGGGAGCGCCCACCAATCTATAGTTTAACAAGATCTGCTGGCGTTTCCGATGCCCACAAAAGTTTAACAACCTCTTCTCTATAGCAATGTTTCCAGAAGTCTGGTATACTTTCCCTCAAGGGTACAACACATTTCCCACATGGATGAACTTTATTTTTTTTAATTTAGCTGTTAGGTATCCATTTGAATATATATTGAATAAAAAAAAAAAAAAAACACCTGGCTCACATACCGAACCCATAATTTCATAGGCGCCCTGCTTAAGAAGATGCCAAAACGACTTAAGTTAAACAAGACAATCAGAATAAAGAAAACCGATACTGCTGCAACAGTAAAAATAGTGAACCACCTGATCTATAAATTTACTGAAGTCTGAGATGCACATCACCCCTCCAGTCCCAGCTGCAAACTAACGATGAGAAGATGAGCCCCACTTCTCACTGGGCTTCCTCCAGCGTCCACTACCCTTTCTAAAATCACCTCTACCTGAAACCTAGACTTAAACCCTTTTGAGGCTAATTAAAATTAAGAGGGAGAGAAGCCCATCTTCTCCGACAGAATGAGAGCCTGCGAACCCAGAGAGAACGGGACAAGGGAGGAGAAAACACTAACAAAGTAGAAAAGGGCTCAGAATTGGGAAGCTGCAGGTCATGAAGGCAAAGTCTGCCGTCTTCCCCAATTACTGGTCCCGGTGTCACTCACCACACATCTCTGGGTACTTCTTGCAAAAAGATGTTCAATCTGGCAAGGTTAAAATGGGAACCGGAGTCAGGGCCCATATCTTAATTCTTCTGCTACTACTACTACTACTAATACTAATAATAAAAATGCTTGCTATTATTATTTTTCATAATAATGCCATTTAAGCCCCACTCAATAAGAGGTTTAACAAGCCCATTAAGAACAGGAAACCTACTTCCTGCCTGGCACTGTGTTTGCACATCACTAGGAGACACTGGCTGGGGGAGCCCCATTAGCTCTAACCAAGATCTTGGCAGGAGCTCATTCCTCAAGTACAATCACCGTGTGGTCAGTGAGGTCATCGCTCCTGTCTGGCTGGGCCGCATCTAGACTGAGGATCCAGAGATGCCCCAGGATGACTCTATGGCCATACTGGGGACAGGGAGCCTCCTGGCCATCTAGCTTCCGAGGCCAGCTGGGCACAGGCTACCCGTATGACCAGCTCTGGGGAAAACTGAGAGGCACTAAAGGCCGGTTTCTTACATACCTTCCTATCCAGTGTTCCCCCATAATAGACCACATTCCCTACTATTGCCTGGCTGTTCATACTCTCCCTCTACCTCCTGGTCACTCAGGACCCTGGCTCTTATGACGGCTTCTATGGAGACAAGAGACCACTACAGGACCCAGGCTTCCACAGCCCCCTTCGGACTCAACTTCCCTCTGTGGCCTTCCCTTGAGAAAGGACTGTGTCTACCTCATCCAGGAAGCAAAGTCACTAACACTGTTTAACGATGATCCGTGGTAGAAGGATGTCCCACCCAGGTAAGGCGAAGCCAGAAGTCACCTCTCCCAGGAGCTCAAAGGATCCGAAGCAATGAATCCGCCTAGTGGATAGATTCCACAGGCCTGCGCCCAGCGGAGGCCAGTCTGGAAATATTTTGGCACAAGGAGGTGCTCTCAGAATCCTTCTGCCAGCCCTCAAGCCAAATCACACAGGGGCCACAGAGCGGGCGTGGTCTGCGTGAAGGCTGCTTTCTGGTCCGGAGCTCAGACCTCCCACTCCCAGTGACACTTTCTGCCCAGCAGAGGGCAGCAGCCATCACAGGCTGGAACCACTGGTGTGCAACCATCTCAAACTCGGGGTGAAAAAGACAAGGAAGCCAGGGAGGGATGGAAGGAAGTCAGTCCGAGGCAGGGAGGAAGCAGGAGAGCTCGCCACTTGATGGCTCTGCCCATCAGCTCACACCTCTGGGGGAGGCTGATTTTCCAGCTAGGACTCCCCACAACCCAATGCTCTCTGGCTAGTCGGGATCACCCCCAAATGGACAGTTTGGAAGGCTTTTTGGGTTATTAACCTGGCCCAGCAAGCACCAGCATACTTAAACCTCTTCGCTTTCCCTTACTCAGCTGCTGATGCCACATGGAAAACTAGAAGAAAAAGGAGAGGAGGGAAAAGTCCCAATGATATCCCAGTTCGAGGTAGTTCTGCCTTCACAGCAGATACTTTGGGCATTGGCTTCCTTTCACTGGCAGCGACATTTACATGAAAATGGGGCTGAGGACCATAGACTCCAGGGAGCAAAGGTCACTGTCCTTGCAGGGCTGTGGCCCCAAAGCTGATGGGTGAGCAACACCCTGGGGCATCTGGGGCATCTGGTTTCTAGACTACCCTTTGAGAGGAAGCAGGCTCAGCCAAGGCTCTAGGGATTACTCTGCAGCGGGGAGCATGCAGAGTAGGACTCACTGCCCAAGACCCTGGAAAGCCCTCACAGAGGCAGAACTTTCAAGGAGTGGAGGTAGCACTTTCAGATGTGATTGCTAGGCTACCACCAAGGGAACAGAAGGCAAGCTGAGGACAAAGCGGAAGCTGACACCCCTCAACCCCCCGCCCCACCATGGGAGATACGGGACATTCCTCATGCACTACTGGCGGCCTTAAAGCTAAGGAAAGGAAAAACAGTTAACTTACAGCCATCACAATCCTGTAAGACAGGAGTCTCCCTCAGTTTGCAAATGTCTTAGAGATCTACAAGAACAAAGCATTTCTATGAATGGCTTAGCGTCCAGAAGGGAATGTAGATACAGTTAAATGTCCTTATAACCTGCAGCCCATTGACAGATACTTGAAGAGGGCAGAGTGTAATGTTCCTCCAGGAAGTTCCCAAGGACCTTCATGTTAATGCCTTGCTAGAGAGAAAAATAACCTTAACTTGACAATGGCAAGGTCTCCCCTTATCCTATGAGTCTTCTCTAACATAGGAAAATCGTTTTGAAACCTCCCTTTTCCTTATCTCCCCCAACCCCATAGTATATAATCAGCCACAGGTCCTTTCTGCCCACGGGTCCTATCCCTGTGCTTTAATAAACCACCTTTTTGTACCAAAGAGGTCTCAAGAATTCCTTCTTGGTCGTTATCTCCAAACCTCCCCCCACCGAACCTCACCTATATTCCCAAACACTGTCACTATAATCCTTCTTCCAGCTCCACCTACATGTGGAGCAGGGTCCAGGCCATAAGGAATCCCAAACTCCTCAGCAGGTCGGCTATATAAGGCAGGAAGGCCACAGCCTATACCTAGCACAGACCCAAGGGCAGAGTAAGTCCTCAACAAATATTAGCTGATACTTAACAGGTGCTGCCTACGCTTGCTGACAGTCACGTAGCTGTCTACTACGTCCACAGTACTCCTACGTCGATGATCACATTAGCACTCCACATACCAACCCCATAAGGTCGACAGCCACCATTTGATCCATTTTCTAGATGGGGAAAGGGAGGTAAAAAGAGATTGACCAGATGTTAAATGGGAGAGGCAAAACTGACACTGGTGTAAGGTTCTACTTTTAGTCTGCTGGGAACTTGAACTTGAAATCATGGCCGAATATGCTGATCCTCTTCACTCAAGGGGACCCCTTGGGCAAATGCCCAGTGATTGCAAAATTCTCTCACACTGGGAACATTCCTCACCTGAACCATCAGTTTCAGGGAATGAGACAGGGGCAAAAGCCTTCACTTCTAGGAAATCCAAGCAGTAGAGCTCCGTTTATAGGGGAAACAGGAAGATGAAAGACCCTGTCTCGTGCAAGTTTGTGACTTCCAAACTGGGTCAACTGGCAACCGAAAGGCAAGCTTCTTTGGATCCTCACTCCCACTGACTCCTTGATTTGTCCACCTAATGACTATTAACTGAGCACCTTCTATGTTGAAAGAACTACCCTGGGGACTCCGCAGCAAGATGAAATAAGCACAAGGCCAAGTTATCCCTGCCTGTAAGGCACTTACAGTCTATTTGGGTAGACACCATATGGACATTCAAAATAGCGCGAGGCAGTGCACTCCAAATGCCAAATGAGCAGTGACGATAATGAGCATTTTAAAACTTCAGAGAGGAGCGGCACCGAGAGCTAAGGAAGTCAGGGAAGGCTGAAGAGAGGAAGTGGAGCCTGATCTGAGCGCATACGTGAGGGCAAGAATCGGGAATATGGAGAAGAGATGTAGTGGAAGGAGTTTCTAAATATGGAGTGGGGGCGGGGCAGATATTGACTGAGACCCCACAGCTACCACCAACCCCTTGTGCCAAGCGCCGTGCTAGCCTGCAAAAGGTTTGGGCAGGGGAAGGTGCACAAGCTACTGGGGAGGCAGTGAAGACATCAGCCCAGGGGACAAGTGGATGTAGGTGATGATGAGCAGAAGGCTAGCTGAGGACAAAGAAGAAGATGACCCCCTGCCACCTGCCCCGCCCCCACTCCTGGGTGGGGTATGTGTGATATTCTTCCAGGAAGTTCCCAGCTGTCTTCATGTTAATGTCTTGCTAGAGGGAAAAAGCACCTTAAATTGACAATGGCAAGGCCTCAGTATCCTGAGGGTCCTCTTTACCATACAAATGTCCTTTTGGACACCTCGCTTTTTCCCTACCTCTCCCAACTCCCAAGTATGTAATCAGCCACCCCTCACAACCTCAGCTCTCTGCCCACAGGTCCTGTCCCCATGCTCTAATAAAACCGCCATTTTGCAGCAAAGACATCTCAAGAATTCTTTCTTGGTGGTCGGCTCCAGACCTCACCCCACTGAACCTCAACTAAATTCCAAAACCAAGGACACTTGGGTGGCTCAGTCGGTTAAGCTGCTGCCTTTGGCTCAAGTCCTGATCCCAGGGTCCTGGGATCGAGTCCCGCATTGGACTCCTTGCTCAGTGGGAGCCTGCTTCTATCTCTCTCTGCCTGCCTCTCTGCCTGCTTGAGCTCTGTCTCTCTCTCCAACAAATAAATAAATAAAATATTTTTTAAAATAAATAAATTCCAAAACCACATCATAAGGACTAGCAACAAGTGAGCTGAGACATGAATATCAGGCCAAGGAATGGAGATTTGATTCCAAAGAGGAAACATGTACTAAGTAGAGATGAAAATGGCCCACAGGTGGGCATAATCAGCAGCACCTGGTAAAATCCTTGAGCAGTAGTGATTCCGACTTCATGCAAACATTCCCCAAAACAAAAGAAGGAACAAGGGACGGGTGAAGTAGGAGCCCAGTTGTCTCTAGGTAGAAACCATGCTAGGAGACATTCATGAACCTCTGATAAAGAGGTGGGAGGCCATTCTTGACAGAGCCAAGCTTAATAACCTTCACACAAGACAGGAATGGGAAGAGGGGCGGAGACAAAAGATGTTCACTTATATTAACTAGTCACTGGCATCAAACCCAGGATTCACTTCTCTCCATGATTGTTTTATTATTATTATTATCAGGGAAAAACTGCTATTCACTAGGCCTTTCTTCCCCCCTAAATATTTAAAATGCTGCTTTAACAGTAAATATCACCTCTGGCATATTGGTGCTGGAAGAAAAGAGTATGATTTGGAATACCTAATTGAAATGTGCTACAGTAGATAAGGCAGCTGCAGAGACTGACATTTAAAGGTAGGAGACACTATGGAAGACATGAAATATTACTGTTGCTGCCTCAAAGGCAAACACCACTGGCACAGAATGGAAACATGCTCCAGCTGTCTCCCCCCTTCCATCACCCCAGGGCCCCACTCCCCACATCTCTGCTGTAGGGTTCGAAGCTATCCCAGCTCTGCCTCTAGCAGCCCTCTCCCCTACCCCCTCTGCCATGGAGAATGCCAAGGGACAGGTGAAAAAGAATGTCATCATTCTAGTTCTCTTTTGCTCCTACACACCCACCCCAAAATCCTAGGTCTTGTTTCTTGATAACAGGTTCGCATGGAGATGGACAAGCCAGACATGAGAGGAAAGGAAAAGATCCTGTCAGGACATCTCAACAGGTCTCATTAAAAAACTGCTTTATGCCACTTTGGAAGAAACATGGTAAGAGACTAAAGGTTATTGGTGCTTAAAGCCAGCAAGCCCTGTCCATTGCTAATTGGATATCCGTACTTTTCAGAGGACAGCTCTAGATAAGGGTTCATTCACCACTCCTTCTCTTCACCCAAGCTCCAGAATAAAGACAACTTAACCAGCTAACAATCAATCAGACCCAGTTCAAGTCACAGTAAGCACATTTTCATCAAAACTGTTTCCATCATGTCTCTATCCACCTAAGTGGCTGGTTTCCAAAGGTGGGCCCCCAATGAACCATGCCTCCTAGTGTCTATGCCTTTGTGTAGTCTCCTCATCCTAAGTATAGGCTGCCCCTCTCACTCGCTTTTAATTAACAGAATATGGTAGAAATGGCACTGAGTGGCTCCTGAAGCTAAGTCCTAAGAGGTCTTGTAGTTTCTATCTGGCTTTCTGAGAATATGTGCTCTTAAGATCCCCCCCATTTGGAACCCAGACAGATCACATGGAGAGGTCACGTGTAGGTTCTCCCCTGCTGCGCGCTCTCATCAACTGCTCTCCACGTATGTGAACGAGATACCTTTGATGCCCCCGCTGATCAAGATACCAGATAGTTGATATCAAATAAGTAGGAAAAAACCAATTGATCACAATCCACAGAATTGTGATACGTAATAAAGTTTTAATCCACTAAGTTTTGGAGCACTTTATTACAGTAGATAATCAGAAGCAGAAATTAAGTAGAGAGTTGCCAAAACAAAACCCATTGTTACTAGTGTTCAATATGTAATGTGAGTGAGAAATAAACCTATGCTATTTAAAGCACCCAGATTTAGGCCTTAATTTGTTGCTACAGTATAATCAAGTCTATGCTGCCTGATATAATCACCATAATGGAAAAAAAGCATCCTGAGAAAGCATAACTCTGATATGTATTTAATCTTTCAGGGACCCATCTCTATAAATGAAGTCCTGAAACTTAAATGCAACTACATTTCAGAATAACTCAGGAACTGATGGAATGAGATTTCCAAGAATCACTTGCTGCTCTCTCAAGCCAGAAGGTGTACAGAGCTTCCTCCCAGAACTTACTAAAGTCTCTTTTCCCCAGCATTCGAATATAAGGGTCTCTAGACCTGTGTGTATTCCAAGAGTTTTGGTATGAAGAGAAATTCTGGGTGGGGAAACCAAACTACACTACAGCCTGTACTTCAGGTGCTGAATGATTGAACACAGATGGCTACAATGACCCAGCTCACTCTCAATAACCTTGTCAGTGCCGACTGCCCTCGAGGCCCGTGGGCTAGTGAGGGGTCACATCTCGGAAAAGCCAGTGAGTACCTCACCCTGAGGGAAAGGTTATGCTGTCTGTATCTCCAACAATGATTTAATTAGAAAGCGTCGCTGTTTGTTAAATAAACACTTATGCATTATGAAACACATCATCCACTCTGCCCAGCAAGGTTGGGACCTCAAACCCTGGCTGAGAGAGAAAAGGGTTTGCTGTCTCTGGGAACTCCCCAAGCCCAGCCAGGATGTTATCAGAGAAAACAATGAGTCCTCTCTGGCATAATTTTCAGTTGTCAGTTGGGGGGGAGGGCGGGGAGGGAATCCTATACCTTCAAAAGACTGATTTTGCCAGAGTTGTTTCATATAGTTCATCTATCCCAATGTAAGTAGGTACCTCTAGTTAAAGTTGGGGGAAAATCTTCCAGAAAAGACCGACTGAATCACTGTATCTATTAGAATAGATACAGATCACCTGTGGCTTGCTGCCTCTAGATCCAACCTACTCTTTCCCAGGCAACAGCCTTTTACTGGCTGGCCAGCTTCCAGACTTGAAATAATTCATTTTAGCACTTACTGAGGGTCTTGCTACGAACAAAGCATTGCAGCACATGCCAAAGCGAGGAAGTAAAACACAGTTTACAACCAGAAGATGCTCACTGCAGACAAGTGCACAGGTAACTACTGAGCAAAGCCAAGCAATGTTAGATGTTCTAAGAAACCCAGAAACCAAGTGCTAGGGAGGACTTAGAGAAAAAGCTGCCGCCCTCCTGCCCCTAAATGCATCCAGTTCGCATCCCAGCCTATCCCCAGCTGCGTCACTGGCATGCTCAAGTGTCCCAAACCTGTAGAAGGCTCTTACTTATGATACCGTCTTGTATATGTCAAATGGCAATGGTTACAAACATGGATAAAGTTCCACCCAGACAAGCCCATCGTACTGGCTCCTGTACCATATTCTGTGGGTTAAGGTCTTAAGCATTGGGAGCCGCGGAAGACAAACCTGTCTGGTTCCAGCACGTGGGCACTCCTGGCTGGCGGATGGGACGCAGAGAGCAGACACCGAAGGACCAGGACCCTGGGGAGCAGGCGCCAGGACCCGGGCACCAGGACCTTCCAGCCCCGGCGAGAGCGAGCCTCCACGCGCACAGGCGCCCACCTCGCCCGGCAGGTGAGAAGGCCCAGTCTTGGGACGACTTCCGTGCGCCTCCGTGAACACGGCCCACCCCACCCCGCCGCACCCCTCCCACTTCCGTCGGTTCCACCACTGCGTCTGGAACGTTGCTCTGCCGCGGAGCCCCGCGCGCCCGGAAGTCAGGCGCTCCAGCTCGCCAGTGGAGGCGCTGCTCTTTGCTAACCCGGTCAGACTAGGAGACCCTGCGGAAGGGCTGCTAGGCCGCGCCGCTACCCTCGGGGGTACTGAGTTGCCTTCCGCCCAGGGCAGCACCGCGCGTCTCCATGACCTCCCTATCCGCCGACGGGGTCCCTCCGAGCGAGACCTCCCTGCAAAGGGCCCGCTAAGCAGAGGACTTGGGAGGGTGCTGGTCCGCTGGCCCTGATGCTGGCAAGACCTGTGATGTGGCCGCTGGCCCGCAGGCCCCAGGAGCTGGTACTGCCCTGGAGCGGAGCAGAAGTTCCCCACACTGTGCCCGAGGCCATCCCGTGCGGCCCAGTGCCCCTAGGCACCCAGCTGCCCAGACCCAGACCTTTTTGGAAGAGCTTTTACCTGGGTGCCTGCAGCTTCCAGCGCGAACACCGGAATGCATCTGCTGTTTTCTGTGTTGTGTCTTTCATTCTTGGATACATTCGATTTTTTCACAGAAATCCCCTTACATTGCTCAAAGAGCATCACTTGTAATGAAGGGTTAATGAAGGGGGGAAAAGGTAAATAATGCCAAGTACTGTCAAGAATGTGGCACTTTGGAACTTTTTCTTGTGCATGGCTGGTGGGAGTTTAAACTGGTACAGCCCTTCTGGAAAGCAATCTGGAAGCTTCGGGTGTAATTAAGCATGCATACGCCCTATAACCCAGCAACATCACTCCTGGGAATATATTCCAAAGAAGTTCTCACTCAGCACCATGTACCCTGTTGTTGGTAAAAGCAGAGTTCCAACACTAGTAACAGCTGCGGAAGACAGGGTAGAAGCCTATAATGGAATGCAGGGAGCAGTTACAAAGGAGAAACAATGTATACAGAGCAACATGAAAGGATCCTGAAAACACAGTACTGAAGGGAAAAAAAATCAAGAGATACAGCACACTGCATTAATATAAATTTAAAATGAATAACAAAATTATATTGCATATCTTACAAAGATATATACTTATATATCCTTGTAGATGCCTACATATTCTTGGATGCCCTTATATATATGTCAGGGGTATCCAAGAATAAATAAGCATCTACGAGGATATACAGGCAAATACTTATTTGTAATGGGTGTCCCATTACACAGGGAAGGAGAATAGGAAGTATGATTAGGGCTGAAGGGGAAAAATAAATAAGACCAGGGAGGCCTTGCACTATTGGTGATGTGCTACAAACTCAAAGGCTTATATTCAACTCTCTTTACCTGAGGTCGAAAGGAGAAAAAAATCAAATTTTACTTGATTCGGGCAAAATATGAGATTTGTGTCTGAACGGAATTCATATATACAGTGTAGTGTAGTGGTTTCAGAGGACAGGCATTGATGTCAGAAAGACTTGGTTTTGAATTAGAACCCTATTGCTTATTAACCATGTCTGCAAGGATTAAGGGATAATGTATGTAAAGCACTCAGCACAGTGCCTGCTGCAAAGCAAGCAATGAGTAAATGGTAGCTATTCATAATAGATAATATAATTTATCATTTTTTTCATCTTCCTTCTACTTTATCCACACACCTTGAAACATTTTACATGGTAAGAAAATCATCATAAGCTTCTTATTGGCTTATGGTTTATACTCCCTACATCCAAGAGATTGGGAGGGATTATATATGATTAATCAATAAGAAAAACTGAACAATCAGGGATAAAAAAATAAAATAAAAATAGAGCAGATGTCCTCTAAAGGAAGCAGAACAAGTCAATATCAGCAGGTACCTGAACACAGCTGGTGACTGCAGCTGGGCACAGAAGTTGGCCCGAGACCCATGGAAATAGAAGTGGAAAGGGAACTGTATGGGCTTCCTAGCTTTAATTTCATGGCAAGTAAAGCTGACGAAATCCTCTACAGCAACACACTCTGCTTTTATACTTTACGACATGGTGTTCCTGTTGAGACTATTAAATAACACGGAACACAATACTGGCAACAAGTTTGACGAAGACCCAGAATGTCTGTCAAGACAGGTGACCTATCATGCACTGAGGGCTGGACGTGAAATTGTTAGGAAGGAGGAAGGGGTGCTCAAGTCATGTATTTGGGTCTCTTGCTTTCTGGTAATGTCACTAAGCTCAAGAAAAGAACTTGATGACTCAGGAGGAAATGCTGGTTAACACAACCGTTAGTCTTTCTCCCGTAGGATAAAACTCACGCTTCCAAGCTCTGGATCCAAACCACCTAGGTTCAAGTTCTGCTGTGCCGTGTACTACCTCTGTGATCTTGGGGAATTTACTTAATCTCTGTGTGCCTCGGTTTTCTCATCTGAAAGATGGGGTGATGGTACCCACACCATAGAGTTGTTCTGAGGATTCAATGGGTATTCTGAAGGCCCTTTCAGTGCAGGATACACAGTAAAGTACACTGTGAGCTTTATAAGCATGCGTAAAATAAATGAAAAAATAAATATCAGATGCCATAAACAAGCATCTGGCAGGTGCTGGATTGCAGGAGATTCTGACTGAATTATCTAACAAGTACCTGGAGCGTAGATCCTCTCCGAAGTTTTAAGTACCAGCTGGGAGGAAGGCAAAGTTGTCTCCTGTGAACAGTTAGATGCTGAGCTTATATTCTCACACAGATAAAATATACTTTTTTTTTGCCGGGCACTGGAGGGACGTGTTAAAACACAACAACAACTGCGGCGCCTGGGTGGCTCAGCTGGTTAAGCTTCTGACGCTTGATCTCAGCTCAGGTCTTGATCTCAGGGTCATGAGAAAAAAAAGAAAAAAAGAAAAAAAAGTCCAGCAACAACAGTAATCCTATAGCTATCATAATAACTGAAGGCCACTTGGTCCAGGGCTTTCTGCCAGGACCTTCGAGCAGCTTAGTTCTCATCCTCAAAACAAAGGAGACACTATCATTAACCCCGTTTTACAAACTAGAACACTAAAGCTCAGAGAGGTTGAACGACTGGTTCAAGGCCACGCAGCTTCTTAAATGTCGGAGTCACTTTTGCTCAAACCCTGTGCACTTTCCACTAAATTATACGCTCCCTTCTTTATCCAATTAAGTGGGGAAGGGGGGAGAGTATTATAATGGGAGATGTCCTAGATGTCTTTTTTTGCCACCATCTGCTAGGGAGAAACCTAGTCCTTGAGGGTCTTCGAAAATAACTATCAGACAACTGTTAACACAGAGAAGCTTAAAGTTGACATATTCCTTTTTTTTTCTAGTGCAACTGGCATGATGAGCGGTATTGATATGGAAGGCACACTCCCTTGGCAAAGAATCCCCAGAGAGCATATTAGAATGCAGGTAAGTGGAAGTGATGTTGTTTTAGCAATAACCCGAGCCCAATCTAATTTAAACTTCTAGTAAATCTTTGGCAAAATTTCAGTCTGCGGATTATTATTTAGGAACACATTACTTGTGATACACCTCACAACTGATCGTGACACTACCACTGATATCTGCTAATTTAAGAAGCTCCATTAAAGTCCACCCTCCCACATTTCCTCTAGAGTCAGTAAAATGCAATGCCTGATATTATACCTTTTGCGATTTGGCTGTTTTTAAGAATTTTGGAGTGTCGAGAGCTCTGGATTCAAACGGAAATGCCATCTATGCTATTTTTATTAAACAAAGAATAATTTCCAATTTAACCAGCCTCTTGGCATTCATCACAGAATACAAGTAGGGATTATGGGTGCCAGGAAGCCGGGCAGGCTGAAGAATAAGGAGAACCCAAGGAAACACCATCACTTCCTTTGCATTCTCCTTGGAAAATGGCCTATACTCACATAGTCAGAATCGTTTGAATTTCTAGCTGGGTTGGGGGAGGGGGGGAGGACATGACGGGGCTGGTCCTGAAAGGTACACACATGGGAGCCTTCCCTTTGGGAAGGGGAACTAGAGCTCCTCACAAATAGGCTCCCCGTCTCTCATTTCAACACCATCAAAATTTAACATCTTTCCATAGCAGCCAATTGCATTATTCATTTTGTTAAAAAGACAACCTCCAAACTGAAACAACAGAAGAATTATTAAAGACATAACTTAACCTCTTCTGTTTTCGTCTCAGAAGACATGTTTGTTTTGCTGACACAATGTTGTTGGAAAGAATATTCTTCTCCTTCTCAACAATATCCCATTATTTGTTCTCACTGGTATTTTGAGTTTACATTTTAGCTACATAATATCTACTTTACAGATATACTATATACACATATAAATAGATGTATGCACATATAAAGAGAAATAATCATCATGTGCCATATAAAGGTGGGGGGTTTGAAGCTCAGCCAGATAAAGTGATTTGTCCAAGACCACAAGGCCTGGTGACTATCCAAGTCAAGGGTTCTCTCCCTGGAGCCACACAACTTTGGAGTGGGGCTGCTGTGTGACATTTCTCACTCTCCCTTGCACCCTGCTGCACTAGCGGTGATGTGGAGGGATGGTATGACTGTTTGCATGGCAAACAACAACAACAAAAAACCAAACTAGAACCAGAAGACCTGGGCTCTGAATCCCTTCTTAGCTGTAAACCTTTGGAAAGTCACCAATCCACTGCATAACTCGATTTTCCCATGTCTTAAAGGCTGATCTTAAAAACTGCCCTGCCCAACATGTAAGGACATTGCCACAAAATTACAAATTAAAGCTTTTTGAAAGTTGATCCTTACAGTGCTGTTTATTATGTACTTAGAAATCAGGCACAGTTCTGACCTCTTCTCTGTTATCTCATTAACCCTCACGATGGTCCTTGAAGTGGATGCCATTAAGGTCCCCTTTGTATGGATGAGGAAACAGAGACACAGAGGTAGCAGGTGACTTGCCCGAGACAACTCAAGGTGATGACTGGCAATGTTGAAGGGTAAACTGCTGTTGCCTGCAGAGCCTGATCTTGACCTGACCTTTCTATGCTGCATATATAAGGGACTACACCAGGGATCTGAAAGCTCGAATCAGTGGCTTTGGTAGATGATTGGAAGGTGAGATCCAGAGACATATCAAGTGGACTGTCTTCCCCAGAAAATGGAGTTAGTTGCTCCAAGTCTGAAAAATGTTGGAAGATACTCCACTGCACCACCCTTCTTGCTAATCTCAGAAAACTGCCCCACAAAGGCTGAAATGTCAGCATCTAATGCCCCCCACGCCATCCCCATGGGTTCAGGCTCCTGGCGCTCTGAGTGTCCTGCAGGTTTAAAAAAGATTAACAATCCAAGGTGATGCTCGGGACCTGGAATCACACACTAGCAGCCGGAGTGGCAGCTCCCAGGTGTTGCCAACTAGCAAGATTCTCCCCATAGAATGTTCTGTTCGACAAAGCACGGAGATGTCATGAGAACTGCACTCTTCTCTTTTCCTTTGAAGGCCAGATTCTGGAGCCTCTGTCCTAAATAGAGCCCCTTCCAGCCGGTCTGGGCCAGAAGCAGCCTGTTCCTGGCTTTGCCTCTCTGCTGGTGGGCCAGGGAGGGCGGCCGTGAGCCCAAGAAGCCAGGAGGAAGGGGGCCCAGCAGAAGGCTCCAGCTCGCCCACGAGTAACCACACACCCAGTGGAACCTCACCTGCTCCTGACTGCGGAGCTGAGTAAATTCCACGTATTCTCCCTCCTTTCTTTGTATGTGAGCAGCTCGGTAGTCCTCCTAATAAGCCCCCCATTAATTAGGAGGAGGTGTTAATGTGCCGACAAAATTAGCAGTTTCCATATCTCCCTAGAGTGTGAGTGTTTCAAAGGAAATGAAGGCTCGGTCACTCCCTGGTTATTTTTACTCTCTGCCACCCACCTGCCTTTTGGGCAATCTGTTCCCATCAGAATACACCCTTCATCTCCCTCCATGCGCTCTTCTCTCCCTGCCTTTCTGGTTCTTTTTAAAACATGTTATGTCTTTTCCCTCCGCTTTTCCAACTGATAAATCCCAAGGAGGCTGTATTTATCGTCACCCCCCACCACCAGCATGACTGCCTGGTAGAAAGAGTTAATGAACCAGTTGCCGTGGGCTGGCTAAGCTAACGTGGGGCATTATTTGTTCTGTGCGTTTAAAGATAAAACAAAATGGGCGATGAAGAAAGAAAAAGAGCAAGATTTAGATACATTGGGTAGGGGGTGGGGCTGGGGAGAGGTAGAAATATAGAACTTGTGACAGAGCAGCTCAGCTCCCTGGACTTACCAAAATTGGAACTTTGTTACCATGAAATCCCAGTGTTTCTTCTCCTCAAAGGATAAGCACCATGTCAAGCCTCTCATGGATGAATGACCTCTCTAGATTCTTGCTGATAGAAACCTTTCCTCCCAGGCTGAAAGGAGGGGTGGATGGAGCAAGGGCCTCCCAGCAGGAGAGGAACAAAGCTTCTGGGGCTAAGGTTTGGAGGCAAACACCATCTGAGGATCCTTGAAAAGAGTGGGCGTCAAAATCAGGGACAACTGTAGCAGGACTCACTGGTGAGTGCTTAGGTGGTTCAAGGAGCAAAGAAAATGAGGCCCAGACAGCCACAGCTTCACATTCTTCAGTCTGAGGAGCTCCTGACACCGGCTACCAACAATTCTCTATCAGGTGCCCCGTACATTGCAGTGGAAATGAATCGAAGACCCCTCAATCCCTCTTTGGGTAAAAACACATATAAAATCACAAAGAAGGGATGGGGAAATGATGCAGACTTATAAAGAGTAGACTAAAGCAAAAACAAAACCAGAAAACTCAGCCTACAGAAATGTTACAGTCTATGTAGTTAAAAATAATAATAGGGGCACCTGAGTGGCTCAGTTGGTTAAGCGACTGCCTTCAGCTCAGGTCATGATCCTGGAGTCCTGGGATCAAGTCCCACATCAGGCTCCCAGCTCCACCGGGAGTCTGCTTCTCCCTCTGACCTCTCCTCTCATGTGCTCTCTCACTCTCTCTCTCTCTCTCTCAAATAAAAATAAATAAATAAATTTAAAAATAATAATAATAATAATAGGATTTACTCCATTGGGTTTTTGCAGAGATAAATCGAAAGAGTCCTAAGAAATAAATTCGCAGTAAGTGTTGTTTATTTTCTGACTTCTTGCAAGTTGTTAGGACTTCTTGGGGGGGCAGTGGGTGGGGGTTCTGAGTGAGGAGGATGCTGCTAACTAGCCCTTCTCCCTTTCTAAGATGTACTACAAGGCCCCTTTCTTCCATCATCGCTCTGTGTTTGTAGAGGTGATCAGGATTCTGCACTGTTTACCCGAGGAAGGAAGAAAAGAAAAAAAACATTGGTAACGCCTACTCTGTGACCAATCTGTGGCTTGCTGCTTGTTACTTGAGGAAGGTATTGTTTTCCACCTCTGAGACATAATATTGGGGGACGTTTTAGTAGCTCAGCCAACACGATTCTGTTAGCAAGTGGTGGGATAAGGACTGACATCCAAGCCTTCTTGAATTAAAATAAATATATCCTGGGACACCACATGCAAATACCAGGCCAAGTCCCAATGCTGACCTGCCGATCCAGTATCACTGGGGCAGCGCCTGGCTTTTTAAATGCTGCCCCAGGGTTTCATGACCAACTGGCCATGTCTGAGAACCTCTGAGCTACTTGATCTCTTAGGGGGCCTCCAGCCCTCAGATTTTATAATGAGAAGAAAATGTTACTCTCTTAGCAGCCATACGATTTTTTTTTTTAATTTTCTTAGGGAGAGTCTTGCCCTTGTTAAAACACAAAGATGCTTTGATGAGCCTACTTACAGAAAAGGGAAATGTGGGAGCTCCAGAGAGGAATGGGGGGGGCGGGTAAAGGGGACTGAGAAAGGGAGAAGATAAAAGGGGAGAGGAAGGATAGAAGAAGAAAAGAGGGGAGGAAGATAGAGGGTCAGGGAGAAGGACAGGATAAAGGGAAGATGGAAGATGGAGTATAGGTGTGGAATTTCTGGTGGAAATCAGTAAAAAGGCCAAGTTCTGCGTTTGGATTAGAAAGGGGGCATACACAGCTAGAAGGGGGGAAAAATAAACTGGAGCTGGGTTTTAACTTCATAGGTTCTTCATTCATAAACAGGAATAAAGCATGTCTCAACCCTTCAGTTGAAGCCAAAAAAAAAAGGCTTAGACTGGCCATCTCTCGGGTGACATGGGCCCTACATTTGGGTCCATTGCTTTGTAGCTTTGATGATGAGAGCCTCTTCAACAGAGTGCTGTGTGCCCTGCCTGTGTGAGCCTGCAATAAATTATTTCATTTCATCTTTAACCACCTATGAGAGCTTCTGTATGACCCTTATTATATGGATAGACAAACTGAGGGAAACAGAGGTTAGAAACTTGCACAAGGTCACTGACACATAATTAGTGTCAGGCCCAGAGTTTGAACCCAACCAATCAGACCCTGTAACCCTCATGCTCTAGTGTTACACTGCATTGACTCCTAAAGTTTTACACCTCTTATCTCATTCGTTATACTTCTAAGAGTGACTATATAGATAAGAATGTATTGCTGTCTTCATTTTACGAACGAGGACACGGAAGCTCAGAGAGGTCACGTGAACTACTTAAAGTCACACAGTTGGTACATAGGTAGAACTTAGATTTGTCCCCCACTCTCCGAATCCAGGAGTCCGGTGCTCCTTCCAGTCAATCCTGGTGCTGTGCAAGGCTGTCCTCAGGCATACCAGGCAGGACTCCCAGTCCCTGCTGTGGAGCAAGTTGAACCTTACTAATAATGGCCTACTCACCCAAAAATATCTTCCTTCCCTATGGATGCTTACCTGAAATTCTGGCATGAGTTCTTTGTGTTTTTTGTTTGTTTGTTTGTTTGTTTTAATGTAACTGATACTCTGGTTTTCTTTTCAAGCACAAGTGCCATCAAGAAGAGTAGTCATTTGAACTTCCCTAATAAGCGACTGTGAGTGAGCAACTTCAGTGGGTTTTTGGACACCAACATGGAAGCTGCACCAAGTTTGCACCAAGGGGGAGCTGTCTGGGAGAAACCAAGGGAAAGACAAGGTCATGGTGGTAGCACCTGGCAGGACCAACTCTGTCTTTTCCTTTAGGAATCCTCTTTAGTAAGTTGAAGGATTCCTAGAGGTTCTTATTTGACTAAATAGTGCAACAGGGAGAGTGAGGGTGATAAGATGGGGGCAGTGGGAGCAGCTTAATGTTCAAACAAGATCGAAATGAACAGATAAAAGACAAGGATGCAAAGAAGTAATGCACTGCAGTCTAAAAGTTCACCCAGGATTCTATCCTGTATCCTCATCAGGGACAAGAGCTGAGAGGTTAATGGATTTAGAAGAGAAAAGGTAAAAATAGACTGCAGATTATGAAAAGATACGACCAACCTCACCGCGAACAAAGCATTGCTTAGTTCATTCATACATTTATTCATTTATTCAGAAAATACTCACTGGGGTCACCTGTGTACCAGTCACTGTCCTAGAAGCTGAGCACACTGATGAGGCATTGACAGTCTAATGGAGGCAGCAGAGAAATGAACAGATAATTATCTGAATCACTGTGGCAAGCCTGATGCACACAGGGTGCAGGTGGCAATTTTGAAGGGGACATCTAACGTACACAGGGAGTATGGGCTCAGGAAGGGCTTCCCAGAGGAAATGGCGCATGAGCTGAAGCTGAAAAAATAAGGGCTAGCAAGTAGACAGAGGAAGGAGGAAGGGCATCCTAGAGAAAGGGAGTAACAACAGCAAAGGCATAAAGATGAGAACGCAAAGTAGCTTTCTTTGGATGAACAAAGACCTACTTAACTAGGTATAAGACAGGGTCCTACTTAACTCGGTATAAGACAGCTGTGTAGAACTGAAACAGTGAAGAAGGCAAAGCAGCTTCTTGGTAAGAGAATAGAACTGGTTAGATCAGACCTGCTTTCTCCGACCACAACATTAAGGTCTATTACAGCTTGGGGAAAAAAATCTGACCCTCAAATTTTTTTCTTAAGGAATCACCCTTGTTCCACTGAGTTCGGTGGGGTTGTCCTATGAGGCTTCTGCCTCCCTACCCAGGGGGTGGGAAATCATCCAAACTAGGGCAAAGAGATGCTCCTCTAGAACTGGAACCTTGAAAATAAAAAGAGAGAGAAAGATTCTGATATTATACCCTTAACTTAGAGTTCCGTCTAGCTGACCAGATTATCTTATTCAGTCACCAAGTTTTTAATGAGAGTTGCTTAAATTTCTTGATATGCAATCATAGCATCAGCAAAAAGAGATACTTTAACTCTTACTTTTCTGATGTTTACACCAGTTATTTTATTTTCTTGTTTTATTACCCTGGAGGGTCTAGCAAATGTAAATTTATTATTGGTAACAGGGGCATCCCTGAATACTTTCCGATTTTAACTGAAGTGATTCCCGTGTTTGTTGAACCTGCTGCTGTTTTTAGTAAATAACCTTTATATATCTAGGCAGTCATCTTTTATTTCCATTTATCTAGATTTTATTAAGAATTGCTGCTGACTGGGTGTTATATGCAACTAATGAATCTTTGAACACTACATCAAAAACGAATGATGTACTATATATTGGCTAACTGAACGTAAAAAAAAAAAAGAATGGCTGCTGAAATTATCAATTCTATTTCAGCCTGTATTGATATGATCATTTTTTCTTCTTTAATTAGTTAATAAAGAAGACTATATTGACACTTTTCTTCATATTGATTGCATATAAAATAAATATACAAAATCAATACCTTTTTCTAAAAAGGTAGAATAGAAATGAGAAAAACATTTTATTTACAACATCAGTAAAAACTTTAAAATATTTATGAATAAATTCAACTAAAAATGCAAAGAGCAACCCAAAGAAAAGTAAAATATCTTATTAGAAAATAAAAAATAATATCTAAATGAAGACAAAAGTAATACTATGTTTTAAATGCAAATATTTAACATGAACAGGCTAAGTGTCCCAAAATTGATACATTAATTTAACACAGTTTCAGTGAGAATCACAGCAGACATTTTAATTGAATAAAATGAACATAGATTCTATATGGATGAATGAATGCCTGAAAATAGTCAACAAATTAATGATAAAAGAAGGAGGGAGGACTGGACTCCACAGAGGTCAGATATTACACAGCTACTATAATCAAATCAATAAAGAATGATTATAGGAATAGGAGAATAGATCAGGGAACGGAATAGAGAATCTAGAAATAGATTCTGGTCTGTATGAGAAGTTAATAAAGGACCAGCAATAACGCAAGTCAGTGGGAAAGAACGGACAGATCGTCCTGGCTCACTAGGTAAGCCAAGCAAGAAGCACTAGCGCAGGAATATGGACTTCAGAGCCAGATTGCCTGGGTTTAAATCCCAGTTTGACCATTCTACCTTTGTATGACCTTAACCAGTTCCCCAGCTTCTCTGTGCCTCATTTTCCTCATCTGAAAAACGGGTGTAAGAAAATCTGTGTCCTGGAGTTGTGAGAAACAGAAGTGAAGTTAGTTGTACGTGTAAAGTGCTCGTCCAACAGTGCGGCACATAGTAAACCCTCAATAAAGTATTAGCTATCATGATTAGAATGAGCATTAGCAAGAAAATTCAGGTGGACCTCCAGCTTATACTAAACACAAATATTTTCAGGTGGATTAAGATTTAAACGTAAACATTAAAACCAATTTTTTAAAAAAAATTTTTGACAATCTAAATAACTAATCATGCCCTTTAGAGATGAGGACGGAGGAAACATTATCTATCAAGACTGGAAACCCAGAGGCTATAATTAAGAAAAAAAAGCAGAAATTTAACTGCATAAAAAAGTAACATGTTTGATGGAAAAATGTACCCTCAATAAAACAAACAAGTCCTTAGACTTTGGAAAGACAAGGAAAGACAAACATCTCCGCTGAAGAAATGAGCAAAAGCCATGAATAGTCCCTTCACAGAAGGGCTCCGCTGGGCGACCC
This sequence comes from Nasua narica, assembly GCA_028533885.1. NCBI lineage: Eukaryota > Metazoa > Chordata > Mammalia > Carnivora > Procyonidae > Nasua > Nasua narica. Next base: position 105,166,613 of record CM052797.1, on the reverse strand, counting down.
ATAAACAAATAGAAAAATGCTCTGATTCACAGAGTCTGAGGATGCAATTAAAATAACAAAGAGAGATCGTGTGATACTCCTCAGCCTGGCACAATTAAAAAGAGCAATAGCCCTATTCCTATCAGGGATGTGCCCAAAGGGTGTTCTCGCACACTGCTTGAGGTCCTACTTGTGAAGTAATGTGATGGCATCTATTCATATGTAAAATACACATCCTCTCCTATTCATCAATCCCCCTCCCAGACTACACCACAGACAGAAAAGCCCCCGTGCAAATGCACCGAGACAATGATTGCAACATTCTGCATGGAGAATAAAAAGCTGGAAATCAAGTTATCCTCGATAGAGGAAATGCCACATATATGATACATCCTCGTGGTGGAATATTATGCACCCCTTAAAGGGAGTTAATTAAAGCTCTGTTTTTGACATAGAGGAATTTCCATGAGGTAAAGTTAAGCAAGAAAAACAAAATGTATAAAGAGAAGCACAGGACTGATCTCAAACAAATATTTGCTTTGCCATTCTTTAAACCACATAAATATATTATAAGCTCCTTTGTATTTAGTTTGTATTTTACAATAAAATTTTCTCTAGCAAGAAAATCAAGATGTAAAATAAGCATAGAATATCCCATTTTACAAAACACTGAACTGAAAAATGTGTCATCTGTCTATCTGTATAAATTACGTGAGTAGGGGCACCTGGGTGGCTCAGTGGGTTAAAGCCCCTGCCTTCGGCTGAGGTCATGATCTCAGGGTCTTGGGATCAAGCCCTAACTGGGCTCTCTGCTCGGCGGGGAGCCTGCTTCCCCCCCCTCTTTGTCTGCCTCTCTGCCTACTTGTGATGTCTCTCTGTCAAATAAATAAACTAAATCTTTTATAAATAAATAGATAAATTACGTGAGTAAAGAGAAAACTGTGGCAGGATATAAAATAAGTTATTAACATGATCTATCCTGGAATTGAGTTATTGGACTAATATGGGCAAAAAGCAGAAAAGGGGGAAATCAAGTAAAAATGGAAAGAAAAGAGTACACTTAAAAAATATTAACTACATCATTACATTTACACATTTATGTATGATTGTGTCTGTGTGTTTCTGCATAAGGTAAATTAAGAGAGGATTTGGAAGAAAATGAGAGGAATAGAAGGACAGGTGAAAGGAAGGATGAAAACATTTAAGGTTCATTTCCATTTAGCCTCTAGTGTCTCAGTATATTTGCTGTTGCATTGGGTTCTGTTGCTTGCAACCAGAAGGGACCTAACGAATGCAGACAGGAATATCTTGCAAACTTGGTCCCAGAATCCTTCATGTGCCTTCTTGACTCCAGAGCACAGGCTATGCATTAGCAGTGCAGCCTATCGCTCCTATCTGTCCTGGGTCTTCCAGACTCTCCACCTTCCTTTTACATTTTACAAGAAAAGAACCAGTTCCTGGGTATCACCAGGGTTAAATTACATCTGTAGCAATGCCAATAAATTGACATCTAAAACTATTGTTAGTGAAGAAAACAATGGATATGGGTTTTTTAAATCAACTGGGCTCCATGGCAGCCTGTGAAAGTGCCACAGCCAAAGCAGGCCTAGCTGACAACTTGGGAACCTAACACCTATGCCCAGAATCCCACTGCAGTCTCTTGGGTGACCTCTCCCCACTCATCTCTCTGCCGCCACCTCTATCGATCCTAGAGATCAAACCATTTGCAAGCAGTGTTTCCTAATGGTTAATATTTGGAAGGTCAGGGTACCTGGGTGGCTCAGTTGGTTAAGCGATTGCCTTGGGCTTAGGTCATGATCCTGGAATCCCAGGAGGAGTCCACGTCGGGTTCCCTGCTCAGCAGGGAGTCTGCATCTCCCTCTGACACTCTCCCCTCTCATGCTCTCTTTCTCTTTCTCATTCTCTCTCTCTCTCTCTCAAAGAAATAAAATAAAAAAATCTTAAAAAAAATTAAAAAGATTTGGCAGATCATACAAGTGTGTTCTGCTAATACGATGGTGAAACTATGGAGCCCTCATATCTTTCTCCGAACTGTCTTTCTTTTCTGAAGATGTGTTGCTAGAGAGCAGAATGATATCATAGAAAATGTTGAAGAAAGAAGCAATAGGTTCCACGATGTATTCACACCCTGAATAACCCAGAGGATGATCTGAGAATCAAATAAGATAACCTGTGGGAATGTACCTTTCCTAATACTCTCCACCACATTTCCTCTCTTGTGATCCATGTGTGCCGACAATGTTCGATGAACATGGTCTCAACAAGGGGGGGATGCGAGCACAGGAAGCTATCAGACATCTCTCTCCCTGCTGTGTAGCCTCTCTGCTCAGCTCTACGCCCCAGCGATTGCTCCTGCAAACAGCTGCGTGTAGGTAGATTTCTACAGCACTTTGCCTCAGCTGTATCATGTATCTCTCATTTTGTGCCCTGGGGCTTTTCTGCCACCAGTATGTGGGAAACATGCAGGAACCTACAGGGCATTTCAGCAAACCTGGATATATAAGAGAATTAATGTCCCATGAGGCAACCATTGAGTTCTAGGTCCCAAAGCTCTAGGTCTGAGCCCTCCTGGGACCCCAAGGAGCATTGTTATTACAATTGATATGGTCAGTGCTAAACAAAAATTCCTTCGAATAATCCTAAAATTAGACATCAAGGTGAAGTGGGTTTTAATATGTTGACAATCCCTATTAAAATACAAAAGATCATGACTTCCCCAGAAAAAAATACACACAAATACAAAGCTTTGTACAAAATAACAGGAGGTTTATCGAGCCTGTGAAACCCATTCATGACCTCAGGCGAGGACTACAACTTCGTGGTTGGCTAAATTTAGAGAGAGATTATAGGAAATGGACATCTGGCCATATTGCCTCCACCTTCCCCGGGGTGACCTGGAGAACTTCCCAGGGCTAATCATAGAACTACAGATCACCTTAAATCGGGGCAGCCAGTTTAAGAGAATCCCTAATTGGAAGGATGCTATCAAGCCTCAGTACATTTGGGGCTAGAATGGCCCTCAAAATCTCATGTGAAGCCAGACCTCCTCAGAACAACCTCAAGCCCTAAGTTTAAATCAATGTGATGATCCTCTTTCACCCACTCATATCCAAGCCCAGAATGTCCTTATGATAAAGAAGGTTCTCATTGTCCCTAGCAACCCAAGCACACTGACATGTATTCAGACAGTTATCATTTTAAGAAAAGATTCAGTAGGCCCCCAGTCGTATTTACTCCAACATGCCATTAAGTCTCAGATCAGATGGAACTAGTTCTGTTGTAAGCAGCTCCCTACAGTGAAAATCCCAATATAAAGCTGTCTATATAATAATTCCCCAATCCTCCCTAAGCATTACTGGACTGTCTTATTGGGGTAGACATGTGTCTAGTTTGGGTTTCTTCGGAAGCAAATGTTGAGACCAGGATTGAAGTGCAGATAATTTTTTTAATAAGATGATGTGTGAGGAACATAAGGATGGGCCAGCAGCCAATATAGGGTGCATTATTAAGCCACCACATATCACTAAGGGAAAATGGAACTTAAACTCATTGAGCAAATATATTTACTGCATCCTGACTACATGCCAGCCACTGAAGGAATCACTACCACATTAAGCAGTCACAAAAATCATGTGATATGGGTGCTGTAATTGATCCCCTTGTACAGTTGGAATAACTAAATCTTGGAAAAATTAAGCAACTTCCTAAAATCACAAATTTGTACAGTGGCAAAGCCAGGACCAGAAATCAGGTCTTTCTAACACCAAAACTCCAGCTTTTGATCATTAAACTATTTTGCTGCCTGATCCTAAGGATAACACAGGTATGAATGGATGGCTCCTACTGAAATCAGTCTGCCATATAATCCAGAATAAGACTAAGACTCAAATTCATCAGATCTTTTCCCTTCCTCCTCCCACCTTCCCTTCAAGATTCACCCAGTAAACATTAGAGAAGCAGAATGTTTGATACCTTCATATTTGGCAGAAGTAGGGCAGCTGAGCAGTCAGTCTCACTCTACTTGAGGGGGAAAAGAAGAATTCTTTTTTTCAATTAAAAGATAAGACAAACATTTCAAGGAATTGGCTCTCATTTTCTTGCATTATTGCTCTAATTTGCTCATTATACACGATTATTAAATGTGCTTCATTATGATTAGATGGTCTTTACTTACAACAAAGGAACAATCAGGTCTTCCCTTGTTTGTATTCATTTGTGTACATACACAAATGGGGAAGGGGGAGAAAAACTAATTTTTAAAGTGAAAGTCTTATTAATGTACAAATAAGCATTATCACTACAAGTACACATGACTGTCTACTATAAAAACTGCACAAATACAGGTTGGAGAGCACCTGTTTTGGGTGAATATCAAAGAAAAGAAAAGAGGGGAACCTAAGGGTTCTAGTGGAATACAGAAACACTACATTTCGTACAGGAAAATGTAATCCCAGGAGTGCTGATGAGAAATGTAGCAGAGTGATCTTCTCCAGATTTGATACCAGAATCTGGTTTAGAACTTTACATACTAAAGAGAAAGAGAGAATGGGAGAGGGCCCTGAGGGATGTCTTGATAATGACTCGACCAAAACAAGATCTACAAATAAAGGGCAAAGAAATGAGGGCGGCTGCACCTGGCTAGCTGTTGTGTGTCACCTTTGCTCCTTATTGCCTTGTCACATACTCTTTATGTATGGGCCAACCACTCAAACGCACATTCCACTCTTACTCCACTTTCTGAATATGGTTACAACATTCACTAAAATCTTATTTTCTAGGGTTTACATTTGTATAAAACTCAGCATGGCCTTTACAAGTGCACTGACATCTGTGATTGACATTTTCTTCCAGCTAACAGTATTTATCTGTGGTCATTATTGTCAGTGAACATTTCTTATTTATCTTAGTTTTGATAGAAAATACCGTCATAGGTTAAAAGTCTCCATAATGGGATTCCATGATACTCAAAAGAGAGGAGGTCAACTCCCTGTTGCCTCATTATCTCCCAGTGATGGAGAACAACTAAAGACTCTAGAAGTCATTTGGTTTAAATCAGAATCTCCACTAAAGGGGCAAAGGAGCGACAAAAACTATCTTCAACATTTTTTTCAACCCATTGCCCCTCAAATTCCCTCTTACTTCACAGGAAAAGACTGGATTTCTTCAACCTGCTCTAAATTTGGCATAAATTTATTAAACTTACATCTATTTAGCACCTCCTGTGTGTCAAGAACTCTGCTCAGAACATCATGCAAATGATGTACTGAGAGAGTATGGAGACATTTTGAGGAAAGTAAATACGGGAACAGACAATCATAATTCAATATCATGCGTGCAATAGTAGCCATATGCACAGTATTTTATCCAACAGAAAGGAGGGTAACTAACCCAGTGTGGTAAGGAATGGAAAGAATGGGAGAAACATCAGGAAGGCTTGCTGGAGCGGTGCTACTTAGGCTGATACTTAAAGGATTAGTATGAATTAGCTAAGCAAATAGGGAAAGGCCAATGCTGGCAGAGGGAAAAGCTCAAGAAAACCAAGAATCTGAGAAATAATATATCAAATCCAAGGAACTACCAACAACTGGGTATTGCTGGAGGGTAAAAAGGAAGGTAAGGGTGGTAGGAACAAAATGATGGAAAATCTTTAGCCATACTGTTGAGGATCTTGTAAAGAAAATTGGACATTATCCTATAGGCGATAGGGAGATGACAAGGATTTTAACCAGGCCAGCTCTTCATTGTACATGGTGAATGTAGGGGGGATATATGCTAGTGATATGGGAGGATGAACTTAAACAGGGAAGGATTATAAGCAAAGATAATGGGAAATTGACACGATGGGATAGTAAGAGATTATATAGATTTGGATGGTGGTGGTAGTAGGAATAGAGAGGAAAAGATGGAATTGAGAGCTATTAAGGAAGAAATAATAAATGGAGGTTGGTTATTTGTAGAAGATGTGAAAAGGGGCAAGTTGAAGAGTTTGGATTAGCTAGCTGCATGACAGTAGTGCCACATTCAGAAATGGCAAATATTGGAGAAATACCAACTTTGGTGAGAAGACAAATCGTTGACCTAAGGGAGATTCACTAGATCTGAAAAAATGAAAATTCATGCTGGTTAAATGAATGGTGGTTTTGATCTAAAAAAGAAGAAGAAAAGAGGAAGAAGAAAGAGGAGGAGGAGGAGGAGAAGAAGAAAAAAAGAAACAAGAAAAAAATAAAAAGAGGCAAGTAGAGAGCTAATGCGATGTGAGGTCAGGGGGATATTTGACAGGTGGAAGATGGGAAAGGCTATTCTAAACTGATAGGATGAAGCCAAGTAGAGAGAGAGAGGCTGAAGATGATGCAGTCGCTGTGGGGCGAGTTATAGAGAAAGTTCCTGAAAAATAGAAGCGACTGGTCTTGAACCAGAGAAGAAACTTCTAAGCCTGAAGAAAAGGACATAAGAATAAATTAGGAAAAAAAATTGTAAGCTTGTAAAAGTTTGTAAGAGAAAGTTTATTTAAAAAAAAAGTTTGGGAGCATCTGGGTGGCTCAGTGGGTTAAAGTCTCTGCCTTCAGCTCAGGTCATGATCCCAGGGTCCTGGGATCGAGCCGGGCATTGGGCTCCCTGCTCAGCAGAAAGCCTGCTTCCCCCTCTCCCACCTCCCCTGCTTGTGTTCACTCTCTCGCTGTGTCTCCCCATCAAACAAATAAATAAAATCTTAAAAAATAAATAAATAATAAAAATTTAAAAATTTATTTAAATCAAAGAAAGTTTGTAAAAGAAAGCTGAAGAATTAAAAAGATATTACCATAAAATAGTACCAACTTCCTGCATGATTTAGAAGAAAGATTCTCCAATGAAATTGAAGATTGAATAAGGGAAATGGGATAGTGGTGATATCTTGAAACAATCCCTGAAGGAGATGGGATGGAGGGACCACCACAAAGTAGAATGCTAAATGAAAATGCAGAGAGCCCTGCTGAAGTTGACGATAATCCTTCCCATCCCACAGGGTTTTAAAGAAGATCTAAAGTGACTGGGGTGTGTGTAAAAGCCTGTTTAAGAATGATTATTAATACAAAATATGAAAGGATTTCTTGAGTTCTTCCTATTCTCATGTTATCTCCATGCCTTTCGCTATGGCTACTCTGGCCATCTTCTGAGCCCAGGCATGAGCAGTGTTTGCTGGCATAGTTAACTAGGACCAGGGGAAGACAAGTAGTATCCTAAAATGAGCAGAGGTTGACAATATAGAATGGGATGTATTTAGGCCATCCCTAAAGAGGAGAGGGAGAGCCCTTCATTTTTAGCACCCTAAGCAAGTAGAAAAGAGGTCATTTCTACATTCACTCATAAGACTCTCCCCCCCAAATTTTGCCTTCTTGAAAAAGAAGCATAAAATAGAGTCCCAAAGTGTCCACAGTATTCCTAAGGATAGAAAGACCGGAAGTATGTTTAAGATATCTGGCCATTATCTACCAACTAATGGAGTCCCCTCCCCACATCTCATGAAGGGTTCCAAATATCCTATCAGACTCTAAAAGGTCAACAGTAGGTGCCAGCACAAGCATAAAAGGAAAAATCACTCTTACTCAGTTTGGATCTGTGCAGGTGGATAACAGAAGGTATCTAAGCTATATCAGGAGTTCTTTTGTAAAAACAATAAACAAAACATATATGCCCATTGGTAAACCCTGAATTCTCTCTCAAACCAACATTATAAGGAAATCTGTGGTTCAGGTAAAATTTCTTCTCCTACCCTTCCATCAGGCAGTTTTAGTTTTAGTGATTCTCACTGTGGTGTGCAAACACCCAGACTGGGATACCACTGATTTTATGATCATAGCAACTGGCAACTGAGGAGATTGACATAAATGTAGGAAGAAAACCTCTCCCATTTCTTGAAGTTGGGACATAGGCAGAAATAGCCATCTGGAACTGTTCCTAGGAGTAGGCATTTGACTAATCTCTATCAGTTCCTGTCCTGAGCTTCCTTACCAAAGGACATCAGGACATTTATTACCATAAGAAGAGGATCCACTCAGGAGCGCCTGGGTGGCTCTGCGGGTTAAAGCCTCTGCTTTTGGTTCAGGTCGTGATCTCAGGGTCCTGGGATCTAGCCCTGCATTGGGCTCTCTGCTCAGCAGGGAGCCTGCTTCCCTCTCTCTGTCTGTCCTTTCTGTCTACTAGTGATCTCTCTCCTTTCTATCAAATAAATAAATAAAATCTTAAAAAAAAAAAAAAGAAAAAGAAGAAGAGGACCCGCTCAGATTGAGTGTGATGGCTAGAAAAAGAGACAGTTTGCAAAAATTAAAGATGTTTCAAGAAAATAAAATGTAGAAAATAAATGAAAGTAAGCCCACTTAGAGGATACAGAATAAAAGCCTTGCCTCCCGCACCCCAAAAAAGCCATTTTAATGTGCCTCAGTAAAAATTTGTATTTGAATATAGCTAATGAGAAGACAAAAGAATGAAACAAGATGAGATGGGGAAGGAGACAAACCATAAGAGACTCTTAATCTTAGCAAACAAACTGAGGGTTGGGGTGGGGCGGGGGATAGGGTAGCTGGGTTATGGACATTGGGAAGGGTATGTCCTATGGTAAGTGCTGTGAATTGTGTAAGACTGATGACTCACAGACCTGTACCCCTGAAGCAAATAATACATTATATCTTAGTAAAAAAAAAAAAAAAGACAAAAGGAATCCTTAGGAAAGGCAGGGGTGGGGAGTGTATCACCTTGTCCCTAAAAAGGATGTAATGGGGACTGAGAGTCAATCTGGCTTTTGGGTTTTTGGGTTTTACAACCAAATACAGTAAAACCTGAAAGTGTGGGAAGAATTTATCCTCATGAGTGTGTATATTATATTTCACCAGTTAAATCTTGGCTGGTTTTACTAATTTTCCTAATTTTTGCTCTGACAACAGGCTCGAGTGCTCCATGAACAACTAGGACTATTTCCTACCTACACTTGGTTACTTGGAGAAGGGTCATGCCTAGCATAAGAGACACCCTAGCCATCAGCAGGGACACCCACCACTGGTGGTTCCCCTGGAGTGTCAAACTCAGAAGGTATCAATTTCCATGGCAGCCCCACTCCATCCTCCAGGCATCTGAAAACCAACCTGTAAAAGCCTCAGTGCCTTGACAGCTGAAAATGCAATTCTTCCAAGGGAAAGGGGAAATAAAAAGGCTGTAAGTGAATTTTCTTCTGCTAAAAGGGGGTAATTTCCGCCACAGTGGCTGAAAGCCCTGTTCCAAACCCTGAATATTTCTTCATCCTGCTTGCTATTTAGTGAGTTACAGAGAATAGGAAACGTGACGCCTCTATCCATGATACTGAAACCCTCCAAATGAGCACAGGGTACACCAGCCAATGCTGGGCCTATTTAAAAAGAGAATCCGCAGCTCTGGTTGTTGATCAGGTCACATGCAAAACATCACAGCTTTTTTATTTCTTCCCTGATTACCCATGCTGTGACTTTGCTATTAAATATGTTGTCTTTTGTCTATTGAAAAAAAAATTTTATGTGAATTTTGGGAGATGCCCAATTTGGAGTGAATTAAACTATAGTTGTGTAATTCTTTATTCATCCAATAGTATTGTAGACCTCCTACTTGTGCAGCCAAGAATTATGCTAGATTCTGAGTATTCACTGCAGAACAAAGCAAAACTTCTGCCTGTGTGATTCTCTTACCCAATCCAGATGTGTGTTATCCTATATAAAAGTCATCCAAGAAAAGGTGATGTGATTGCAAGGTGATTTGTTAATGGGGGATATGATGGCCCAGCATGGGAAGTTGGAAATGCCATAATGTGGACACCTCCCAGTAATTGTGAAAGAACTAATGTTTTGTGTGTGTGTGTGTGTGTGTGTGTGTGTGTGTTTTAGAACAGCAGAGAGCCAATTCATTGGGTTAGAAAATGCTATAATCCAGGACCCATTGCTATAGGAGCAGATAACTGAGGAAGGGATAGAGAGCTGGGGAAACAGTATTGCTGATTAGAGCTGCAAAGATAAAGAAGAAGCAATACAAATGAATTTCTTTAGGGAAGGAGAAGAGGATGATTCCAAACTAGAGTTCAAGTTGCTTCAAGAAAATAATTTTGACCCAAAATTGAAAAGATGCTTAAGACCGAGAAAGAAAAAAGACATTGCTTCTCCTAGTGATCAACAAAATTACTGAATCTGTTTCTACTTATGGTCTCTTTCCCCAGTTTGCCACCATCCCTACCACTTTCTTACACCCAATCCAAGATATTTACGTTTACCACCCTTATTTTATGCCATTTCCTAGAAGCCAGTACAGCACCTCACTTTCCACACTGTCAAGTAATTCCTCCAGCCTCATCTAAATTCTACCTGTTGCAACTTTCAGCTATTTTTACTTTTTGGGTGAGAGAAAGATCTGTGCTAAACAGATGTGTGTAGTTCCTAGGCTCTACGCTTTTTGCCCTAGTACATTTAGTCAAGTTTTATTATGAGATCACACTCTCCGGATGCTCATCTATCATACTGTTATCTCCACTTGCTGTAGCAGGAAGAGCACTGAATTGTGAGTCAGGAAACATGAGTTATTAGTACCAGTTTTGTGATTTAAAGTCTCAGTTTCTTCATGTGGAAAATGAAAGGACAGGACTAGTAGACTACCTAATATTGTGTCTGCTCTCCAGTGCTGAGACTAGGGTGAGGCTAGTATTTCATTCACTTTGGGCACACAATTTAAGGGGTCACAAAAAAAAAATCTCTGCTCAGTATTCACTAAGTATTTTAGTGCAACATTTTAAATTTTAAAAGAGGAAAAATATCAAAATTTTAAATAAAGACAGTATTTGGCTCTGCACTTGCAGGACTACCCTTCCCTTGCCTCATCCTAAAAGACAGGTTTGATAAAAGAGGTCCCTTCTGCCTATGGGAGTCTGTGATTCTCATGAATTCCCTTCAAACTAATTCCACGGGCAATTTTTTCACTACTGTTACCCCACATCTATCAAAAGTGCAATCTAGGAATTAAGCCCACATTTCTAACACTAAAACATATGCTTGAGTTTAAATATGATTGACTCTCTAACTTATTGACTCATCTATAAAATGGGGGATAATGTTATTTTATCCTCATGGAGTTGTCAGGAGAATCATATGAAACAACCATCTAAACTATATCCCACATCCTGGCCAGTGACCTGGAAAAGTTGCGTGATTTTTCAGAGATGATTGGGAGGGTGGAGACATAAAGAAATCTAATCCCCCCCACCTAAAAAACAACAAAAATATATATTCCACCAAAGGGACATTGTTGCTTTGGCTCTACCTAGGAAGGCAAGAAAATCAAACACTCCTTTTGCCTCTGGGCCAGCAGCCAGGCAAAGCAAAATAAGAGAGGGAGACAAAGTGTGATAAGATGAAAAGCTCTCTCAGTTCATTTAAATTTGGGTTGTCTTTCTGCCATTAACTCCCTCAAACTCACAGAAGAATTTTAAAAAGATAATCTGTAACTGGGAATACTTTGAAAAGCAAAGGAACTATAAAAGAAAGTGAATTGAGTTTAATATTTATACAGGGCAGTTCTAATTAAATTAACACACTCACAGATATGCTAAACAGCAGACACTTGTCTGCTTTTCTTCTCATTATACTTTCCCTACCAATTACTGCACAGCTTTTTTTTAAATTTTCAATTCTCCTTGATATAATTTTATTTCACAGAAAAAGAAGAAAATTAGCAAATGACAATCCTTTTAAAGAAGAAAATAAATATCAGAAGGCATTTCTTCCAAATAAGAGAGATGCATTTCTGTAGCAGCAACAAATAATAAATCAATAATCAGCATGGTCACTATTAGGCCTAACATCTATATTGGTTCACCACAACAAAGTACATTAATTTCTGCTATCTTATTTATTTCTCCTATTTACCCCCCCCTACACACAACCAATGAAAGGTATTATTAATTGCGTTTTTCAGATCATGAAAACTGGAGCTTAGAAATCTCAGTAAGAAAAAAAGAAGGAAAGAAATCTCACTAAGACAGGACCCTAAAGGACAAGGCAGAAAAGTAGGTATAGGGAGAAATATAAGGATGGATTTAGTTTATTGATATTATTTTTGGTGACTTTAGGAAGTTATTCAAAAAGATCTCCTCATAAGTGAACTATGGAATTTATGTGCACTCCTAACAATCAGTTTGTATCCAACCCCATAAGACCCTTTGGATTCTATTTCTCATGACCACCTCCATACCTCCACCCACACAACTGAGAAAAAAGAGTCTTCCTTTTGGCCTTCACTGAGATGAACTGGCTTCCAGGAGTCAGGACTAAAGACAGAAATCCTCTTAGGGGTAATTCTGGGTAATAGCAACAATATTCAGGAAGAACATAAAATATGAGGCCCCTTCCTTCTACAAATTCCATTCAGTGCTGCTTAATCCTACTTAGTCCAATTCAGCTTCCCTATCTGTAAGATGGAAATAAACATAGTTCCTACCTACTTCTTAGGATTATTATTAAATATTAAATAATATACTAATGCACAAAAAGTGCTTGCTCCAGTGTCTAGTGCACAGTAAGAATTCAGTAAATGTTAGTTACTATTATCAGATAAGGCCAAAATATTCCACTTTTATTGATAATAACATGAAGGTCTACAGAAGTTAAGAACCCAAGGTTACAACCTTAATGAAATAAAGTATGTAAAACACTGAGTTTTGGATAGAGGAAAGCTCAAAGTAATAATAATATTAATTGTCTGTGTGTGTGTGTGTGTGTGTGATATCATGGTGGAATCCAGTTCTCATGACTCCAAGCCCTCTATCCACAGAAGCATTTGCATCATGTTGACATGAGAAAGCCAGGCCTGCTGGCTATAGTGCTATCTGTGCATATTTGAAGTTTGGGGCCCAGGGGTCTCTTCAAAGTCAAGAGAGGGATTGCAGATCATGTTCAGACAGTCACTTGATGTCATTCTTCACGGCAGATGTCCCACAATGGCCTGGCATGCTTTCTGATTGTATCAGCCTATTTTTCTGCCGTTGAGCTGTGACATCCCATATGAACTCCTCCTTTGCAGACTCATCTCTGGGATGCAGCTGTTCAGGGTTTGCAACTAAGCAATTCTGTGGCGATCTAGGTTTCCCATAGTTTTCACTCTCTGGCCACACTCTTTTTGTTTCTCTAGATCCATGATTATATGGCCTAAGTTCCAGGATCACAATGAAGAAAGCCATGAATGAAGTCTCTTATTTCCAACCAGTTAGAAATCTAGGAATACATCTGTAACTCTGTCACTAAACCAGAACTGGAAGGGAAGTCCAAAATCCTGTTACCTAGTCGCTTTACTTAAAAAATTAAGAACCTAGGACCTAGAGAAATTTAAAAATCAAGGTCACCTTGCTAATGAGTAGCAAAACCAGGATAATTCACTATGCCACCACTATCTTGATTCCCATTGGTTGCCAGCTAATCTCTCCTAAAGTATTAAATTGATAATTACAGAGAGTAGCTGATAAAGGGATTAAGGTTAGACCCTTCTCAGGAATATTTTAATTTAGAGAGATTTGAATTCCCAACTGGATGAAGTAATTATGGTATAATGTCAAGCAGAGGTACTGAAATACCAGGGTAAGTGGTCATGGCTTTTTATCCCTGAGATCATTCTCCACAGAAGGCACAACACAGATAGGGTTGGGTCTATAGGAAGAAAATCCTTGCCCTAATCTATAGTAAGTAACAGATGTCCCTCATCATGCTCTTATTCCCTTGATGATATAAAAAAAAGCAATAGTCAAGTTTATTAGAACTCTAACACCCACTGATCAATGTTCTCAGCACCCAGGCACTTGGGCCAATGTTGATGTTCATGATTCCTTTTATCCTGCATCTTCTGACTCAGCCCAGCAATCCCCGACACATACCAACAATGTGTAGATTATGAACCAGCTTGGAGATGAGGGAGAAGGCCTGTTTATATCTCTCCCTACCAAATTTTAAAAGCTGGAAACATTGCCCCCAGACTTTTCATACAATGCCAGCCTGTGCAAAGGGCCCTCCCCATTTTCTAAGCATCCCAAGAACCCCTGATTTGTATGAAAATGGAGAAACAGGGTTGATTTTCCCCTGTAATATCTAGCGGTTCTCAGAAACAGGTGAAAGCTAGCAAACCATAGAAAGGATTGTCAGAGAAGTAGATCAGATAAAATACTGATAGAACACAAGCAGTTAAGAGGATTATGCCAATCGGATTAGCTGTGGAGAATGCAAAAGAGAGAAAAAAAGGACATTCATTGGAGTCACATTTCCTCTACAAATTCACATTCAGGCTCTTGTTCTGTCCCCTTTCTTGATCTTTTTCTCCCCACAACACCCTGCAAATTGATAAGATCTGGTTAATTTTGATGCCATTTTCAACCACTTTATCTAGGCCCAGATGAGGTTCAAGTAATGGATCTTACTGAGAAAAATAGAATCAGTAAAACATTCCAAGCATGGACACCTTGGAATCAGGAGTCAAAGAAAAAATAGAACAGGGAACTAAGAAGCAGCTAAAAAAAAAAAAAAAAAAAAAGCATATCTGTGACATAACTTGTTCTCCATGTGGGCCTCAAAACAATGCAGCACAAAACAACAACAATGTCAACAATAACAATAAGCAGGGGGCCAGAAACAAACTTTTTCCACAATGCCAGGGATTTATGTGAAATATGAGATAGAGTATTCTGAAAATAAAGTTTATTGAACAAAAGGATTTGCTGCTGAGAGAGGTTGCAGATATATTTTTTTAAATGTCTTTGAATATAGGCTAGAGTTTTATCAGGCCCATGAGATTTGAAGGTAAAAAAATTTTTTGAAGGTAATTTGAAGATAAAAAATATTTTTTACTTGAAGGTAAAAAATAAATGGACCTCCAAGGGCTATTCTGGACTGGCTTAAGAATCACCTTAGAAAGCTGTTATAAATAAGTACTGCTATGCCTTACCCCCCTACCAGAAGAGATTGATTCAGTAAGTCTTGGGTGGAGCCCAGGAAGCAGTGTTTTTAATAAATTCTCCATGCATTCTGTTGTGCAGCTAAGCTTGAGAATTACTGGGTTAGAAAGATGATCTCAAGTAGTCTCCTGGGGACCTTCGCTTTGTTCAATGACTCTGTTAATAGACACACCCTATAACATGACTTCTTGCAAAATACACACACATAACAATTTTCTTCAGTAGATCACTGTACCATAATATAGAGACTTATTCCCATGATGGCATATCCTGTAAGAGCATGACCCACATATAGGTGAAAATATAAACATAGTCAGTAAAGACAAAGAAGTAACATACATGAAGATTTTTGGAATAGTGTAGTGATTTTCATAATATTGACCAGTTCTCAAGCACTCTGTTTGCTGTACACCTTTGTGTCAGAAATCACTCATGAGGTCTATTGCTAACATGTATGATGGTGATGATGGTAATAAAGGACCCAAATCTGTGGATTATTTATTCCTTTTCTCAATCTAATTTCCTGGACAGAATTCAGGGCCATTGATTGGGCCTTGTATCTAGTTCACTTGGGTATAGATTTCTCCACTGTTTCCTGGCTATGCAGGAAACCAACCCACATCTAGACTCTTGATTAAAGTCTGATGTGCTGATCATCCTCTCTTATGTTTCTTACTATCCATTACTGGACACTGTGGACTTACCACTGGCTGGAATTAAGATTTGAATTAGAGGGGGGAGAGAGTTTGCTTATGTTTGAGACTAAGCCCTATGCTCCAACCAAGTTGATTGGAAAGCTATGGGGAGTTATGAACACAAGTACAATTGACAATAAGGCAGGACCTCAATTCTCACTTGGCATTACACCTTGAGTTTACGGTCTCCACAGGGAGGAGAGATGGCTCAATCTAGGCAAATTCAGGCATTCTGCCAGGCATTACAAAGCCTAAGGCACTAAAGGTATTTGCTGGCCAATCAGTTGTTCTCCCACAGCAGTCCAGAAATAATCCAGGAACCAAAGGCAGGTGCCAAAGTCTTCACAAAGTTTGAATCAGACTTGTGTCCACTATTATTAGATGTAATTAGTGCTGTTTTATTGACTACAGATATATGATTTATCAAGCCACTCACAAAAAATAAGGTTATAGTGACAGATTTTTATGCATTTTTAAAATAATTTGGTTGCAACATAGGGGCACCTAGGTGACTCAGTGGTTTAAAGCCTCTGCCTTCAGCTCAGGTCATGATCTCAGGGTCCTGGGATCCAGCCCCACATTGGGCTCTCTGCTCAGCAGGGAGCCTGCTTCCCCTTCTCCCTCTGCCTGCCTCTCTGCCTACTTGTGATCTCTCTCTCTGTCAAATAAATAAATAAATAAATAAATAAATAAATAAATAAATAAATAAATAAAATCTTTTTTAAAAATTTGGTTGTGACTAAATCTAAGATAAAAGAAAAACATTACAGATTTACATCCTTTTAAAGAATAAAAAAATTAGGTTCGGGTGTTGCTGGATGCAGGATCTTAAAAAATATCATTAGGGCTTGACTTTCTTTTTCTTCCTTGTATCTCAATCTTTTTTTCTCTCCAATTAATGGGAACAGTTCCTACTAGCAGTCTCAGCCCTGTTTCCTACATGCTTAAAAACCCCAGGAGATAGGGATCATCTTCCCTAATGACTCTAACAGAAAGGTAAAATCAGCTTGGGAAACATGAAAATTCAAGAGCTGTGGTCAGAAGAATAGGTTATTCTGAAAGATCAAACCCAGATTATGTGCCCAACCTTACAACTGGAGGTAAACTGGAGTGAAATAAGTTTCTACCTCCATTAGAAAAAAGAGTGTGGTTTTAAATTACACATAGGGAAAACAATGCTGTTGCCCAAAGAAAAGGAAAAGATGCTAGTGAGACAACACAAAGATGTCCCCTACTATAATAATACCAGGAATTATTCTCATTACAGTCAAGTATTTCTGATAATAGATTAATGGAAAAGGCTAAGAGAAATCAATAGATCTATTCTCTTACCTTGAGTAAAGATGACCCTGTCAACAATTATTCATTGGTCATCATAGTAAAATATAAAGAATATGAAATTTAGAGTCAGACACACCTGGATTTATATCTTGACTGTGATATATCATGGCTATGTAACATTGATCAAGTTACTTAGCCTCTTTTATTTTCATTTTTCTCATTTATAGGAGGCCAATGCCTTATCCATTAGGCTACTAGGGCTTCTCATTTTTTTTGAGGGCTTCTCATTTATATTTATAAAATAAATATAAAATAATCTAATTATAGCACTGTTGATTAAGTAATGCAGTTTATGTTAAAAAACATAATCTTGCATTGCATGGAGCACTGGGTGTGGTGCATAAACACTGAATCTTGGAACACTGAAAAAATAAAATTGAAAAAAAAATTGAAAAAACCCCATAATCTCATTCATATGTGCTCACTAAATATTAAACCTCTGCCCGAACATAATATAACTTCCTTCACCTTACAGACTTTATCTTGTCACAAGATGACATCTAAGTTATATCAGTTAGATAAGAAATATCTTACTTTGAGAAACCTATGATATAAAAAATAAACAATAAGGATATTTTATTGAAGTTCAACTAACATCATGCCTCTTCACTCTTATCAATTCCTTTCTGCCAAGTTTATCAGTGAGATTAAAAAGCAGTGGGTCATTGTCCTCTATAATAAGAATTTCCCAAATAAGAAAAGACAATAATATAGTAATTTTCATTTTTGTTTTCTTCTGATCCCCAAGTTTTCTTTTGTATATCCTCTAAAAATACATATTCCATCATTTTTTATTTCATCTGAATATACAAATACGTTCTACTGAGAGAATGAGCCTCTTACCTAGTTATATCATTGTGTTATTTTACATTGTAAACCACCCACTGCAATTAAAGCTTCTATAAGTTTTTATAAAACTACATAATCCATCTCCCCAAGAAAAATGGGGCTATGCCCCATTCCCAAATTGACATCCATCCTCCCAACCTAACTGATGCAAAAGCCTATAAATGTTGCTCATTTTCCATCCTTGAAATGGATGTAAAATCAACCCTGGGTTTTAGGTAGAGTATGTCTCCTGTATAGCATTGGTTAATTAGTTCTCTGTGTATATGACTTTCAAGAATAAGGAATCTTCCTTCATTATTTACTTCTGATGATTAATATCTAAATGGCATCCATTAAATGTGATAGATGTCTTTTTGGAAAGATGTGTCCTTTGGATAGGATCTGATGCCAAACTAATCTAAACATCTAGAGAAACGGGCCAAAGACTGAAAGCAATCATTTTCTAATTGGCTGTGCTTGTCATGTAGACAGGACTGAACACCAAAAAGGGGCAAAAAGAAATGATGGTGGAAAGAACATGATGGAAGAGAAAGAGAGCGAGAAAGAAGACAAGGGAGTATGCAATGGGTGTCCCATAAATTATTCCATTTGGACTTCAATTACATTGATTGATATGCATTTGCCACTGATAGGAAAATGAGATTCTTGTTCCCTCCAGCCTTGTTTAGCTTCCAAATGGCAAAGTAAAACAATGTCATTCAGATGCCATAAATCTAGCTGAGAGAGAACCCCACTGACAGCTTCCATGCAGAGCTATTAAAAAAGGGAAAGAGATTAACTTCTCAGCTCCATCATTTTAATATTTGTATCTCCTCTGCCCCCTGTGATCCTCACAGCCCCTATCCTTCACCATGGTGATGAGCAGTATACTGTCTACACCTCTCATGAAGGGCATCAGTTGAACAACCATCTGCCCTATCCAATAATCATTCCCAACCTCATTTTCAAACTTATTTCAAAAACATGAGGATAGTTGAGTTTCAACATAAATTTGTGAGAGCAGACAGGAAATAACTTGTCTATATTTTACAAATAAGGATATTTATTGAGACTTCAAAATAAGCTAAAGGACTACCCAGCTTATAAGTGATGAAATACAGATTTGAACTTGTACCATGTCTTCTGTCTCCTCGTGCATGCACTTTCTTTCATATACATTCTTCCTTTCCCCTGATTCACCTAGGAAACTCCTACTCATTCTCTGAGGCCCTGAACTTTCTCTGTGAATCTTTCCCCTGATTCACCTAGGAAACTCCTACTCATTCTCTGAGGCCCTGAACCTTCTCTGTGAATCTTTTCAACCAACTTAGACATTGTTATTTTCTTTAGCAGTTGGCATTTGATTCAGTGGTCTTTCTCACTCTGTAATATAATTATTTATTATTAACCTCTAAATAGACTGAGATGACTTCAAGGACAAGTATAGTGGTTTGTTATTTTGTTTTCCCAGTGCCAGGCCATTGTATATGCTCAATTAATGTGTACTGAATACATGAATTAATGAATAATCTTAAATTTCACATAATGAGGAAGCACTTCAACAAAATGCTTCCTAGCCATGAGATAGAAGAAAATGAACAATTTTCTTGTGAAGGCACCATAATGATTGCAGTGGGCTAGTAGATGGGGGAGATTCAGTCATTACCTTCATGATTATCAGAGCCCCGATTTTCTTGAGTCAGGGTGATGCGTAGAGAAGATCCTTTGGTTTGCCAAAATGGTCTTTAGCAAAGCATATGTTTCATAAATGATTCCCAAATTCCCCAATTCTCCCAGGTCCTTTGCTACCTTAAGTTTTAATTTCTTTGTAAGGTTTTTATATAGTAGACTTTATTCTTTATCTATGCAGATCTATAGACAAGTTGCACGTAAATTATTGAACCACTGCCTGACATGTAGCAGTATGATATACCAGAACCTATCTCTGTGTATGCTAAAGGAGAACTAACTGAGTCCTTGGAGAAGATGGACAGTCCCTAGTTAAGGTTCTTTTTCCCATGACTAGGCAACTGGTAGAGCAAAAGACAGAACAGAGACAAGAGTCAAAAGAATGATCAATGGGAAAACCTATTGCAGGCCTGTCTTATCTCCCATAACACCTCCAGAATGGACTGTTTTTCTTTCTGAGGTAGACTTTAGAGTAGAAAAACTCAAGAATTACCCCTAACTACCTCAGGATGTATCCACCTGTGAACCAAATGAAGCAGAGACTATGACTTCACCACTTTATAGCAGAAGAGACAAAAGCATAAGTTCAGAAAGTCTGGCTTCTAGTTGCAATGCTGCTCTTGGTAGTACTTGTTCCCATATACATCAAAGACAAGTACCAAACAAGAGCTATCATGCCTATCCCAAGTTACAGACTAAATCAAACCTAGTATGTGCTAGACCTCCTTGGGTATCGACAGTTCACAGAGACTCTCATTGGTTCTCAAGCCACCTTTGCTTCGGAGACTTTACTTTTTTCTTTTTTACTTTACACACGAAGCAAAAGCCAACTTAAGCATACTCCCTAACTCTGGCCCCTAATTAGTACTGCAGATGCAGGCGCAAGGAGGGGGCAGGGAGCATGGGGGGCTCAGTAGGTTAAGCGTCTGCCTTTGGCTCAGGTCATGATCCCAAGGTCTTGGGATCAAGCCCCGCATCACCATCAGGCTCCCTGATCAGTGGGGAGTCTACTTCTCCCTCTCCCTCTGCCACTCTCCTGCTTGTGTTCTCTCTCTCTCTCTCTCAAATAAATAAATAAAATCTTAAAAAAAAAAAAAAAAGAACTCCTTACTGGGTTAGATCACTACCTGGAGAAGAATTGAAGTAACAAAGAGTGTCACTGAACATGAAAAAGGCAGTTGTTCTAGGTAAGTGAAACTCCATGGAAGCTACAATTTCCTCAGAAACTCAGTCTCTTTTTTGACCTATCATATCCTTCATTATGGGCATCACATTTGGGCACTTGATGTACTATATTACAGGAAATTTAGAACTGCCAAGAAACCACTTAAAATAAGGTTCTAGGTTCTAGGTGTGTAAGTATAAACCTTAACTCCCCAAATAGGTTGCAAAGGCCTCATGAGAAGGTACCATGTTTTAGATCTTTTTTCAAAACTCTATAGGTTAAACTTCTATGCAATCTGGGTTTTAATAACTTCACAAAAGCAGGTTACTCTATTTGCAACTCCAACTCAGATATTCATCAAAGACACACATATCATCCCAAAAGGTCCATTTGTCTAGTCAGAGAGTAGAAGCACAGGAAGCTGGATCTCTGGTTTCTGCAGCAACAATACATGAGCAGTGACAACTTTACAGATTTGGGACAAGCTTTTCTGACAGCCTAAACTGACAGTGAACATCTTGTGTTTCCCTCTGATGACTTAGGAACAGAATGTGAGCTTGAATCTGCAGAGGCGAAAATTTGGTTTTTGACAACTGGATAGCCCATCTAATTGTCCCAGCCACTTCTCCTTTCTTTATTGCTTGCTTTTCTGGGGTAATTGAATTGAAGGCCAAAACACCTTCCAGGGCTGTAAGCTTTGATAATGAATTACTAAATGGCGTTCACCTATCTCTAAAGAGAAAGAGCAGCCTGTCTGGCAGCTGACAGTCTAGTTTCTGAACCTGACTAATGCAATGAAGAGAATGGGGTGAACAAAATGTGAATTGGAGATAACATATGAGCTTTTTGATAATCAGCATAGGGAGTCTGTTTCTGTGACAAATATGATGACAGGGAAAACATGTGTGATTAGAAATCCACCTTTGTGGCTGTACTCTAACAACAGTGGTGGCAGCTCAGTGGACAGCCCCCTCTCACCAAATTCTAGTCACTCATACACACTAGGTAAAAGCAGACTTAGGACAGAATCTATTCATGTGATGTCTTTGGAAGAGCCTGGTCACTATTCATAACTCAACATTACTTAAATCAACATTTTAAATAGCCTAAGACTACTTTTCACTTTCTATTCATGAAGCCATTGGCTACACCCCCAGTAAATGCACATTGATTTATACGTTTCTACAATGTCTATTTCCATTCACCCTAAGGCAAAGAAATCCTAAAATACATCCAAATAAAACAAAGCTGGATGTCATATGAAAACCTGGAAAGGTAAAATACTTTCTCAGTTGCTGCCTTAAGCTTGTATACCACTAAGCCCAAGCCGTAAGCTTCTCTGTACTCCATAGAAGAATAGTACTTTAAACAAAAATATGGATTAGCCATCATCTAATACAGTGTCCTTATTTTTCAGACTGAACAAACGGAGGGCTAGATAATTCCACCTACTTGTATGCAACACAGTCTAGCATGCAGGATGTTCCTAATTCCCAGTTCATTATTATTATATATAATGTTAATGATAAATTTTTTTTTGGTTCTCTGCTAATTCCTCTCATGATTCACTGGCTATAGTTATTTCTTAAGTTTCAACAACACTCTCTCCAGTATTCTACTTTACTCACCCAGAGAATTCAACTGCTTATTTGGTTGTTTTTTTTTTTTTTTAAGATTTTATTTATTTATTAGGAAAGAGAGAGAGTGAGAGAGAGCATGAGAAGGGAGAAGGTCAGAGTGAGAAGCGGACTCCCCATGGAGCTGGGAGCCCGATGTGGGACTCGATCCCGGGACTCCTGGATCATGACCTGAGCCGAAGGCAGTTGCCCAACCAACTGAGCCACCCAGGCGCCCTGCTTATTTGGTTTTCATAGTTACTTTTCACACAGGTTCTCTTCAAATCTTCCACACTAGTTCACATATCAACTTTCCCCCCAGGGCCACAGATCCAGATGTCTACACTATAACTGTAGATATTAACCTTAGTGTTTCTCATTGACACCCAAGCAAAAGGTTAAAGTCTACTGAATCTATCACTACTTATCAATGCTATCATTGTCTTTATAACCAGATTTCCTGGTCTCCAAGACTGGCAATCTAACTTTTACATCTACTCCAAGATTAGCAAATTAAGCCATGGATGACTTAGAACTTTCTCAGAAATCATCCTACCCAACACTTGCCATCCACATCCTTCATAACCAATATCTCCCCTGCAGCTATGCTCAGCCTCATTCCTTCTCTTCTGTTCCATAATATTAAAAGGAATGAAGCATATTAGAGAGAAATACATGACTGGCACATAGAAGACACTGGATAAAAGTTACTTGACTATGAAGTTAGTCAAATTCTGATTCTTTTTGAATACATGACAGTATAGCTTTGACTTCTTCACTTTTTTTTTAATTGAAATCTAGTTGACACACAATTTTAGTTTCAGGTATATAACATAGTGATTCAACAACTCCATACGTTATGCTATGCTTACCACAAGTGTAGCTACCACCTGTCACCATATAGCGCTACTACAATACAATTGACTATATTCCCTATGCTGTACCTTTGACTTCTTCATATATTAACTTAGCTCCATATTGGCCTTCTCACTTTTATCTAGGCCCCATTGGCTCTTGGTGAACATGACACGGTTTTGTGATTGAGGCAACATTAATTATAGTGGCAATTTTGATGATGCTGAGGAACGCTGCAATGAGAACTACTATATAATGGGCCGTTACTAAGTGTCAGGCATTGTGTCAAGCCTTTTACATGCAGTCATGCATTTTCTCACTAATTCTCACAGTGCCCAATGACTTAGGTCCTACTATTCCCATTTTATAAATGAGGAAACTGAGGGTTAAAGCATTTAAAGAATTCATTCAGTTTGGGCTCCAGAGCCCTAGATCTGGACCATGCTACCTCATTTGATGTTCTTATTTAGGATCTTAAAGAGATGAGGTCTCCATCTATATTGTGTATCTTTTCCTATTCTATTCATTGTTATCACACACAATCCTTTTCCTGTCCCCTCAAATTGTCTCTAAGTTCAAGAGCTTTCTCTTTTGAACTCTATCTTGTATGAATTGCATCCTCTTTCAGCTATGATGGCAGCTTTCCAACCATCTCACACTCCAAGAAGCCAATCTTTATCCTCTAGAGGATCTTCAAATCCTACTCCCCTATAGTGAAACCCCTCACTTTTTTATACAGACAATTTAAGACAACATCTACTTTGGAGTTTTTTTTTTAAGATTTTATTTACTTATTTATTTTCAAAGAGTGGGGTGCCTGCGTGGCTCAGTGGGTTAAAGCCTCTGCCTTTGGCTCAGGTCATGATCTCAGGGTCCTGGGATCAAGCCCTACATCAGGCTCTCTGCTCAGCAGGAAGCCTACTTCCTCCTCTCTCTCTGCCTGCCTCTCTGCCTACTTGTGATCTCTCTCTGTCAAATAAATAAATAAAATCTTAAATAAATAAATAAATAAATAAATAAATAAATAAATAAATGTTGTGTTAAAAAAAATAAAGAAATAAAGAGGGAGGGAGTGTGAGTGGGGGCAGGGGCAGAAGGAGTAGGACAGATTCTCAAGCAGTCTCTGCACTGAGTGTAGAGCCTGATGTGGGGCTTGATCTTATGTCCTTGAGATCATGACCTGAGCCAAAACCAAGAGTTGGCCATTTAACTGACCCAGAGGCATCACAACATCTAGTTTTTATAGAAAAACTTGTTGCATGTAGAACTTATGTTATAGGCTATTATTTAAACTGATTTTCACCAGGCTCCACCTCAAAAAGGAGAGATTATCTGTGTACTTTTTTCCCTCTTAGGATCATCTGCCTTAATCCCCAGCT
This sequence comes from Nasua narica, assembly GCA_028533885.1. Classification (NCBI taxonomy): domain Eukaryota; kingdom Metazoa; phylum Chordata; class Mammalia; order Carnivora; family Procyonidae; genus Nasua; species Nasua narica. The sequence continues at coordinate 105,142,068 of CM052797.1, read as the reverse complement.
TTGCGGGTTGGTTGGCTTTCTGTGATCTGCAGAAAATAAATAAACCAAACCTTAATTCTTTGACTTCTGCCATAGTTGGCACAAGCCATTTCAGCAAACGGGAAAAGGAGACAAAAGAACCTAGAGACCTCACCCTTGTACCAGGCCATTCTGGACTGTATTGACCACCAGGTCAAGCACAATCATCCCTCCAACCCCAGGATACTTCTGCAGGACTACATACTTCACATCACTCCTTCTCCATCCCAGCCTTCAGCATCTGCTGCCTTCTTTTTTTGGTTCTTCTCTCTAATGCAGCGCTTCTCAATCTTGGCTATCCATTAGAATCACCTGAAGAGGTATTAATATGTACTGTGGCCTGGACCTCACCTCAGAGATTTTGATTAAATTGGTCAATAGTAGGGCTGAACCTGAAAATATTTTCCAAAATGCCTACAGAGTAATCTGATCTCCCATCCCATCTCCTTCATGCTCCAACCTTGCTGGCCTATGTGCTTTTTCTTGACCCTACCAAGCCTATTTCCATCATGGAGCCTTTGTATTAGTTGCTCCTCTGCCAGGAATACCCATTGTTTACATGAATGGTTCCCGCTTCTCATTCATATCGCAGCTGAAATAATCACCTACTCTAAGTGGCCATCTCTGGCTTCCTTCCCTAGCTAAACGGATGTTTAATCTTTCCAGTCACACTCTATCGTATTCCCTTGCTTTAAATTTCCATAGCATTGGAGTGCCTGGCTGGTTCAGTTCATTGAGTGTCTGACTTTTGGTTTGGGCTCAGGTCATAATCTAGGGGTCTTGAGATTGAACCCCACTTTGGGCTCTGTGCTCAGTGGGGAGTCTGCTTGAGATTCTCTCCCTCCCTCTCCTCCCTGGCCCTCCTCCCCTCTACCCTGTGTTTTCTTTCTCTCTCTCTAAAATAAATAAATAAATCTTTTAAAATAAATAAATAAATTTCCATAGCACTAGGACTATCTGACATTACCATATGCATGTATCATCCTGTTTTTTCATTGTTTGTCTCCACACCTTGTTTATAATCAGCATGAAGGAAAGAACTTTTCCTATCCTGTTCATTGCTGAATCCTTGGGACCTAGAACACTGCCTGGAATATAGTAGGTACACAGTAAATATCTGTTAGATGAATGAAATAACTGGCATGCAGAAACTATTCCAGGAAAAATTATCTCCAACTTCCCCTCAGCACTGTTTCCTATAGCATAGGCTCTACATTCTAAACCTGATTTTTTCATCCCAAACTCCTTGAGCTTTTATACCACTATTCTTTAGGGTATGGCATCTTCTACCTCTATGTTATTCAACATAACCCAGCTCAACTCTCATCTTCCGTGAAATTTTCTCTGATCCCCAAACCCAAAGTGACTTCTTTTTTCCAGTCTCCTAAAGAGCAATCTCTAGTGTCCAATAGCTCTCTTTCTTTAAAGCCACACTTGCAACTATTATGTTACTAACACTCATGCTTGCATAGCAAAAATAAGGAAAAACAAAACAAGAGATAAAGCTACTGGAATAATTACTTCTTGTTCTAGCCGCCTTGGACATTCAAAAGATAGAGAAGCATTTGTACCTCCCCCATATCAAGAAGATCCTAGGCCATCCCATTCTGAGTCTTAGATCCTTTATTTTCAAGATCACTAACCATTTCTGTGTCTTAGGGTAGAAAAGCCAAAGTTATCAGGCACCCAGAATTCAACCTCCCTCACCGAAGGTTGATTGAGTGCTGGGGTATAAGGAACCAGAGAACCAAACCAAAAGGCATGAGCTTTTCTGAGGTGAGAAAAGGGATAACAAAATGGTGAGTTTCTGTTAATACTAGAAATCTATGTCCCCTTTGAAGTAACCCCCAAGATGGAAGGGATTCCTGAGATGCCAATGGAACCAACACTTCAGCCTGGAGAAGAGCTGAAAGTATCTCTCTGGCCAAGTTTGTGGTTGGTAGAGAGGGCCATTATGAGGAGCTGCTCTACCACCAACAAGCCTATGAGCTTGATAGTGAAGGACCAAACTAGAGAGTTACATCATGTAGCAAACAGAGAAATAATTACAAAGGGGCCTGTGGAAAGAATATAGCCCTCTATCCTGTTTTCCTAATCTCATGAAAGTCTCACCCAAATTTTTGAAGAATTCTAGAAAATGTATTCTCTCAAACATAATATGATTGCTTTTTCTCAAGCACCCTTCTGATAGATAGGAGCTCAAAGCCAAATTTAATTTGATTTAGGGAAAAGAAAATAAGAGAGTTCTCTCACTTGAATGTTATACCAGCAATATTCTCTACCTGTGTATTTACAGTACTGCCTGAAAATACTGCCCATGCCCTATGGCTCAGTCTGACAAGCTTTTATGGTTGATTTGATGCTTAATTTTACATTTTTTTTAATGTGGTAAAATATACAAAGCATATTATTTACCATTTTAAGTATACACTTCAGTGGCATTAGTATATTCACACTGCTGGGCAAGCTCAAAATTAGTTTGCTTAAAGAATTCACCAGAGGCAAAGAAGAAAACTTGTAAGGCCCTTTTGATACATTAAGGCAGCTGGTTAGAATGGGCCACATTTAAAATATTTTAGATAAAGAACGAAATACACTTTGGCCTTTAGAAAGCTCAATAAAAGACTTAATATTTACCTTAGTGTGCATGGTAGTATCAATAGCTCATATCTTAGACTCTCTTTCCTTATTGTCTAGCATACAAAACAGATATAGGAAAGGGCAGCTATAAAGCAGCCCTAAAACAGACAACCTGAAAACACTTCAGACCACTAGATGGGAAGAGTTTAGAAAAACCCATCTGACCATGAAAGCCAGAGATCAAGTATAATGCAAATATAAAGAAAGCCATTAACCTCTGCCTTCACCCCTCTTGGGCACTGGCGTGTCTGTGATTATACACCATGGTGGCAGTGACTTTGAGTAAACCTTGGTGTGATTCGTCAGGCAACCTAAGGCCCGTGAGATGCATCACCAGATTCCAAATGAAGTCTGCCTTGCTGGAGAAGAACAGTAAATGTTGGTATTAATGTCAATCCACAGAATTTGTCTTAGTGACACCTTTTAAGTTTTCCTCTCCCAGGATGTCAAATACAGAGAGTGTGTGTGGTTTCCTGAATGAGATCTACATTCATATTTACCCAAGCATTCACATTCATCTCTTCTTCCCTAATGAGGCAAGAAATTCAGGCAGACTCTGGATTTCAAGAGTTTTATTTCCATACCATTATCCTCATCAAAAAGCATTTATTAAACACCCAATTATAGATAATGCTGTGAAAGCCTTCATCTCTGTATAAAGAGAACTATATAGACATAAGCCTAATCCTCTAAGAGTTCATAATCTATTCAAAAACGAGTGACAGGCACAGATTACAGCTTTGACTCCTCGCTCTGGTTTTGTAACAACTCAGGGAGATTCATGGTGTCTCAGGAAGTGTCACAAAATTCTCAATATAAATGAATGACTATTTACTTTAATTTTAAAAGTAACCGGCATATCAGTGGATAGATTTCACCACCACCACCACCACACACGTACCTCCAATTTGAGGCTAATAGCCACATTTTGGTTACAATTCAGGAAGATTCGTTTCACACATGAGATATTTATATAATGTGGAATTTAGAAAGTGTAGACTATACATATGAACTCCAAGGACATAGAAGGGTGATTTTACAAAATGGACTAAATCTAAGTTTGACAACCTCAGAAAGATCAGTGATCAATCACTAGCTTGTAGTTTGTTCTAATTAAGAAGAGCTAGTCCAGTATCTGCCTCATATATCAGTGGGTCTAACCTTTGGAGAACAGTTGACACAGTCTTAGACCCCAAACACTGACCACTAAGAGTGATATAATAACACTGAGAAGGACACTTCCCCCCAGAGGACAGGTGACATGGTATCCACAAATCAGTAGGTCTTTTTAGTCAAACGAATCCAAATTCAGACCAGCATTAGCTACTTGTAGGCTGTGTGAACTTGGCAAAATCATTTAACTTCTCTGTACCTCACTTTCATCTGTAAGAGGGACGTGACGATTTCTAAACACAGGGTTATTTTGAGAACTTTCTTAGGTGGCTTATAAAATGCCTAAAACCCTGTGGACACTCAGTATATAGGGTTCCCTCATTTGGGTGACATCAGTTCTTCCTCATGTAGCAGTAAAACAGAGGTCATAGATTGGAAGTCTGTATGTATTATTTGGCGAATAGAATGCTTTAAACACTTAAATCAGATGCAAATTAAAATAATCAGGAAAACAAATGAAAATATGAATTTTCAACTTTTCTTAAAAAATTTAAATTTCTGGCCAAATGATGGTCTTATTTCCCCCAGGCAATTCATTCCCTAAAAAAAGCAATCAATTATCATATGGTTTCACTTACTTGTGGAACATAAGGAATAGCATGGAGGACATTAGAAGGCAGGGAAAAGTGAAGGGGGTAAATGAGAGGGGAAGATGATCCATGAGAGACTGTGGACTCCAAGAAACAGACTGAGAGTTTTAGAGGGGAGGAGGTTGGGGGGATGGGTTGGCCTGGTGATGAGTATTAAGGAGGGCATGTATTGCATGGAGCACTGGGTGTTATACGTAAACAATGAATCTTGGAACATCACATCAAAAACTAATGACATACTGTATAGTGACTAACATAACATAATAATAATTTAAAAAAAGGCAATCCTTTTTACAAGACACATGTTCTCTTTAGGTCTTCACAGACTCCACCCAGGAGGCAGTCTTCTTTCTCTGCACGTTCTAAGTTTCCATAGATGTTTGAGTTTCATTTCTCTCTCTTTTTTTTTAAGATTTTATTTATTTATTTGACAGAGAGTGAGAGATCACAAGTAGACAGAGAGGCAAGCAGAGAGAGAAAGGGAAGCAGGCTCCCTGCTGAGCAGAGAGCCCGATGCAGGGCTCGATCCCAGGACCCTGGGATTATGACCTGAGCCGAGGCAAAGGCTTTAACCCACTGAGCCACCCAGGTGCCCCGATGTTTGAGTTTCAAATCTGTGGTTTAATCATAGGGAGCTTGGGTCTTTCAAAAACATTAAAAAGAAAAATCATTCTTTGGGCCCAATAAAAACAAGAAGCTGCTCATGCTACTTGTCTGGATTTGTAGTTCCATGATGAAAACAATCCAAGTCCTTTTTTTTCCTTTTCTGGTTCTATTCCCTGCTCAACAGCATGGTAAGAAAACGTTTCTATATGGGCTGATGTCAGTCTGGAGATCAATGCCTCATCATTCTCCCTGGATTAACATGTTTGATATTGACCCATTCTACCAGTCAGATAAAATGTGTCAGCACATAATCCTGTTTCTAATAGAAGACTCATATGCTTGTTAAATCTCCAAGTGCTTTCTGTATAGCCTCAGGGCAAACAATCAGAATGGAGTGTTGGCTCCTGCATCCAAGTGCTATGGAATTCATGAGGGTGGGTATAAGAGCCAGGACCTTCTCTTGGGGCTTGAAAAAGAATAGGCTCATGTGAGGACATCGGGTTCGCCTCAAAGCTCACATTGAACATCTTCTGTAAAATGGGAGATAATGATACTAAATTCTAGGCTTATTAGGAAGGATTATTAAGCATAGTGACTGTTGAGCAGATGTGTAGAGAGTGTATAGTACGGAATATGGCATAAAATGGGAGCTCAGCAAATATCAGAACACTGGCCACGGTATCAGAAGACTCATACAATTAAAGAAAGGATCATCGTGGTGTTTTGTCACCAAAAGTGTCCCTTATCAGAACCCCCAGATAATGTTTCTCAATAAGTGGTTTCAGGGCCTTATAAGAATCACCTGGAATGCTGGTTAAAAATATATTTTTCCTGAGGCCCCCTCCCCATACACAGAGCTACACACGAGTGCTGATCTACTAATTCCTCACTATCCTCTCCCTCAAGGACACCATGCAATGAAAGACTAAACAAAGAAATTCTCCTCCTTTCTATGTCCTAACTAATAAATGGTTTTACCACAGAGATTGAGACCTAGTCATTTTTTGGAATGTTACTCCAGCGAGTCACATACAACACCGCCAATGTCAGTCAATAACTAGCAAATCGGGAAACTTTGGCAGAGTCTGCACTCACTCTCTCAAGTAATTATTTGTTTAACTTGATGGTTGCTGGCTTTGTTGAGCACCCTAGTACACAAAGAGTGATGAGCCGCCTCCCTTTATGACACCATATTCAATTCACCAGTATTCCCCAAAGTGCGCCCCACAGAACTGTAGTCTCAGGAGGACCAAAGTATACCAATAGATCAACTTAGGGTGGGAAACTAAAAACCCTTTCCCCCTCTTGGGGATTCGTACATATTAGCATATCAAGGCAGTGAGAAGTCCCATAGTAAAGAATCCTGTTAAAGAACTTCAGTTAATTCTAGGTTTTCCATACTCATGTACGCAGAGAACTTTGCTTCTGTGGCTTTTGGGTAACATTCTGCAAAATCATGCCGGGAACCAATCGGTAAAACTGTACTTTGTCTTCCAAACCAGTCACTTGAAGGAAAGGAGAACATTATTCATTGGTACCCTGGAATAGCAGGTATAACTTGGGTCTGTCCTAAATAAACTAGGGCGCTGGTGACTGTAACATATTTCTCCTCCTATTGTTTAGTGTTACCTAAAACCCACCTTCGGGCTTAGCCCTGTCCCAGTCGCTGGGACCAGCCCTCTCTGGTCAGGAAGAATGAATAAAAGAAGTTTAAGACCCATGAGCCTTAATCCTGATCCAGTTCTGATTATGGTCCTGACCTGATCGAGCCCTTGTGCCTCAAATCTTACCATTCTTCACTGATCTGCCCTGGCCCCAAGTTGTTACTTCAGGCCTCTGCCACACTGGTCCTTTCCAAAGATCAAAATCCTAGCCCCTGTTCTAGATCTATGCCAGACATTCTGAAACCAACCATCTGTTTTCTCCTGGGTCCCTGCCTGTAAGGGACCTGTAAGGATTCTCTGACTTCTGGGATACTCTCATTTTCTTCCTGGCCTCTTTCATTTACAACTGGCTTCCTGTGCCATTCACAAATCCGACCATCCCATTACCAACCAAGCCTTGTTTTATTTCATTGTTGAGAGGAACGTAGTTTTTAAAATAACCTAAAGGTAAAAACAAAACAAAACAAAAAAAAACTCAATAGTATTTTGCCTGAAGGTATTATTTTAATGTGCCAAGACCTGCGATTAACTAAATAAACAGATTGCAAATATTGTCATTAAGCCAGGTACACGCTAGTAAGTTAGACAAAAGACATTTACCCATCCTCACGCTTCTGTCAGTGACATTATATAAAATGACACTGTTCCCTTCTCAAGTAACTATAGTATTTTTAGTACATCATTTATCCTCAGATATTATCTGACACAAATAGAGCTTTCTCAAAAATACACAGAGTCTGTAAATTACCAAAATTCACACTGGACACAGACTCATGGCATTAGGCCATGGAAGATAATGGGAGAGCAGCCAAGCACTACTGCTCCCTTCCCCAACCATCCGGTAGCCATTTACTATCTGCCTTTTCTCCGTTCGAGTAGTTCGAGATTTTCAACAGCATCAAAAATCCATGGAAAGGCAAGGGAGTTTAACCATTGGATACCATTACTTACAACTGCCCTAAGAAGTGAATGTCATATCAGGGTAACTAAGGCACAACTGGGTCCAGTTAGTTTGCAAACAGAGAGTAAAAGCTGATATTCTTTACCGGTAGGCTACGGTCAGAGGAGAAAAAAAAAAGTGAAAATAACAAATGTAAAATTCTTTGATCAAGTCCTTACACATTTTCCAGTTATTGCTATTCAAATACAGAAAAGAGTATTCATAGACTACTGGACTGCATTTAGTAAGCAGATCTGCCGCCTTCCTATCCAGCATTCTCAGCATATATCCCCAGATCCAGTGGCTTCCAGAAGGCAGATGGCCCTATCGATGAGTGATAAAATTTACTGACCAAAGTATGAAAGATACATTAATTACGTAAACTAATATTTACCCTAAACATGCTTTCTTTTCTAGGCATAAAGTAGAATCGACATATGTAATCAATGCATTGCTAGACAGTTAGTAGGCTTCTACTACTAGACAAGGCTAGTATAGACACTACCTTGTGTCTAGTGTGACAAGGCTAGACTTGGCTTCTGAAGTCAAGGCTTCTGAATGAGTGTTTCAATGTGGTAGATATTTCTGTATTGGGAGAAGTAGATAGGAAACACTGGTTACATGATCTCCATGAGGCTCTGACTCGGACTGGAGGAAGAAGGGGGTCATCTTCGGGAAAATGTCTCTGGGCCTTTGTGCATCTCCTTGGAGATCCAGTGTTTGGTCATGGCTTGGCAGGTTTGATGAATCCTGGGAGGGGAGGCTACACAAAGAAGCTCTAGGCTATAGTTTTCTTAAATTGTATAAGACCCTCTCATGTCTTTTCCAGATTTAATATTTGATAATTTTTTTGTAAGAAATAATATTCTTAGTTTTAGCATCTCACCCCCAACCCCATGTCTAACTGTCTGACTCTCTTTCTCTGTGTTGGGATCACAGAAAATAGGAAACAGATTGATAACTATGAATGGATGAGGGGTAAGCTCATGGGTAGTTCATTAAGTCTTATGCTTCTTTGTATGAACTACCTTCTAGAATTAAAATATCATCCTGCCGATGGTAGACAAGTTCTAAAATGGCTCTCATAATCCTTGTCTCCTGGTATTCACGCCCAAATGTAATCTTCTCCACTTTTCTAGATCTGGTGAATTGCTTTTAATGAATAAAGTGCAACAGAAGTCACGGGATGTCACTTCCAAGTTCAAGTTACAAAAGACTGTAGGTTTGGTCTACTATGACTGAAGAGTCATTCTCTGACTCTTCTCATTTGCTTTCTCAGATAAAGCAAACTGCCATGTCATGAGCTGCTTTATAGAGAGGTCCTTGTGACAAGGTAGTGAGGAAAACCTCTGGCCAACAACCAGTGAGGAACTGAGGCCCTGAATCCAACAGTTTGCATGGAACTAAATCCAGCCAACAGCCACATGACTGAGTTGAGAAGCAGATCTTTCCCCATTCGACTCTTAAGCAGATGACAGCCCTAGTCCACAACCTGATTACAGCCTTGTGAGAAACCCTAAGCCAGAGGATCCAGCTAAGGCATCCCTGGGTTGCTAACCCACAAAACTGTGGAATAATAAATGTGGTTTTTAGCTGTTTAAGATTTAGGGTAATGTGTTATGTGGTCACAGATAACTAATAGTTACCACTTCTGCAGAAATGGTGTGTGGCAAGTAAAAGAAAGGGAGAGAGAATGTACTAGGAGTGAGGCAATAAAAGGGGTTTGGTCATCTGCATTTGCCTGTATTCTCTAGCATTTGCAGTATGTTTGAGCAAATAAGGCTTTGAGGGCTGGAAATATATCTTATATATAATATAATATAATATATAATATTAATAAGTAATCTAATATAATATTAATATAACTCCATCACATAGCACTATAGCTGTATCAAATAAAATGCTCAAAATATTTTCTGAATAAATAAAAAGAGTGAATGACCCTATTTCAGTCTAGGTAGCTATGACTACACTCATGAGAATGGAAATCTTCATAAGGGAGCCTTTTCTGGTGCCTCTATCAACCTGCAACCATCTTCCTCTACAGCTTCTTTCCCCCTTTGAATCCTAAGGAAAGGTAAACAAAGCCTTTTCTAGTCAGACACTCCTAGTACCATCTTGTACTTCTCTCTCGACTCATCCACTTGTGGAGCTGGAGTGGAAAGGGAGCTGGAGGTCTCAATATCCAAATTCACTAAACAGATAAACTAATGGCTAGCCATCCTCACTTTATCACCTAGAAGGCAGCTTCTCTTTACAAAGTATTTCTTTAAAGAGGAGCTCCCCAGCACCTCCAAGTACTTGCTTCCAGATCATTAACCACCTAACAGAGAAGCTGAAGAGAAAAAGAAAGTTAAAACTCTTCTCTTTTTTGGGAGCAACTGCCCACTGACAATCAATCACAAGGGAAAACAAAGCATCCCTGAAATCGCAATGTCCATTAGTGAAAAGATAGGTTTCTATTTACAGAGGGAAAAAATGAAGCAAATCTCTAAGTTTCTGGAAAACAAAGTTTTCAGAATTCTGCTGAAAAATTGAAGGGCAGCTCTAGTTCTTAGACCTGATCTGAGAAACTGGATTCTGTGGACTGAGGTTTAAAAAAAAAAGCCACTATAGGTAAGCAAAATAAAGCATCTGAAAGACAACCAAGAAGTCAGGCATGCTATGCAGACAGTCCAAGACTGATCCCAGTGGTCCTCATCTCCTGGTGTTTATACCATTGTATAAACATTTATAACATGTATAAACATGTTCTGCTTTTGAATGTGGGTAGAACTGGTGATTTACTTCTAATAGAATATGGCAAGGTTGATGGGATGTCACTTCTGTAATTACAGTACATTACATTATATAAGATCGTAACTTTCATCTTGTTAGCCATGTGTCTCTCTTTCTTTCCCTCCCTCCCTTGCTTTGATGAACAAGATGCCACGGTGGGGAAGCCCACATGGCAAGGAACTGAAGAGAGCCCCCAGCTAACAGCCAGTTAGGAAAACTTCAGTCCAACAACATTCCAGAAATAAAATTATGCCAACAACCATGTGGGCTAGGAAGTGGTTCTTTCTCCAGTTGAGCCTTCAGCTGAGACCTCAGCCCTGGCTGAATCACTAATTGCAACCTGTTAGAGACCCTAACCCAAGGAGCCAGTCAAGCTGTCCCCAGATTCCTGTCAGAAGCTGTGAGATAATAATGTGTGGTGTTTTATACTGATATGTTTGTGTTAATGTGTAAAACTGCAAACTACACACAATTATAATCTTCATCTGACACAAAGCTGTAATGTCTTATGAACAAGTATGTATTCTGTGTTCTATCACAAGGAACAGGGGAAGACAAGAGAAGCCTCATTTTTCAGTTGCATTGAGATTCTTCTTTGCAGCACAAGTGTGAATATATTGTATCAATGGGAAAAGTGATGATACAGTCTCTAAGACTTTAAGGATGGATTTTAGAGGCCCATATGAAAGAAAACTCACATTTGTTGAGTGTTTTCTGTGCCAGGCATAATGAGAGGCAACTATCTACCTTCACAAACATTATCTAATTGAATCTTCATAATACCATCATTCTAAATAGTAACAGTGGTAGTAATAAAAGGAGGAGATAAAGGAGGAGTGGGAGAGGAAGAATAAGAGAAATAATGGGTAACATTCACTGAATACTTCTTAGGATCCTAGAACTTAAGTATCTTAAAAATATGATCTCATTCAATCCTCTTAGCTATTCAAGAAGGTAGGTTATAATTATTATATCCTTCTATGGCAATAAAACTAAGGCACAGAGAAGCTAATAATACTGCTAAGTTTACATGACCAATGAAAAATAGAGCCATGATCTGAACTCAGGCAGTCTGTTTCCAGAAAACTCCATATTTAAACCTCACATGCTTCCAAAACGCACTGAAGTTACCGCTATGATTATCCTCTCAAATGTGACATTTTTCCAGGGGTTTTCCCATGCCTTTGCATTAAGATGGATTGCAGCAAATTTAAGTGTAAGCACCACCACTGAATCTTGCAAAGCTACAGTCCTATAAGCCAAACTCTTACTATCCTTAACCCCGCCCCCCAGGTGTGAGAAGGAATGACACAGAGATAATGTCACACATACCCTAAAGTAAAAAAAAAAAAAAAACTGGCCTTGTTTTTCCAAGGTTAAACTCTTTCTGAAATATACACAGAGACATACACAGTTCCCCACTGGGATTCCACCTGCCTAGACAGTGTATCAAAACAGAGTCCCAGAAATGTCAGACAAGTCACTGACACAAAGACAGAAATCAAACCACAGAACAAAAAAGCCAATCCCGGGAAGAAACTGTTTTAAATTTCCAGGCTTGCAGAAGCAGCTGGAGGACCATCTCCCTCAGCCTGTGCTCAATTGTTTCTGCTTTGCTCTCAGGCCTTGGCTGGGTGCCCCAGTGACACTCCCACCCGGCATTGGCCTTCTGCAGACACACTGAACACTTGTCAAGGACGAGGACTTATGTTTATTCCATGAAATGTACACTAGGTACTGTGCATGTGCCAAATAGTGTGTTATATGCTAGGTATGCATCTACAGCTCCCATTTCTCATGAAACTCCAACTCTTTCCTTAACACTTCGCATGTGCTGAGTCCTTGATAGGTTGCTGGATGAACTGGGAGGGACTGAACTGATGGAAAAGGGGAAGGAGAGATGACTGAATATAAACTCCAACTAGTGAAACTATTTCTCCAGGACAAAAGGAAGGAGACTTAGATCAATTCACTTTATGATCTTCATAACAGCTCTGTAATATATGTTTGATTATTGTTTTCATCCCACAGATGAGGAAACAGAGGCTCAAATAACATAATTTCCAGGGTCCTATAGCTAAAGTTATGGTCAATGGATTCAATTCCAGGCAGTGTAAGACTATGTTCCACGCATCTAATCATGAAATACATTGCCTCCCCAGCATGGCACCTGGCACAAAATAGTCACTCAATACATAGTAATTAGACAGATGGATGGGTGAATGGATGGATGGATGGGTGGATGGATGGGCAGATGGATGAATGGACAGATGGGTGAATGGATGAATGGACACCTAAGTTAATGGATTTACTATGTGGATCTACAACAGGAAACAGGGTGGCAGATAAAATGTGGTATCTATTTCCAGGTTAGTGAGAACAGCAAGTGATAGCTTTTCTCTTACAAATCAATACAATTCCTCTAAGGCTGGGGCTTGTGGCTTCTTTCATTATGTAGGTAGTGGGTAGGTGCATTCTTTAAAAGGGTCATGGAAAGATGGCAAGGCTGATTTATAAGTTAAGGGGTAATGAGGCCTCAGACATTGTGATTGCATAATTGTATAACCACTAATTATATTTGTGGCCGTGTTGGCTGGAAATAATGACAAAGGTAATCAAACCTCATGTTCAGGGGGAAATGTATTACATTTTCAGCTGTTCTTTTCCTGGGCACCATACACTCTTGCATTTTTCCATGAAAACTGGGCACATAAAGAACTTCAGAGTGAACATCAGGTGCTACAGTACCTTATTAGGAACAGACAGCCACCCACTCAGTGCCATGACATAATAGCACACAGAAAACTGGACTCATAGGGCAAGAAAATGGTTTCTGGTACACTAAGAACACAGGAGCCAAAGCAAGCATCTTAAAACCCAAGTCAATCACATTAGTCATCTGCTTAAGACTCTACGTTGGCTCCCCATATCAACTCTGAGTAAAGGCTCAGGTTCCTTCAATGGCCAAAAAGACCCTACATGCTTTGATTCCCAGTAGGTAACTCTTCCCCCTTTTCACTCCACTACAGACATGCTGGCCTTCCCTTCCTCAAATATCTACATGGCTAACTCCCTCTTCTTCAGATCAAATAAATATCTCCCCCTCCTATCCAGTACTCTTATCCATTTAACTTGATCTGCTTTGTCTTTTTCTATAGGGATCATCACCATATAACATATGAAAATAAATTGTTTGCAATGTTTATTTTTTTTATTGCCTTTCTCTCCCTCTACCAGAATGTAACCTCTACAAAAGGAAGGATAGTGTTTCTCTTTTTGTTCATTGATATATTTCAGACCCCTAAAATAGTGTGTCTGGCACATGGCAGACAATAAATATTTGTTCCATAAACATGAATTTTATATATTTTTTAATTTTATTTATTTATTTGAGACAGAGAGAGAGAGAGTGAGAGAGAGTATGAGAAGGTCAGAGGGAGAAGCAGACTCCCCATGGAGCTGGGAGCCCAATGTGGGACTCGATCCCAGAACCCCGGGACCATGACCCGAGCCGAAGGCAGCTGCCCAACCAACTGAGCCACCCAGGCGCCCTGAATTTTATATTTTTGATGGAAAAGAAAAGGAAGTCACCTAGTTAACTTCTCTATTCTTAGACAAGTTGGTCTTCCAAATTCAAAAGAAAATATTTCACATAAAAATTCCAAAGTGCATGGGGAAAATATCCCACATTGAAAGAAATATTTAAAATATTTGTATTGTATTTAAATTAATGAAACCCTGGGGAAATTCTGAAGATTGGTTTTTTTTTTCTCACTTTCAACTACCATCTGAAGAGGTAGGCTTCCCTTTCACTAATAATGTATAATGTTGAAGAGGCTATGATAGTTGGCATTTTGGCATTGTGCCCCAAAACATTAAAAAAAAAAACAACAAAATTAAATACCTAGGTTTTTGTCACAGTATGGTGGAAGCACTGCTTCTTGCTCACTGAAATTATCCAGATAATAGAAAACATGACACGTAGTAGGTGTCCAATGTTACTTCTCTTCTTTTCTTGTTGGGACACACAAAAACAACTCATTGTTGCTATTGAGATCTTTATGTCTTGCTTTGGAGAGCAAGAGATCACCTTTTATTTCAGCCGTTAGTTCTTTTCCTCACAAGTAAAGATTAACCACTGTTACATACTTCACTCTCTGGGATCTAATGGTTCCTTCTGGATGTCTAGAGGTTGTCCGTCTTGTTCTTTCCAGGGCAGCTGGGATGAAAATTGACAAGGGAAACTATACTGCCATCTCAAATGGGTACCAACATGCAACTTTCCTCGAGCATGCACTCGCGCGCGCGCACACACACACACACACACACACACGTGTGTTTGACAAAATAAAGAAAAGGAGGCTTCAGAGGAAAAAGAAAAAGAGAATTTTTTTCAGGGAATGCCAGGTTTCTCAGAAAGGGTGCCATAGCTTCTAAAAAGGAGCCTGCTAAGCAAATGCTTCCATATTCTATGAACCAATCCATCCTACTTTTTTACTTCAGAGCAACTTACTTGGAAGAGCTGGGCCCCCTTCAAAGAGCCCAGCCTGATTAAATTAAAGAATTGGTAAAATATATCTCATCCTCTGAGGCACCTCGGGCTGTGAAGTAGTATTCCAGCATGTTATTTCATTAAAGGGAAAATGATGGGGACAACCGACAACAAAAATTTTACGTCAATTTTTAATAGCACTATATTTGTTGTATTTGGGTGGTGATTTATTCATGCATTTCATAACAAATACATATGGTAGCCTGGAGATAACTCTAGCTGCATCTCAGGGTAGGAACCACATATTTTATTGGGTTGGCTCTAGACAGAGAAGTATATCTAAATGATCAAAGAGTTAGCTTGTGGGGCTGCAAATATTCTTTTAAGTAGCTGTAGCCACATGGTCTGTTGCCTTCTTCTCCCATCCAACCCTTTCCTAAGATTACAGCTAACCAATCCATCTTTGAAATCCCAATTCTGATGATTCACAAACTTTTTTTTGCCTACTCCTATATCATTACGTTTGAAGAAGAAAAATCAAACAAAAAGAAAATCTCTGGAAATCTTCTTCCAAGTCAGTATGGTCTCACTATCTTTACCCAAGTAGCCAAATAGGCTGGACATGGGTTTCTATGTGACTAGGAGTTAAGCATTTCTTCTGACCATGCTTCCAACTGAATTACAGAGAATGATTGAAAACCACCAACCAAACTACCTGGTGACCTAAGCATAGTATCTTTCACATTGCAACAGCAACATGAAAGTTGGTTTTAACAACTGATATCAATGATATCTCAAAAAGTACAGCTTAATGGAAAGTATCTCTGCTGCGGATGGGGACAGGTTTCCACATTTGTGCTAAATGACTCTGTGACTCTCCTGGACCCAGTCTCTTCAAAATAGCCAGGACACAGGAACACAAACACCAAGATCCATCTCTTAGGAGAACAAGCAAAAGAAAACAGTATTATCTTTCTCCTTCCTCAGTAGGCATCTTACATATAGGGAATGACACATCCACAGGCTGAATATTTTTATTTCAATCCATGCTGACAGTATCCTTAAATTCTGGTATCACACATATGAATCATAAGTTGGTTTTGTCTTCGTATTAACCTGGCTTGACTTTGGTTTTTGGTTTTTGTTTGTATTTATTTTGTCACCAGTTACAATGTACTTGGATTTGGGGGTTTTGAAATATTTTTAAAAATCCATTGTACTACAACAGGGAAAGTGATTTCACCCCTAAGTATCAAATGTTTCCCCTTCCACTATCCCCTACTTAAGGCTGACTCCATTCATATCACCAAGAGGAAGAGCCACAACTTTCCTCCAAAGAGGGCACTCCAAAGACGAGATTCATTTAGAATTTCTCCTAATTCCTAATCAGCTTTGTCAGAAGATGGTCTGTAAAAAGCTTGGACTAGCTGGGAGGTGGGACTAGAATGAAAATGTACCGACCACATCCCCCAGAGGGACATTGGTAAATGTATAGAGGTCAACCATTTGAAGCAGTTTCCTGTCACTTTCTAAATACCCTTTGGTTTTGAAGCATTCTCTAAGAAGGTATTTCCCTCTAAATACTTTCTGTGCAGAATCAGAACTGACCATAGGTATATGTAAAGACAGAATCAGGGGGTTCTGTAGTGTAATCATTAAGATGAGCAAGTCCATACAAGTTTCTCAAACTAAGTTTTATACTTTAAAAAGTTATGCCTACATACAAATGTATTTTGGGGTATATTACAAGATGATAGCCTTCTTCACCATTACAAATGTTGGTTCTTATTATTATTGAGAGCTTGAATCCATGTCTTAATTGACAGAATTTTCTTACCCACTGTCTATATGACTCAGTGACATTATCCATCCAGTGCCTGTGAGTATTTATGTCTGGGAACCTCTAGCTGGAGTTGGGGTGTGTTGGGGGGGATGGTAACAATAGTGTTATCTGTGTATGAAAGTCCAATATGTCTTGATTTGGACTTGATTTTTCGGACCTGATTTTAATAATATTTATACTACACCAGTACTAAAACTAATATACCTAAACACAATACATAGCACTTTTTATGTGCTTATTAAAGGCTCAGAATTGTATTAAGTACTTTACATGCATAATCTTATTTAACTTTCACACACCCCTTTGAGATAGGCTGAGTTCTTCACTTTAGGGATGTTAACATGTCTTTTCTTTTATGAAATGATGTTAAAGAGATGGCAGTTTTAAAAATGTTTAACAAAATCTTAGAAGTTGTAAAGTGGTTCCCAGTATCAAAATTCCAAAACTCTTTTGGTCACTGCACTAAGAGATCTTCCCACTGTACAGCTGTCTATCCGGATACCCATCTATCTCATACTCTGTACCTTGGATAAATGGAAGGTGGAAGGAAGTTCTCATTTCTTAAGCTTTTAGTAGGTGATAGACCTTCTATCATTATATCATATATATGATTTCATTTAATCCTAAATATAAACCAACTCTGCAGGGTTATTATTACTTATTCCCAATTCTGACTGATACAGAAACGAGCTTGGAGAGATATGTAACTTACCTAGGGTGAACATGACCCAAATAATAAGTGGCAGAGACAGGATTTGAATCCAGCCCCTGTGCAGTTCCAAACATTACATCCTTTCTACAACACCCTACTAGTGCTAGGGCTCCCACTCTATGATTTGAGAGAGAAATTGGTAATTTTTAAAAATTTTTATTTACTTGAGAGAGAGAGGGAGAGAAAGCACAAGTAGGGGAGGAGCAAAGGGAGAGGGAGACAGAAGCAGACTCCCCGATGACCAGGGAGCCCAACACCCAACACCCAACACGGGAGCTCGATCTCAGGACGTGGGGATCGTGATCTGAGCCAAACGCAGATGCTTAACCAACTGAGCCACCCAGGTGTCCCCAGTAATTATTTTTATTATGCTAAGTGAAATAAGTCAGCCAGAGAAAGACAGATATCATTAATTCACTCATGTGGAATTTAAGAAACAAAACAGTTGGGGCGCCTGGGAGGCTCAGTGAGTTAAGCCTCTTCCTTCGGCTCAGATCATGACCTCAGGGTCCTGGGATCGAGCCCCGCATCAGGCTCTCTGCTCAGCAGGGAGCCTGCTTCCCCCTCTCTCTCTGCCTACTTGTGATCTCTCTCTGTCAAATAAATAAATAAGAAATCTTAAAAAAAAAAAAAAAAGAAACAAAACAGTTGAACATAGGGGAAGGAAAAATAAAATAAGATGAAATCAGGGCAGGAGACAAACCATAAGAGACTCTGAATTACAGGAAACAAACTGAGAGTTGCTGGAGGGGAGCTGGGTGGGATGATGAAGTAACTGGGTGGTGGGCATTAAGGAGGGCATGTGATGTAATGAGCACTGGGTGTCAGATAAGACTGAAGAATCACTAAATTCTACCCCAAAACTAATAATACACTATATGTTAATAAAATTGATTTTAAATTTAAAAAAAACTTAATGAAAAAAAGTGAGGAAAGAGAAAATTTATAAGACATATTCCCAACCAAAGATTCTATAGACTCTACTTAGTGATTCATGGATACTATCTTCCTACAGGAGAAAGCAGTTGAATAGCACACATCTATGTGATGTAGAGTTTATGGGTTCGATTGGAGGTAAGGAGCCCGGGCTCTCTGGCAATATGAAACTGCATTCTTAACACAGTCACAACTCAGTCTTTGCTCCTAAGACTTATAAAGTACATAATTTATACCAGATATTGACAGTTTCATATATATATATATATATATATATATATATATATATATATATCTCCACATATACATAGTTGTATGAGTCATAGATTATACTAATTTGCTATCCTGACAATCGCCATATGCTGGATTAGGCATTCCTGCCTCTACAATGAATTCGAGAAGACATTCCAATCCAAGGAGCTTTTGTGAAGCTTGAATGTCTGCTAATCTTCCTTTTCTTCTGCCTCATTCCCTGCCAGCTTCATTCAGAGAGGACAACAAAGAATTTACCTCCTCAACTCCCTCTGGACATCATTGGCCTGTGACCTTGGCCACATGGTAGTGGCAGGAAGGACTTGACCTTCCAAAATCCCATCCATTTTCCCTCCCCCTCTGGGTGGTCAATGAGCTGGAAAATGAAGGACACAATGCAGGTTTACAAGACCATAATTAGGTCACAGCTGATCCCAATCCCCATCATCCGGCAGCTGGGGCCAGTGGACCAGCACATGCTATCCGACCATTTTCCAGGGGTGCCCAGCCTGAAAACACCCTTTCTTCTGTAGAGTACCCCCTCCCCAAAGTTCGTAGGAGAGCAGCAGCAGCAGGCCCCAGGAGACCCAGCAAGGCAACTCTTCTCTGTATTGATCAAAAAAGTCTTGGAGCGCTTTGGGAACTACACTTTAAGAGAGGAGGCACATGCAGAAGAAAGCGAGGGAGAGTGAAGGAGGATGCAGAAAGAGCAAAATAGCGGTTTTCCAATACTGTGTGAGTGGGCTATGGACAAAAAGCCAGGCTTAGAGAGTAAAAACTGCAGCTATGTGACCTGGGATAACTCACCTAACTTCTCTGTGCCTCAGTTTTCTTCTATGTAAAACTTGGAATAGGAACAGTACCCACCTTACAGCGTTACTAAGAGGAATAAATGTAACCTATATAGATAGAAGCATATACATATATATACAAAGGTCCTAGAATGGGCTGGGTGCAAAGTGAGCACTACATGAGTGTTAACTTGTTATTATTATTAATTAGTCAAATTTGGACTCAACGCAGATTTTTTTTCTAAAAATTATAAATAAATGTAAAAAAAAAAAAAAAAGACCTCCCTTAAAGGCAGTGGTAAGCTAGGAAGCTCCCCATCACTAGAGAAATTCTATAGCAGATGCTGCAGAAAAAAAATCCCTCTCTGGGTTGAACAACATTTACAAAGGAATAATAATATGTTTCATGGCAGTTTAGTGCTTTCAGATATTCTTCCCACGTGATTTCATTTCCAAAGCCAACCTGTGAAGTAAGTAGGGTGAGGAGTACATCCACTGCACAGAGGGTAAAATAGAGGCTCAGGTAACCCGGATGTCTTGTCTAAAGCCTAGCAGCCTTATTGCAAAGTTAGAAATCTCTGGCAGCTCCAAACAGAGAGCTCTTCTGTGGCATCTTGGAACCGCTTCTCCCTCCACTTCCCCTCCCCGTCTCATCTCAGTCTCAGCCTCTGACCATGTTACCACCCGGGATTTATCCCTAGAGCCTCCCGCCCACACCTGAATCCTTCCCTCTCAGCCTAATATGAACATCTGCTTGCTCAAGCCTCCAGAATCCCACTGCCTCACAAATCTCCCCACTCAATCCTGTATTTGTCTGTCAACATAATTTGTTTACCGAGGAAGGGGAAGGAAATAAATTTTTTTTTTCCAAGATGAAACCTCTGCTGCAGCTTAGCTTGGGCTCGTCTCTAAGGTTCAAGAAAGAGGCTCAGAAATCATAAAACCAGAAGGGCGGAGGCCTTCAAGAAAGTGGCCATGCCCACAAAGAGTGATGAGAGAAGATACCCTCTGTGCGTGTGCCCCTAGGTGTGCATGACATACTTTTGTATAGTTCCCCCTAAATTACACATCCGTGGGACACACTCACATTAACCAATCTATCCCCATCTCAGAATTATGGGAAAGGTAAAGGCCAATGCCAAACACTTTGGCAAGAAAGACGGGACATGGTTCAGTTTCAAGAATATCTCATAGGGGCACAGGGGAGATGGATGGCTTGGCAGCAACTAAGAGCTTCAGGCCCATAAACCAGATTTCCTGAGAGAGCAAGTCAGTTATTTTCTCATTCATGGTTTCCAACGGCACCAGCAAAGCTTGAGTCATCAGAGTCCCTAGAGAGAGATTTTCAGCCTGTGCACACATTTGCACTCATTAATGTTGGATGGTCCTCGGCTATTTACACCAAACCTCAACATCCAAGCCCTCCCTCTCTAGGGCCACCCTTCACTTTCTGCTCCTGGGTGCATATATCTGACTTACTCCCTTCACCCTCTTTGAGGGAGCTGGGTCTTTTAAGAGGAGGTAATGCATGAACTCTCTTTTCAACCCATCATAAATGCAGGCTGTTTCATCTCTCTTCTGTCTCTCCTTTGATTGCTCCTTTTTCCTTTCCCTTTCCCCTTGCCCTCTCCTCCCTAGCCCCCACTTCTTCTATCTTAATTTTCTTTCCTCTTCTTCTCTCTCATCTTTCTTTCTTCTTTTGTCTTCTCTTTTCTTCCCTCTCTTCCTTCAACTGACATGGCAGTTTCCACTGCACTTTTGTCTCTTTCTCTACCCCTCAGCCCCCAGAACAAGATAAAGGTTTACAGAGCCCCGAATTCCTCCCATCCAAGTACTAACCAGGCCCGACCCTGCTTAGCTTTCAAGATCCGACAAGATCCGACGCATTCAGGGTGGTAGGGCCATAGACAGAGCCCTGATTCCTTTTGCTCACCTTTGGATTATTATTCTCTAAATTAATTTCTTGTATCTCAGATGTTACAATTCCACTCAAATACAAGCTTCTGGAATCTCTAAAATGCAGAGCAGAGTTTTAGACCATGGGATCAACTGTTCTTGATTTTTTTTCTTTAATGCTATATTTCACCCTGCGTCACCCTGTGAATTGTGTGCCCTCCAAAATTCATATGTTGAAGCTTTCATCCCCAGTACCTCAGGGTCTTTAAAAGGTGATTAAGTTAAAACGAGGCCATTAGGGTAGGCTCTAATCCAACATGACTGCTGTCCTCACAAGAAGAGGAAATTTGGACGCACAAAGAGACAGTAGGGATGTGCACACAGTAAGGGTCATGTGAGGACACTGTGAGAAGGAGGCCATCTGCAAGCCAAGAACAAAGGCCTCAGAAGAAACCAAGCCTGCCGACATCTTATCTTGGACTTCTAGGTTCCAGAACTGTGAGAAAATGATGTTCTATCATTTAAGTCACCCAGCCAGTGAGATTTCGTTGTGGCAGTCCTAGCAAACTAATAAGATCTGTGAAGCAAATAAGGTATATGTGTTGTAAATACAAGAGTTTACCTGTTTTCTCTTGCATTTTGGAATTTGGGCAGAAATTACCTCAAGTTGCTGCTCTTCAAGTTTAAGGGTAAATCTTTTGCAAGGCAAAAAATGAGAAAAATCTACCAAAACAAGTAACCCCTTGACATCTTTCTTCCACTAGCACAGTCCAGAGATAAAGATATAACTACAAGGCACCTGCCTTGTGAGCACCCAGGAAGCTTACCCTGGCAGGCCCAGGAGTTGGAATGACACAGGGATATTTGGATATCAAAGCAATTCTTCAGAGGCAATTGATACTGATTTAAATACCCTTCAAAACTATCAGCCAGAGCCTTCCTGTTAAAAAAAAAATCACTTGAGAAACCAAACAACAGAAATTTTAAAATGTGAATGAGAGGAAAACAATTTACATCCTCAGTACAAAGCCAGGCAGTATCAAGTACATTCAGAAGGTCTGCCAAACCATGGAAGTGACCAGAAAAGAAAGATTATTAAAACTCAACCTGGAGGGGTAGGGGGCAGGGAGGATGGGGTAACTGGGTGATGGGAATTAAAGCGGGCACGGGACATAATGAGCACTTGGTATTATGTAAGACCAATGAATCACTGAACTCCACCTGTGAAACTAATAATATACTATATGTTAATTAATAAATTTGAATAAAATAAATAAATAAATGGAAAAATTAAAAGAGGAAAAAAAATCTCAACTTCAACCTATAGGGATCTCCAGACTTCAGTTTTCTCTTAAGTACCAACAGAAATTACCTTATAGATTCTTGTGAGTTCCAGAAAAACTGTAAATTCTTTTAGAAGCCCCTTCACTATACAGTCTTGAGGTTTATATACAGAGATCCCTCTATTAGTTGGTTAATAAAAACAATCTGAATGGCCCATGGATGGCTCTTCTCTTGACTATAACCAAAACCCTAACACTTTTGTGAGTTTACTTGTGCTCAGTTAAATCATTAATGCAGGTGAGTATAGGCCCTGACGTTACCCTCTAATAGATGAGACCACAAAAGCCCACACACACATAAATGCACATAGAGTTTATGTGTATAGCTAAGTCTAACAAGGTGGGGAAGAAAAGGGAAAAAAAAAACAGACATGAGGAATGTCGTTTGTGATCTTATTTTTTCTTTCTTTCCTTAAGCCTCTTCTCTTAGCAGATAAGCCCAGACTCAGAGCAACATCGCTTTGACCAGGCCAGGAGGGCAGACGGAGGCCATCACAAGGTGTACCAAATCTGTATCACGTACATGGACTCTGGCTCTAGGAGAGCCACTGTCCCCAGGTAGAAGTACGTCTACACTTGTTCCCTACATCAACGGATCAAAGGAAAGGCAAAGGTAGAGACTGAATGAGACAGAGTGGACACATGTTCATACTCAGGGTGGTCTCGTAAGAAGCAGCTCATGGATCTCAAGGGAACAGGGACAGCTCGCATGCACACAATGCCCTTAAGAAGTATAGCAAGCCATTCCAGAGCATTCCTCATCTACCTCCCAACTTGGACTTGAAGGAACAGGGACAAGGAAGGCTCAGAGAGAACATTCCCCCAGGCTTACATTCCAAATGCCCTCTCAAGACTTTAGCCTTTAAAATTAATTGTATTTTGGCAATGTTAACATTCAAAAAAGCAGTAAGAAACACCAACAGCCTATTACTGCCCAGCTTCAACAATTATCATCAACATGGTTTCATCGAATTCTTTCTGTTGTTTAAGAAAAAACGAAATGTGATAAAATTCAGTCTTTTGGTATTAGTTCCAGATAAGTCTGCATCTAGAGCCACCACTAATGAGAATACAAAGATATGAAAGACATCGACAAATGACTCTAAAGTGGAATTCCTGGGCCACCTGCTTCTAGTGTACTGTGAATTAATATCATCTCTAAATTCAGGAATTCATATTTTGTGACCATACTGCATTTGGTTTTTGCGTTAACAGCAAATAATTTCTTAAATGTTAACATTTAAAGGTTACTGTAACTATGTTTTTGCATCTCTTGATTTTACCAATGTGCCAGGAACTTTAAAGCAGAGAAGAGAAAGGAAAAAAAGAGAAGAAAAGGAAAAAAGAGATCAAGGGCTCTCTGAACCTCTGAAACTTCCTGTCCCCAAAGAAAAATTTGATATGAATTAAATTCAGTGACGTGATACTGATAGCAGCAATAATTTGTTGAGTGTTCACTGCCAAGTCCAGCATCACGCCATGCCCTTGAGAAGAAAACTCCTTGAATATGGAATATGTCTTCCTCATCTATGTCCACTCCACAGTGCCTTGACTAGGAAGTGCCTAGTCAATATATGTCTGTTGAAATTATCTAAAAGCATTTCAAAAGACATAAAGCCTGACATGTATACAGAAAAGGAGAGAGGGGTGGAGATTAGTTACTATCAGTCCAAAGGTAGCAACTTATTTTGAGAAATTAATCCCTTCCCTTTCCTCCAGTTAGCTTACTGCCTTCTTAAATCATTTTGCAGTTGCCCTAATCAGGGGACGCAAAACAATCACTTCTTTTTTGATGTGGTTTCATTAATCCAATAAATAGACGTGGAGTTCTTTCATTTACGTTCTTAAAGTGTCCAGTCACCAGTTGGCTCTGTCTCTCCTGAAGGCGGGGCTCCCTTTGGGAACCTCAGGCTGTCATACTGTAGTCTGAGACTTCGTGGTGGAGGGGGGTTGGCCCAGAGTACGAAAGATGAGGTAAGGAAAGAGTTAATGCATTTTAGGAGTGGCTGAGTCCATCCCAAAGCAGTAGCTGATACAATTCATTTTCTATACCATTCCATTTCTTCTGCACTAATTCACAGTCATTATCTTGTCCAGACAAGCACCCCATGCTTCATTTACTGACATTAATTAATTCCCACCCCTTCCTTTTTATCTTATTTTAAAAGAGTGAGGGGGGAAATATCCCATTCTCCTAGGGAAAGAATACAGGTTTAATAGCGATGGGCAGCTGGCTTTCTCTAACGCAGATGAGAAAAGAGACGTGTGCACTAGCTCATTGTAGAGCTCGCTGGACCATGGCCATGGCTACACCCTTCACCTTCTGTCACTACCCTCAACCTACACCCCCACTCCCAGCCTCTTCCCATCTTCAAGCTCAATGTTCCAACACCGCTTCTTTACACGCGCTGAATTACAAAGAGTGGTGATGGGAGAGAATGGCCAACCACGGACACACGTCCCTACACACGTCCCTCATGAAAGGAGGATACTCAGTCATAACCAAGGAGCACAACACATTTTCCAGCTCAGCCACTGAAACCCACAGTTTCACCACGCAGACTAATGACCCCAACTGGTAACATCGCCAAATGTCCTGCTCAACTTTCAAATGGCTAGGCCAAACGGCTAAAGAGGTGAATTAACCTGAAACTTGCAACTGTTTCTATTAGAAACACTCTTCTGTGAATATGTGTGTATTTCCCTTGTCATTTGCTCTATAACTGAATTGTGTAATTCTCCCATCTGTATTATTTATTGTTATCTATTATTAAACTCTGTGGCACTAATGTATTATTCAGCAGCTGTATTAACACTCTGCGTTCCTGGCATGCTACCTGTATTAATAATTCTGTCTAGTGAATCCAGATAGAAATGTATCTCCATGATGGGTTTTTTGGCGGGGAGGGAGAACTGTCAAAGAATATGCCTTGGTTCATATAAAGAATGACTTGGCCTTTCCTCAAAAGGAGGCTTACCCTGAAAAATCCACAAAATATAAATCCTGAGCTAAAACTGCCATAACTTAGTTCACATCCTTGGCAAGCCATACTTCTCTGGGCCCTGATTTCCCCATTTACAAAATGAAATTATTGGATAAGATAAACTCTGGGTCCCTTTTAAAAGCTCAAGAGTTCTACCGACCTAGAGTTTAGCCAGTGAGTCTATATTTTCCTCTCTCACCTGGAATTTATCAAGTGAACATGGAACATTCTGAGTGCTGCCTGAATTTTCTTACTTCCTCGACACCATTGGAAAGGGGGCAAAACAAAACTTGGGTTGTCTCTCATCCATTTAGCATGGGTCAGAAGCTCCCTTTGTATGAATTAAATACCTTCGTAAAATTTTTTAAAAGATACAACCAAGAGCCATGTTCCTGGAAAATAGAGAACATCGTTTAAATAGCAAAGATTATAAATGAGTTGATTTGTTGGATTCTCTCTTGGACAAAAACTGGCAGTT
The DNA here is from genome assembly GCA_028533885.1 of Nasua narica. Classification (NCBI taxonomy): domain Eukaryota; kingdom Metazoa; phylum Chordata; class Mammalia; order Carnivora; family Procyonidae; genus Nasua; species Nasua narica. Next base: position 105,115,932 of record CM052797.1, on the reverse strand, counting down.
GGCAGAAAGCTCTAGCTCATCCTTTCCATAGTTGTCAATGCTCCATAATGATGGCAGTAGGAAAATCTGTTGTGACATGAAACCAGCTACCAGACACAAGAAATATAGAGGAATTTAAGAGAGTCACTAATTCATTCCCAACAAGTTAGGCAGCAGGTTAACTGCCAATATAACTTTCTCCTAAAGATTCAGGGGTTCTAGATACATTTGGTTCTTTTGATTATGCAAAAGTCTGGATATGGCCATTTTTATGATTACTAGTTCACTGTCTTTTAGTGAGCTCACTTTTTCTAGGATCACTGAAAATAGCCTTTGACACAGGGATTGGAAATAGAACTTAGCACATTAGAAATTAAAAAAATAAATAAACTTATGGGGAAAGGAGAAGGTGTCTAAGAGGTTGCAGGGAAATGGATAATAGAACACGCCCAAAGAGGGACAAAGAACCAGAATGACCTAAAATAAGGAGAGTATGGTAACATCTAAATTGGAATACATTATAGATTAGTAACCAATGCAAAGCACCAGAAATGACATTAAAAGGAGTGAAGGGGCAATGCAGACTAATTATGAAAACTGCCCCTCTAACACTTGCCTCTTGAAATAGAAAAGAAGCTTCATTCAAATTATCTCAAGGTTATCCACAGGAATAGATCCAGAAAGTCACTGTGTTTGCTGTCATGTTATCTACTCTTTTTGTCAAAATAGAACAAGTCTAACAATATGACCAATCAAATCAGTAAGGTCTGAAGTCCTTGTTGAAGCATATGGGACACATACTAAAGAATATAACAGTTTTGAATCAGTCCATCAGGCAATCCATTGGCAGGTTTTCATGGAGGGTTTACAGTGTTCCCAGCACTGCTCAGTCCTGATAGCAATTCAAGGAGCTTGGGAGAGAGGGAAAAGGTCTAGCCCCAGCCATTTCATTGTCTCCTTTTGTGAATTCAAACGAAACATACAATCTAGTTTGACAATATATATTGAGCCCCTATTATAAGATAGCCACAGGCCAGGGTATGCAGGAAAGCCAAGAACTAGCAAGGCTAACTCTCTGCCTCAATCAGACAGATCAGGGAAATAATAAGCAACTATGTAAATAATGCTTAGACAAAGCATAGACAATAAATTCGAATAGCCTTGGTTTCCTGATCTATAAATCGGAAACGATATCAATTAACATGAGTATGCCTCCTATTTGAACTTCGGAGTCTGGGACAAGACGTAACAGTCTTGTCCCAGACTGATAGAAATACAGCCAAAGTTTTGCATTTGTGGGGGGATGGGATGAGTTCTTTGGTTAAAACTCAATGCTTTTTACCAGGATTTTACAGTATGTAGTTTCTCTGTTTCATAAGGCTTACCTTTGGTTGAGTCCTTGATATGACTTGTTTACATAGATAATATATGGTACTCAAGTGATTCGGGCTCTGGAGAGATAAAGGGTGGGGGAGATACCTTAAAAAGTTAAAGAGAAGCTCAAGAAGCAAATATTTCCTCAAAGAAAGCTATAATATAAAAGTGAGATTCAGTTCAGGTGGGGAGGAGCGAAAATATCAGAGGTCTCTGAAGGCTCTGGGAAGAAATCCCTTTTCTGTTGGTGACAGCAACCTGAACTGAACATTCACTCCTACATTTTTCCCTACAGAAAAGTCTCCAGTACTACGATGAAGACAAACACCATGAAGGCTACTTTCTCTGTGTGACTCTATTTTCTGGTCCTCAAATTGTCTCTTCTCTAGTATTTTCCTCACTCTTCTCTTTAGCTTAAAACTGACCACACCAGTTAATCTTCTTATGACAGGTCTCGGTGCTCTTTTTCCTCTGTGTGGGGATGTGGTGTGTGTGTGTGTGTGCACATATTCTGTTTGTTTATTTACTAAATATCTATCTTAGTCTTTGGGAATCCTTCTTCCTACCCTCCAATAGGGACCTCTGTGGAGCCTGTTTGTGTCCACCTTCTGCTTTTTGTCTTAGTTTGGTTGTGGCAATGCCACTTCAGCATTTGCTTCAAGAAGGAAAGAAAAAAAAATACAAAGATAGAATGGCTTTAACTAAGTTCTCTATCTCTTATTACAGGTTATGGGCAAACCAGGGTGAAAGAGGAAATGTATAAAGAATGCATATTACTTCTCTTTGTGAAATTCAAAACACACTGCAGTTATCCATCTTGATGGTCAAAACCCTCAGACTTTGCCTGGGCTCTATGACACTGGTGGGTTTCCACGACAACAGATGAATCAACCCCAAAAGACCTTGCTGCCACACCTCTATCATCACCGGAATTGAGAAAAATTCCTCCTCTGGAAGGTCTTTCCCTTCTTCTGACTGGGAAATAATTCTAAAGTGAAAGCTAACATTCTGCAGGTGGGGGTGAAGGAAGCCTGAAAGATGAAAGAAAAAGAAATAATCCTGTCATAGCCACTGTGATCTAAAACTTGGAACACTGAAAAAATAAAATAAAATTTAAAAAAATAAATAAAACAGTTGAGAAGTGTTTGATAAAAGTGGCCAACCATATAGTAAGTCAGCTAAGATTCATTTTGCATAGAGATTATAACTTACTAACAAAATGTAGATTGTTGTATAATTTTTCTGCCAAGCCTGCCTCTCTCTCACCTATGAACTCTGAGTTTTGGGGAAAGATCATTTGCCAGTTCTATTTATCCTACACTCACACACCAAAATATCATGGTAGACTTGTGTAGGTTTTTCTTCCTCTGGCTTACTCACCTCCTGCCACTATCACTCATGCATGGGGAGAGAACCAGAGATTGACAAAGTCTCCAGTGACCTTCCTTCTTGCCCACTAAAAGGGGCACAAAGAGAAGTCACAAAGGAAAAACAGCCTTGAGTGAAGATACAACATGGACTGGTGGGGGGAGAGATGGGCAAGAGAACAGAGAACAATAAGGAAAAAGAGGAAGAAAATACACTGGCCAAGACAGGAGAGAAAGGGGAAGGAAATCCAACTGAATACAGACTTGACTGGGTCCTCATCTTAACCATGTATCTCCTACACTTACTCTATAAAAGTAGGAATAATATAGGAATGAGATGAAAAAGCAAAGCTACACAATGTCTAATGACAGAGAAAGAGACAGGGGAGGGAATACTATTAACTAAAAAACATATCCCGAGCATTAACATTTTAACTGACACTTATACATAGTTCTTAGGACACTGACTTGCAATTAAGGAGCGCATGTATTACATAGAGCACTGGGTGTGGTGCATAAACAATGACTCTTGGAACGCTGAAAAAAATAAAATAAAATTTTTGGAAAAAAGGACACTGACTTGCATAAAATGAGCCAAAAATAGTCATTATATAGCAAATTCTTTATCACCAACTCAGGTCAATTATGAAAACAATTTTTTCCCTCATTCACTATGTCTTAAAATGAGTTTCCTAGACCCATTGTATCAGAATTACCTTTTTTCATTAGAGATTCCTAGATGCCATCCATGATTAAGACTCTGGAGCCACGATTTGGAAACAGAATCTATAACAAGTACCCCCTGGTAATTCTAATATCCTCTAAAATTTGAAAGTTGCTCCTCAAACCTTTACACTACCTGTGACCGAGTGCGATTATCTAAGTATGTTGAATTTGCAAAGCACGCTTTTAAAAGTTACTTTTAAAAGTGAGACATCTCACATACAACTAGGATTGTCACTACCTGAGCAGATGGTCTTGTATTGTACTACAAGTCCACTAGTAAAGCCTTTTTCCCCAAGTTTAATTTGTTAATACCTTAGAGTATCTAACACAACCTACTCTTTACAGTTGTTTCCATAAAAATTGCCTAAAACAATTACAAAAATCCTTATATAGTCACACATTTAATTTATATAAAAATAATAACTGCAACAAGATACAAAAGAAACAAAACTATTAATTTGCAAAGTAGGGCACAAGATAAGAGTCCAAAATAAAACCCTGGGGATCTCACTTAAAACTGCAGAATTCTTGCACATTCTAATTCAGTGGGTCAGGCAGGTGCTCAGAATCTGCATGGTAACATGTTCAAAGGCCAGACTTTAGGAAATGCTTACTACAACTGGAACCAGTTTGACTTCAATATTTTAAACCAATATTTCTCAAAGTATAGTCCCCTACCAGCTACAATAGCATCACCTAAGAATATTTTAAAAATACAAATTCTTGGGTCCCATCACAGACCTAATGAATCAGAAACTCCGGAGGGGGGGGATCCTGTAGTCTGTGGTTTAACAAGTTATCCAAGTACGATTTGTTTACATCAGCACGTAGAGTGGTGGTTCTCAACTTTAGAATGACCTGGGGAGCTTTAGAAAATCCAGTGTGCACACCACTTTTCAGACCAACTCTATCTCTTAGGGTGGAGGGAGGGGATGGATATCAGTAATTTTTAAACCTCTCCAGGTGATCCTAAAGTGTAGCCATGGTTGAAAACCACTGATTTAGAGCAATACCACTTTCTTCACTCATAAAAAAGGGAGATAGTCACACCCATTGCGACACACTGCTGTGTCATCAAAAAATTATTTACGGTTGTTTTGGTTTTCCTAAGATCATTCACCTTGCGGATGTTAGCGGTATGACAACACTCACACCTCTGCATAGAGCTTGAGAGAGGAGGGGAAAGAGAGGTGCATCTAAGTTGTTGTTACATCAAGTTACTTACCTGAAATGATTCTAAAGTGGAAAAGGGCTGAGTTTCAAAAATGTTCTTTCAGCTACGAGCACCCTACCTCTAGATGAGAAACACACATAATGGAGCAGGGAAAGCTGCCCTAGGTCTTCTTTTTCCAATCTGCCAGCAACCCCATGATTATTTCCTCCATCAACCTGGGTGAGTGGGCTGGGAGTCACTTACCCTTCCTTTAAATTGCCCCATTTGTGTCAAGGTTATTTTGTACAAGACGATAAGCATTACCCATTAATTCTTTTCTGCACCTCCTACATTTTTCCACAAGCCTAGGCTCTTAGAAAGACTTTCTCTTCCCTCCTTCTAACTCCTTTTTAAAAAACCTTTAAAACACAGTTACCCTGTGGGTTTGACATGCTTTTCCATTCTCTGATCTCTGAGCCAACAGACACCTAATTATTATTAAAATAAAAATGAGTTATTATCATTACCCTAAAAAGAGAATGATGCTGACTCCTGTATCTCCCTCCCGGTCCGGTTAACCACCTCCTCCTCCACGAAGCACTCCACGTCAGCCCCTCACAATATTAATAACATTCCTTTCTGTCGATTCCTATAATTATTGTGTCTCTGCACTGCACTGTCTAGTGCTTAAGTGTAGACTGGCATGTGCTGCTTTTAAATAGTTGTGTAACACAAAGCCATTTACTTTCTTCCAACTCACTGGTAAACTTCCCAAGGGAAGACACCATACCTTTTAGTTCTTTTTTATCCCTCGCATCTACAGCATAATTCTCGGCAAAAAAGCACAGAACAGAAATTCAATAAGCATTTGACTATCCTTACATCTTTTTTATAGAACATCAGAAACATTAGCCGTTATTCAAGCTTCTCAGATACATTCTCCAAGCAAGAAAGCAAAACTAAGGTTAGTATTCTGTCTCTAATCTCAATAAGTAAGTTGAGCTTAGTTCTCACAGATGAAATAGCATATGGACTCAGGGGTGTGTGTGTGTGTGTGTGTGTGTGTGTGTCCTTACCCTAATGCTTTCTAACACAATACTTGGGAATTTCTATAAAAATTAAATACATTTTAGTTTTTGTAACTCAATTGCTGCCCTTGTTATTGCCTTCAAGTTTTTCTTTTTGTCCTTCTTAATTATTAGTAGGATTTAAGAACTATTTCTCAGATATATTTAAACATTTTTATCATAGAAACCATTACAAATCTTGAAATTCAATTTTAATAATTGAAAAGACATTTGTTCTTTATGGGTAGCATTTGCATTTTAAAGCTGGTCAAGCCTGAAGTAGTGTAGAACTTCAAAGCTGATTTCAATTGGTCATGAAACACATTAAATTTCATTCTAAAAACAATACTGTATTTTCAGAAATCATTCTCCCTTCTTTGGAGAAGCATAAGGTTTAGTGATTCACAGTATGAAAGCTACTAATTATATTTTGGAGAATAAATACACATCATGCTCAAATATACATTAAACTTACATTAAAGATTTTCACTGCATTCTTAGCATATACATAAATTTCTATGCAAACACAACCTATCCTCTCGATCTTCACATATACTTCTGTAGCCAGTGTAAATAGAAAAGTGCTTTGGAGAGGTGTGAAATGAAGTTAAGTGAGCGAAATCTCTTGTATGATTACCTGGGGAAAAGAGGACCCAATGGTATGGGAAGTGATTCTCTAGACAGCACAGGAAAAGCAAAAGAGAAAGGAAAAAAATGGCGAACACCTATAAAAGGAATTACTTCCCTCCCCAGACATACAAAAGAGGATTTGGGTGATGCATGTTCCCTAGATGGAGAGTAGACCAGGGTGTACAAACCCACTCTTTGGACAGGGGTTAAGAAGACTGTAATACCCAGAAAGAGGAAGTGGAGACAACTAAGGGCTGGGAAGCTATCCACAGAAAAAGTACATGATAAGCTCTCAAATACCAGTGAAGAAAAAGAAACATTGTATCTAAGATGTTATGGAAGATAAACAGATCTGCTGCCTAATATTAACCAAGAATTCCCGTTACTACCTGAGTCAACAACACACTTAATACCAGGCATATTGCTATACAGACTTTTTATTAATTATACTATTTAATAACATTTTATGATAATAATGCTTGTGCTGCATTTTGGATTTTCTCAGGGGTGCTGGAGAAAAGTGAACTAATTCCAGAAAGAAATTTATGTTATAAATTGATCAATTAGAAGTTATCCCTGACGCTGATGGAAAACATAGGCAATATTTAACTGGAAAGAAAGAATTCTCTAGGAGTTATACTGGCTCTCAAAGTCGCGTACAGAAGGTTATTTTTCTCCTTAATTACTCTAACCCAGCTCCGGGTTTATAAAGCTACACTGGCCTTACCTCTATTCCCAGATCTGCAGAGCCCAGAGCATTTGCCCTGGCGCCCTCCCAACATAGGATGCTTTCTGCACAGCTGACTCCTCCTTGTTATTCAGATTTCAGTTTAAATATCACCTCCTTGGAGAGAAATTCCCTCAACTAAACTAAAGTAGCCTACCCACTCATTTTATCAGTTCTTCTTATCTTAATTCTCTGGGTATCACTACCTCATATGTTTCTTGTTTGTCTTCATACTCTTTTTCTTTTTCCTGCCCTAAAAAAAAAAAATCACCATCAAATGGAGATTTGTCTTATCCTACGACTGTATCTCTATTGTTCCCTATTGTGTGTGGCGCATAGTAGGTACTCAATAAATACCAGTTGAAAAGATTTGTTATAATTTTCATAATTATTATAATAGGCCATCATATCATTATCACTGTTATATCAAAGCAGTCTACTTGGGAATGATATTTACTCTACTTTTAGTATCTATTCCTTTCCCTGCTTTATTTTTCCTATTGGCACTAATCACTACATGTCCATGTGTTATTTATTTATTCATTATCTATCTCTTTTGTTAAAATGTAAGTTTCTTTGCCTATTTGGTTTACCTTAAATTCTCTCACACCTAGAACAAGTCCTGGCAGATGACAGTAGCTCAATAAATTATATACATAACTCAATAGTTATTTATCATGCCTTTTCTCCTCCTATGTCTCCTCTAAGCAATGCAAGGCAACTTCCTGCTTTGTTGTTCGCCATTGATGGTCTTCCTGACCATGCTGTTAGCTCTGTGTCTGCCACCCCAGCTTCCCAGATTGTTCTTCGCTGATTGAGGTGGAGGTATTCAATATGACTGAAATGGTCTTTGTCTTCCCTGTCCCTCTTCATTGGTAATTTGTGGGCTTTGGCTATGCTGTCTTCAGCTCTTCAACTCACTCTGATTTCGCTTTCCAAAGTCACATACCTGGAGGTAGTCATTCATGCCACGACTGTCTCACCATCACTACCCACCTTGAGACACTTGGAAGAGAGAAGAAGGAAGTGAGAGGAGAGCCTGACAACACTTCAGAGTCACTTGGCTTTGGGAGTCATAAAGCAGTCACCACAACATGCAAGACAGTCTGGGCGAGATGGGTTAATTTCCATTCAGAATTCCTGGTCACCTCAGATGAACTTGCTCCCGTGTGATGACACACCTATTGCAAACCCACAGCAAGTAGGGCACTATCCTGGCCTCTCTGAGAGCTGCAGAATTAAATAGCATACAGCTCCTACTGCCAACAGCTCCCCACCCAGGAGGAAAATGAATGTCTGCAAAAATAATGCTAATAAATGCCTGTCCAAACCTCACCGTACCCCTCTGCATGTCAGCGGTTCACCCAGTGTCATCCGTGCAAACTCTCTAAAGCAGCCCCTCGTCCCTTGTATGTCCAACACTCTATAGATTGAACTCTTGCTGCTGGGAATTAAATAGAAATGAAGTCAATACTTTGCAGTTAGCTTTTACCCAGAGTTACCTGAAAGTGTGTTCCCAGACCACCTATATCAGTTATCTGGGGTATGCTATACCCACTGAGTCAGAATCCCAAGGGTAGACCCGAAGATCTGCCTTTTTAACACTCCTTAAGTGCTTCTTCTGGATACTGTTTGAACACTGGACTGATTCATGCAGGACGTGACATTATTTCTGTACATGGTACGGAGAACAGTACTTTGTATGCTGAAGTAGTACTGTACTGATGTCCTTTCAAACTGCTGCTTTTGGTCACCAGTGTGACCCTCTGTCTCTCTAGCAGCCCTTATGATATGGGAGCTTTCTACTATCTGTGCCTCCTTTAACGATTTGGCATGGGAACAACGTTGGCGACTACCAGTTCCAGCCCTTAGCAACTGGATGCCCAATTTTGAGCTGGTTTTCTGAGGTGAAGGAAAAGATCATGGATAGATATTAAGCAAACAGCTATGACTGCCATTAATCATGATTCTCACTCAACACAACTTCCGGCTATCATTGCCTAATAAGGAAAGCCAGCAAACACACTGGGTCCCAAATATACTGACTTAGAAAAACCTCACGGTAGAGACCTGGCATCTGTATGTTTAACAACACCGGTCCACAGACCAACAGTGGGGAGCCAGTGATCCAGTAGAAGATCTGGGACGAATGTCCAGCTCCTAAAGATGAAAGCTTCACCTTGGTCATGCGTACTTCAATATAGGCTTAATTGCTTAACCATGAAAATGAAGAATAGCTCTTTATTCTCAGTCTGGAAATAACTAGAAAGTTCACTCTACCATTCCCTGTCTCTTACTCTCTTCTTACCAGATGTGCGATGTTTAGTGCTCTAAGCGGGCTTGTTAGAGGATATTCCAATGATACACCATAGACAACTCATCCTCAGTATGTCTTAATATTAGCCTGCCTCCCCAATGATTCTTGCTTCCTGGTGTTCACGCCCATGCGTGGTCCCCTCCCACACTGAAGAGAACTGAGCCTTGCAGTCAACAAGGCATTGAGGACATGACGGAGTGTGACACCCAAGGCCTGGTAATAAAAGACACTGCCCCTTCTGTCTTTGCTCTCTTGGACCACTTGCCATGGAGATGTAGCTGCCGTGTCATTAGGACACTCAAGCAGCCCTCTGAAGAAGCCCACGTAGTGAGAAACTGAGGTCTTCTGCCAGAAGCCAGCACTAACTCACAATCCAGATAAGTGAGCCATCTTAGAAGGGGATCCTCCCGCTCCAGTCAAGCCTTCAGACAATGGTACCCCTGGCAGAGGTCTTAACTGCTACTTTAGGAAACCTGGAGCTCAAAACACCCAGCCAAGCCCCTCCTGGATTCCCATCCATGGAAACTGTTGAGATAATGGATGTTTACCGTAGTCTAAAGCCACTACGTTTTGTGGTAGTTTGCTAGGCAGCGATAGCACATACACCTAGTCTAACCCAACATGGCATCAGAGTCCAGAATCAGGGCTCTCTCTGCGGCCATAACTGAGCAAGCATCCCAGGCAGAATTACTTCATCCTTTCTCCCTTAATTTACTCTATTAAAAAGAAGTTTCACAATAGAGAGGGTTTTTCTTTTAAAGAGCCTTAGTAACAGCCCTACTGTATCAAAGAGGATTGGTTTTAAATGAACATCCTTGTACTTCTCTACCTGCCAGGGGAGTTGTGAGGCTTAATTAATTACAGATCTTTGGATGAAAGGAGCCCTGAGCACTGAGAATTATCATCAACCAGGACTAGCAAAAATGGAAGAAAAAAAAAAAAGACATTTTTCTCTCTTGCTGGCTAAATCCATTTCACCTATGATTTAGCAAAGGCTGAGTCACCTATTGTTTAGAGAATATTTGATTTTTGCTGAGTGCAGAGTAGAAACAAGCCAGCACTACGGCAGAACAGGAAGCCCCTGTCCTTTAGCTGAAAATAGTCCCCTTTCCCAAAATAACACCCAAACCCTCTTTGAGGGGGAATAGCGTGGGCATTTGGATCACCTGAGCTCTCAAGGAGGAACAGTGTGATCTAAGTCCCATCTAGCAGAACTATCTCCATTTATAACCGAAGGCTTCCTAAATCGTGAGTCAGACAACCCCATAGACATTTATGCTTTCCCTGGGCCAACATTAAGTGGAAGAAATATACTTTGGGGGTTCTTTTCAATGTCCTAATGATAATGTCCCTGCCGGAGGAAGTCCAGGATACCAGAACTGGTTCTCCACCTAAGAGTGATATGGTGGTTGGTAGAGACCAGGTAGTGCAGTGTAAAAAAGAAATAAAATAAAATCACTAGGGCTTAACTTTAAGAATTCAAATCCTGGCTTCCTCACTCACTGAACCAATGACCTTGGCTGAGTAAGTGACTTAACTTCCCTGACCCTCCATTTCCCCATGGCAGAAACACAGTAATATTGGTTGGGCTGTCGATGCCAAGGCTTTCACGCCCTTCCTCCAAGAATGAAGTACCTCCAAATCCCAAAGGCAGTGCCCAAAGCAGAGGAAAAACCAGTTCACTGGGTCTTAATGCTGAAGGTTTCCATCTCTGAAGGGTCTTTGTCCATCCCCCCAGGCCTTAAGAAGTAAGGTCAGGGATGGAACTCCTCCGCCCTCCAAGGCTCTTTGGGACTTTCTCTTCTTGTGTGTGTCTTTCCCCACAGAGCCAAAAGACTCCAGCTTGGAAAAGCCTGGGCCGTGTCTCTTGTGTCCATTCCCTTCTCTCCGGGGCTTCTCAGCAGGCATGCAGGGACTGGGCTTTCCCCTTACCTAAGTAGTAAAATCAGAAAGGTAGGTCTGGCTTTTCCTTCAGGCTGTCCAGGTCTACCAAGGTTCTCCATGCAGTACAGAAACCGGCTCAGTGTCTGGGGGGCCTAGGCAATCCACCTAGCAATAGAATGGTTCCTTTGTATTGTTTCCCTCCCTCTGTGCGTATATTTACCTTAGTACTTCCTGGGCAGGGTGGCTGGTCTAGGGAGTTATACATATATTCCTGGACCACTGTTATTATAATCATGTCTGGATAGTATAATTATCTATAATTCCTGACTGATGTAATGATCCCGAGAAATAATGAGGACGAAAAGTTTCATAAACATTAAAGGATGGTACTCATATAAGTGATTATTACAGTCCCAGGAGGATCAATACCAACTTTGACCTAAAGCAAAAAGGCCTGCTCTCTAAAAAAGAAATCATGTGGAGGGGTCGGGGGAAGGTGGGGTAGAGGAAGTAGGTTCTGAGCAGAACTTCCCTGCCTTCGGCCACACCAGATTAGACCAAGAAAAGTTCCATTCAGTTCAAGTAGATTAGACCTCATTGTGCTACAGTCACTGCTACATGACATGGGGCTTCCTCGGATCCCAGAGTCGTACTGCATTTCTTGGTGTGTGTGTGCTGAACGTGTAGGAGATGAGAGGAGGAGGAAAGAGAGTGAATAAATGAAAGAATGAAGATACTTCAGTTGCACTGACCAGTTTGTTCTATTTACAACATGTAACAAGTGGTCTTTCAGCAAGCTTCTTGGCCTTTAGAATGTCGGTTTCAAAGGACTTCAAGGACTCCCATTCCACCCTGTTCCTTATCCTAAAACCATACACCTCCCCGAAGAGCCAGACTGCATCACATTGCGAAGAGATACTCACCCAGAATGAAGGCCTCACCATAACAGAAGCAAGAGCAAGTCTAGGCTACATAGACCCAGTATAAATTAGGACTGAGAGAACAATCCTTGCTCTAGGACCAAGTCCTAAGTTCAGGTTCTAGTCTTATTCCTGACACTTTCTAGCCATCTGAACTTGGGTCCATTGCTGGCAGGAGTCTCAGTTTTTCCATCTGCAAAATGGGGATGTTAATTCCTGCCCAGTCCGGTCACTCTAGGATAGTTGTGAAGATCACATGCAGAAGGCTTTGGTATACTGTAAAGTGCTTCGAAACATAAAACATGATACTGTACATTGCTATCGATGATGCTCAGCCATTTTTACACATGTGCCTTCTTTTCTTCTCCACTTCCATTTCTCTCTTCTCGTCTGGCCCACTGTTTATCTCCTATATGCATTGTTCCTCTTTTCTTTTTCCTTTTACCTCTGCTTACACTTTATGGGTGTCAGTTGGACACAATAAAATCCATGTGTGTTGACCAGCCGCACTGAGAGGCAAGACCAAACTGAAATGGTGATTCTTGATATAGAACATTTTTGGAAATTCTTTAAGGAAGGGTCTATATCTTGATTATAGACGAGGTTTACGGAGCAAACAAACAAAAACAAGCAAATTTCTCTGCTGCATAAGCATAATATTGAAGTAACACACTATGGTAATACCAACTGCATGCATACGTATCACCCAAAACCATGTGAGAAGTACAGACGCCTGAGCCCCATCCTCAGAGATCTGCTGGGAGGAGGGGGGAGAAGGTGTTGGGAATGTGCCCTTTTCATAAGCCTTCCCTACCCCAAGGGGATTCAGATGTCCATTTTGAGGAACCCTAAACCCAGGAACATTGTCAGTGGCATACCTAACAGGAGTCAACTTGTATTATGCAATTAAATATTTCCCCAAAATAGATGAGGCTTATGGAGGCCAAAAATAAACCAGAGGAAAGTCAGAGAGGCAGCCAAAAACTCAAATGATTAAAGCTCTGCCAAGAATGATTTATGAACACGGGGGGAAAAAAAAACCTTTAATATTCTGTTGTTGACTCAGTGACTGGCTATAGACAGATAATTGGTCTACAAATATTTATAAGACATTAGCAACAAGAAGGTCCAGGAATTATCTAGGATGTGACAAGGTCAAAGCTCAGACTAATGGAATGAAATCAAGGAAGAGGCAGTTTTGGGTTCGCAATCAGGGCAACACTCACATACCGAGGTCTAAGACACTGTGAATTTACCACCTCAGAGAAAATGATGGAAGTTGCATTGCCTGGATGCTAGAGAGAGAAAACTAGATTTGAATTGGAGGGTAGGTGAGTCAGATGACTTCATGACGTTTTATATTCCAGACCTTCTCAGGGAGGTTTCCCAGGATCTGTCCTTGAAATAGGCACCAGGTGTTGATCCAGGTTCGGTCCTCAAAGTTTCTGGTTTCATCCTCTGACTCCTCCCATCCTCATGCCCTGGCTGGAACCCAGCAATTTCACGCTAATTCTGGGCCTGCCCAGTGCTTAAAGAGACTCTCTGATAGCACCCCTTTGCCATGGCTTGCAACCTGAAAACATTGATTATTCACAGTGAAAATTAACTATTGAGGTCAGTGGTTCTCAACTCTAGATGCACATTAAACTTTCCCAGAAAGACATTTTTTTAAAAAAATACAGTTGTCTAGTCTCTATCCTAGACCAATTAGATACTTTGGTAGTAAGACCCAGGCATCAGTATTTTTTATAAGGTCTCCAGATGATTCTATGTATGGGCAGGAGAACACTGATCTAGATAATGATTCCAACTTGGACTGTGCATCAGAATTTTCTAGGGATCTTTAAAAACAACAAAACCAGGCCACATTTCTAGCATTTTGAACTTAATTGGTCTGGAGATGAGACTCAATCATCAATATCCTTTAAAATCTGCTTAGGTAATTTTTATGTGTAACCAGGTAGAGAAGGACTCTCCTTATGGGAAGAGCTCTAGTATGTCAAACTTATTATGTCCCTCCACCTTTGACCTCTCCAGTTCTGATGCCCTCCCCCACCCCCAGACTGACCTCTGCTTTTTCCTGCTGAATGTCTTCCCTCAGTTAGCAGCTACATCTTCTTAGTCAGCCAGGCTAGGGTTCCTTAGAGTCATCATTGACTCTACCCTCTTTCTCATCCCCATACCAAAGAATGAGCAGAACATCTCACATGTCTGTTCCTTCCTAAGACAGTATCCCTCTCTCACTGAGAAGGTCAGTATAATTTCCTTATGTATCTCTATACCCCATCTTAGCTACTGGGGTAGATGGATTACAAAAATGGCTCAAATCCTTCATAACTATCAGTAATCACAACATCTGAACTGTGAGTTTGCAGTTCTTCTCACCTACAAATAGGCTGTAGAGTCTATTTCCCCAGTCTATGAATCTGGATTGGCCTGTGACTTGCTTCCGTTGATAGGATGCAACAGAAGTAAGGGTATGCCAGCTCCAAGCCTAGGCCTCAGGAGGTCTTGCATGTGTCTACTCTTTTCCTTGCTTCTCTGCGATCACCAGAAGAATGTGTCCAGGCCACTCTAAAAAAAACCCTAGGCTAACCTATAAGAGGATGAGAGACCATAGGGAGCAAAGCCATGTGCCATTCAGCTAAGACACCGAAGATGTAAGAGAGCCCAGCCAAGATGAGCGAAGCCAACTAGCTTACCTGCAACTGACCACATATGGATAACTGAGCCACTGTGCCTCCAGACCACATCAGCAGATCTGTCCTACAAACCCGAGATTCATGAGTGTTCATAAATGGCTGGTAGCTTTGAACCACTGAGTTTTCGGTAGGTTTGTTACACAGCAATAGCCAACTGATTGATATGCTTGTCTGATAAAAATCTTTAGCCATAATAAAACTACCATTAGCAATAATAAGACTTCTAGAAGAGATACACACACACACACACACACACACACACACACACACACACACACATTCCTACAAAGAGGAGGTGTAGAACTACAGGAGGAATGAGAACAGTCTGTGTGTATGTGTGTGCATGTGCATATGTGGTCTAAATTTTCACCATGATAATACTATTAAAAAGTTGAGCATTTAATACTTGAGTAATCCTATGCAGTTTCAGTGCTCACACCTGCAGGTGTGTCTACAATTGCACTTGTGCCAACTATAGGATATGAATAGTCATGGGCCAGTGAGGAAAGAACAGAGGTGGACCCAATACACAGGGATATGTTCATACTAAACAAAGGCCATATAACATCCTGTGCACCCTACAGTATTTCCTGGGGTAGGAGTAGGGAAAAATGAGAGGGAGAACTGGATGAACACACAGCATAGATAGTACAGGAAAGGTCAAACTTTAAAAGACCTAGGATGTAGCAGATGATACTATATCACATCATTCATGAACATTTATTTCCATATAGATTACAAACTGGTCACGTTAAACGAATATTGCTTAACTTAATCTTTTTAATTGTAATTTTTTAAAAGATTTTATTTATTTATTTGACAGAGAGAGACACAGCGAGAGAAAGAGCACAAGCAGAGGGAGTAGGAGAGGGAGAAGAAGGCTCCCCATACAGCAGGGAGCCCGATGCAGGGCTCGATCCCACAACCCTGGGATTGTGACCTGAGCCGAGGGCAGATGCTTAACGACTGAGCCACCCAGGCGTCCCTTTAATTGTAATTTGCAATGTATAAGCTTATTTTGGTTTATACTTGTAGCACAGCATGAAAGTAATCCACAACAAATATCCAAGTAATATTGGTGTAAAAGTAACTTAGCACAAATTGGGGTGTGGGTTGCTACCAACATTTTAAATCTTTAAAAAGCATCTGTGTGTTCTACATGTTTGAGAAACTCTGTATTGGGTCGCTTAATCCTCATGTCCACACCATAAACCTGATTTCATGGCCCCCAAGAAACAGGTGAGGAAATGGATGATAAGAAAAGTTGAGTGACTTACCCAAGCACATGGCATTAGCAACCATCAAGGCTGGTATTCTGCCTCCAGATCTGTCTGATTCTGAACACTACATCTTTATTCATTCCAAACAAACTTTTTAGAGTCAACGACAAGGCATGGAAAACCTAATTATATCTATGCCCTGAGAAAGGGTAAGTATGGCAGACAGAATTCTGAAGGAGTAATGAATGGAAAGCAGCATTTGGGGATATAGCTCTAAATCTCTCATCACAAGGAGTCAAAAGACACTGTCTCTATTTCATAAATCAAGAAAGTATACTAGAATCCTGCTGGTAGAACAGTCCAATGAACAGAAACATTTTAAAGTTCTAGCAGCAGAGAATGGGCCACAGGGGAGATAATTTTGCTTTTGTGCTGCTTCTGTAAACATCTGAATATTTTTACAATATATACAAATTGCTTTTATAAATTTTGCTTTTCTATTTTATTTTCACTTATATAATTTTAAAAGTACTAAGAACAAAAACATAATTAACCTTTTGCCTTTGTGGGAGAAAAAGAGATTGAGTAGACTATGTCATTCCAGTCTTCATAGAATGCCTTCAGTAGATATGGAGAGCCACCCTCTGAAGTCTTTCATACATGATTCTAAGATTTCAAGACACCCCTAAATTCCCCTTTCAGTCATCCCATCATCCTTGCCCCCCCAATTCCTCAATCATAAGTTGTGCTTCATCAAAAATTCTCCTTTAAAAAGATTAATAAAAAATAAACATATAAATAAATAGGCATCATAAAAAGAGTGGAAAATAGCAACAGTAACAGTCAACTCCCATAGACAAAGGTCAAGGAATATTTTGGAAACGGCAATAATGAACATCTCCGTTTCATAACGGTCTATATAAACTAATGTGTAAAGGCTGGTTGGAGGAGGCTGCTTGGCATTTCCCTTGGTTCTAAGCAAAAATTTACTAAGCACCCGCTGCATCTAAAGCAACGCTCTGAGGAGCGCCGGGGCGGCTCAGTGAGTTAAGCCATTAGTTCTTGGTTTCAGCTCAGGTCATGGTCTCAGGGTTTGAGATGGCGCCCCTTGTTGGGCTCCCTGTTCATCAGGGAGGTTCTCTCTCTCTCTTTCCTCCTCCCTCCTCCTGCTCTTGCTCTCTCTTGTCCGTGCGCACTCTCTCTTTCAAAGAAATAAATAAATCTTAAAAAAAAAAAAAAAAACAAACCCACTGAGTTGCCACAATGATTACCAGGAAGGAAGAGAATCCTGTGACTCCTATTGGTCTACATTCCACATCCATGAGATAGACATAAGACACCTTTCTTCTGTGGTACATCTAATGTGCATCTGTGCCTTTAATATAATTCATACATAAGAGTATACTGAGCACCTACGATGTGTCCACCACCATGGAAGAAAGGAAAAAAGGAAAAAAGGAAAAAAAAATAATTTATTGAGTATGTACTATAAGGCAGACATTAAGTGATAATAGTCATTATTACATGTATTTATATGTATTTGTGGTTGCTTAAAGAACTAGCAGGACAGAATATTCCAGCAGAAGCCCATAATTTTTCTATTTTTAGACCGTCATTCATATAGGAGGATGAGGCAGGAACACTTTTGCAAGATCTCAGGAAAATGGTTTCTGTGCCTAAAGCACCAGACCAGCTCCTTCTTGTTGCCGAGGTGAAGACCATCATTAGATTATTCTCAAATTACTATAAGACTACACCCACAGACTTACACCGAGGATGAGAGAGGGCCCCTGGGAAGTGCCAGAAATGGCGTGTGTGGATCCTTCAGTGGTATAGATTAAAAAAATTGAGGGTTTTAGTTTTTTTTAATCATGTTCCAAACCAACTGGTGGGAGGTGGGCAGAGTGGGTAGAGAGGGTGAAGAGTACAGGGCCAGCTTAGGAGTAGAGCTCTAGGGCCAAGCAGGTGTTGCTCAAAGGTTGGAAGAAAAGCAAGATACTTAGTTCCCACTCATAGGCCCTGAGGACAAACATACTCCACTGAGTCAAGGCCTTGTTATCCCTTACCCTTTATTCAAAGGATGACCTTCTCCTAAGAGGGGAACAGAAAGTCAGTGTCTGATTCACCTGAAACAGAAACAAAGAGCAGGAATGATAGATGATAGATAGATGATAGGATAGATAGATAGGATAGATAGATGATAGTAGATAGACAGATAGACAGATAGATAATAGTACGTGGTAATAGGCCCACAGGTTGGAGGACCCATCTACACATCTTTATTCCCCACTTGCTCTCCAAACAAACCCTCCAAATCCAACGAGGGACCCAATGACTCTCCCCCAAGCCAGGCTTATTCCAGGCTCTTTCCAGTTCACCGCTCCATCTCCTAGAGCCTTAATCCATTCATCCTACTCATTTGTGGAGCAAACTAATAAATGAATGACTATCTCCAAGGATTCAAATTAATGCCAAATTCTGGATGGATATGGTTGGGACTCCCAGTGCTGTTTGGAACAGAAGCAATGTGTTGATTCCAGATTATTACTCAAAGGAGAAGGCCCATGACAAACAACACGTTCGGAGGCCATGAGGCCTTATCCGGGGAAAAGCATCGTGCTCCCTAACCTGCAGGAAAAGCTCGGATCAGCAGCCACCCATTCGCATTCTCTTAATTGCCATTGCTCAACCAGTGTGTGTTCACAGCAGCTTAAAATAAAGAACAGATATCCGTAAGATATGTGTTAAATTACAAGGTCATTGTCATTAGAAGAACTGTCAATGCTTCAGGAGGAAAGCCCTGTACCCAAAAAAGAACTATCTTTAATTAGGGTCATTTTATTTATCCATTATGCCAAGATCACTTAATGTGTCACGATGAAGGTAAAATAAAAGGGGAAACAACAAAGCACAAACCCTCTTTTTATTCTTTAATACGTAAATAAATTAACATGTCTGATACTGGGAGCGGAGAGAGGCAGATGTTTTTTTCATTAGCACATCCTGATGTGGAGTCCGGGGCAGGGGAAGTCGAGAAGGCCTGTCCTCCTTGCAGTTTGTGTCCGTTTGTAGCACAAGGACTACTATTGTCTCCTATGTTTAACCCGAAGGTTTTGAATTTTAAGAAGTGGACAAATTCCCCATCTGCTTTTCAGAGACAACCCGTAAAGTACAGGGTGATGCGGCATCCAGTGACGGCCACCCTATGACATCTGTCCTTCTGCCCGTCTGCATGAGCCTGGTCTCCGCAAGAGCGAGGAGGGGACTGACAGTATCACACCCGTCCCAGAGGGTGTCCACGGATCGCCAGCACACCCAAAGGGACTAGATGGAATTCCGAGAGGACCAGGAGGCTGAGCCTCCTTCCTAGAAAGAGAAGGCAAATGACCACAGGCCGAGCACCCTTGCGAAGGGCCCTGTGCCTGGGGCTTTATCTCATTGACCTCTCATGCAAGCCCTTGGGGAAGTACTCCTCTCTTCATTTTATTCGAAGCAAATGCAAAGATCACACAACCCGTTAAGTGCAAAGCTGAAGTCCAAACCAGTTCTTTCCAGCCCCAGAGCACTGCCAGTTCAACGGAAGAAAAACTAATTGCAGATGGGGTCTGACTTTGCACACGCACATATTTTATTTCAGAAGTAGTCTGAAAATGCACCCTTCAATTATTCTGATTTGCTAATCCAATTTTCTGAGTTGAAAAAAAAAAATCTTAGGATTTGGGTTCGCTGTTCACAACGATCCCTGACAGCTGGGGGAACCATTCGAAAGCCTTGGAAGCTACCCTGCCAGTTGGACGAGTACCTGGTTCCCTCCTTAAATTAGGACTCAGTTCTCCTACTCCTCGGTTGGATGGCTAGATGCTGGAAATGGTCCCCCAGGGGGGAGGCAAAATGTCCCATCCCCAGAATTACCTGAACACAAACTAGGTTAGAGTCTGAGGGAACACCCATGGGGAATGAGTCGCATATTGGCTGTGGCAGCAGAAGTATTCATCTGAAGCAGCTCTGCAAGAATCTTTCTGCACTTGAAGAAGGGAATAAAGGAACATCCACGTGGCCACCAGGTCACTCAGAGCAAAAGCCCTCTGTGTGGAGTTGATATTGACCACATGGCTCTGGACAGAGGTCTTCCCCTTCCAATGCAGGTTTTACTTGATTGTGTTTCTAAACAATTCTGTAATAATGATATAGAATTCTCCAGAACCTTTCCACCAAGTGCTGAGCCTTCCAACGTTAATTAACAACACACCTCACACAGCTACAGCAAGCACATACACAAGATCCATGAGAGTCGTACCAGGAAAGCTGCTGGCCAACATTTGAACATCCTAAAACATTAGTATCAGAGACCTGATTTGAACCTTTGACAATCTATGTATTAGGTTATGGACATTTAAAAATGTTTCTGTGAATATCTGTCCCTCCGTTAAGGAGTGCTTAGACATGTGCCAACAGGCCTGATTTCAGAGATGCTTATCTTCAGTCACAAATGAGGTATAAATAAATATTTGTGGAGGGGGAGGAAGGCAGTTAGAAAAAAAAAAAAGGAGCAGGCAGGCTGGCTGGCTAGTCAACTGATAAACTTAGAATTATCTTCAGACGTCCATAGGAAGGAAAAGAAAAAAAATTCCCAATATCACAAATCGCCAGGCATCTTCCCCATATATTAGCCACATACTAACTGATGAGTGACCCAAGAAAGGCAAAATCTCAGATCCAGTCCATAGTCCTTTCATTACACTTGATTTGTGTGCATAGCCAGCCCTGTTTTGACCCTTTCCGTGCCCCTTTGTTCTACCTGCTCCTGCCCAGGAAGTAGTTTCCTGAGTCAAAGGACCCACGATCCCCTCTGCTATCACAACCTCACTGCACCCCACACCCCCATTACCCAACAATGTGAGGGGGCTGCATCTTTTCACCATCCACCCCAGTCTCTAGCTGTCCCACACCACACCACAAATTCTCCATCAGGCTCTCACAGGAAATAATCCTGTGAGGCTGGAAGGGAACGAGAATCCTGTGGGACGGTCCTGTCAGAAAGAGTAGAGGTCCTTTCACGGGCTGAGATGGGGAGCAGAACGAGAGTGTGACAACATTTATGTGGTGAAAGCAAACTTGACATTCAGCCAGCATCTTTCCTTTGAGTATCTCATACACCGAACATGAACTCATTTGCTCTGCCAATATCCCCACGGGATAGATAGCCAAGCAGGCATTATCTTTTTCATTTTCAAGAAAGGATGCCCCAGGCACAAAGAGGTTATGTAACTTGTCCAAGGTCACACAGCTAATCAGCATCCTCTATCTTTGGATGACCTACCTGAGGTTCATACACCTTCCCCATTATTCTCTTGATTCTTTTCATTTCAGCAACAATAAGATGTAACCAGGTCTCCAGCAGAAATTCCAACACATTAGCCACATGCCTCCGTATCTACACACGGGGTAAATGGAGAAGTTGAAGCACAGGACATGATAGGGGGAGATATCTGTGCTGGGAGCAGAATCCAAATTGACTCAAAGGGAAAAGGGGGCATCTTCCAAATGTCCGGGGTGCATGATTGCCCCAATTTCAGAGTTGGAAGAAGTCTCAGACAACATCTATTCCAATGTAGGATTTCCCTCTGCAAGGACACGTGCCCCTGGGCCATATTTGTTTTGGAGTCTTCTGCTTAGTTAGAAGGTTCCAGCGCAGAGCTCAAGTGGAATTTGGGGAATCCCTTCGTAGCCAAATAAAACAAGGAGATGTTATAATGGACAACAATTCTTCTTATAATCCTTGTTTGGAAGGGAAGTATTAATAGCTAAAGTTCTTCATCTTTAATCAAGATTAAACTGTGAATGCTATTTGGTAGGATTAGGACCTTACTTCATATGAAAATCTCAAGCCACCAAACTGCCCCAAAAGACATGTTCTCCTTTCTACCCTTCCTGCCACTTACAGAGAGAGAGAAATACACACACAGATTACCAAAAGGAGAAAAATGGAGCACAAGGAGGAAATAGGAAGAATATGATTTTATACAGCTAGAGTAATTTAGGAAATAATCAACACAGAAGAGACTGCCTGCTGAGGGTTTTGCACCAGAAAAAAACCAGCAACAACACACGATTGATTAGTGATTAGTGATATCTGTCTTGGGCACAGATTTGGAGAGTGGTGGTATACACACTCACATCTCTAAAGTTGTCTAAGCTCCTCATTTTATACCTGGGGGTCTTTCTAAGAAGACAGTTCTCCATGAATATCTCACCTTTCTGCATGAGTTGGGCAACAAGCGCCGACAATCTTTTCAATCTTACTATGTTTGCAGAGTAAAACATCCTTGAAACTGAAGATACCATCTCTCTCCTGGTCAGAAGGCAGATTTGTTTCCTGCACTAAATAAAGATAGAGAACATCTGCCTCCTGGAGCCATTCTGGGAGAGTAAGGTCTCCCTCTCTCCAAGAAGACCGGCTTACATTCCAGAGGAAAGGTAAGGTTCTTTCTCTCTCCAGAGGGGAGGGAGAGCAGGTCACCAGCAGCCCTAGGTAAAATCAGAGTTTCTTAACTTGGCTGGAGTGGGGTGCTCTCTATGACACACCCCACTGGCCCTCACACTGCCCTGTGGGAATCGGGACTCAGAGAACAGATACTAGAGATTGCTCTGGTTTCTGCTTCTGCCACAAGTAACCAATGCTTTGTCTCTGATCCTGATCTTGTATCTTCTATCAGTACATATACTGACATCAGTGTGTGTGTATACATATATACATGTGTGTACATGTATATGAATATACGTGGGCATGCACATGTACCTATATGTACACAAGTATATGTGCTATACACGGATGTACATGCATGCATATATTCATCACACATGTATATACGACATATGTACATATACTATATCTGGACATTATGTACACGTACATGTATTGACCACATACGTACATAATCACACATACAGATACACATAAAAGCAGTGGACTAACGTGCTAGCTTGCACACAGGCTACAGTCTCAGACTTTTCACAGTATTTGACCTTAATAATTTTATTTTTTTTTAATTTTTTTCAAAATATTTTATTTATTTGTCAGAGGGGGGAGGGCAGGCAGAGGGAGAAGCAGACTCCCCGCTGAGCAAGGATCATGACCTGAGCTGAAGGCAGACGTTTCACTGACTGAGTCACCCAGGTGCCCCTGACCTTAATAATTTTAATCCTCAGTTCAATGTTCCTTCCATTCACTCCAATGTATTGCCAAACTCCATCAGGATCCTTTTGTCAAAGGCCCCACAGTCTTCTCTGCAGTCGTAACCTCCCCACAGCCCCCATCATGTGACAACGTGAGGGGGTCGCGTCTTCTCACCACAGGCCCCACACGGCACCACAAACCTTCCATCAGGCACTCACGGGAAGTGATCCGGCAGGGCTGGAGACGAGAGGCAGGGCCCTGTGGCATGGCCCCATCCCAAACAGCCAAGGGGCTGAGATGGGGGGCAGCACGAGAGGGTGAGGACATTTCATGTGGTAGAAGAAGGAAGAAGGTGAGGGAAACGGAGAGAGCGGGTCAAAGGGAAGAGAAAGTCAGCCAGAGAAAGAAGGAGACAGAAAGCGGGGCATGCGGGGAGAAGGCAACATGAGGACAGAAGAGCACCACAGAGAGAGAAAATTAGTAACGTAGATTCTTAAGGTGTGAGGTCATAAATAGGGCAAAAAGTCGCTCCCCACATGCTTGAGTCATTAAAACAGAAAACTCTGCGCACACGCATTTTCATGGACATCCGCATTTAACCCAGAGCACAGGCGAGAGCACCGGGCACACCTACTGATGCAGCTCGTTGCACGGCTCTGAGGGGCCTCAGGGAAGCCCACCGGAGCGGCTTTCTGGGCCTTTCTTAAGAGGTTTGCTTTCTCTCCCGCTCTTCCAGAGAGGCTGTCACTGGGAGCGTCTGACTCGAGGTCCCCTACGGTAAGGGGGGAGGTTGTCACACACAGAAAGCCAACAGTGCTGTTTGCCCCCGGGTGTTTACAGAGGACAGCCCGTGCCAGACGCGTCGGCCGCGCTGCTGACAGGCCTCCGAGAAGAGGCCGGCCGGACCACAGAGGCCCCGGCCAACGCGGCGCCTGCCAACGGTCAGCCAGACATTTGATGCCCATCAGGAAATTGTACTTGCAAATTCATTCAAATCGATGAAGAGAAGACCAAGCCTTTCCTGAACAAAAAACATGAAACTCTAAGACAGAAGAGGACTGATATTCAGCGAGCAAAGCCTGGAAGATGGAGGGAGCGCATGAGGGGTCAGACAAGCCTTGAGGAGCCGGCGCTGCTCCAGGAGTTGGGTTTTGCACAAAGGGAGAGAGAATAATCCCCCCCTGGGGAGAGGGGGTGGCCGGCAGCAGGGCTCTCGGCACATCGACGAACCCCCAAGGGCTTTCTCTGCGGAATGGGGACAGTGGTACTCACCGACTTTGTGGGGCTATGGCTCGGAAAAGAATAAAAATGTTCCGAAGGCACTTGGTAAATATAAAGTGCTGTACAAATGGCAATAATAATGTCAGATTTTATTTAACATCTTCATTAAGAACTCGGAGTGGAGCAGGCAGTCCGTTAATGAAATCTGCAGAGAGTTCCCGAACTGGCAACAGCTGGGCTTGGACAAGCAAACAGCCAGGGGAGGCCGTGCACGGGGGACAAACGTCCAGAATCCCAGGGCCCGGCCCCTTCCTCAGCAGTTGACCCGGCCCTGTGAAGGGGCCTCCTCAGGGGGCGGGGGCAGCTAAGGGAAATCATCCTGGGCCTTCTCTTTGCCCCCAACCCCCATGGTTATCCAGGTAAAATCAGAGTCCCGTGAACATCCGGAACAACATGAAAGCTGTCCCTATGTGCACTCAAGATGCGGCAAGAATGCCGGGAACTTCTCCCTCCTGAGTCTTGGTGGGGGCAGGTCACAGTTCAGGAGTGTGGTACAGCTGTTACTGGGTGGTCTCTGTGGGAAGTTGGTGACGACCCTCTCGTGAGCTGGGCCTGCAGGCTTGGGTTCCAAGACACTGAACCCTCCTTGGGCTTCTGTCTTCAGTGAGAAAAAAATACAAGATTCTAAGCCCAC
>CM052797.1:105039361-105090674 GCA_028533885.1 Nasua narica | reverse complement strand
AGACAAACCATAAGAGACTCCTAAACTCACGAAACAAACTAAGGGTTGCTGGGAGGTGGGGGGGTGGATAGGGATATGGACATTGGGGAGGGTATGTGCTATGGCAAATGCTGTGAAATGTGTAAGCCTGATGATTCACAGACCTGTACCCTGGGGTAAATAATACATTATATGTTAATAAAAAAATTAAAAAAAAAAATCCACCTTGAGAGCCCATGCCTATGCCCTCAAGGCAACCCATATAAGCCTGTGGCAGAACCCCAACTCCTGATCAGGGCTTACGGGTCTCCTCATGACCTTGCTTACCTTTCTGGCCTCGCCTGTCACCACACCCACAGGGACGCTCTAGCCAAGCTGAGCTGTGGGACGCTCTACACGCTATTCCTTCCAAGAGCCACAAACACTCTTCTCTTCCCTCCTTCCCTGACTAAACTGACGTATCTTTTTGGTCTCAGCTCTCCCACAATTGTAGCGAGTACACTACCTCTACTATGCCCCCCATACTGTCTCATCAGAGATCCTGACCCAACATTGCTTATTGAGTGCCTTCTCCGAACCAGGCACTGTGGAGAGGACATGACATCAAACAAGACAGACACGATTCCAGCCTCCCAGGAGAGAGTGGGTCTGAACCTGGCTACACATTAGAACCACTGGGGAAGCTTTTAAAAGATAAAATTTAAGGGGCCTGGAATGGGACCCTTAATAATGGGTGTATTTTAAGATCGTGGTTCTCAACAATGGCAGTCTTTGGAATTACTTAGGAAGACTTATAAAATACTGATGCTTTGTGTTCCCACCCCCAAGGCCAGTTAGATCCAACTGTCTGGGAGTGAAGCCTGGACCTACGTATTTGCTTAAGTTCCCAAGAGAGTCTAACGTATGGGCACAGTTGTGAGCCAATGGTAAGAGGCAAGACAAGACATTAAATACTTATCCCTTCTAGTCCATGAATTCCTTAAAAACAAAGATCTTATCCAAGATACTGTTTCCAGGACTTGTTATTCTATTAGCACACAGTAGGTAATCACTAAATATTTACTGAAAGAAGCAAGAACAAATTCTTAATTATGTTAGCTTGGTCATGTATTAATGAGCTAAGGCTGCCACAGCCAACTATCACAAACTAGGCGGCTTAAGCAACAAAAATTTATTGTTTCACAGTTCTGGAAGCTAGAAGTCTATGATCAAGGTGTTGCCAGGGTTAGTTTGTCCCTTCTGAGGGCTATAAGGGAGAATGTGTTCTATGCCTCTCTCCTAACGTCTGGTGGTTTACGGGCAATCGGCATTTCTTGGCTAGCAGAAGCCTCACCCCCATCTCTGTCTTCAGCCTCATGTGGTGCTCCCCCTGTTGTGCATGTCTGTCTCTGTATCCGAACACACCCTTTTTATGAGGACACCACACATACTGAATTAGGACCCATACTAATGACCTCATCTTAACCCGATCATCTGCAAAGACCCTATTTCCAAAGAAGGTCACCTTCACTGACACTGGGGATTAACAATTCAACACCCTCTGGGAGGCCACTGCCAACCCATCACATTATGCTGGAAGAAGGAAAGAAGCGGGGGACAAACTCTTAAATATCTTAGTTGAATGGGATGCATTCTTATGCTGGATCATGGCTCTCTGAGTTGACCTCAACCAGAACTTTTTCTAGAAGCTCTCTGCTAAGCAAAAAGGCACAAAGTAGGCTGGCCCTTGGCAAAATGATGAATTAGCAAAGATTGTCCACCCTCTCTCCTCCCAAGGCACCTTACCTATATTCCAGCTCTGAACGGCCTTAAAGTATCTACATCCAAACAGGGAGGAATAGACTTCTGTACAAGATACTACATGATTTAGTGTAACATATTGTCCTCTTGCGGATACTGGGAATTTAACTGAATAATCATGGGGGAAAAGATAAAAATACTAGCAATGCCCCGAAGAATAAATCCCTGAGGTTGAAATGTAGGCATTTTGTCAGGGAAGGTCCAAGAAAATGGGGGCAGGGCAAAAGAGGACTCCTTGGTCACACCCTCCCCACCTGACCTGCCCTCTTCATCTGAGACACAGAGAGCCTTAGTGGACTTGGTCTGCTGCAGGCTTGTTCTAGGTCACTCTAGGGAAGAGAAAAGCTCTAGAAAATACTTCTACTCTATTTTCTATCCTGATGCCATCCGTGGTCGGCTACCATATTCTGGGAAGTAGGCATTCATATTTTTTTCCTAATGGAAACTCAGAACTTGACTTAAACTCACTACACAAGTGGGCTCTATTCTTTAGGTTTGCACCTTGAAGCAAAGCCTCTCCGGACCTGGCCTGGTGGCAGCCTCCGCTGGACATGGCACTAGCCCAGGTACTGGCTCCAGGGCCACTCATGAGAAAGTCCAACTACCATTCCAGCTGCAGCCACCAAGCTGGGGTGGGGGTGCGTGGCAATTGACCCCGATTGGTAAGGAAACTTTTTTTACATGCTTTTGGGGACTAGAGTTTAATTAAACAAACTCTCAGCTCCTCAACTGTTCTCACCAAGGTTTTCAGCCATTCTAAAACACTGTTATTTATGACTGACAGCTGTCGCAGAAGATGATAATGTAGGGGATATAAAAGATTCTGCATATTTTCCTCAGAGCAAGGAAAAAGTACTAGGCTGGGAGTCATAAGGCACAGATTCTTGACCTGAATCTGTCACCAGCTGGGTGGTGTCGGGGGAAAAATCACCTCCGTTCCTCTCATCCTCAGTGTTCTCGGATGTTAAATGGGAATAATAACAGCTGAGCACTCTTCTAAACTCTATGCATGTATTGAATTACTTAATGCTCCCAACAGCCCTAGGAGAGATAGTACCATAATATTTCTATTTCAAATATAAGAGGAGAAGCACAGAGAATTAGTTTCCCCGAGTTCACACTGCTAGTGACTAGTGAGCGGAGATTTGAACCAGCTAATCTGGCTCTAGCTTCTTTTCCCTTAACCACAATGCATAATAATGGCATAGTAATAATAGTAATTACATCACCAGAAGTAGTGACGATTAAATAAGATAATGTACATAAGAACTTGGAAAATATTTAATAAATGTTGGCTGCTTTTATTATATCGTGGAGTGGGGTCTTGATATGTGTAGCGTGGGTAGCTCAGTGCCCTCTCCAGAGTCGTCTGGAAGCCTTTTCCTAAGGATGCAGTCCAGAGTTGGTAGATTCCACTGCTTTTCAGACTCAATGAAGATATGTGAAAAGGACAATACCACATGAGTTTAGAGAAAAGTGTCTGGTCAAGCTAATGCACAGTCTCATTCTGGTGGCTGCAAGGTAAGGCTGGTCTTAAGAATAACCAGAGTAAGCGGCAAGACTTCTCATTTAAAGCCAGCTCCCTTATCCGGAGGCTCTCCTGCAGGAAGTGCCGCCATTTTGGCTTAAGGACCGCCCTCTCCTTGCCCAGGCAGGACACTTACAACACAAATGCCCAGGAGGTCTCACCTGCCACAGTGTAAGTTAGTTCATTCCAGTCTTTTTGTTTTTGTTTTTTTGGCAGGGGCGAATCATGTGTGTGAGCTATGGATAATTACGTAGGGAAAGAGAGTATGGAAGGAAGGGGTAAAACATCCCAAACTTGGCCTGTTTCACAACTTGGGCGTGTGCCATCCTGATTCCAAGCCCATTGATCCTGCTTCTCATCTCAGTCCGTTGTGGAAGGCAACACAGGCCATAAGGTGGAACTAAATTTACAGAACACGCTTCACGGGTCAGGCACTGGGCAGGGTGGTTTCTTCAGCGTCCTCCCTGTCATCTGCACGGTACTGAAACGTGGATACGCTCAACCCGACACCCACCGACTACTTGTTTTTGTTTTAATGGACAAAGAAAGGCCGGGGAGATACGTAAGTTTCTGAGGTCCAGTAAGCTGTAATCAGCACATCTGGAACTAGAACCCAGGTGTGCCCAATTCTCAAGCTTGTTCTTTGTGCTTCCGCACACCGTCCGCACAAGTCACTGAGCCTCACAGAGCGCCAGGACCCCTGGGTGGCAGGATGGGGGACACAACCAGGAAGAAGGCACATAATCCTATAAGCCAGCCCATGAAAGAGCTACCGGCTCCTTCAGATGCAGAGCTCCAGGCGGAAGTGGCAGCAGGTGAGCAAAGGCTCCAAGACCTTGCACACCTGTTCTTTCTCTCTCTCTCTCTCTCTCATACACACACACACACACACACACACACAGAGCCCACATTGAGCACCATCATCTGAAGCATGGACTCTGCCAGGCCCCTGTGTGGTTGAGAGAAAAGTTATTTACAGCAAGGTCTGGCCTCCCGCACCACCGTGTAATTCCAGGCAATTGCACTTCCAAATAGATCTTTTTGGAGAAAATCAACAGTGGCTTTGCTTTCAATCTACTGGAAAATGAAGTCCTGTGAATGTGTTACATAAGCCCGCGGCAGGCAGAGTGAAGAGTGCAGGAGCCCACTGCCAAGCTCTGCCAAGACAGGGCGAGGCTCTGGTCTCCCCCCTCCAGGGGCCCCTTCCCACCTGCCCCCCCCCACCCCGTCGACCCCCCCATTTTGGTACTATGGCTTTGTGGAGTTGACCAGGAAGCAGGGAGGGGGCAAGGTGTGAGTGAAGCCTGCCAAAATCTTCCGTGGGGCTTCTGGAGAGCAGTGGGGAGGCACAAACCATAGAGGCACAAAATGCCCTGGGAGGGAGGACCGGAGAATACTTGTTGCCTCACCCAACCACAGTCCAGTGTAACGCAACGCAGTAAGAAACACCACACACGCGGCACACAACCCATGCGATACCTGTGCCGAAATTCATTCTTCTACTTCTCAGTGTTTGCTTTCCATTATAAAAGCAATCAAATCTCACGGAAGAAAATTTTGAAAACACAGAAACACAGAAAAATTAAATTGCGTGCAATCCCATCGCCCAAACACAGTCATTTTTAACACATTGATGGACTTCTTTCCAGTCTTTGTTTTTATCCACTTTTAGTTTAAAAAAATATCTCTGATGCTCCTTCCAGAAGGCCTCAGGTAGTCACCTCTGAGGATTCCTGCCAAAATGTTAACTGATGCATACCCAGGAGTTTCAAAAGGCTAGATGGTAAATTGATTGGTTGGATAGATAGCCAGTGGTTCCTTAGATTATGGAGAAGAATGTAGAGGAATAAAAAGAGCACTAAACTGAGAGTCAGAGGTTCATTCCAGCCCCATTTCTACTCTTTTGTGTGTGTGTGTGGGGGGGCATTTCTACCATTATTGACTGTAGGACCTTTGGTACATCAGATATTCCTTTTTGGACCTCACTTGCCTCATCCACAAGAAATAGAATTATAGAATAAATTAGAAGTTTGATGAATAGGTTCTTGTGTTTCTTACATTTTCTGGAAAAATCACTTATCATCCTGTATATGAGTATTCTCCTCTGTACAATGGGGATATTCACACCTAAGCTCCAAAATGTCTCACAGCTATTGTGAGGGTCAAATTAAATGGTGCATGCAAAATAGCTTCGGTAACTGTATATAATTATAAAAATGAAAGCTATTATTATGATTTTAAAAATAGAGAAAAATACCTATGCCACATATCTTGTGAAAATACAAGGAGATAATAAACGTGGTATTACTCTAAAAGAAATAAAACACAGTATAGATGTGTGATCCAGGGAAGGAACAAAGAGAGAGGTGCTTTTCCTTGTAGATAAGAAAAGTGAAACAATTAGGAGGGGGTGAGGGGCAGGAGTCCCCTGGGAGTGAGGGATGCAAAGGAAAGTGATTTTTCTCCTTTCACTCCCATTGTCCAAAAAGGCACTCAGTGCTGACCCCCTAAGAATCCAGACGGAAGTAAATGCAGAGGGTGAGATTGGAGTTTGGTGGTGCACCTTAGCAGGAGCTGAGAAAAAGCTGAAGCACCTCGATTAGCAGAACCTTCCCAAAGGTGAAAGTCCAATGGGATGCACTCCCCAGCCTTCAGACTTTTTACACCGTGAAGAAGCAGAATGGATGGGGAAGAGAAGGAGATAAGGAGGAGGTAGCACTGAACCACATAAAATGCAGAGAACTACCTACCCGTCAGAAAAACCACATCAACTTGGGGGATCCCCTGAAGCAAAGCGGCCAGACTGTGGAATTAGTGATAGTGCGCCACCTTCTGGTGGGCCTAGATATTGCACAATTTCCTGTGCTTGAATTTTTAGCTCTTGTTCCCCTTTAGAACTCATAAGGTATCTTTCCAGTTTCATACACTGGTTCCATAGCATCTCCAAGACCAAGGCCAGGCCAGGAAATACTAAAACAATGGTGAAATGTGGCTTCAGCCGCTCCACTTTCTTGTGCAACTTGTTCCCTCCAGCTTTGCCCTTCCACCCCCCCTTTTTTTTTAAATGTATTAACGTTTTATTCAGTGTTTCAAATTGTATAAAGTTCAACATAGGGAACAATCTGATAACTCTTCTTTTTTTTTTTTTTTTGCATTGTCACTGTGTGTATATTTTATTTTTTTAACGTCTTAATTTTATTTTTTTTTTCATGTTCCAAGATGAATCCTTCCACCCCTTTTGGCCACCAGAGACCAGTGCTCTTCATTCATACTTAATGTACTCATGACCTACTGGGTCACCTTCCCCAGTAATTCCCGTATTTTAATGAAGACATAAGGGAATGAGCATCGATAACATCCATCCTACACATTCATTCAAATGGGTATTGGGCATCTCCTGTGTGTAAGCAATGATCCTATCTTCCAGGATCTTGTAATCTATTAAAATAAAAATGCACTAAAATAATTGCACTACCACAGTGCTAGGGGACAGTGAGATACACAGTAAAGACAACTAATTCTCTAGAAACTCTGGAAAGAAAAAAAATAACATTTATGATTGGGTGGTCAGAGAAAGTGGTGTTTGACCTGATACTTGAACATTTCCACAGGAGGAGATGGAGGAGAAGAGTATCTGGTGAAAGGGATGGGACACATAAAGCACAGACCAGGGAAAAGACAAGACCTGCTCACTGAATATTTCAATCCGAGCGTGTCTGAACGTAAAGACAACTGATGTGTGCATAATGTTATAACACCTCTCTTTAAAATTCTGCCTTCTCGATCATCCCACACGGTGGATGTTATTACTATTAAGCCTATTTTACAGATGGAGCAATTGAGTCTCGAAAAGGTTTAATTCCTTGCTTTATGAAGATTCTGTAGCTAGAGAAAAGAAGATTTAGACCCAAAGATTCTATCTCCAAATCCCACGCCATAGTAAAAGCGATTGGCAAGGAATTGCAAGCTAAAATATCAGGTTAATGGTGAGATTTCAGGTCCCTCACCAGGAGAGTAGAGCTCCCCTTCTGTGAAGGTGACCAGATAGGATTTTTGTTGTCTCCTCTCCTCCCAGACTGGGGCTGACTACTCACTGGTCATTACCTTCCCTTTTCTTAGAGACACGCCCTGAGCTACAGAGCCATAGCAGAACTTGTGAGCAACACAGGAAAGTTTTGTTTTTTCCCTCCCCAGTGCATTTATCTGTTTGTTTGATTTCCTGCTAACCGCGTTATATGTTATTAGGCCTTAGGGTGCCTTGGTGAATTAAAATGATCCAGTCAAAATGTATGATTAAAAGACTGAGCAGCAATAATAACAGCATAATCATAGCATGCATTCATATCCCACTTTAGCATCTGTTATCTCATTTACTCACACAAAATCAGCAGCACACTGAAATAGGAACGACAGAATGTAGCAATCCAATTTTACCGATGGGAACACTGAAACAGAAAGGTTAGGTGGTTTGCCTGGGGCCACACAGCAAGTTATTGGAACTTAAACCAGCTATCTTAACTCCCAAACCAGTCTCCTTTACACAGTAGTCCAGTCTCTCAGCTCAGGCAGGCTGTGGAAATGAGAGGGACCGTGTGCTACCATCTGCCTGCGCCTCCCAGGAGCTTGGAGGGCACCGTGGACACAGGCCCCCGGGCCCAATGCCATTCTTCAACGGCTTATGGTGCTAGTTTTCAAAGGAAAGCTCACAAACCGAATTCTGGAATGCTGAACCATGTCATGTGCCGTAGGAACACTGCGTGGGAGCCTAGAAGTCATGGCAAGAATAATCGCTTAGAAACAAGTCAGAGGCTAGAACAGACATCTTCACCAGCCCGAGCGAGGCTGAGTACCTTTAAGCAGAGTAGCTGCTCGCTCTCGACCAGGTAAAGTCTGGAATTAATGAATGATCAGTACTATTCACCCTAGTACCCAAATGCTGGACTGTCTCCAATTAACTAAGCTTGTTTTCCCTTTTCACATCCCAGGACACTGTGAAAACCCCCATGTTATTATTTTTTTTTAAGATTTTATTTATTTATGACATAGAGAGAGAGCGAGAGAGGGAACACAAGCACAGGGGAGCCGAAGAGGGAGAAGCAGTCCTCCTGCCCGAGAAGCAGGGAGCCCGAAATGGGGCTCGATCCAAGGACCCTGGGATCATGACCTAAGCTGAAGGCAGACACCTAATGACTGAGCCACCCAGGCGCCTCAAAAACCACCAAGTTATTAAATGTGAAAATAATAGCAACATCAAGTAACATCTACTAAGTTCTTGCTTTATGTCAGTTCCTGAGCTAGCCACCTAAATGCTGTGCCATCATTGGCCCTTCTAGTGGCAAGTATGAAATACACCTAAGAGAGAAAGACCATGAAGAGAGTATTTGGGAAAATAACAATACTATGTGGAAAATATATACTGAGTCTGGAGTTATCCCATCCTGCTTCATATCTCAGCTCTGCCTCCCATAAGCTGTGTGATCGTGAACACTAATTTAATTGCCGGGAACCTCAGTCCCTGCAAACATAAAGGATCACACTTCATTTGTGGGGTTGTTCAGAAGACTACAGGTAATACACACGAGGTCAAGCATATTCTGGTCAATGGACAGGACTGCTTAGCCCACCTCCCTTCATCGTGCATGTGTATCTTTGCTCTCCTTTCCCCAGGCTCCACCTCCAGCTCCTTGACTTAATATCAAGATAAAAACAAATTCTGGGAAGGAGAAATTAATTGAGAATCAGCTCACAAATCTGAAGAGAACAGGACTTACACCAAGTTAAGAAATGATAATGCCTCTTAGGACCGTCCCAGAGGATTTAAGAGAGGGGAAGATGGTGGCCACGATGGGCGTCTGATGGCTATGGGAAGAGGCTGGTGCACATACAGTCAAGCTTTCTATGCCTGCCCACAGTCCAGCATGGGGAAAGGGACAGTGACAAGACTGTGAGCCCATGAACACTATTCCTGACCTCACCTCCCACTCACATCATCTGCCACCCAAGCGGACGAGGGGCTCAGGATGAGCAGGCTCTTGCGCTGCTCCCAATGTCCACCTATGCCTATGAATATCGACTCACTCTCACCTACCTTTCCCAACATGAGCTTCAGAAACATTGTCCATTGAGGAGAGATCCCAAAAACCAAAACTGAGGCATGAAGAATATCTCTAGACAAATGGAAATCTAAAGAGCATGGTTGCTGCGTTTTCATTCTTCCCACCACCCATCACTGATCACCGTGAGAGAGTTGGCCTCTTCCGTCAAGGCACCCACAGTCTTGAGGGCCATGCTGCTCCACAACACCAGAGCCTGGTAATAAAGGTGTGCCCAAGGCGCTGCGCCTGGAGAAGGGGGAAGCTGAGTGCCAAGCACGCAGCTCACCCGCATCCGGAAATCTTCCTCGGCGCATTGCATATGGATAGATGGCTGCACCCGGCTGAAGCTCTGCTTGCTCAATCTGGTCAGGCTCTGTCTCTCTCTCCTCAGTTCCCTGGCCTCCTGGCTGTACCAAGACTCGAAAAACACCATATGTTTATCATCTGAAAGAAACCCTAGATACCATCTTGCCTGACCTTTTTATTTCCCAAATTGAGTCCCAGAGAGCTAATGACTTCTCCTAGGATGCAATGCTGGTGGATTGAGAAGTAGGACACCGGTCTCCCAACACAGGTCTCCCAACCACCACACCAGACAACGTGTTAGGTTACAAGTGTTGTCCTGTCTCATTTGTGGTTCTTCAGCCTCCTCGGTGAGTGTGCAATTGTCTGCTTTGTAAACCCATTTCCCCACAATCCCTCCACTGATGAGATGACCAGAAGCATTAGTTAATTGGTTAACAAGACATAGCTCTAGGGTTTAATTCAAGGAAAACAGATAAATTTCTTCTATCCATACTCTTAAGTATACACACTCAAATAACAAGTTGTGCTATATTAACTATCTTGGGTAGCCTTTCTCAAGCACCCCTCAAAGTGATAACGGGCATCAGGTCCATAAACAGTAGGACAGAGGGGAAACCTCTTGGTCCCAGCATCAGATTCCTGGTCAGGTTCGGTGCAAACTCCTCCATCCCTTAGAGCTGAATGGGCGGAAACCAGCTTTCTGGAACTGCATAGTGTGTTCGTTGGCAGCTGCGGATGAGAATGATACTCCTTTTGATTAATCCTCATACACGAGCTCTTCATGAGCTAGACTTCCCCAGGGCTCCCAGGGAAACAGTGTGGTGGATCAGAGCACTGGCAGGGCTATCGGCCCATAGTAGATGATAATGATGCCCTATAAACTATGTGTTTAAAGGGGCATCAAAGGGGAGAATGATAAGGAAAAAACTGTACTCTAAGCTGACTGACCAAACTGGCAAGGAAACTCCCGTCCCTGTCTCAAAGCCCTTCCAGGTTCTTTTTTCCTACCCCGTTTCCCACGCACACCAAGATACCAACTATGCAGAAGTAGGAGGGTATAAATTACCCTCCCTGCTTGTGCCCAGGGTTCAGACCTTTGGAGAAGAGTCTCTGAGCCCACCAGTGTTAAATAAATCTCCAATCCTCCTGTCTCCAAGTGCCGCATGGTTCTTCCACCAGGATCCAGTCCATGCTCCGCAATAAAATAACTCAAACCAATGGAGAAATTAAGCAGCAGAGCTGAGATGTGAAATTATGTCTGTCAGACTCCAAAGCACACTTTCCATTTATGCAACACTCCTTCTTTCCTTGGAGGAAGGTGCCCCCATCAGGGAGCAGAACCATCCACTGAAACTCCTCAGAAGAAAGCGTACCAACATAAGCCATGCTCAATATGGTGAATCTCCCTGGGCCCACTGGCCTAGTGATCTTCCCTTCGCTGGGGTTTTAGATGATCATTGGATGGATTTATGCCAGTGGCCACCAGAGGGGGATAAGAGCTGGCAGAGACACAGAGTCTATGCACGCATGCATGTACACACACACACACACACACACACACACACACACTTCCCCAGTAGCCCACCCAAACAATAACAGAAGATTAAAGCACACAGAGACCCCCTTTTGAAACAAAGACCCTTGAATAAACAGGGCTTCCTTTTGCCCCTCCCTCACTGCCGAAGTCTGCCAAGTCTGAGCACACCCTGGGGAAAAGAAGAAAAAGCAGGTATCCCTACCTCAGGCAAAGGATATTCTTGTCTCAGAAAGAGTAAAAACACATTTGACCCACTGGATCTTATACTCAAAGAACATGGAGTACACAGTTAAAAAAAAAAGGGATTTGGAACCAAAAGACAAGGATTTTTTTAGTCTTGTTTCAACCCCACCCACTGTATGGTCATACCCAAGTCCCTTTATGCCTCCATCTTCCCTCTCCTCACATGTAACTAGGGATCCCAACACCTGCCTTGCAAGGTTATTGTAAAGACAGATTAAATGAGGTGAGGCAAAGTACTTTGTAAACTGTAGAAGCTCTATAAATGCTAGTAGCTCTTATTGGTATGATAATCATGATTATTTACTCAGTAGTGATGCTCAGCTAGGGCAAGGTCCTATCCTGAACCACCTGGTGCAGGAGGAACAGGCCTTGGACCATATGGAACAGAAGCAGAAGGAGCAAGGGAGGTAACAAGCAATAGTCTAGCGGGAAGGGTCCAGATTCCTCACATGAAATATTTTTTAAAATTTTATTTAAACTCAATTAACATATAGTGTATTATTAGTTTTAGAGGTAGAGTTTAGCAATTCATCAGTCTCATAGAACACCCAGTGCTCATGACATCAAGTGCCCTCCTTAATGCCCATCCCCCTGTTACCCCATCCCCCCCCCCACCTTCCTTCCAGCAACCCTCAGTTTGGTTCCTGTAATTAGGAGTCTCTTATGGTTTGACTCCTTCTCTGATTTCATCTGATTTATTTTTCCCTCCCTTCCCCTACGATCCTGTTTCATTTCTTAAATTCCACATATGAGTGATCACATAGTTGTCTTTCTCTGATTGACGTATTTTGATTAGCATGATACCCTCTAGTTCCATCCATGTAGTTACAAATGGAACGGTTTCATTTTTGATGGCTGAGTAGTATTCCATTGAGTATATCTATATATCTATATATACCACATCTTCTTTATGCATTCATCTGTCAATAGACATCTCAGCTCG
Source organism: Nasua narica (assembly GCA_028533885.1). Lineage (NCBI taxonomy): Eukaryota > Metazoa > Chordata > Mammalia > Carnivora > Procyonidae > Nasua > Nasua narica. The sequence goes on along the minus strand of CM052797.1, from coordinate 105,078,243 downwards.
TTCCATAGTTTGGCTACTGTGGACACTGCGGCTATGAACATTGGGGTACAGGTGCCCCCTCAGATCACTAGGTTTGTATCCTTTGGGCAAATACCAATAGTGCAATTGCTGGATCATAGGGTAGTTTTATTTTTAACTTTTTGAGGAACCTCCGTACTATTTTCCAGAGTGGCTGCACCAGCTTGCATTCCCATCAGCAGCTCACATGACATTTTTGTGTTCTTCTTGCCTGTCCCATCTTCCCATTCAGAGAAAGCCCACCAGCCTATCATTAGTTTGCAAGGGCTCTGTGATAAATTGCCACAAACTGGATGGCTTGAAATAACAGAAATTTATTTCCTTACAGTCCTGACCGAAAGTCTGAAATCAAAGTGTTGGTGGAGCCACTCCTTCTGAGTCTCTTGGGGGAGGAGTCTTCCTTTCCTCTTCCAGCTCCTCGTGGCTGCCAGAATTCCTTGGATTCCTTGCTTCGTGACTACAGCACTGCGATCTCTGCCCCCCTGCTTCTGTCTGCCAAGAACATAACCTCTTCTGTCTGTCAAGTCTCCTGGGTGTCTCTTATAAGGACACTTGTCAGTGGATGTAGGGCCCATCTGAATAATCCAGGATGATCTCTTCATCTCAAGATTCTTAATTACATCTGCAATTGCCATTTTCCCCAATAAGGTAACTTTCATTAATTCCAGAAATTAGAATGTGCGCTATCTTTTGGGGGAAGCACCATCCAAACCACGACAAAGCCCCAACAGAAGAGACTCAAAAACACCAAACCGTACGGGCCGTGTGGTGCTACTCAGAATGACACACAGGATGGATGTGGGTCCCTCCCCAAAGAAGGGAGAGGTGTGAGATCCGAGCAACTGGAAGTGCAGAAGGCAAGGTAATTCTGCCCGGGGAGGACAATGGGGGAGGGCTCCCCGGAGGTGGCAGCGTTTGAATGGAGCCTTAAAGGGTAGGTTTTGATAAAGAGTGGTAAAAAAAAAAAAGGAAAGAAAAAGAAATTTGGGTGGAGGAGACAGCAAGACAAAGATACAGAAGAAGAAAAGGGATATCTGGGGGAAGCAAAGAAGGAGGAGAAAGGACAAGGCGAAGAAGCTTGTATCTAGGTGGGAAGCTGAAGGGAGGACCTCACAGAGAATCCCAAGTGAAGCAAAGAGAAAACTCGAAATCGGCTGTGGGAAGGGGCCCCATTGACTCCACGGCCCCCTCCGACTTGCTTCACTGTTTCCATCGGGGTCCTGCACAGGCTTGCTCCCTACTCCAGCGGTCTAAAAGAATAGCTCTTCTGCCCATCCAAGCTACTGCTGAGGCCTCAGCCCTGCCCTGGGTAATTGTGTCCCTGATGGGGATGCACCGAGCTCCACGGAGAGCCACAGCTTCAAGGGTGGGATCTGGCTGACCCAAGCCAGACGCACAGACGGGCGATGAGACGACGCCCCAGCAGAAAACACAGCACCCCCACCCCGCCCATCCCTATGCCTCAGGACTCAGACAGTTGGACCCACTTAATTGAAATATAAGCTTCAGGCAATAGGATTTATCCAAACACCAAGAAAATAGCAGGAGGATGCTAACAGCATGTAAATAGATGAGATGGAAGCGCTTTAAGACAATAATTCGGTCGGGCAAGCCACGTCCAGACAGCACTCAACCCCGCGCACATGCCCCCGCCCCAAACCCCTCCTCGCCTCCTTGGGGCTCTCTCCTCCCCCATCCCACGGCACCTGGACAGGCCTGATTTGCTCTAATAACAGCAGCCTCAGCCCCAGGGAGCCTTGCAGGAGGAACGCAGCTGATTTCACCTCTTTAACCCTGCAACTAGGAAAACAGCCGAACGCCGACTCTGGCCTTCCCCGGGGAGGATCCCGGAGCTTTATCTCGTGAGCCGCACGACCTCTAGGAACCTCTGCACAAGTGAGATAAACCCGTGCCCTGGAGGAAACCCACTGATCTCCCAACAAAGCATCTTTGCAAATCACCATTTTTTTTTTCTTTTTTTGCTTCTCAGGGAAGGGAGTATTTTTAAAAATAATAGGCGCAATACCAGTAATAATAATCGCTTATGCCCGCCTCCTGGTCAGCGCCTTGGGGAAGGAGGTACCTCGGCCTACAGGGCAGGACTGTGCTGGGACTGTGAGTGACTCATGGGCCCGGGGGGGCCAGCTTCCCCGAGGGTCCTGAGCCCCGCGTCTGGTTGGAGAGATACGGCCGCCACCTCTCTTCATACAGAATAAACAAATGATTAACTGTCTCATTAGTGACTGTGCGGGAAGACACACAACTCACGTCCCGGCGGGTGGTGCAGCCAAGAGATTTATATTATTTAACAATAAAAGCAAAACAAACGTGACTTCCTCTGCCGCCTGCCCGCATGGGGCCCTTGTGCAGGAGCAGGGCAGGGGCGCCTGGTGAGAATAAGGATTCCAGCCGGGAGGAGGGAGCAGGTGCTGGGCATCTCAGGGCTGGCCTTGGGGGTGGGCGTAGGGGTGCGGGTGTTGGACTGGAAGGAGGACGAGAGGGAAGGAGATTGCTCAGAAATGCAACACAATTGACTCAGGAACTTTGTGTGGCCTGGCATTCTGGGAAAGAGAACAGAACTGGAAATCAAGAGATTCCGATTCCGGCCATAGCTCCAACCCCACCTAGATGGTTGACCCATTGGGCAAATTCATGGTTGGTTTGCGTACCTGTAAAATGGGAGAAGGTTTTTTTTTTAAGTACTCTAAGAACGCAGATTGCCATTATTGCTGCCTTTTTATCACGCTGTAAAGAGCCTTGAAAAGATCAGACAAGGGACCCAAGACTTCCTGGCGACAAATCCCAGCTCTACTTTCTAGTTGTGTGACTGTGCCGGGGCAAGGAACATCTCTTTGGGGGCGGTAAAATGCCAACTACGTTTACCGCTTAGGATTCAAAGAGGTGATGTCTGAAGAGCACTAAACAATGCCCAGCAGAAGAGAGGAGGCCTTCAAAGTGTCAAAGATGTAACCGTGTCTGTCCTTCCCCCCCACCAGGGCCCTCATTCTGAACAGACAGCCTACTTTCACACTTCCAAGAATCCCAGTTATGAATCCCTGTGCCTATCTAAGCTTTTCTCTCCTTTCCCCTCCCACCCCCCCAAAAAGTAGTGCCCCCCCCTTTCCCCGAGATATGATTCCCTCTTCCCTCCTCTGGGGTTTTGATCCAAAAATCATCTCTTGTTTTTGCCATCTTCCGATCCTTCTAGTGGCTCTGGATCCCCATTCCTACAAACCCATTCAAGCCTCACATCCTACAAACTACCCCCTGTCAACCATGTCTCCCCCAAGCTGGCATCCTTCCTCTTCCCTTTCTCTCCGTAGAGCGTAATCTATGTTCCTTGCCTCTACCTTGTAACTTTCATTCACTCTCCTGGCTTCCATGCCCCATCACTCTGCGGGTGGCAAAAGGCACAAACCAGTCCGGCTTGTCAATTCATCCCAGGACCCCTCTCCAGGCTTCAGCTTCAGTTATCCGTGGCCTGTGGAACCTCCACAGTTCAGGGCAGGATGAAGGAGAGGAAGTTATTGAGAAGAATGAGAAGCAGTGAGGTAGGCCAGCCCATGACAGACTAATCCAGGTTCAGAGCCAGGCAAGAATGACCAGTTGCACAAGTTCAAGGTTGCTTTCATTTCAGCTTGCCGTTGAGTCTGCAAGCACTGCAACGGGTACAGGAAATGAGACTCTGGGGTTTCTTCTGCTCCTGTGGGGTTATGACCAAAGTGTAAAGTTACCTTGTAACTTTCATTCACTCTCCTGGCTTCCATGTCCCATCACTCTGCGGGTGGCAAAAGGCACAAAACAGTCCGGCTTCTCGATTCATCCCAGGACCCCTCTCCAGGCTTCAGCTTCAGTTATCCGTGGCCTGTGGCACTGCTGACAATCCCCTGGCTGAAATCCTCTCCTCTCTTGGCCTGGGTGCTACTCTGCTCTTGTTCTGCCCCCTCATTTCTGTCTACTCTCCCTCTGCCTCCTTTCGCTAGTTTCTCGTCCTGGGCCTGAGTGTTGTCTCCCAGAGGAGGGGCCTTGGTACCTTCACTTTTGGCATGTGCTGCATTCAGCAAGTGCCCAAGCACCCTGAGTGAGGTCGCTCCCAAGGTCTGCGAAGGCAAAGGGCTTGTGGCAGGTATGTTTGGTTGATGGACCGTTTCCAAAGGCTGCGTGACTGGGCAAGTGTCCTTCAACTGGCTGAACAAGGACTCTTACACCAGGGCCGCTCCGCATATTTATGTCATCTCCTGACCTTGGTAGATACTCGGGGAGGTGGCTGTAAGCCTGTGACCAGTCTGGGACAGTCTGGGACAGTCTTACCTGCTGCATGGAGCACACAGCACATTTAGTGCTTATGGAACCCCAAACTTTATTTCTGCTACATATTCCCCTTTTGAACTCCAAACCAAATGGCCAGCGGTTTCATGATAATCCCGCCAGGAAGTTCTACAGAGTCCTCAAGCACATCTGCATCTTCCTCCCATAATGCCTTACCTGTCTTGGTGACAACATCACTACCCACCCTTGTGCTGTAAGCAGAAACCTCAGGATTGTTCCTGACTCCCAATCAGCTCTCTCGCTCCCTTACTTCTAGAGAGCTACTGTGCCCTGCCAATTCTACCAACAAATATCCAGAGAACATTTCCCTCCTTCTCTCCCTGTCCACCTCACCCTTGTCCTAGTGAGTCCCATCACCTCCCTGTCCCCTGGTTCTTTAATCAAGTCCACTTTCAACACCAGCCACCAGGGAGATCTTTCTAAAAAGATCTTTGTATAGAATCCCATCAACCTCCACACCCTGCTTGCACTTCAAAAACCTGTCCTCTCCTTCTCCTTTTCTCCCCATCAAAATTCTTCAGTGGAGGGTGCCTGGGTGGCTGTTGGTTAAGCAACTGCCTTCGGCTCAGGTCATGATCCTGGAGTCCCGGGATCGAGTCCCACATCGGGCTCCCAGCTCCATGGGGAGTCCGCGTCTCGCTCTGACCTTCTCCCTTCTCATGCTCTCTCTCACTCTCTCTCTTTCCTAATAAATAAATAAAATCTTAAAAAAAAAATTCTTCAGTGGTGTCTCACTGATTAATGTATACTTGGAAGCCACCTGGGGAACTTGTTAAAATGCACATTCCCAGGTCTTCCCCATAAATAATCTATGACGAGAGCTCGCTGCAAGTCTAGGAGATTATATCTTTAACAAGCACCCTGGAGGATTTCCCGGCCAGTTCACAAATCAAACCTTTAGAACCTCTGAACGGAAGCCACAGTATAGAGGTGAAGAACGTTGAGATCAGGTGCCCTGTTCCTTGAATTCCAGCTCCTCCACAGGGGGCTGTGCCTCACAGTATGATGCTTTAGTCTCCGTGCCTTGGTTTCTCCTTCTGATGAACACGGATAATAACAGCAGTACCACCCATGGATCGAATGCTTATCACATGTCAGGCACCTTGCTATGAGCTTGAAATGCACGGACTCTTGGAATCATAACAAACATATGAAGTAGATGCTACTACTCACTCCATTTCCCGGATGAGGAAACCGAGGTACGGAGAGTAACTTGCCTAAGGTCACAGGGCTAACAAATGGCAGAACGGGGTTTTGAGTGCAGACGTGAGCATGGGCTCACAGCCATCACCCACAAGGGTGTCGTCGAGAGGACGTGATACAACTTACACAATTTACAGCACGCAGTGAGAACTACATCCATGGCAGCCATTCTTCCTGTGGCTGATATTCGTCCTAATACCGGCATTACAGAATCAACACTGCATTTGCTAGTTTGAAAGGCAGCACAGAGTTACGGACGAGCTGACTCGAGCTGGCCGCCTCCTCCAATACAGCAGTCACTAGCCTCACGTGCCTAATTTCAATTTAAATACAATAATTAAAATTAAGAAAAAAGTAAATTTCACTTTCTCAGTCACACTAGCCACATTTCAAGGGCTCAAGAGCCACAGGTAGTTAGTGGCTACAATACCGGAAGCATAGATTTCGAACACTGTCATCATTATAGAAAGTCATCTTGGACAACACTGCTCTAGAGGTAAGCTGCTGGAGTAAAATCCTGACTCTGATAGTTGAGGGTCCTTTGGGATGATAATTTGTCTCCCTATGCCTCAGTTTCCTCACCTGCAAAACTAGGATAAAATCAATACCCACTTTATATGACTGCTTTAAAGAATATATGAGTTAATACAATTAATGTACTGAGAATATAATACTCTGGCAGACAGTAGGTAATATATAAGTGCTTGTGTTTATTACCGTGGAGATGGTGGTATCATTAGTCATATCATTTATGCTTGAGCCACTTGGCACAACAAGCTTTGACATTTAAATCTTTGTATCTTGGAGGGCCTGGATGGCTCAGTCGGTTAGGCATCTGCCTTATGCCTTATGATAAGGCATTTGCCTTATGATCCCAGAGTCCTGGGATTGAGTCCTACATCAGGCTCCTTGCTTGGTGGGAAGCCTGCTTCTCTCTCTTCCTCTACCTGCTGCTCCCCCTGCTTGTGCTCTCTCTCTCTGTCTGTCAAATAAGTAGATATAATATTGAAAAAATAAATCCTTATATCTTACCTATACCTGAGATGTCCTTCTCTCCCACCTTCTACTTCCCATTCACCTGATGAACTCCTACACTTCTTCCAAAGCCCACTAAACTCGGTGATTTTCTCTCCACACCTTTTTCAAAGCATTCTCACTCGTGGCACAATTCACTGCTTCTCAAGCCTGCAAAGTCTAGTGGTCATGCCGCTAGTTCTGCATTCCATTCCCCTGCATTCTGATTGTTCTAGGTTCTTACTCTTGTTGTGCTCCTTTGAAATATCTTCTAAGAGCCACAGATCTCATTAGAAATAAGAATGGACTTCCATTTTGAAGGACAGACCACTGTGTGTCAGCAGATGGAGCCTTGCAAACACTTTCATGATAAAATGTATCCAGAAAGAGAAGCAAATGCAATGTTGGGCCTTGGGCACCATGTCCATCAAAAACACCTGGGCACCAGTGTGTATGACCTTTAGGAAAAGTCACACTGGCTGAATGTCTCTGTATTGTTCTTGGCATGGGAATGAATTACTCTGGATGGAGATGAAAATTATCCCTTGAGTTTCTTCTGAGTAATTTCTCAAATAGCTGGGTTGGGAAGCCCAGGAGTTTGGGACTAGGAGGGGAATAAAAGTTGAACACTATGGCTTTGTTTTCACAGATCATTTGCTGTTCTGACTGTATCCTACAGAAATAGCGAACTTTTCAAAAAGAAAAAAATTGCCAAACTTTATAAGAGAGAGGGTTTGATGTAAGAGGAGTGTCTAAGCCAGAATGATGTGGGAGCCAGAGCATCACTGCTTATTAGTTCTGTAACCTCAGTCACATCCCTGAAGCTCTTCTGTTTCCCCACATGTAAAATGAAGGCAATACTCTACCTTGTAGAAGAGTAATGAGGAATAATGCATGAGCACACTTCTCACAAGGCAGACATAAGGTAGACCCTGAATCAGTGGAATCCACTACTGTTACTAGGTTCTATGAAACCTGTCCTTCCAAGGAAATCACATAAAATTTGTAATAAATGAGGCAAGTGGAGACCAAATAGAAATGCCTTCTCGTGATATTAAGACTGAGCTTTTTAGGACCACATGTAAGCAAACATGAGTCTCCAAAGTAACTACAACTCAGCTGGGTTGCACACGTATCTATTTGAAAAAAATTTAAAAATTCAATGTGAGTTCTTCAAAATCCTCAGAGGGTAATAAGTCAGGTTTCTATTCAACAGGGGCTGGTGGACAACCAGAAACAGCTGAGGGCTTTTAGCCACTGCATCTCTCTCTCTCTTTTGGTTATTTCCAGACAACAAACAAGCTAGGTCTTCTGTATTTGAGTGAAACTGCTATTCCGCCCCATTTTCCTCTCTTATCTCCACCTGGCCTCCCCTTGGTCACAGCTGCTTGTCTAGTACAACAGTATCTGCCTTCTCTTCACTTCCTATCACTCGATCATGGTTTACATCCCACCAAAGCTGCTCTCACCATGCCACCAGTGATCTCCTTTCTATTCATCCCGACCACTGAGCAGCTGTCCTGGTTCAGGCACTCTGTGATAAGCAAAATCCTGGGAATGACCCTGAATCTTGTCTAATCCTCCCTGCCTCCTAGCGCGGGCAGGGCCTGTGCACAGGATGAGACATCACTGTCATGATTATATGCCGTTAGATGGTGTTATGGGGCAAACTGTGTCTCACCAAGATTCACATGTTGAAGCCCAGTATCTCAGAATGTGACCTTATTTGGAAATAAGATGCTGCAGATGTAATTAATCATGAGGTCATTTGGGTGGGCCCAAAGCTGGTATGACTGGTAGCCTTACAAAAAAGGGGAAATTTAGACACAATGTACACAGAGGGAAAACGCCATGTGAACATGAAGACAGTCATCTCTCTACAAGCTGAGGGAAGATATCTGGAACAGATGCATCCCTCACAGCCCTCAGAAGGACCCAACTCTGCCAACATCTTGGTTTCAGACTTCCAGCCTCCAGAGCTGTGAAACAGTAAAATTTTGTTGTTTAAGCCACTCTGCTTGTGGTACTTTGTCATGACAACCTTGGCAAACTAATACATATGGCAAAAGGGAGATTACCCACATAGACCAATTTACTCACATGAGCCCTTAAAGGCAGAGAGTTTTCTTCAGTTGATAACATATAGGAAGTCAGAGAGTTGGGGCATAGGTAGGATTTGATGCTCCAATGCTGGTTCTGAAGATAGAGGAGGCCACGGGACAAGGAATGCAGGCAGCCTTTAGTTGCTGCCAGTGACCGTAGGCTGGCAGGAAGCAGAGAAAGGGGGACTCTTATTGTACAACTGCAACTAAGTAAATTTGTCCAACAATGGGCATGAGGTTAGAAGTAGATTCTTCTTGGAATCTGTAGATAAGAGTCCAACTAGTCAGCACTTTAATTTTAGCCTCATGAGACCCTAAACACAAGACCCATCTGAACCTGCCTGAACTTCTGATCTACAGAACTGTGAGCTAGCAAATGCATGTGGCTCTGAGACACACTAAAATTGTGACAATTTGTTACATCAGGATAGAAGACTAATTCAGACAGCAATTCTCAGTTCCCTTCCCTGAGGATTTTTCTTTCAGGATGATGTGAATTCTGGGCTCTTAGCCATAGGCTACGACACCTTGACTAAGTCTTCTCCATCCCTTCCTGCCTCAGTTTCCCCACTGGTCAGACAATTCTGGTTCCAACAATTACAGCACTGCTAGCTGAAGTCAGGGAATGACAAGGGACTTAGAAGTAGAAGGAGTTTCACTGAACTTCTCTCTTTAACTTGAGGTATAAGAGCTTTTCCAGGCTACCAAAGCTCCCTGTTTCCCTCTGGTCTTTCCACCTGCTGGAAAGAACTATTTTCTTCTATATGTATGTGTTTACCATCTTCATCTTCCCCTATAACTGCTGTTTTTTTCATGAGTCACAGGGTCAGGAGTGCTTGTTTCACCCAATGCTGAACAGCTTGATACATCTCACAGGCCAATCTTGGCAGCCAGCAGTGGGAGAGCAAGTTGCAACGTCCCTTCAGAAAAATGGAAACAGCAGTGAAGTCACACATGGAGGAAAGAGGAGCTGAAATGTGTCAAGAAAAGAAAAACCCATTTTGAAGATGGGTCTGGCAAACTGTATACACCCTAAGGAGCAGATGGGCAGATGAGCTGCAGGGATTCCCATCTGGAAATTCCACAGGGTGACTCAACTTGACCAGCGTTCTGAATAGGTCAACCTTAGGATGTAACTTCTGGAAGCAAACTCCTCTTCTTTCATATTACTTCTCCACAAACTCACCTTTCGTCCTTCAGGTCTCATGAGTACCTCACATACAACACACCCAAAGTGAATGCATTATCTCTTCCTCCCCCATAATGGTACCACCACTCTCTGAGCACTCACAGTAGAATCCTGGCTGTGGAAAGAATATGGTGGATATAGCTTTGGGTTCAAATCCTAGCTCTGCCCCTTACTGGCTTACTGATTTCTAAGCCTTAGTTTCTTCATCTGCAAAGTGGGCATAATAATAACACTTATCTATAAGAGATATTGTGAGGAAACAATGTAAATCCAATTCTTAAGAATCCATGACTTGTACACTTAAAAGTTTTTCAGATGGTTCTCCTCTGCCTATCATATTAAAAACAAATTATATGCCCATCCTCTCCCTCCTCTTTGTCTCCCTTTGCACACGCTGTTCCCTTGCCCACATATATACTTATTTCTGTGTAAATCCCATCAATTTTCCAAGGCTTACCTAAATTGTCACATCATTATTGGAACCTTCCCCTATCCCTCAAGTACAAGGAATCTCACTCATCTCTGAACTCCTTTAGAAAACATCGCATTGTTCATGGTGTGGGTTTTTCAGGGTACTCATCCTCAATTTAAGCTTCCTGAGGTCAAGTACTGAGTGCAATTCACCTTAATACTCCCTTGTGCCAAATTCCCTAGACCTAAGAGAAATATACAAACATCGTTTGAATGATGACTAAATGAATGCAGAATCCCCTATGTATACTCTGGATAACAAAGAACTACTACCCAAGAGAAATTTCCATGCTTTCCTACTGGCTGTTTCAGAGGCTTCCATGTTTTCTAAATACATCAAATTAAGACTTAAGATGGATTCCAGTTACCTATTTTAAAATAATAATTCAGGGTGCCTGGGTGGCTTAGGTGTAAAGGGTCTGCCTTTGGCTCATGTCATGATCCTGGCATCCTTGGATCAAGCCCCTTGTCAGGCTCCCTGCTCAGCATGGAGTTTGCTTCTCCCTCCCCCTCTGCCATTCTCTCTGCTCATTCTCTCTCTCACTCTCTTTCTCTCAAACAAGTAAATAAAATCTTTGAAAAAAAATAATAATTCATTTAGTATAAGTTCACTAAAAATCTAGACACCTTTTATAGATTAGAAAAAAATGGAGTTGAACACCATGGCAGGAGATGAAGCAGATGCTAATAGCATTAGACCTACGATTCCCATAAATTTCTTTGGTGAACATGAACTCTAAGTGCCCAGAAGGAAACAACAAAAACACCAACAAAATTGAGTCCCCAAAGTTGCAATCCATCTTTACAAGGTCAATACCAAGTGAGCACAAGATTCAGCTGTTTGGTTAAGCTTGGTGGACTAGGATTTATTTCTTTATTGTTCCAAATGGATTAGTAAAGATTGTTTCTGTCCCAGTGCACCTACCTCTCTGAACAAGAGGCTATCCAGTGCAGAGGAATACGAGCTGGTGTGGAAGGAGAAACTGCACATGAGCTGAGCTAGAGTACCACACACTATGAGGGTTCTAGATGGTTTCATTGTTCTTTAGCTAAAAATCTGATGAAACAAGTTGAGCCAAATGTAGTGTTCTGACAAGAGCACTGGATCAGGAGTCATGAGACACCGGGTACTGGGTTTGCCCCTAGGTATCTGATTTTATGAGGTCACTTCTTTCAGTCTCACTTTTCCTGTAAAATGAGGGGTTGGGGCTAAATCAGTGGAACCATTTGGCAACAGTAGTGCTAGAAGCATACTTCCAAAAACACGAATACCAATGTCCGGGGCTCATCCCAAGAGAAGGACTAATTGGTACCCAAGTATCAGATATTCTGAAGTTGAGAATCCTAGGGCTAGATAATCATCCTTTTCAGTTCTAAAACTCTGTGATTCTATAGAACTCCTTCTAAAAACCAGGAAGCTTCCTTTTTTTTATCAAGTGATATAAATCTAAGAGAAGAATATGGCAGAAACCCAAGTGATCTAAGTGAGTATAAATACTGACAAGGTATTTTTCATCTCACATTGGTCTACAAACCTATACTATTTACAATAAGACATCTCCAGAGCCTTATGTCCATGCCTTGTCCCTAGTCACCCCCAAATCACACATACCCTATTAAAATAGGGTTTGGCCAAGAGAATGGGACAGGAGTCAGCACCAACATGGAAGTCTCTCTGTGTTCCTCATGCCAAATGCAGGTACTAATCATACTGGCTTAGTATTAGTGAGAATCTCTTTTCCAATCTCTTTTCCCATTAAATTCCGCATTCCAGAGATCAAGCTGAGTTTCTTTTCATTGAGCGCATCACCCTGATTAGCAGCTTTGGTGGCTAGGACAGGATTTGTATCCCCACCACAAAGAAGAAACTTGAGACACTAACAGTGCCTAGCAATATTTAGTAGTAGGTATTAGGCTAAAGCTGGGTTTGACCTTGGGTTTGGAGTAAGCATTGAGGATAGGGTTAGGGATAAGGTTGGATAATGGTTAATTTTATGTGTCAAGTTGACTGGGTCATATGGTATCCAGATATTCAGTCAAACATTATTGTGGCTATCTCTGTAAGGATGATTCCGGAGGATTAACGTTTATAATGTTTTTTTTTTTTTAAAGATTTTTTATTTTATTTATTAGAGAGAGAGACTGAGAATGAGAGGAGAGAAGGTCAGAGGGAGAAGCAGACTTCCCACAGAGCCGGGAGTCCGATATGGGACTCGATCCCGGGACTCCGGGATCATGACCTGAGCCGAAGGCAGTCGCTTAACCAACTGAGCCACTCAGGCGCCCCCGGATTAACGTTTAAATCAGTAGACTGATTAAAGCTAATTGTACTTCCTAATGTAGGTGAGCCTCACCTAATCAGTTGGAGGCCTGAATAGAAAAAAAAACTAATACTCTCCTGAATAAGAGAGAATCCTTCCTGCCTGATGGTCTTTAACCAGGACATTGTTTTTTTTCTCATTTTCAGACTCTGAAACGTCAACATTTCCTGGTTATTGGGTCCAGCTATCAAGACTAGAAATATACCATCATCTCTCCTGGATCTTAGGCCTTTGGACTGGCACTGGGACTACAGTGTCAGCTCTCTAGGTCTCCAGCTTGCTAACTCGCCCTGCAGATTTGGGGACTTGCCAACCTCCACCATGTCGTGAGCCAATTCCTTATAATAGTGTCTTTCTCTGTATTTGTATATCCTGTTAGTTATGTTTCTTTGGAGAACCCTGAATAATGCAGTTGGGATAGGGTTGGGAAGACTGCAGGGGTTAGAGTTTGGTATAGGTTTGGGGTTGGGGAGGGGTTAGGGCTAGGGTTGACCTTTGGTCTAGATTGTGCCTTAGGATTGTCTGGGGGAGGGTGAAGGTTAAAGGAACAAAATATCAAACATCTTTTCCTAATGTCATTATTGCCAGTATGACCTGGATAAAGAGAATAGAAATTGATTATTGAGTGACTTCCCAGTCCCAGTCTTATTCTTGACACTCTTATTTATATTAAAATAATGGTAATTGTGTTACGACTCAACTATGTGTCATATGCGATATCAGATGCTTATTTATTTATTTTTAACAATTTTATTTATTTATTTGACAGAGAGAGAGATCCCAAGTAGGCAGAGAGGCAGGCAGAGAGAGAGGGGGAAGCAAGCTCTCCGCTGAGCAAAGAGCCTGATGTAGGGCTCGATCCCAGGATCCTGAGATCATGACATGAACCGAAGGCAGAGGCTTTAACCCACTGAGCTACTGAGGCACGCCCCCCCCATTTTTTTAAAAAGATTTTATTTATTTATTTGACAGAGAGAGAGATCACAATTAGGCAGAGAGGCAGGCAGAGAGAAAGGGGGATATCAGGTGTTTTGACTATTATCTCATTTAACCTTCTTAAAAACCCTCTCAAATAGTTATTACCCCATATTTATAACACAGTAAGAAATTGAGGGCATACTGAATTAAGGAAACTCATAAGCAGAGAATGTGATGTTTGAACTCAAGTCTTTCTGACTCCTAAGCCATTTTGTGCCAAAGCTCCAGCAAGGATGGTAAAGAATTGATAACATCACCCAAAGGATAAGAAACCAGGAGGGGCCAAATCCTTCCTCAGAGAGGGTCAGAAAATGCCCCTGGCTAGTGTGTAGAGGTAGGGAGAAAAGAATATATTATCTTTCTTTCAGGGCAGCCGAGACACCTGTGTTCTCAGCCTGGGTCCTGATTTATGACTCCCTTCCCTCAGCAAGGCTGGAGGCACACTTTCCTTCCAGCGGGAGAATCTGTCCTCCTTCAGCCTCAGCAACATGCAGCCTCTCTGTCTATCTTCTGCCCTGTGACATCGTCAATGAGTTATTTCCCTCCTTCAGAGCAGCCCCTTCTGGGACCTACCCAAAGATGCAATTTCTTTTCTATTTTTCTCCTTTTTCAGAAGCCTCCTTCCAGAGACACATAAATGCCAGATTCATTATATCGCTCTGAGGTAGAAGCCTGTGTTAAAGAGGCTTCAATCGATCGATCTCTTAAATAAAGCTGGCAAAATATTGCACTTACTCTGAGCTCTCTGTTCCCTAATGTAGTCAGACCAGCTGTTCCTCCTGGCCCCGCCTGCTTTGCCGATGAACCCAGCATCTCCCTCCTCTTGGCCTCACCTTCATGGTTTGGATCATAACAAACAGACTTAGAATATGAACCAGTCCTTTTATCAGAAGATTTCACTCTCACAAGGGAAAAGACAGGTCACACACTTCCCATTTCCCTCCTGAGGAAGTTGAGAAAAAGAAAAGCAAGATGACTTAAATCAGGTGAATGTAGAGAAAGTATCTTGAGTTCTGGTCCCTGGGCATCACTCCTGCCTGCTTCCTTATAAAACCCCAACAGGTGCCCCGACCTTGCCTTGACCCTTGGTTCCTTCCTCTCCCCATCAATCCTTTCCTTACTGGTGTTTTTAAAGACAGTTTTCTCCTCCCAGACTGACTCTCTGAAGGAATCAGGCAGCTTGAGGTCCTGTAAAATGCATCATACGTGGTGGATATGAAGTTATGGTTCAAATCCTGGCTGGGCAGGATTTTTAACCCCCCTAGGCCTTAGTTCCATGGACCATCACCATGGATGGCAGGGGCATGACCTTCAGGGCACAAGTCCCTACTGTCAGGGTATTACATGAAGCTGGAACTCATGCCTCTGGAAGAAGCCAAATGGAAGTGTCTGGAACAACAGCAGATCTGCAGTGTCTCTGGGGAAACAGTGCTTGGGACACCCTGTGAGGGACCCCCACACTCCCACAGTTTTCCTCCATGTCCTCTCCAGCCTCTGTTTCCATTTCTTTCTCACTTCCATTCCAGCCTGGCCTTTGAAGAGACATTTAACTCAAGGAAAGTAAATGTGCTGTTTGTGAAATGAGATGAAGTAGACAGTTCCTTGTACTCCCCAGCATGGCCCCCATGGACCTCTGGGCTGGTGGCCTCTGGCTCCTGATGACTGAACTTCCTGGAACAACACAGGAAGTACCACGTCCAGAGCTGCCAGGAATCAGGTGCCCAGGCCACTCACATGGTGTATATTTATAACGTCTTGTGCCTTGACTACAGGCCAAATGTTACATTCACAGCTAATTTCCTATTAATTAGGTGCTGCAGTTCCTCAGCTAAATGAGTAACAAGCCAGACAGGAGCCCTGATGATCAAAAATGCCACGGACTGTGGTGCAAATAGAAGCTGGGTAGAAGGGGAGGGGCAGGGAGCCAAGCGAGGAAATGGGGAAGAGGAAGAGAATATACCGTCTGGGACAGCTTCTGTACTAATTAAATGATCACTTGACCTTCTAAAGCCTTTCATGGACTACATTGCTGAGCATGTTTCTAACACTTGACTCTTGGGGTAAGAAGAGACTGAAGGGATATCAAGGCTCTAGTGTAGGGGTCAAAGGCGACTCTGCTGGCCTCAATGCCTGTATTTCTGCATGAGGGGGTCTCTGGACCTCTGCATCAGCATCACCTGGTCCACGAGGAGGAATCTGAGAAACTACACTTTCAACCCCTCCCCCAGGTCATCCCTGTGGATACTAGAGTTTGGGAAACACTGTCCCAGGGTAACTGGGATTTCTGGGTCTTACTCTAAGTGGCCAAAGGCCCTCAGCTAAAATTTATAAACATCTCTAACCCCCTTAACTACTTACCAAGGACCTTCCATGTACTCCCTCCTTCCTTTCATCCTCACGACCCAGTAGGAGGGAGAGGCTACTGTTATTCTCCAAATGAGACAACTGAGACTTTCAAAGATCAAGTAGCTTGGCTGAGTCAAAGATGGAGAGATGGGCAGAAACAGGCCGGCTCATCCCGGGCACATTGGACACTGGATCTATATGCCAAAGACCTCTTCTTCCAATCCCACCAAATCTTCGTGATGAGACTCTTGAGAAACTTCTGAGCCTGCTGTTCAGGCCAGTCAGTAGATCCAGCTCTAGGAAGCTGGACTTGATCAGATAAGCCGGGGACCTGAGACCGTGAACAACCCAAGGGCCGGTTTATACAAAACAGGTTTTCAGAGTGTTAAAAACATAGCTCTGGCCTCAGATTCCTTCTTTCCAAATCTAGACTCTATTCCACCTCCTATTTTAGAAATTTTGGGCAAGGCAGTTTAATTTCTCTCTGCCTCAGTTTCCCCATTGTATAATGAGAGCAATAGGAGTGAGCCCCTTTTTATGTTGTTGGAAGGACTGGCATATCACACAGACTTTGTACCTCCCACAGATTCTAGATTCATCTATTGAGTCAACCACAGTGATTCAAACCCCACCAACTCTAGATGTCTCATCCTACTTCCCCCCAAAGATAATACCTGAATCATCAGCCCAGATACTTCACTTTTGCTCTGGGGATGAATCAGATTATGAAGACCAATTCTTGATAAACGATCTACAGGACATTTCCTCTTGAACTATGAATGTCCTTCCATAAATAATTAAACTAATCTAGTTACTGAAAGAAGTGATCGAAACCCTCAGTGGGGGGAAGACGGGAACTTTGGTCCAACCGTCTGTCCAGGCACTTCCTGATTCCCTGGGGGATGTGGGGGTATGAGAACGAAGAGGAGTACAGACCCCATTACTGAAGAGCTTCCACACTAGAGATGTGAGGAAAGGGCAAGAGTTCAAGGGTAGACATTGGATCCAAATTCAGGACAGACATAAAGACTAACTAGAAAAGGAGACATCCAGATAGACTCTTCTCTAGAATGTCCCCTGTAGGACAGAGGCAATGGCAACTTGGTAGCAAAACAAGGAGATGGTAACAAAAATGCAGGAGATAAATGTGTGAGGAGAACAAAGCTCGATCCCCAACAGTGTATGTAGCACAGGATCTTATCCAAAGAGTGGCCTTTAGTTTTCTTTCAAGAGTTCCCATGGGATGTACTTCTCTCTTGAACCTAGACTATTAATCACCTTTCCTGAAATTCACTTAGGATGCTCTGACTCCCTAGCCTGAAGTTTTTGCATATGCTGTTCATGTATTCATACCCCCAAGGGGAAAATATTTCCTTAGGCAGAAAGCCTTCCTCTCACTGCTAGTATCCCTTTTCTCCAACAGTCGTACCTGGCTAGAAATAATACCAGTAAAACCTGCCTAACAAGTCCTAACTGGGCACTAAAGGACATTTAAGAATAAGAGCAAACTCATTACTATCTAGCAAGAAAATGACTATGTGGGGGCAGAGAGAAAGCAAGAGGTCTGGGCAAACCTATAAATGTTTGTAGCATGAGATAAGAATCAGCTATAATTAGACAGCGAGGCTTGCAAACAATTTGTTAGTCTTTAGTCCTCATTAACAAGCTTATTCCCTTCCCCCAACTCCCCACCTCCATTATGTGGATAAATTCTACCCCAAAGGACCAGATTATCACAAATTCTACAATGACAAGGTCCTGTCATTCAGAAGACAACTCTGCTCAAACTTCCCAAACAGTGTGTGTGTGTATGCTATGAGCCTGGGCTGATTGGTTCCCCTGCCTCCCAAATGTGAACTTCTATCAGATTCCAGGAGAAGAAAGAAGATGAGGACAGAGGCTGAAAGCAAGCAGCTGCTTTAGCGTTTAAATGTATCCAGAGCCCACATATTGTTTCCTCTCACAGTCATGTCTTCCCTTCCCATCCTTGGTTTCCATACAAATGTGATTGAGGAGAAATTCTCCTTTTGCATTTTGAGAGAGCAACATCTCAGAGTATCTATTTTGTCGCATTTCAAGTGGGCAAGGCGAATTAAGCTAGATCATCCCCCAACACCACCCCCATCCCCACCCCTAAAAGGCAGAAACCTACTAACCCGACACAATTCAGAGTCACTACTCCACAGTTACTCCCCTGGGAACAGTTTACTATTTTTTTTTTTATGGGGTGATCGGAGGTGGTAGGTTTGGAAGCTATCAGCAAGCCTCAAAAATGGACTCAGACTTTTTATTCCAGGTTCTCACCTCTTTCAAGCCTGATGGGTCCATTTAAAATTTCACCCCCTATCCCCATACATCTAGTTCCCCTTCCTGTGCTCTATCTGGCCCTTTTTTTTTTTTACTTCATACTTCCAAGTTGAAGTAGGCATCTTGTGATTTTTGTTTGTTTTTAAGATGATACCTTTGCAAGAATTATCAGAGACATTTTCCTATTCACAACTTGCATGGGGAAGAGTACCCCTGGGTTCAGGGTTTTGGGTCCCACGGGGAAAATGCTGCAGCTCAAATGCCACTGGCTTCTCATGGCGCTTTTCCAGTTACTGCAATCATCTTATCCGTTTACCCATCCCAGCTCTTCCTCTTAGCCCTCCCATCCTCCTGACTTCTGCAAGTCTTAGTGACCCTATTTCACAAACTGAAGAAAAGAGGCAAAGCTACTTCTCAAAAGTCTTAGCCTCTAGCACTGTGCTGGGCACACTGTCTGCACTGGATAAATAGGTGTTGATTGATTTCTTTATTGATTGGCCCACATTAGAATGCTAAGCCCTAGCTGTCTGGTGTGTTGAATTATATACTTGTTCCCAGGAAAAAAACAAAAACAAAAAAACACACACAAAAAAACCCAAAAAACCAGAAAACAAAACAGTGACTCTGCTAAGAAACTTTCTCTCAGGAACGCCTCAGTGGGTTGAAGCCTTTGCCTTCGGCCCAGGTCCTGATCTCAGGGTCCTGGGATAGAGCCCCAAATCGGGCTCTCTGCTTAGCGGGGAGCCTGCTTCCCCCTCTCTCTTGCCTGCCTCTCTGCCTACTTGTGATCTCTCTCTCTCTGTCAAATAAATAAATAAAATCTTTAAAAAAAAAAAAAAGAAAGAAACTTTCTCTCAATTAACACTATTGTCCTTTTAATCTACCTCAAGCTATTAGCTCTGTCTCCTCACCAGCTGATTCAAAACCTTTGCATCGAAGAGTTTATTCCTTTCTGTTGGGGAATGTCATTGAAAACATGAGACTGCCAACTGACATGTGAGGCAGACCCAGGGGCTCAGGGCCCCTCCCTGTCCTGGGAATGTGGGTTCTGCTTGCCTTTCCTGCTTCCAGAGAGGGCTCCAAGGATGTGGCCTTGAGATAGTAATGTTAACGTTTGGATCACCTGCATGGTGTATGTGACTCAAACAATTAAGGCCTCTACATAAACTTTAAAGATCTGGCAGATGGGTGTAGGGGGCCTATCTTGCTGCCACCCAAGGTAAGCCCCATATGTAAATTCCCTTTGCTATTATTAAAACTGCCAGCTACCAACCTAGAATGGCCTGCCTCTTTCTCTGGTCTCGTCCTGCCCTCTGAGTACAGGGGCCAGTTTCAGTTTACACGTGGGAAGCTCCGCAGAGGTTGCCAAACCAACAATTAATTAATTAATCAATTTATTTATTTTTATTGTGTTATGTTAGTCACCATAAAATACATCATTAGTTTTTGATGCAGTGTTCCAAGATTCATCATTTGCGTACAACAATTTAAAAAATATTCATGAGCAATTACTGTATGCCAGGGAAGAGCCAAATTAAAAAAAAACAAAACCCACATGATTCAGAAGAGTCACCTCACATTCATCTAATAACCTCAAGAGTGGATATGAAACTGCAGTGATGAAAAGAGTTCTGAGGGGCTGCAGGGACACTCAAAGGGGAACCTGGATGCCAAGTCCAGAGATGGTTACTGGGAAAGCACAAGTTGAGCCATGCCCTGGAGGGTGAAAAAGAGGTAAAATAAAAGGGGGAAAGGGGGGTATGGGGGCAGAACAATGGCCTTCACTACAGACCTTCACTTTCAGACGGGCGAATCACTCCTCCCATCCTCCAACGAGCCAGGATGTAGCAGTAATTCTCTAGCGTTTCCTAAGGAAACTGACTAGAGGTGGGGGCTCTGGGTCCCCATGCTGTGCTCTCCTTTCCATCTTCGCCATCAGCCACGCACAGAGAGCCTTTGCCCCGTGTAGGGAAAGGGTGCTCCTCCAGGCCTCTACTCTCCATCACCAGGATCCAGTTTCAAGAAAGCATTTGGAAGATCCTCAGCCAAGACCTAGAGGTTCTGCCTGTAGCAGTGGATCAAAGTCAGCTTCACCACATCCCATGCAAGCTGAACCCTTGGCCGGAGGTTTCCCAGCACTTAACCAATCAACACTGTCCTAACTGGTCCAGGATGTTTTGATTACCGTTTTTCAAATCCATGGGGAGCATTCCTTAAATTGAGGTGGACCCTAGTTGTGATCTTGAAATTCATAGCTTTTAAGTGAAAACATCCATCCTTACTCTAGTTCCTAGCTCTTCCTTTGCCTACATATTATTCCTCCATCCTCACCCTGAAGCTGCTCATTGGTTCCCAAGGGCAGCAAATGATAGCAGCAGAAGGTGAAGAGCGTAAGTGTTTTACCTGGAGGTGGAAAGTGATCGCATTTGATCCTGGTGACCCAGATAAAGACATGACGGAAAGATAGATAAATTTTACTGCATCCCTCCCAAGAATAGCTTCTAAACCTTATTAATAATAGTATTTCAAAAGTCTGACGCTCACATGTAAAGACATGAATCACTAATTGCAAACTGGTACAAACTATGCTCTATTTTACCTTTCCTGTAAGAATATTATGATAATTTTAATGTTTCATAAGGATTTTGACTTTAAAAAATTCATAGGTTTTATATTTCCAAAAAGTTTTAAACTATACTTGTCAACTGAGCTAATAATCTATGAAGATGATGTCCACATACTCGTCTGCCTTATCTCTCTGCTTAGACTTGCAGGTCAGCTTAGGGCAAATAGTACCATTTCATCTTTTCCTTTTTAGTTTCTCTACTCAAAAGCATAAATTGAGTGCTCTGTACACAAAAGGTATCCCTCCTACCCCCAAAAAAACTGTGTACTGGTAGCACTGATAGTCAGGACTTTGTGTGTATATGTGAGTGTGTGTGTGTGTGTGTATGTGTGTACAGATGCACATAAATCCTCTGCCCCACTGTTTAGATCTTTGCATGTCAATAAATAGGCCTCAAATGGCTGGACTGTGCACATGTGGGGTCTTCGGGGAGCAGGTGGGCTGAGGTTACTGTGCCTGGGCAGAGACGCTCCAGGTCCCATGTGAAAGCCTCCCAGAATCTTAGGGCTCAATCTAGAAACTGCGCACAAAGGAACAGGGGTCTGGGACTCTCAAGTGGGGACAGTTCCTGGGTTGACAACCCCGGATCTGGGCAGGGTATGGCTCTCCAAAGCCTTGAACAGAACGACTGCCGTCCTATGACGGGGAAGGAGTGGGGGGCAAAAAAATGCACATATACATAAAAAATACATACACACATACAAAGTTCTGACCACCAAAGGTACTCAAAGCCTACAGAGGGTCAGCTTCCCCTGGTCATCTGTCTAAAGTCCCTAGTGCAGGTCAGAGTCATGACCCTGTGTTCTGGCTTCAAGCACCCTGGCACGAAACAGGTTCCCAATCACCCAGCATCTAGCACCATCTCCCCTGATAAACTCTCCTAACTGTTCGTGACCACTACTACTTTTTTAGGAGCCCACACTCTACCAGACTCTTCACTGTCATATGGGCTTTGCCTTGGAAGAAGATGAAAATTCTCTTTGTGTCCTGTCTTTAGGTAGGAGGAGAGAACTGGCTGCTAACAGAGAGAGGTGGATTGATGGAGTAGAGAACAGTTGCCAAAACTAAAATTTAAAAAATGCGACAATCAAGAGAGAGCCTGAGAATGAAGCCAGATTCCACTGTGAACTAGCTCTGTGACCTCAGACATGTTACTGAATCTCTCTGTAATTCTCGGTCACTCTATCTTTGAAGTGAGGATAATAATAAAAATTTGCCCCACAGGTTATGCTGAAGAGGAACTGAGGCTCTCCATGTAAAGGGCTTGGCAATATGTCCAGCAGAGAATTACCACCCCATAAACACTTGCTATACTTGCTACTGTTATTATCTAGAAAGTAATATGGTGCCAAGGTTAGGTCTATAGCGCTCTGTTAGACCGTCTGGGTTCAAGTCCCAGTTCCTCCACTTATTATCTATATAACCTTGGGCAAGTTTCTTTATCTCTTTGCTTCATCTGTAACATGAAAATGAAATTTATCTGCCTCATAAAGCTGTGAGTTGAAATCAAGTTGGCCAAGTAAAAATCTTGGCATGGTACCAAGCAGTAGAAAACTTTCAATATACAAAAATCATTATTGTAAATAGTACTATTATCATTACTACCAGAATGACTCTCATAAGTCATTTTCATCATGACTTTCTTCTTTTTGAAGACCCCATACCACCTTGTTCCTGCACTTGCCTTGTTTCCTTGTAAGGCACACGCTGACATCTGTCTCCTAGCCTACATGGAAGTTCTTGCCCAATCTGCCTACAGATTGCAGTACAAAAGGAGAGATCCATTTCCTGGGCGCAAAGACCTTTTACTTCTCTCCAATGAGCTTATGTACTTTAGCTAGAAATGTGGGAATGCGTTCTCCCTTCTCCTGCCACCTCCAGAACGTACTCTCAGATTCCTTATTTTCAAGGGCAGGATGGGGAGCAGGGAACTGAATGCAAAAGTTTTATGACTCTCAGTGAGATCTGGCATCCCCAATTCACCAAAATGAATGAAATCATCATCCAACATTACTTCAAATAAAAAAAAAGCCTCCATAAATACAGCAGATCTCAAATTCATAGTGTGAAGACTTGCTTAACTTCTCACTTAATGCTAAGTGTAAAAACACCTCCAAGCCATACTGGACTAATATATCTCTGTGCCCTTGCCCAGAGCCATATAAATTTCACCTTTGCAGTTAATACTCACATGAATTCCAATCCAGATATGTAACATCAAAACAGGAAACCCCTTAGCTAAAGGGAAACCTAGATTCGAGGTGAAAATTCTAAGTCTCTGCTGCTCATGTGTTTCTGTGACAACCCAAAGACCTATTTTCATAAATCCATTAATTCCACAAACATTTATTGAGCATCTCTTCTGGGCTAATCAGTCACGTACTGGTTGGTTGGGATATCAACATTATTAAAGCGAGGTCCTGCCTTCAAGGAGCTCATACATAGCTCCTTGTAGTCCTCCTCCACATAGTCTATCTAGTGGTAGAGACAGAGGCATAAATAAGTAATGATAATGCGATGTGACAAGTGAAACAATGAGGCGAGTAAGACGCCTAGGGCATCGTGAGCACAGCCTGAGACCATGCACAAACGCTTCCAGGAAGGGATGTTTGCAGAGTATCATGCGCGACCGAGAGAGTTGGTTCAGCAAAGGAGGTCAGTGTGGGGCAGCTGGGAGAGCACATTCCAGACAGAGAAAAGGACACGGAAAATGATGCAGAGCATAGAGTGTGTGTGCGTAGGACAGAAAATCCAAGATGGGGAGCAGTGTAAGATGAGGCTGGGCCGGTGGGTAGGAGCCAGACCATAGAGAGCCTTGTAGGCAAAGCTAAGGAACATAGACAACACCCCACAGGCAACGATAGGCCATGATGGTTTCAAGGAAGGTCCTGGCATGGTGTACTTTGCATCTCACGAAGACTATTATGTGAGCTCCAGGGCAGGATGGTTTTGAGGTGTCCAGTGATAAGACCAGTTACAAGGCAGTAGTTGGAACCTATAGTTGGAACCCAGTCTGATAATTTGAGCCGACTCCTGACCAGTCATTATTTCTCTGTCTAAACAAGGTCTTTGCCTTTAGTCATCAAAGCACTTACATTCACCTATCTTTCAGTTTCCCTACCAGCCTCTTGGTCCTGGCCATAGGCAAGCAAATGGAAGTGACAGCTCCTGTCTGGATCTATGTGCCTCCAAGTGAGTGTAATTCAGCACTGGAGCCAAAGCCGATGACACGCATTAGTTATTACTGTAAGATGGCAATTTGGTGATAAAATACAATATTGTCACTTTCAATATGTACTAAAAGTGATTTACCAGAGCTCATGGGGAGCAACTTAGACAACTGTCTGATTACAATACATAGGATAAATCACCCTCATTTGAGGGTTAAATTATCCCATCTGACAACTCTAAATCAATTTGACAGTTAAATTCAGGGTCTTCACTCCCCCCGCCCCCCAACTCATACTGAATTTGTTCTGGTTCCTGTGGGTGAACAATCAAAACAGTAGATTGACCCTCTCCTTTTTTTCTTCTGTAGCAATTTCCTATCCTTCACTCGGGGTCCAACTGAAGCCTCAGATCCTCTGTGAAGTTTTCTCTAAAAACACCAACTCATTCTCCAGAGTATTAGTCTTCAAGGTAAATATCTGTCACCCTCATGCAGCACTCTGTTGGGACACTAAGGTCTAGAATAAATGTCCCATGAGAGATAGTCTACAAGTATGGCTGCTATGATGGTAAACTTCATGTGTCACCTTGACTGGGCTGAGGGATACCCAGAGATCTGGTACAACAGTATTTTGGAGTGTTTCTATGTGGCTATTTCTGGAAGAAATTAGCATCTGATTCAGTAGACTCACCAATGTGAGTGGGCCTCATCCAATCTACCGAGGACCTAAATACAACAAAAAGGCAGCAGGAGGGTGAATTCACTCTCTCTGCTTAAGCTAAGACATCCAGCTTCTGCCTTAAATACATTGGTTTTAGGGCTTTCAGACTCAGATCAAGACTTACACCATCAGCCACAGCCCATCCCCAATTCTCAGGACTTCAGACTCGGTCTGAATTATACCACCAGCTTTCCTGGTTCTCCAGCTTGCAGATGGCAGATTGTGGGACTTCTTGGCTTTCATAACTGTGTGAACCAAGAAATATCCTTTTATATATATCTGTATATATCCTATTGGTTTTGTTCCTCTGGAGAACACTGACTAAAACAGCTGCCAACAATTCTTCCCCTTCCAGTATACACATGCCATTCTACACAATAAGCCTTAGAGTCTGATTCCCTGCCCCTTGAATCTGGATTGGCCATGTGACGGGCTTTCCCTATAGACGTGACAGTGTGCCAACTCTAGGCCTAGCCCCTAAATAGGTAGGGATGCTTCCACCTGGGGCTTTTGGAATCCAGTCTCCATATAGAAGCTTGCACCAAACACCTGAGTGATAAGAGGCATATGAAAGAGGACCACAGTCTTCTTAGACATCCCTTGTTAGAACCCAGCTTGGCTTCCAGCTAAATTAAGCACATGAGTAACCAGACTGACATTATATGAAACATAACTGGTTGGCTTACCCTGTCAACCCAGAGCTATGAGAAATAACAAATCATTGTCATTTTAAGCCACCAAATTTTGTAGTAGTTTATTATAAGACAACAGAGAATTAAAGCTATGTTTTCTCCCCAACTAGAATGAGAAGTCCTCATGGATGTACTATGATAACTGATATCGACTGGGTATTTTTTATGTGATGTGCATTTTATATAAATGATGTCATTTAATCTACACAAAAGTCATGCAAGCTAAGTATTATTATCCCCATTTGACAAATGGGAAATTGAGGCTGAGTGAGGTTATATAACTTGCTCCAAGTCCTAGAGCCAGTACTCAAGTCTGTCTGTCCTCAAGGCCTGGGTGTTTAACCACATTCCCATACTGGAATTCATGGTTCAGAACCAAGTGCACAGGCATTTTAAAATCACATAGTTATTAAAAAGTGTGGCAATAAATGTCTCAGATTTAGAGTCAGATATCACTAGAATCAAATCCCATCTCCAACATCTAAGCCTTGTCTTGCTCTCCTCCCCCACACTAAAGATGGCAACATTTTGATATTAATGAAAATAGTGGGACTTCTCTATTACACAGTATCATATTTGCTACCTTTTGGTGATGATATAGTTTTTCATCATTTTCTACTAATCTTCTTTTCTTTGATGCTATGATTTGTTTTCTTTACTACTTTCATGAAAACTGTTTTAACAGTATGTATCAGGACAAATTGCTGATCTCCCCTGTTTTTTATTATTCAGGACCATAAAATAGATCCTATGATTTCTACCTTGCAGGGTCCTGGTGAGGATTAGATCAAATAGCTAGTAAAACTAAAGCCCCTGACGCATAATAGGCACTTCACAACCTGTCCTGGAATTAATGTTAGCATTCATATCATTGGGCTGAGTTGGTAAATCTGGAGCAGACTGAAGCTACTTATTTCACGAGGAAGGAAAACACCCCAGGAACTGCCAAAACATTTTTGGATGCTACCATACCCATTTAAAAAGGTAGAAAGTAAAAACTTTTCCAGGTCACTAGACAAAATGTATTGGTTCCAGATCCAAGGGTCAAGACAAAGCTCACGGTCATGTACACACCACTTGGATATCAACAAAAGGTACATACTAAGTCCTCATCAGGGTCACATTCCACTACAGTGTTAGAGACTTCACTGCTTACCCTTAACTTGACCCTATCATTCCCAGAAAAAGCGTAAATCTGAAAAAGATGACCACTGACCTCAAAAACTATTTTGAGATGCTATTGGTAGATGGTATTGGCACATCTCCCAGATTCCCTTATCTGACAGGTGCATGCATTCCTCAACTGCTGCAGGTGTTGGTTGCTAATTGGCTCACACCTGCATTCCTGTCTGGATGATTGTCCTTAGCCAATGGAACCACTTAACTTGGAGATGCCTAGGAGCTTAAATCTAAGGGCAGTGACCAAATAATTCAGGGGAATAAAAACTCAATCCCTTTGCCTTGATGTAGGACAAGTTCTATGGTAAAATCATATTCTATAGCTCTCCCATGAGATCAGGCTAGGCTGGGGTTAAGTCATACCTTTGCCATCTTCTTCCCTGCTTTTCCTGCCTCCCTCACTTCCTTACAGGGCTCTCCCAAGAGCATCCCCTCAATAAGTAATACACACAAGAATCCCCATCTCAGGCTCCCTTCTGGGAAGTCTGACTCAAGATAATAATTTTGATGCCTTCAAGCAAAGGTAGAAAAAAATGGCTTTCATACTCTTAACAGGATTCTTGTCCCTACGTCAAAGATCTTTGTTTAAATACTAAGTTAGAAGCCAAAAATTGGTTAAAAGCAAAGCAAAAATAAAAATGAGAGACTTCCAGTGACAACTTGAGATTTAGATAACCATGGCAGGTCACTGTGCTGATTTCCCAACCTCACCACCACTCTGAAGAGTAACCCCAACAAAGGAGATAATTTACAAATGAAACTATCAGGGATGCATCTCAAGAATTAATATGGGATGATCAAACCACAGGCTTGGTCTATAGAGTCTGCAAAATAGTGACCATTTGGGTTTATTTTTATTTTTATTTTTTTTAAGATTTAATTTATTTATTTGACAGAGAGAGATCACAAGTAGACAGAGAGGAGGAAGCAGGCTCCCCACTGAGCAGAGAGCCTGACTCGGGGCTCAATCCCAGGACCCTGGGATCATGACCTGAGTGGAAGCCAGAGGCTTAACCCACTGAGCCACCCAGGCGCCCTGATCATTTGGGTTTAAATCTTCTCTCTACCACTGGGTGACCTTAGGCTAGTTACTTAACATTTCTCACCCTCATTTCCCCCTTTTAAATATGAGGATCATGATGATATATCTTTCTAGAGTATGTTTGTAAAGTGTGAACACAGAACAATATGTGCCTGGCACATAGCAAGTGCCCAATACTAGCTACTATCTTAGGCCAAACACTGTATGTATCAGTCAGCATAAGCTAAGTTATGCAACAGCAAAAATGCCCCCCAAATCTCAGTGCCTCAATGCACCAAAAGTCATTCTTCATACCACACATCCATGATATGTTGACTGGGGGTAAGGAAGCCAACATACTGAACAGCCGCCATCCTCAATGTTAATGTGTCTGTGACTGTTCCAAAAGTCACATGTCAGCAACTGAATCCTCTGATCCAGAAGTTATAGACTTGATTTTGGCCCATGATTCATTGGCTGGACTTAGTCACGTGGCCCCGTCCAACAATGAGGGATCCAGGAAGTGTCACTCCACTATGACCCAAATGAGAAGAGAACTGGGTATCTGTGAGCAGCACTAATATCCCACCACACTGAGCTCAACATTACACATGTCTTCCATGTAAACCTCACAACCATCCAAAGATGTAGGCACTGGAATTAGCCCCATTCTAAAATTAAGAATTTGAGGGATAGAGGGGTTAAGTAACTTGCTTAAGGCCATACCACTAGCAAGGATAAGGGTTACTTCCCAAATGGAAGTGAACTTGTAGGCATACAGAATGTCAGAGTTGGAAAAGGACATTTAAAGTCTATGAAATCTAACCTCTCATCCAACATAGTAATCTCTTCTATAAGTAAACCACAGAAGCACGAAAGCAGGGTCATCCCTTAGAAAAAGCTACCTGACCGCCACCCTGACCCTATGCTTGAACAGAGGAAACCTGGGAGTCATTGATCTGGTGGACTTTGATTTTACATACATATGCATGACCAATATAGGGGGCTTCTCCAAAACCACATAAGGTGCTCTGGGGCCTCTATGCTTCCAGGGACTGCCATGCATAGAAGTGACATTTTGGTTTTTTTTAATTTGTTTTTCACTGTTTTTGCTGAGGTATAGTTGACACACAATGTTACATTAGATTTACATGTATAACACAGTGATTTGATATGTTACGCTCACCACAAGTGTAGCCACTATCTGGGAAATGACATTTTATATCGTGAAATTCCACAGAGAGGGCACTAACAATGTATAGAATCATAACAGGGCTAGGCTTTACAAGATTTCTCAAATTCTTACCACAACTTTGTGGGCAAGCATTATCCCTATTTTGCTGATCAAGATCCTAAGGTCAGAGATTTTATTCACTTCTCAAGATAACATGGCTAGTTGGGGGCAGAGCTGGGATTCTAACCCAAGTGGGTCTGATCCAGGGGCTGTGCTCCATCACAGGGAGATGGAGGGTCCACTTAACCAGAGTACCTCCATTATTCTGTGGTCTGGTACAACTGCTCAAGAAATACTAAATCCAAAATAAATGCATTAATGACAAGTTAATTTCAGTCTCTCATCATCAATATGCTTAGTATCATAGAGTCATGTATTGAGTTGGAAATAAAAAGCCCTCCAAGTTGTTGAGTATTTAAAGTAGAGCTCATAGACAGGGAGAAAAAGGCTGAAACTGATATTGAGTTATCTACCCTGGCCCAAGCTTGTGCCAGTTTTTATATAAAATTATTTCATTTAATTTTCATAATTTCTTCATGAAATTGCTATTTCTCTTATCTCTATTTATAGATTAGGACATCTAGACTCTAGATGTCTAGATTCACTCTAGATTGAGTGAATTCTCCAAAGTCACACAGTTAAGTAGTGTAAGCTTTCTCTACCAAGCTGCCTTTCCCAGGTCCAAGGGAAAGAAATTACTGACAAGAAGTACTTATGGTAAGGGACCCCGACTCTCCTTCTAGTAGCTCCCATACATATGCCTGAATACTGTGTCCGGCAGACTTTTAATCATTTCAGAGTTAGGTCTCTTTTTCATTATCCTTACAGAACAGCTGCCAGAATTCCACATCTTTCAGTTAAGAAGGTTTCTCTTCATCAGCTGAAGCCTCAGACTTTTCTCTTGATTCGAATCCAACGTTCCAACTCAGGCCTCCTGACATCAGCTGCTCCCACCCACATATCTCCCCATATGCTGATACCCAACTAACACCATCTGTAGGACCAAAGATGTTCCGGGTCCCTTTGCTCTGAATAAGAACCCTCAAGAGTGAAGGAACTACAGGGCCACTGAAAAAGCTAA
The DNA here is from genome assembly GCA_028533885.1 of Nasua narica. Classification (NCBI taxonomy): domain Eukaryota; kingdom Metazoa; phylum Chordata; class Mammalia; order Carnivora; family Procyonidae; genus Nasua; species Nasua narica. The sequence goes on along the minus strand of CM052797.1, from coordinate 105,048,242 downwards.
TGTATGCTTATAGTATCTTTACCCATTCCCTCTATTATTCTTGCCCCTAAGCCATTTTGACACACTGCTGAGAACAAAGTACATATACTGAGTGGAAAGAAGGAGAAAAAGAATGAATCTCTAGCATCTTGTGGATGCTACCAGCCCTGGAGAAAAAAATACTGTCTGAAGAAGCTATGCTATAAGTCATCACTTGAGAAGTTTCCAGCAAAGGGTGTCGTCGCTTTCCTCTATGGTAAACTGAATTTCCCTGGGGATCCACTGGTTTCCCCACTCTCATTCCAATTCTATGCCAATTAGTCTAAGCTAATAAGTATAACCTGTTTTCCTGGGCACAGTGATTGCTCCAGGAATAAGCAGGCAACTTAGTAGGGTCAATAAAAGAAAAGCCCAGGATTCTTTTTCTGATTACTCAGGAAAGGAGCTCTCATATCACCCTCCCCACCACCCAGCTGAGACAGAAGCTAGGCAGATTGAGGTTTGAAGCTGCTGCATTAATCCTGTGATCATGAGGTGAGAGAACAGAACTAAGTCAAAAGATGAGAACATGAAGGTTGGCAACATCACATGAGTTTCTGCATCAAGCTCTACCTTGGTTCAGAACAACCCCTAGATTTTCTCCTTATGGACTCCACTGAAATTCCCTTAGGGCTTAAAGGGTTTCCAGTCACTTAAAATCAAAACAATCCTGAAAGGGTATCATAAGTAAAAAACAGTCTTGGGGTCAGAGTATCCAGCAGAAATAGTAGAGTTTGAGGTCTACCTTCCCAACAACCTCCCTCCAACTGTACCATTTTATTGCCTTTCAGCCTCTTGTCCAGAACTGGTTCTGGGAAAAACAACAAACCAGTCCAAATAATCTCAAATGTCTCTGCTTCCTCAGGCTCTTCCCGCTCCCATCTCGGGTGTCAAATGTCTGAATGCTGCATTCGTATCACAATGTTAGGGATTTCTGTCTGTCCCTTTGGAGGAATACCTGAATTTGATCAGAGGGAGAGGGCGATGTGCTATTCAAAGGAAGCACAAAGGGCATGTCGGGTGAAGGTAAGTTACAACCAGGAGAGGTGTTCAGGTGTGTGAACCTCCCTGGCCACAGCTCTTCTCTCTCTGCTCTCATGTGTCCTGTATATATTAGCTTTGCCACTGTAGGCTAAGCACTTCATAGCCATGTGTCCCAGTTTCTCATCTGTAAAATATGGATATGAATCTCAGAGTTGTGACAACGCAATGAGTCATCAGGCATGCAGGGCATAGAACAGTGCCTGGCATAGAGTGAACACTATGTATGTCTGTTCCTAGACTCCTTATTCTTCAGATGGACATTACCATCCAGACTGTACACTCCTGGGCAGTAGATGATTTGACTTGACTTTTCTCTGTATTTATAGCAACCAGTCCAGTGTCTGGATTCAGAAGTATTTACTTAATAGCCCTTGGCAGGGGTGCTATAAAAAGATTCATGTATATGTGTTCCATGCTACGGTATTATGAATGGATCTCTGATGATGGAAGTTCAAGACCTGAAGTAGGATATTGCAGGAGAGATTCTTGGGCAAGTCATCCATCCTCACTTGGATGGTTTCTATTAATAGCTGAGAAACAAGCCAGTTGGCTGGGACAGCCATTTAGGAATAGCCCTCAGCCTGAGATGGAATCCCCAACTCACTCTACTAGAAATCTCCATCCTCACCCTGCCTTATGACTTTGGCTCAATGTGTTTCTTCATTCCTCCAGCATGCAGAGGGGAGACCCACCAGGAATTCTCTCCCCTTCCTGCCTTGAGAACTGTCACATTCATGAGAATTTTCTGAGCAGATACTTGTCTTATAGCATCCTAGAGTCCGCTCCTCAGAGAGACTTATAGGATAGGCTGATTCTTCAGTCCCTAGGCTGCCATCGAATCAGTAGAGAGTTGTGAGCTGTCAGCGAGGTGTTTCTGTCTTCAGGGGGAAAGAACCTTGAGCGAAGATACTTATAAAGGAAAATTCGTTGCAAGGCAAATGAGGGGAGGAAGGCAATTCAGACGGAGAAAGAGATTCACCACCACAGCATTTTCATGTGTTAAATCTCTCTTGCATGTGGATGCACTAGTCCCATGCAGTGTTAATAATTTCTTCTATTATCTTCTTGTCTTGACATATGCTTGGGAGATCAGAAGTGTAAACAGGTAATTCAGTTGGGTAAGTAAATCGCCTCTCCTCCCTGCCAAGCTGTTAAGCAGCACTTCTAACATTGCACAGGCTTAGATCAGGTTTCCCAGAGGCTGGCTAAATGAGGACAGTGAAATGAGACCTCAGAGGAATAAGGAAGGGTATAGCATCTCCCCCAAGACATGGGAAGACTTGGGGATGGTCTTCACTGTGGAAACCTGACATGAACTTCTTAAACATCTCCATAAAATGGAAATAGGTAACTTTAGAAACATAAGTTGGTGGCCAAAGGACCTATTTTTTCCCATAACTATTCCTAGAAATTCCTAGAAACATCAACCCATGCCCATCTAACAAACAGGAGAGGTTTGGAAACTTAGGGCCTAAATAAATGTTTCACTAAATTTCATCTGCCTCATTATCTCATTCCTCATTTGTTCAACAACCATTTACTGAGCACTAAGCAGCATTCTAAGAGTCCAGTGAGGGACAAGGCAACATTGGAACATTGGAGATGACAGGACGGTATGGATTTAAGAGGGATTTGGATATAAAATCAATAGGACTTTGTTGACTGATGGGATGTGTAAAGGCAGCATAGAGAGGCTGAACAGCAGAAATAAGAGTCAAAAACATGGAAGTTAGGATTATTCCCAAGTATAACCGGGCATGGTATGGCATCACTCACAGAGGAACACAGCATAGGTGGAGGAAAGTTCAAAGGATGATTGTAGTATGGAGCTCAAAGAGTCAATGCTCAGGATTCCCAATGCCTTCTGAATCTTGGCTATAATACTACCAACCATCAAGTCACTTTTGCAGCCCTTTGCACCTGCTATATTCAGTTTTACTCAAACAAGGCAGAATTGGCCTTCCAAAGCATAACCCTGGGTTTCTCTGCTAGAATAACAAGGCATGAATATAAAATAATTCTATCCGTGGAAGGAAGAGAGGAAAAACTCTGGGGCTTACTAGCAGTCAGGTATGCTGTTATCTACTTTCTTGTGTGATCCTCACACACCTGGAAGGAGTACTTACCCCCACTTTATAGATAAGACTGAGACTCAGGACTTAAAATAACTTAAACAAGGAATAACAGGTTTGGAGCCCAGACCAAGTTCTTGTCTCCTGATTCCTCCTAAGACATTATTTGTTCTTATGACCCATGCTGCTTTTCTGAGAAATAAAAAGACACATGAGCTCTGTGTTTTGATGGGACAAAGATGGAGCTTCCTACCCATGACTTCAGCATTTATCCCTAGATGCATAAGCCCCTTAAGTAAATGTAGTCATTGGTTGGTACAGGGTAAGCGAAACAACAAGTGTTGTATCCCACTAGAGCTACTGAACGGGATTCCAATCCCTGAGACCTTCTCTCTGTCTCACTGCACCTTTAACCCTGAGCAGCTGGTGATGGTTCAAATCCAGTTTATGCTGGAGGGGGTGGCCAGGAGCCAACATCAATACATCACTAAGTTTGTGCAGGCTGAGAGCACAGGTGGGGAAATAGGGAACCACCAGGGGATGCACTACCACCCATTTCCACAGATATGACTCCGCCCTACTGGGTATACTCATTTCTGCCTCATTATTGCAAGACTTCCCACCCCCAGCCCCAGAGTGCAGGAGGGAACTATCCACTGCAGCACTACGGCTCCAAGGATCAGAAGGCCTTGGCAAGAAGTCAGAGCTGGCAAAAACAGAGTTGCAGGGCTGGTATCTTGACTTCTGACCCAGACCTACCCACCCCCTCACCAATGCTCCCTTGCCTTTCTAAATCCTCTGTTAGAGGATGCTGGTGGGCTACCAAGCTTCTATTCCCACTTCTCCCACCCTGATTTTCCTCTTAGGAATTTGCTTCTCTGCTAGTTTTACTTATATACACAGAAGGAAGGTATTTCCTGTTTTGCCTGGTCATAGTTGGATCCAATGAGATAAAGTGAGCTCAGAACTATGCAGGGGCCTGAAACTCCTGAAGTCATCCTTCTGCCAGGAGGGGAGGGTTCAGAGGGCAATGGGCAGATCCTAAGGATAAAGCTAATGCAGAAGGAGATAAGAGCAGACAGAAAGATCCAGTCCTTAGTGACATTATCTGATCTCAATTACATGAGCTAGTAAACCCTCTTTTTTGTTTAAGCCCACGGTGCTTCTTTGTCATCTGCTCATCCTTCAATGTCCACCTTAATTTCTACTCCCCCATGAGCCTTCCCTAACCAGACTTTCCAGCCCTTAGTATGTCTTACCAGAAGAGTCTTTACTGGACATGTTTTTCCTTATATTGTATAGTGTCACTGGAATAGGCCCGAACTTTGAAGCAAACAGAATTTCAATTATGATTTATCTACTCACTAGCTGTGCAATCCTAGGCAAGGTGCTTAAAACATGAATCTCAGTTTCCTCATTTGTGAATTGGGATAAAGCTCTTTTTCCTCCCAAGAGAAATAAGTGCAATAATGGAACAGCACCTCTGTGTGGGTAGCTGAGTAAACTTCCTGGGGTAAGGGACCCCTGTGGTTAACTGCCAAGTATGGCAAGAACTCTTTTTCCCACATATAGCAGACATTAAGTCAATATTTCTGGGCAAGCTGAGTGAATGAATATGTCCCTCCCCCAGCTCCAGGTCAGAACCTGGGAATATTAGCTTAGCCAAGTCAACCCAGCATGTAAAGCATCTGTCCACAATCCTCTTGGCTCCCAGCCAGGCTCCCAGACCTGGCAGTTGCAGGAATTCATCAGCATACCCGGAATCCCCCTCCCTGTCTCCAGCACCCACTCTAAAGGCAATTCAAACTCTAGGCAGCCTGTGCTTTATGTAAACTGCGGCCAGTGACAAACACACTGAGCCAGGAGGAAGCGATCAGCAATAATTGAATATTTTAGTAGCCGGGAAAATAATAGAATATTTTATTAGGCAGGATAGGAAGGGAGACCATGCTCTTCCCATTTCAGTTTCAAATAGGGAGAGAAAAAGTAAACAGAGCACCGTTTGGCTATGAAAGATCAGCCCAACCTAAGGAATGGAGAAGGACCACCCAATCATGGGCTTTATCGCCTCCCAAGTGTGAAATGTTCAACCAACCCTCCACATATTATTCAATCACTTGTGCTGCTGTTACCTAGCCTTTGCTAGTTTTGCCTCATGGGACTCCGAAAGAGCAACACCAGAGCATCTGTCTATTTTGCTCCTTGTTTGCAGTATCAGGTATGAGGTTGGTAGAAGAGAAGACTAAAACAAATGCTTAAATTAAAAATTACAGTTACTCTTGTATTTCAGTTTTCTGTGGGCCAGATCACAGAAGATGATTGACCTTTGAATGAAGCCTTGTCACCTGCCATTTTTATCTCTAATGATGCTGGTTTGCATTATTCTGTATTACAGGCTGCTTGAAATTCTCTTGGAACCAGGTGGTTAATAAATGAGAAAGAGAGAGAGAGAGAGAGAAATGGATGGATGGAAGGATGGATGGATGGATGGATGGATAGGCAGGCAGTTTCTATGTTTGTGTGTCCCTGTCCAATGATTCTATTTGAGGACATTCTACTATTCAACAAAACTCCTATCTTCATAATTCACCTGCCAGTCAGCATTAACTTCTCTATGACTCCATTTTGTTATCCTGCGAAGCCAGTATATCAATCTGAGCTCACCCAAAAAAGTACACATGTTGGTAATAATATTCAATCAGCATGCATGTAGCGTGTATCCCCCTGACCCACACACTGAAATGGACAAGGCACAGTCCCTCAGTCCCTCGAGCCCATCACTACATTCCTAATAATTATCTCCAGGGTATGTTGGGATTTTTACCGAACTCCTGAGTAGTAGATCATTGACTTTTCCCATTGTAATTTCCTATTCCCTCATTCCTATGCCTTGCCTGGACATTCCCTCGCCCCCAAGAAAGCCAATTCAGGTGCCTCTGGAAATTGGGAGGCTGCAGACAACATCTGGTGCACCAGGGGAATGTGTTTGTCTCAGCCCAGCTCAAAATAGTATCTGACAAGCCTGAATCACACAAGTTCTGAAAAACTCACAAGAAATAACCTAAGAAATCTATAGCTGCCTCCTCCAATTTCACTCCCTGTCTGGCTGCTTATTGACTTCTGCAGCCTGTATTGACAACGTGCAACCCTGCTTCTGTCTGCGTGCTCCCATGCAGTGGTAAGTAAAGCAGCAAAAAAAAAAAAAAAAAAAGAGGAAAACAGAGAAGATCACAAGATCACAGCTGTAACTCATTCCAAAGACCCTGTTCTGGAGCCAGGCACCAGGCTACAGGCAAAATCTCTAACAAAAATGAGAGATTTATTAGGGAGAAAATGCCTGAATCCCCTTCCCTTCCTTTTGTTCATCCCCCAAGGGCCACGTAGTTAATTTGGCTTCTTCAAACCTCTGCTCCACATTTAAGCCTCCAAATACCACTTTTTTTACCAATAAAATATGTTCAACGTAAGGGAATGGGGCATAGCCCACCCCCACCACAGCTCACATACCTTTTTTTTTTAAAGGTGACCTGAAAGACTTACCTGCCAAGCTCGAATTAATTTCACTGCAGAAATGGAAATGCAGGTTGCATGCCTCTGGGAAAACAACCTCGGGGTGTAGAAACAGCGAAGAGAGGGACCACCACATTCCCTAAGCCCTCCAGTCCTGTGTTTCTCCCGGAGCAATTGATAATCTCACTAACACCTACAAGAGTGTGCAGGAAGCTGCCTTCCTAACACCGCCCTCGGTGTTCGTGATTTTGCAACTCTCTCACCCTTCAAATCTTAGTGCAGCACTGGCAATTAGAAACCTGCACACATCTGGGGCCCAGGATAGGGTGTTTTGTGCATACACTGGGAGCTTCAGCCAGCAAAGGGGACTCTCAGCAGCCTCATCCTCTCTCAGGGGATTTATTCGAATCTGCAGATTGTGTCATGCCAAACCTATCTCCTTGCTCAGTGTGAATCACTGACTCAGGAAGTCACATGGACCCAAGATTCCCAGAATGCGAGCTCTGTGCTGGGAAATACCGGGGGTATCTACTCTCCTATTAGCCACAACCTTTAAATAACTACTTTGATCAGAATGCATGACTAGAGAGGACATTATGAAGCTAAGTTGCTATTGCAGTGAGCAGAAAAGAAGTTAGAGCAAAAACCAGCATTCTTTCTACAGCAAACTGTTCCCTGGGGCCCTTTGTTCATATTGGCTCGTTCACAGTTTCGAGGCAGCGGCAAACATATGGAATACTCTGGATTAAATGCAGGGGTCTTGAAATCCCCTTGTTTCCGACCTATGACAGAGCTGTCCTAAATCCAGAACCAAATTCTAGGGTTAGCTGAGCCACCCAAGGACATTTTGGCTCGAATCTGTCATTTCTTTGCTCCTACCTTAGACAAGAAGCAGAAATTAGGAGGTAGGATGCTATATATGGATTTGCCATCTTGTGATGCTAACAAATACAGATACAGTTATTACTCAAACCTGTCACAGGGAAAAAGCATCATTTTTATCACTTGTTATTAATAGTGTTAACAATAATATTAATAATAGAAGCAGTTAGCCTTTATTATGTTGCGAATACTGTTCATATAACTTTTCATGCATTATCACATTCAATATTTCCCAACAATTTTATGAGTCGTGTGTGACTGGTATTCTCTGCATTTTAGAAAGAAGGATACCTGGTATTGGAGATGCTAACTAACCTTCCTACAGTCATACGATTAAAGGTAGTTGCAGGACTGAAATCCAGACCCATCTAACTTCAGAACAGGTGACTTTAACTGCTCCATTCTGCCACACTGAGTAGACACTCAGAGTGAATACTAAATCATTTATATCTTTCATATTTGAAATCTGTGACCATATATGAAAAACTCACCTTCAAGATACTCTTCTGCTATATAAAAAGAGTTAAAAATATATCATATGCTCATGATCTCCCAGAGAACAATCGAGTTTCTTAAAAGAAGAAACTGCTTTAAAGCACTTTGCACAGTACATACTTGCTTGTAATTCATGTAAATATAATTCTTCCAAAGAATTATTATATATTCAATAAAACAGACCCACAAATCTACTTAATAAATCATTGTTCTGATACTGAATGTTCTCGAATGTGATTTTTTAACATTCTAAGTAATCACTTATTCCGACTTTTCCCCCAACCTAGACTTCTCGTTATCAAATAATAAAAGTATGCTGGTAGACCTTTTCTTCATAGATGTTAGCTTATTAATACTCATAATATCCTCAGGGCACAGAGAAAGTACCATTTCCCTCATCTTATCAATATTCAGAAGACTATGCATGGACCCTATGTGGTGGTGCATGGTACACAGTGTGTGATGTATAATAAACTACATGATTCAGAATAGTTCATCATCCATTCAGTGATTCATCACTTACTATGTGCAGTCAGACTGAAACACCATTTTAAAGAGTACAATAATTCACTCTTTAAAGTCATGTGACTTTGGAATCCGTCAAACCTGGGATCTAATCCAGGTCCTGCAATTTAGTTTGATCTGTTCCAGGCATTAAAAATGACCAAAACCTGTTACTTATAAACTAATGATTATGTTGCTATGTCAAGTATTGCCTTTTAGACTGTGCTGATTATTTCAGCAGATTATATCAAAGAGTGAAGTGTGAGTTATAGATTTAACCTTCATGTGGGCCAGTTAGCTTCATACAAGTTAGAAAGTGGTCCCTTGCCAGACACTGGCTATTTGTGCAAGTAAAG
>CM052797.1:105019247-105038861 GCA_028533885.1 Nasua narica | reverse complement strand
GGGTATTGAGAAGGGCACGTATTGCATGGAGCACTGGGTGTGGTACATGAACAATCAATCTTGTAACACTGAAAAATTAAAATAAACATATTTGGGGAGAAAAAAAAGAAAAAAGAAAAAAATAATAAAGTGGTTGGTCTAGGTATTACATTATATATATAACTTATCACAATCTACTAGTGTCATTATTTTACCAGTTCAAGTGAAGTATAGAAACCTTACTTTCCTTTACCCTCCTCCCATATTTATTATATGATTGCTTTTAATATTTCTGTGCTATTTGGGTGGAACAGAGTAGTTATTTCTTAAGTTGTTATCTTGCTAGGCTTCCCCTTACCTATTTGGGGGGGGGGGTTAGGCAGAATAGGCTTTTCTTGGGGTTTTTTTGGTCTATGTCAATTGATGTTTCCAGCTTTTTAGATTCTTTAGCTCCAACTCTGGAATATAGGAGGCAAAAAGAAAACCCAGGTAGCTCACTATAGTATATTTCCTAGGGTCCCAATGTCCTTAGCGGATTTGCCCTTTTTTCTCCATCTTTCAGAGTCTTCTTATATTTTAAGTATAATGTCCAGGATTCTTAGTTATACTTAATGGATAGAATAGGGAGAAATATGTCTACCATATCTTCCTGGAAGTAGAAGTCCCTATAGCAGTGTTTTTTTTTTTAAGATTTTATTTATTTGAGAATTTGAGAGAGAGAGAAAGAGAGCATGAATGGGGAGAAGGTCAGAGGGAGAAGCAGACTCCCAGTGGAGCTGGGAGCCCGATGCGGGACTCGATCCCGGAACTCCGGGATCACGACCCGAGCCGAAGGCAGTCGCTCAACCAACTGAGCCACCCAGGCGCCCTATAGCAGTGTTTTTAAAATTGGAAAATTTCATATAAAAACAGACTTGTTACTGTTCTTGAAAAATTGGGACATATGGCAATACTGGGTTTGCATTATGCATTCCAACAATATTCTTTAGCTGAATAGAAGCTGACCTGTTTATATGGAATACGTGACAACTGGAGCTGTGGTTTTTTTTTTCATTGCATTACACTCAACCTGTGTCACTTATTCATGTTACCCTTAGCCTCTGTAAGAATTTGAGTTTGCAACTTCCAGTGATGCTTCCCTGGTTAAGCATACCCATTTTCTTCCTGCCAATATAATGCTCTTCCTTTTCAGTCTTCCAATTCTGTACCACTAAATTCCTAAGAACCCATATAGCAGAGATGATATTATCTTTAGGAGAATGTGTGTTTAACGGAGAAGAGGATAAGTTGAACAGGCAGAAAAGAGACTTTTTCCTGAGATTGAAGCATGGAGACTTCACTTTAAAGGGTCCCTTGTTAATAATGGGAAGGGGGAAGAGCTATGAACACTCCTGTTAGTAACTTCTGCAACATCGTATCTACCGCAGAGCCTCTGTAATTGCTGTTTCCCCACCTGGAACATCCTTCCTCAAGACTACTGCACTTACATTGCACTAACACTTAGGTCTTGGGTTAAATGCCACCTACTCAGAGAAATCTTTCCTGACTACCCTATCTAAAATACCTACCTATCCAAAATAGCCTTTCTTTATTGCCAATAATTTCTCTCCTTTACAGGATTTTTCTTTATAGCACTTAACAGTACCTGAAAACACAATATTTATGTGTTTTGTTTACTTGTTTATTGCCCATACCTTTGAGAATGGAGACCTTGTCTGCCTTATTTACTATTGTATCCTTGGTTCCTGGCACATAATAGTAGCTTAATAGGCATGTAATGAATGGATGAATCATGTCCTGAAACATCTTAATAAGAACACTAACAAATTAGAAAGTGTTCATAATAGGATGGTAAAACATTTATAACCATAAAAATGCTGAACAACTGAGGGACCTCAGATTGAAGATATTGAAAGGTAGAATGATCACTTTCATCAGATATTTAAAGTTTTATTTATTAGAAGGAGTAGTAAATAAGTTCCATGTTCTTCCAAATCATACCTCCATAGTCAACTTGCAAAGAGACAAATTGGCCCCCACTATAAAGAAGAATTTTATAATAACTAGAATTCTTCAACAGTGAAATATAGTGAGTTTCCATTCACTGGAGCTGGTTAAGCAGAATCAAATAACCATCTTAAGGTCAGTTGTGAAAGGAATCCTAACTCTGTTTGGGAACTTTGGGTAACTTCCAAAGTCCCTTCCAACCCCACAATTCTAACATATTTTAAGGGAGACAGAAACTGGGCTTTCATTTTTTATAATTCCTGGAAGTACTCCAGACAGTATCACTGAGGCAAGGGCTTAGTTTAAAAGAGTTAATTATAGGGAGTTTAGGAAACATAAATTATCAAAAAGTTTAAATATCTACTAGTATGAAATATGAAATAATTGTTTTTTATGTAAGAGTGTGTTTCAATTGCAGTTCAATGACAGATTTCTTTAGAAACCAGGATAGGAAACCTTTTATAATTAAATACAGATATTTTCCCAATATGGCTTTGAGTTGTAAAAGCTATTTCATCACGCATACTATGACTTCAGTTTTAGGCAATTACTAATTGAAGATAACCGCAATTATAGAACAAATCTCAAATAAATATAACATCACACTGGTTGTAGCACAATTTTTATGGAAATTATACTTTTTAGTCAAAGTGGATTTTTTGAGGTATTAAAAATACTTATGAACATGACATATCTAAAAGAACAGTAGAGACAAAATTTTAAAAAATACAAACTTCTAGGTATAATTTTATATATTCTTACTAACCCTTACTTTTAACCATTGATAAGTAAAGCTTTCTTCTTTTAAGCAGTAAAGAACCTTAAAACTCACACTAAACATTTCTTTGGAGTCAAAGTCCCCTTAGGCACATAAACACATATGGCTCACTCTACAGCACTTTAGAAGTTGCTTCTCTAACCTGAGGTATAATCAAAGAATGCAAGATCTCATTATCTAAAATTTACAGAATTATTTTATAATTTGAATGCCCACCGAAACTAAATATGAGTCAATATGTAGGAAGCCTTAGAAACCAATAGGGATCTAATTTTTTTTACCACTCCATTTTCATGCTTACATGAAGTATTCATGCTCAAACTGTCCATCTTCTTTTTTTTTTTAAGATTTTATTTATTTATTTATTTGACAGAGAGAGAGAGAGAGATCACAAGCAGTCAGAGAGGCAGGCAGAGAGAGGGAGGGGAAGCAGGCTCCCCGCTGAGCAGAGAGCCCGATGTGGAGGCTCGATCCCAGGACCCTGAGATCACGACCTGAGCTGAAGGCAGAGGCTTTTAACCTACTGAGCCACCTGGGGACCCCTCAAACTGTCCATCTTCTACTATTCAAACAAACCATAAAAGCTCAACAATTTACCTTCCTAACACTAAATAAAAGCACACATTCAAAGCCAAAAATTTTTTTAAAGACTATTGCAAATATTCTGGCAGCTCGTTAGAACCTTCGGATTCAAGCTAAAAAGCTTATAACACACAGGTCTTTTTTCCTCTCACAGAGACAGTACAGAAAAAGTGGGTGATGAGTTTTCCTACCTGATCAGGTCCATTTCAATGGCTCTGCCAGGAACTCAGGAGGGTTCCATCTCATTTACAGATGGCACCAGCTATCTCTTTTGCCTTGCATTTCCATCACAGCACTGAATCTTCCTCCCACCCCCACACCCTCACACCCAGCAGTCCTTCCTTTGCTGTTGAATCACCACACTGAAGGAAGAATGGGCATTCTGATCTCTGCTCCATCCAGGAGACACACAGAATAATGTGCTGCCTCCATGAACAGCTTTAATTCACAGGCACCGCAGACAGGATACACAACCACATGGCTTTGTCCCTGGTTTACAGATCTCTGATGAATGTTTATATATTTAAGACACAGCTGTTTTTGCATTAAGCTATCTCCACACAGGTGGATTATCTGTTCATCAGCTGAAAAAGAGGCTATTAAGGAGCAGCAAAAGACAGTTGTCATAGGCTGCTGCTGTGGCATATGTGTTTCCTCTGTGGCACCTGCTTCACGGTGAGCTGTCTGACGTTGCTGCACTCAAAACAGCACCTTTCCCATCTCAGCCCTCCTGCCCCCCCATCCCCTTTGACCTCAGAGGAATACATAGCTCCATCATGAAAGGCTCCCTTTTCCTTTGGACTTGACATCCCTGACCTCTAACGTTTAATACACTTGAGATACTTTAAATGTTAAAGTTCAGGTTTTAAACAGGACAAGGTTATATGGGTCTTGAGACTGCACACCAGTTTAGACACTTCCTTTTCAGGAAGCCCAGAGCCATGGTAATGTCATGAATATTTGATAGAGCCGTTGGTGCGTTAACCCAGAACTGATTCACTATTCTACCTAAGGTTCCTATCCTAATCATTCCAACGGACCTCTTCTAATCTTCTGCACTATGATACACTGCCATTTATTTTTTGTGACATACATATTTTACCTAATTTCGTTCAAGAGGAAGGAGAAGATAACTATTCAAAAACATGACAGAAATAAATATTTGAACACCTACTATGTGTGAGTAGACATGTACAATGTTTTCAACATATCATAACCTTACTTTTTAGATGACCTCAAAGAACATGCACAGCATCAATACCTTGCAACTGACAAAACCAGAAATCAAATCCAGTATTATCTGACTCCATAGAAAATATGCTTTCCTCTATGCCACGCTCTCTCATATTGTTCTGCGATTCTTTAGACTGTCATTATGTCACTGCGTGGATGCCACAGTATTGAGAAACAGACTGTGAAGCCAGAAAGCCTAGTCTTCGCTATCCACAACTATAGACCAGTCAGTCACTGTGCCTCCCTTTCCTGTAAAATGCGGGATAATGCTAGCGCCTATCTTCATTGAGTTCAGTGGGATCAAATTTGTTAACGTAATTATTCTTAGAACAATACCTAATACATACTAAGCACTATGTAAGTATAAATCATTTTTGTAAATCTGACTTCCCAGATGGAGTATAAACTCTTTGAAAATCAAAGTAATCTACCTCTTGTATTCACACTAGGATCAAAAGTAGGTACTCTGTGGTTTGCTGGATTAATTCTTTTATTGACTGATACCCTTTCCATTGCTTATGATCCAATGTAGAAGGAACTTCAGCCATCAAGACCTTTACCTTCAGGCCTGTAAGCATCGTTTCCAAAGTTTACAGTTAAAAAAAAAAAGAACAAAGTTTACAGTTCAATCCAACCGTAGGCATCTATAGAACATCAGACTTTAAATTTAATGTGGTGATCGATGCTGCTCAAAGTATGAAGATGGTATGAAATTGATACTTGTTCATCCCTCATTTATTTGCTCATTTATTCATTCATTTACAGATACTTTTTTATTAGGTCATTGAGATAGGGAAAAACCAGGGAAAACTTAGAGTCTAGATGTGAGCAAAGATAAGTAAAGCAAATGATTACAATGCAGTCTGGTACCTGATATAACAAATGGAATACAAGTTAAGAAAAGAATAAGAATAAGAATAAGGATGAGAATAAGAATAAGAATAAGAATAAGAGTAAGAATAAGAATAAAAGTTGTACTTCAAAGGAAAGCATTCCAAGGAGGTAACATTCAAACAACACGTGGAAGGATGAGGAGGCAGCTACAAAACAGAGGGGTAAAGGAAGAGGGAACGTACCTGCAGTAACCACAAAAAAATGTGCTAGCAAAATCAGGGTGAAATCAGTAAGTTCTGTGTTCCTGGAACATGGGCTACACTGGCTGGGTGTCAAGAGTTGAAAAGGAAAAAGTTTGGTGTCCATATCACTATGTTAGAATAATTGGAACAAGGAAGAACTGGAGACAAGGAATTTGGTCAGAAGACCAGGATAATGGCATATTCTCAGCCTTGGCTTTGTGAGTGGAGATGTCAGAATGGCTATGAAAAATCCTCAGAAAGTAGGACTGGCTAGACTGGTGACAAATGAGGAGTAGGGGGGAAAAAATAAATGATGACCACAAATATACTAATTTGCCTTTTTTTAGTGATATATTTAACATAAGCAGACTCACGGGGTGAATTTTTGATAATTTAAATTCAATTAGCCAACATAGAGTACATCATTAGTTTCAGATGCAGTGTTTAATAATTTATCAGTTGTGTATAACACCCAGTGCTCATCACATGACATGCCCTCTTTAATGCCCATCACCCAATTACCCCATCCTCTCACCCAACTCCCCTCCAGCAACCCTCAGTTTGTTTCCAAGAGTTTCTCATGATTTTTCTTCCTCTCTGATGACTTCCCATTCAGTTTTCCCTCCCTTTTCCTATGATCCTCCGTACTGTTTCTCATATTACACATGAGTGAAGCCATATGGTAATTATCTTTCCCTGACTTAATACCCTCCAGTTCCATCCATGTTGATGTACATGGTAAGTATTCATCATTTCTGATGGCTGAGTAATACTCCATTGTGTGTGTGTGTATATATATATATATATATGCCACTTCTTCTTTATCCATTCATCTGTCAATGGACATCTCAGCACTTTCCACAGTTTGGCTATTGTGGACATTGCTGCTATGAACATTGGGGTGCAGGTGCCCTTTCAGATCACTACATTTGTATCTTTGGGGTAAATACCTAGTAGTGCAGTGGCTGGGTCATAGGGTAGCTCTATTTTTAACTTCTTGAGGAACCTCCATACTGTGTTCCAGAGTGGCTGTACCAGCTTGCATTCCCACCAACAGTGTAGGAGGGTTCCCCTTTCTCCGCATCCTCCCCAACATCTGTCTTTCCCTGACTTGCTAATTTTAGCCATTCTGACTAGTGTGAGGTAGTATCTCATTGTGGTTTTGATTCATATTTCCCTGATGCCAAGTGATGTGGAGCATTTTTTCATGTGTCTGTTGGCCATTTGTATGTTCTCTCAGGTGAATTTTTCTTCTTAAACCAGGATAACAAGTATACAGAATCCCTCTCCAGTTAGTGCTTAAGATTCGCTAATTGAAATTACTGAACCTCACCCTGTTAACAGTGTCTTTGGCTTTTGCTTACATGTTTTCTTCTTTGAACTAGTCCCATAACATCACCAATTACACTTAACTAAACCCTACAGCAAAGTGAGGCCATCTTCTCTACCAGCTTATAAACTGACTGGAGCCCCAAAAAAGAAAAAAAAAAAAAAAAAGGAACAAAAAAGGCCTGGCTTCCCAAACACACACACAGCTGTTTTAGACTCTAGGTCAAGGCATTGCCAATAAATAGCTGTTAAAATGCAAATGTCCTAACCTATTTAAAGTGTCAGAAAGTAGGCTAGGAAGACATATTTTGAAGGAGAACACAGAATGGGTTCATTGACAGAGTTAGAACCAAAAACTGCTCAAAACTTCAGATCCAAGAGAGGGCAGGTAATGGAATAGGATGAGGGAAGCTAAAAGGATAGGGAAAGCAACTGGACGCCATGCACTGGGAAGAAGGGAATCAAAACTCCAAAATTGGGAAAGACAGGCCATGTATGAAGAAGTCTAACTTTGCCGACATTCTGAAGACTGCTTTCACACATATAATAGCGTTTTCTCTTGCATAGACCTTTAGTGACAAAGCACCATTGCATCTGGTAGTTCTGCCATTTAACAGGTCTGTGATGTTGGACACATGGCGTAACCTCTCTGAGCCTCGGTTTTCTCATTTATAAAGTAGGGCTATAGAAAGAACTTTACCAATTCCATTTCACAAGTGGATACATTTCAGTGTACAGAAGATTAAATGCTTGATATAGGGGGCTCAGAATCCACAATACCAGGGCTGGACCCTGGATCTTCTGACTCCCAGTTCAGGGAGTATTTCTGCTTATCTGTGGTGCTGGTCCAACCTGGGAGGCAAGCATGTGATCCCCAGTAAGGAATAATTTGTAGAACATGGACAAACTCTGTTCACTCTGCAACTCTGCCCCAGTTTACGGCTCAACTAGGAGATCTAGTGGTCAGGATTAAACCCCTCATAACCATATCATAAGTCTTTCTCAGACTCTAAAACTTCAGAAATTCATGCTTAGGGGCTTGGGAACTCATAATAGTTCAAATTACCTAAATCCATAGTGGATGGCCACACCCATGGCATTTTTACATCTCGAACTTTTACACCCCATTTTAGGAAGCATATAAATGGCAAAGAAACAAAGTCCTACCAGCACATCACTGTTTAACTCCCGACACCTATGGTCACAAACTAAGGCTAGGCTCACAGCTTCCCCATGCGCTGCACCTTAGTAACTAGTGTTGTTTCCTATATTGTTTTGTAAGTGCTCTTGAGTTTCTGCCTGCGTAAAACATGTTTCACTTTGCATGTCCAATTATAAAATCCTCAAGCCACCTTAATGGGATAAAGGATAAGGAAGGGCAATCTAATTTAGGAAAAAGACTAAATAATGGTATTTTAAATGGTAGTTTTCTTACTTCCTCATAGCTAAAACTGCTAAAGCACTACCTGGTAAAATTTATGGAGTACCAGCTTCAATGAATAGAGAGGAGAGGCTTGTAACTCACCTATCAATTGTTTGTAAGAACAGGTACTTACAAGACCTTTTAAAGTCATTCCCCAGACTTCTTTTGAAAACCTACCTAGTGGTAGGAGTAAAGAAAATATTTGTCTTTAGTGTTGCAATAAGATCTTTCCCCCACAGCTTTGTTTACATTACCAATTTGCATTATCTATACCTTGGAAGAAAGCCTGTGAGAGGAAAAAGTAAACTCTGACTCAGGGAAAATCCAAATGAAATCAGTACAGGTTCAGAAAAATGCCAAGATATTCCAAATGCCCAGCTGCCAGCTTATTCCTTTCTTATTCCAAATAATAATAATAATAATAATAATTAATAAATAAATAACAACAAAAAGAAAACAAACCCTTGCTAAGGCAGGTTTTCTTTCAACTGAACCAAGTCCTCTATCCTTTGGTCTCTGTTTCTCTGAAGAGATAATAGCCATACATTTATGAAAGGACCTCACATAAGGGTCAACACAGAGTAGTTGAGCCCAAATAAATGACTGATGATTGTTAATTGTAAGCATACAATCAGTATTACTGGATGATGAGAACGAGGTGACTACTAGAGCAGCGTAAGTATGGAGCCTCTTCTTTCCCCAATGAATAGAGAGTGGTCGATTTATTGACTGGTTTTATTGAATCCATGGTGGTTTTACTAAGCCCATGGCTTCTAGGAGCCAACTTGGGCCTTTGACTACCATAGACTAAGCAAGAAAAAAACCAAGAAACCACCTCTGTCTTTTGAGATATACATATTTTTATGAGTACACCTGGTCCAGGGGCACCTGGGTGGCTGGGTCAGTTAAGCATCCAACTCTCGGTTTCAGCTCAGGTCGTGATCTCAGGGTCATGAAATTGAGCCCAGCACTGGGCTCTGTGCTTATCAGAGAGTCTGCTTGGGGCTCTCCCTCCCTCTCCCTCTTTTCCTCCTGCTTATGCTCTTCTCTCTCTCTCTCTCTCTCTCTCCTTCCCTCTCTCTCTCAAATAAGTAAATAAATGAATCTTTAAAAAAAAAATAAATACACCTGATCCCACTAACTACCCAGAAGTACAGAGCAGCAATATAAAAAAAAATGCTGATTAGTATTCAGGGAACAGAAATTTCCAGCACATTTCAGATAAAGAAGTTGAAATTGTATAGCTGGAAAGCAACAGGAATGGGAATGAGACAAGGGCAAGAATCCCACTGGGTTGGTTGAAGAGCTGTCTCTGCCCCTACAGAGAATCTCTTATCTGAAGGGTTATGGAGGGGTGGGAGATAATTTTGATTCCTGACCCTCACTACTGGTGCAAAGCTGAGAACCTCACTCTGTGCCTTCCTAAGCCTGAGGCCATGTAGTAAAAAGATAAGAAGGAAATATACCAAGATGATTAAAGTGGTTGTGTCTGAATAGTTGAATTATGGGTGATTACCATTTTTCTTTGTGCTTTCCAATAGTTTCAATATTTTCAACTATAGGTAGACATTAATTTTATATACATAAGTTTTGTTAAATATGCACTGTTATTTAAAAAATAATTAAACATTAAGCACAGCAATGATCTGATAACCAGCTGGATGGCAAAAGGAGAAAGTTCTGTAAGACCTAACTTGTCCTGGCAAATCATTAGCCATGGTAATCTGCATAGGTGACAACTTCATCCTTCTTAATAATTGTTAGTATTTTCTTGGTGATATTACCATAGCTACCATTTATTGAAAGCTTACTCTGTGTTTAGTGCTACACTAAAAGCTTTAGGTTTATTCTCTTATTTAATTATCAAAACATCTTTTCATGTGGGGCACTGTCATTATCCCCATCTTTACAGGAAGAAACTGAAGCTTGAGAGGTCAGGCCGCTTGCTAAACAAAACATGGCAAGTGGGTGACTACTGAAACTGGGATCTGAAGCTGGATCTGAAAGCATAGTCCCAAACCACTGGTAAAAATCAAAACTTGCTTAAACATCACCTTTTACCCTTTTCTTTACTCTGCAATGCTCCTATACTCATTTGAGCCTCTCTTGTACAGCACACCCTCTCAAATGTAAGCTTCTCGGCAGAAGAAATTTTTGGATGTATTATCCACTGCCACGTCACCAGAGCCAAGAATAGTGCCTTCACATAATAGACACTCAATAAAAACTTGCTGGTTGATGAATAAACTCTAACACATGAACAGACACTTCTCCAAAGAAGGCATACAAATGACTAACAGACACATGAAAAAATGTTCATCATCTTTAGCCATCAGGGAGATTCAAATCAAAACCACACTGAGATACCACCTTACACCAGTTAGAATGGCCCAAATCGACAAGACAGGAAACAACAAATGTTGGAGAGGATGTGGAGAAAGGGGAACCCTCTTCCACTGTTGGTGGGAATGCAAGTTGGTGTAGCCACTTTGGAAAACAGCGTGGAGATTCCTCAAGAAATTAAAAATAGAGCTACCCTATGACCCTGCAATTGCACTACTCGGTATTTACCTCAAAGAAGCAGATGCAGTACAAAGAAGGGCCACATGTACCTCAATGTTCATAGCAGCAGTGGCCACAATCACCAAACTGTAGAAAGAACCAAAATGCCCTTCAACAGATGAGTGGATAAGGAAGATGTGGTACATCTATACAATGGAATATTATGCCTCCATCAGAAAGGATGAATATCCAACTTTTGTACCAACATGGACAGGACTAGAAGAGATTATGCGGAGTGAAATAAGTCAAGCGGAGAGAGGCAATTATCTTATGGTCTCACTTACGTGTGGAGTATAAAGAAAACCATGGAGGGCATCATGACAAGGAAGAGAAGGGTGAATGGAGGGGAAATCGGAGGGGGCGATGAACCAGGAGAGACTGTGGACTCTGGGCAACAAACTGAAGGTTTTGGAGGGGAGGTGTGGGGGGTTGGGTGAGCCTGGTGGTGGGTCTTGAGGAGGGCACGTACTGCATGGAGCACTGGGTGTGGTGCATGAACAATCAATCTGGTAACACTGCAAAAATAAAATAAACGTATTTGGGGAAAAAAAAAAAAAAACTCTAACACATCAGATTCTAACCACAATATTATCTTGCAGTTGTCCAATGTCTGTCTACAAGCCAAGTAGTTTCCACATTTTCGATCTTCTACTATGATCAAGATTACCATAGTTCTACTGTTCTCCGAACAATTTTTCTTTTCATACTAGACTCCTTCCCAGACAAACGTCTGCAGCTTGCGATGGCTTATGACTGAGTTCTGGCAAGTGGACTGTGGGTGGGCGTGATGTCTCCACCTCTAAAGCTGACCTATTAAAGCCTGACCCCCCCTGCTCTCTTCTTTCATCTGCTGGGTGCGTGACTGAGGCGGCAGAGGGAAGAAGCCAGGATCCCTGAGTATCTGCATATCTGCTCCACTCAGCGGACCTACTCTGGGCCTAGGCATAAGCAAGAAATAAACTTTTATCTTACTAAGCCAATAAATCTTAAAGTCATTTGTTATAGCAGTGACTCTTTCCTAATAGATAACCATTTCAGCTAAAATTATTTGAGCATGCAAATATAGATACAGTATGATATATAATTATCATACGTATACATATATACATCATATATAATACGGTACATATAGATATCTACACACACGTATATCATATATCATCTATAGTATAAATGTTCAAATGTAGTTCTATAAACACTGGTAAATTATGTATAGGACCCACTGTAACACTATATAGATTAGAAAACCTACCTCAAAACATAAAACTGGAAGTAATGAGATACAGATGAAATAAAAATATTTTAAAATTTCTTGCTTATCAACGTGGTTCTTCCACTGTATTACTCAGCAACATTTAAAGGCACATCGGGATTTAGGAAAAGGTTTGTCATTAACCATGATGAAAACAAATCTATATTTTGAATGGTCTTCTTGATGATGTTTTTGGTGGCTGATTTTATGTCACTCTTGATTATACCTTTATTGTTTTTATGTCATAACATGGCTGACAAAGAGCTCAAATTAGGAGTAGAGGTGACAGCTCTGCCATTTTCTTGTTGTTCACTTGTAATATTGGTATTATTTTCAACCCAAGGTCTCCTTACAGGAGTTTGTATAAAACACTTGTCTATTTTGTGAAGGTTAGATTCATAAAAACCAGATCATGTAATCCATAAATCCATTTACCAGGCACAACTATAATGTGATATCCCAGCTTGCTGAGGGCAAATTAACAGACGAAAGTACCAATATCAAACTTTCCTTTAAGATATGTCAATCAAAAACCTTCCCTTCCTTCAAGACATGTAAATACAATATGAGACATATAGTCATCTGATATCAGACATTTGAGGATGCTAGTATCAAGGCACATATTAAAAATACACTAAACTTAAAATTTTCCTTTTTCATTACAAAATAAATTGAAGTTTTAGCCCTTACAAACCCTTCAATGGATACACTCTTTGAGGCCACTGTTCTGTCAGGTGTTTCAGACATCCAAGTCCTAGTGCTCTTGATTTCTGAAGTCGATGATCTGCCTCCAAGCTATGCATAGAGTAAGACAGCTGACATCACTCCACCTAATTCTCTCCAGCTGTAACCCCCTACTCCACCCCAAAGCCAGAGTTTTCCCTGTTAACATGGGGTAGAAGCCTTGGTTTCTGTTCCCAGTGACACTGAGAGCTACTAGCCTCTATGTCAAATTATAGAAGAAACAAAACCCTATCTTATCCATTCAATTCAATGCATATGGCAAAAAAGGTGACTGACAGGCAGTGTGGTTTGGTGACAAGATGCAGGGGCTATGAGTGATAAAATCCAGCTTCCATCTGCCTGTCTCTTCAATGAAGTCAACATGGCCCTTTGTGTCTCAGTCTCCTCCTGGGACAGGAACAGTAATGCCTGCCCTACTGCCTGGGGGCTGTGAAATTAGAAGAAAAAGAAAAAAGAACAATGACAGAAGGGGCTCCTTATAGCCCTGGCTTGGGTGGGCTGCATGAGGAGTCCAGAGAGGCTTCAAGTTGGCAAAACTCGAGGAAACGGGTTCTCAGAAATGATAAGTCTTATCTGATGTTGTCTTCCAGGAAAACTTGAGTAACTTAGGACAACACAGGACAAGAAAAACCCTTTAAAAATGTTAGTTTTTTTTATTCCTTTAATTAAGAGCCTTGAGAAGGCAAGCTCACAGCGGGTAAATGAAGCAGGAGCAAGTCTTCCTGGGCACTCAAAGTATAGAATGTGTAGCAGACTCTCCATTTGGGCAGAGAGCACATAGCTGGGGGCTGAGCAGTCAGGATCCAGGCAGAACACTGTGATTGGCTTTGAAGTCAGGACTGATTTCAAATTCAAGCTCTGATACTGACTGAATCTGGGGGATTTAACCAACCTATATGTGCCTCAGTTTTATCCTTAGTCAAGTATGTACAATAATACCTATTTGTATCATGCTTATGAAGATTTAATGAAACTATAGCTACGCTTGATGTACTCTAGGACTTGGCATATAATAGGTTCTCAATAAATAGTTACCTTCTTCACCATCATTATCATTCACTTGTCTTGCCCTTGCTTAGCCCATCTTTAAAAGGAAATAGATGAGGCATCGCTAACATTTGCCAAGTACTTAAGAGAGGCTTGGCAAGCACTTATCAACATCAGAGGTTAGAGAAGTACTTTGTGGTGGGTCATGCAGAGGGGATGCTCATGCCCTGCAAGACCTTGCCAAGAAGTCCCAGGTGATAAGCAGTGAAAACAAAGCAACAAACCCTGGCCAGATTGGAGGAGGGGCAGCGGGTAAGCAGCGGGCAGCCAGCAGCAGGAATGACCTTACTGACTCAAGGACACTCTAAATGAAATGCACGAAGAACAAAGAGGAAGACAGGAAGGTCTGGAAGATCTGACAAGGGCATCTTATTTCTTCACCAGTAAAAAGGACCCACTCGATCCAGGTCCATAGAATCAATCTAACCCTTCTCAAGCAATTGCTCTTGCCTCAAACCATGCCTGAGCAACCCGGCTCTCCTCCGGAGCTCACATTGCACTAAATTCTATCCTTACAGAAACAACCAGAAGGCCTCCCTCAACAGTATCTCTCTCTGCCACAATGAGCTGTTTAGCAAGTCTAAAGTCATGCATAGAGATCCCAAGGAGAATCACAAGCTTTGATCCACCTTATACCCACAAAGCCGAGGCCATAATTCTTACAGACACATTTAATTTTTTTTTTTTCATAAGAGACAAGAGAGGTAGAGTAAGTAGATGACTTGGTGCATCCCCCTCACTAGGACTAGACAACTCAAAATTCTCTCCTTCTTCACAGAAGCCCTGCTTATGCATAATGATATGGAAAACATCCCCGTTAAGAACAGGTTGTGTTTGAAGTGTTCTTATGTATGCCCTTTGAAAAAGATGGAGTAAATCCTTCTTGGTAAAAGGAAAGGCATTAATTATTTAATTAAACAAAGTAGTTATTGACTTTTTTAATGCAATAGGCAAAATTTTCACAAAGAATAGAATTTTTATAATATGTACATCTCTAATTCTTATTCCTGAAAAAAAACTAGCTGAAAATTTAACCCGAGTGGGAAAAAAATGTATTTCAAAGGAGAAGCTCATTCTGAAGGAATTAACGTGCAAGCAGAAACTAGAGTGTCTTCCTACAATTGCAACTTGGCCTTTGAAAAGTATCTTGATTTGATTGCTATTAAAATATAAATCCTAATAGCTTCACAAACAAGGGGAGTCATTTCAGGAAGTGGAGGTGAGAGCTGTACCAAATCCATAAAGGATATTTGCAAAATACTTTGTAGATAATACAAACCATGCCACTTAATCAGGTATTGAAAAGGTTCAAACTAATCCTGACTTCACTACAGTTAATATAAATGTCCCAAGTCAATAAATCTTGATATTGATTAAACTACCCCTCCCCACTCAATTCAATTTTTAAGACCCACCAGTTCCCACAGGCAGAAGGGGCAGATGTGACAATAGTGATTTACAAAATCAATATAGTGTAAGAGATCTAGAGAAATTAACTACAGGAGAGATGACCCATTAAATCATCCAGTCCATCTCCAGCTCCCTCTTGGCCCTTTGTAGGCTATTCTTTTCCAATATATTTGAACCACTTTACCTAAGTAAGTTGTAGAGGTTAACAGATACGAAGGCTTATTCCTTTTCCCATGAAACTGGTCCCATCTCCTACCTCCCAATGCTGAGCTCCATGTCTCACTCTATATCAATAATTCTCAACTCTGGTAGTATGGCACGTTCACCCAGGGAACTTTTGAAATATACCAGTGCCAGGACTCATGCCCAGAGATTTTTATTTAGTTGATCTGGGGTAAGACCTGGGCAACATTGAGGTGTTTGTTTTCCTTTTAATACCCATGTGATTCTAATATTCAGAAATTTTGAGAACCAGTTCCCTACAAGTTCAAAAGTCTTATTCCTTATTGAGCTTTTGGATGCTTTCTTGTTGGCCGTATTAACACTATCTGAGTACCACCAGACTAAGAGTAAGATTACAGAGGACAATAAATCAGTGAGTCTCGGCTGGCTGAGGGGCACCAGCTGAGAACCCCTGCTGTGGGAAATCATTATCTCTGATCAGAGTATGACACATGTTGCAGGTGGATTGGGACACCTGAGAAGGAAAAAAATGGCTGAGAACTATGCTTTAAAAGGAAAAGGAGTTTCCCAGCAACTATACCAGGAGTGGTTAACCACATGGAGAGCTGCCAAAGATAGAAACCCATCAGATTTGGCTTTCCTCTGTTCATCATTGTTTTTAAAGATTTTATTTATTTGTTTGTTTGAGAGAGAGAAAGACAGCGCAAGCAGTGGGAGGGACAGAGGGACAAGCAGACTCCCCGCTGAGCAGGGAGCATCAGGCCATGCAGGGCTGGAGCCCAGGACGGTTGGCTCACGACCTGAGCCAAAGGCAGAGACTTAACCCACTGAGCCACCCAGGAGCCCCTCCTCTGTTGATCATTTTAACTTTAGCTTTAAATATGAACACAAAAAACCCATACCTATACAATGTAGAAGCTGACTTTTGCTGAATCCTTACCATATTCGGGCACAGTTCTGAGTGCCTTTCACGGATTACACCGAAGTCCCACCACAACTCTATGAAGTAGATGGTATGATAAACCCATTGTAGAGATGCAGAAACGCAGGCACGCAAGGTTACACAGGTAGTAAGTGACAGAGTTGGAATTTCAGTTCAGGGAAAGGAACTCCAGAGCCAGTGCTCTTGATCATCAACTCAACCACCTTACAGCACTAGACATAAAGCAAACAGCTGAAGCTAGAAACTAAAGGTGGCTCATTAAGTCTCACATGTGCTAAGATACCATTTCTTCAATAAATATCTATAAAGCAGCTGTCTCAAACATTAGCACACATAGTAGCCACCAGAATACATTTTTTAAACAACTACAGGGGCCCCTTCCCTAGAGATTCTGATGGAGTAGCCTGGGTGGGGCCCATGAACTTGCATTTACAACCTCTTTTGACACTGTGAAACTCACCAGAGAAGTACAGGATGGGAACGCAGAGCAAGGCATTTTCAGCAATTAGGAGGGAGCTAGCAACCTTGCAAAAAGTCCTTTCGGGAAGCTTGGAGCAGTAGAAGTTAAGCTACGAAGATTTAAGGACACGGGGCCAGTCAGGGGGAGCTCCTCTTCCAAAAAGCATCTTGGTCAAGGGTAGTACTTTGAGGAAAGTTATTTTGAGGAGAGGAGAAAGTGCCAGAAGAAAAGGAGAGATTAAAAATTCAAGAAAGACCAGGAGAAACTGATCATGGAACAAGGTTCTAGAGAAGGCGGGAGGGTGCACGGCAACTGCGGTGAGCCCACCTGCCAAAGCTCCATCATCACAGGAGAGGCCTCCTAGAAAGATGGGCTCACGCCAGGCCTCTTGGCACTGCGTCTAGCAGTACTTCCAAACCAGTACTGGATAGCAAGGTGAATAACTATCTCAGGAACAGTTTTTCAAAGTCCCTTGAAAAGGAAAGAGGAACTGTAAGGTACAACATTATACCAAGGCATATCCAAACCCTCGTGGGTACTAGTGCTAGGCTTGACTGACACGTTGCTCCTGGAGGACCGTTAGCTGGCGAGTGTGGCATTCTCTTCTGTGTGGGGTTGCTCCTTGAGTCCAGGAGCTCACAACCCTGACTGCAGAGCAGGCTACGTAATTTATGGGAGTAGGCTCAAAATGAAAACGTGGAATCCCTTGTTCAAAAAGTATGAACAATTCCAAGATGGCAACAAGGGAGCCTTAAACCAAGTGTGGGGCCCTTCTAAGCACTGTGACAGCCCAGGTTGCCTACCCATGAATCTGGCCCAGCCTGGCTGCACATTAAAAGCACCTGGAGAGCCTTTAAAAACACCAACACCCCGGCCAGACCTGAGACCAATTAAAACCAGACCTTCTGGGGGTGAGAACCACACATCAGAATTTTTCAAAGCGCCCCATTGACTCCAGTGTGCAGCCAAGGTTGAGAACCACTGCTTACTTGTCATAGAATCTGACTTAATACCAGCTTTGAAAATCATTTTCTTGAAGAAATTATACCTGAAAAATATATATAATGGCCCCACAAAATGAACTGTAGCCCCATTTATGCACTACTGAATCACATTCCTCCACCTACCCATTCGTATAAACTGGCTCAAATTATTAGTATAAAAGAAAAGAATAAAAAATCTCTTCTTGTAATAAATACATGCATTGCCATACCAAAAAAAAAAAAGCAATTTGAGCAATGGAGACCATGCTGAATTCCTTTAAGGCCCCTGCCTGAATTTTCTTGGCTCAACCAAATGATTTCTTCCAGGGTCTGGGCACTGGCCCAGAACTCATCCACCCTTCTGAATAATGTATGACACAAGGCTCTTCCAAGCAACAGTAAGCTTTGGATGGAATGCTCAGTTAAGGCAGGAGAATCTGACCCTCACCAAATCCAAAGCTTGGGATTTATCCCAAGAGACAGGATCAAATGAGGATGATCATCCAAGTAGCACAGCTGGGCAGCTCCCAGCCAGATGCGTAGCTACCCAAGAGTTCTTAGCCACAAAACCAGCCATCTCAGGAGAAGAGCTGCCGTGGTGAAGAGAAGAGAGAGGGGATTCCCACAGGAATCTAAGATCCCAAATGCATTAGGGAAGCCAATTCTTTCATAGTGGTCTTTAAACAAGCAGTATAGGTTGAGGCAAATTATGGAGACCTCCAAGGGTGCCCCCTCAGGATAACAGCAAGGACTGAGGTCTTTCATTCTGATCCTACCAGCAACAGAGTAGCAGGGAATGATCAGGAGGTAGAGTTCATGGGTTAGCATCCTGGCCCCACCACTTAGTAGCTGTGTGACTTCTCTGTGCCTCAGTTTTCTCACCAGATAAATGGAGCTAATAAAGTACCATCAAATTGCTATGAAGATTAATTCAGATAATCTATGTATAGTGCTTAGAAGAGTGCTTAATACACGGTAAGCACACGGGCCTCTGGCTCGCTCAGCCAGTAGAGCATGTGACTCTTGATCTCATGGTCATGAGTTCAAGCCCCACATTGGGCAAGGAGCCTACTTAAAAAATAACAAACAAACACACATGGTAAGCACTGAGTAAACATTAGCTTAGCTACCACCAGCATTATAACCACCACCCAGGACTCCTCGAAACACACAACTCACTTCTCTCCTGCTCGGCCCAAAATGAAACCAGGGTTCGAAGAGCTTAAGTCATTGGCTCCAGGTTGCACAGGTCAGTAAGAGTAGAGGCAGGACTGAAACCCAGGTTTCCCATCTTATATTCTCAACTTCCTCATCTCACTTGAGAACTGAGTAGAGACCCTCTTTGCAGCCCTTCCAGTGTGGTAGGCAGCACAATCACCACTTGCCGTAAGTGAGGCAAGGATTAAAGGAGGTGATGTAGGTAAAGCTGGGACGACCCGTCAGCATTCCATCCATGGCAGCTATTGCTATCATACAACTGATGTGCAACCAGGAAAATCACATGGCAGTTGACCATGCCCACCATGTTGGAGGCTCACTTGCAGAGCTAGCTATCTTAAGAAATCTGATGTCCAACACTTTGGTAAAAACAGAGTTCCTTCTGGTCCTAGTATTAAAATCACC
>CM052797.1:104964954-105018747 GCA_028533885.1 Nasua narica | reverse complement strand
TCTCAAGATACCACTGAGGCAGACATCAAAGGTACTTGAACAAAAATCAGGGTGTAGCCTACATTCCAGAAAATTCTTGGAAATTAGAAATTCTAGAAAATTGGGGTAGGTCCTGGGCTAAACATACATATGACCCAAACACCACTAAAACGTGTCCATGGAGACATGGAGGCATATAAGATTAAAAGACTTGCCTTAACCCAAGCATGAAGCCATTGTCCCAGTGTAATAATGCACTGTATCTAACAGGATGCAGTCCCCTGGCCATCTCCCCAAAACAGTGCTCTCACAGGAAGGCAGATAAGAGGGAGACTTAGGGTGATCATATGTCAATATTTACTCTTCAAACGTGTTTCAATAGCCAGGAACTGAAGGGACACCCTGCCTGCTATACCTCTAATTACTAACAGTAATTTCAGATAAGTCCCGCAACCTGTACAGGCTTTTCCTTTCCTCCCCATCTATAAAAATGTGGAGGGGAGGACTTAGCAAATGCCAAGCACACACTTGCTAACTGGAAGCCTGGGACTGTCTTAGAGCTTCAGAAATGGGACTCCTTCTGGGACCATAAATAAAGACCCAGAAGCTTCTAGAATAGAATCTCCAAAAGAGCAGGGTCTTGGTCTTACTCACCCCTGTTTACTCCATGTACCTAGAACAGTGCCTGAAACAAAACACATGGTCAGGAAACACTTTTTACTAAATAAATGAATATATTTTAAGTCTCCTTTCATCTTCTAAAATACCAGTTCACACTCAGGCCTGGGAAAGCAGGCACAACTTCAGGTCAACTAAGGATCAAGGACACAGGAGAAAGGGCAGCTTTGGGCAAAGGGATAATTAAGACATTAAAGATAATCAGACCTATTCGAAGAACCCACTCCCAAGCCTCACCCACAACTCCAAGTGAAAGCATGGCAATTCCCTGTCTATGTGGTCTCTAGAACCACCCACATTTATTTACATAAAATAGATAAATAAAAAGCACCATATTAAATGCAGATACCTAGGCCTTCACACCAAAGCATTAAATCACTCTCTGGGAGAGGGGGCCCAGAAATCTGAATTTAACTTGCCTCTGCAATGATTCGGAGGCACTCTGGATTTTGAAGACCTTAGCTCCAAAGCACATCCTCCTGGGTCTCCTTTGTGGAATCCCTTGTTAAAATGGAAAGTTGGAAGTCTTTTGTGAACTCAGGCAAAACCTTCAGCGATGGGATTCCGGTTACCTTAGCAATGCTCTCTCTAGACTCACACTCTTGCTCATTAGCCCCACCTGACAGCCTGCCTCTTCCCCACCAGTTCCCAGATTTTCATTTCATGAAGCTAGAGACAGGGCTTCCGACTCTGAAATCATTTCTGTCATGATCCAGAGACCTCAGTAGACCCCAAGAGCCTCATGAAACACTTCCCCTTTATACTTAGCAAACTCAAGGGGGTGGGGCAGGGAGGGGATTGAGCAGGTTGTGGCTGCCTTCCTTCTGGCTACTGTAAACTGTTTAATGCTCGTGTTCTATTTTACTGATGAGTTGAGGCTTTTGAATTAACAATACTAATAATCCATAAATGAAGCGACTAAACGCCCACCAGGTACAAAGCACTAGAAGGAGAGAGTAATAGAAAGGGAGCCTGAAGTAGCTTTAGGACAAGCTCTTACCCTCAAGGTCTCCACGCTCTATCCTGAGAAATAAGATATCAATATATGAATATATAAGTAATGATAAAAAAAAGAGCTGACAAAGTGCTTGAGGACTGCAGACAAGGGGTGGAACTTGAGGCTTTCCTATGAAAGCCTAAAAGAGAGAAAAAGATTTTTAAAATGCAACAGCCTTTTTCCCTCCCAAAGGAGCATTGCCCACTACTTGGCATTGCCCAATTATTTTTATCATTTCAACTGTAGACTTGAGATCAGAAGAGCGTTTTTTGAACCTCAAAAGGAATCTGGAGAAAGAAGTTGAGTTGTTTCAAATTAGGACCTCTATGGGGTGATGGTCCAGAAAACAATCATCTCAAGGTGGGAGCACAGAAGAACACCTCCCCTGGTTGAATCAGGGTTCTCTGGGGCCTGTGAGGTTGTGCACTGTCCCCTCCCTCCTTTCCTGTGCCTTCACGGGGAGCGATTCTCTAATTCAACCTCTCAGGCTTGCTCTGAGGATGTAACATCAGTAAAAGTACCCATTACTCTGCCTGGCCCCAGCATGTGCTTCAACAAGTGTTGGTAGAATCTGGATGTCCCCTCTAAAAAGGGACCTCTTCTACAACAGGCACACTGGCTGTCCATCTCATGCCAACAGGGACAAAGAAATGGGACTCCCTAATTCCTATCTTTCTCTGTAGAGACCCTGAATTAGTAAATGTTCCCTTTCTCCTTTATCCAGGCAGTGGTCTGTAAACTTCTTCAATCTCCCACCTTGTTCACTAGAAGTTTTAAATGCTTTTAAAATAAATGTAAACTTATTTTATAAATTATAACCACATAGTAAACATATTCCAACACACACGCAAACAGAAAAATTTAAAGACAAAATCAAAGATAGAGGTTCTAACATGTTCTTCCTAACATCGTGGTAGGTCATCTCATATCCTCCTTGGGGAGCAGGCCCTCCCCTCCAAAGACACCTGAATCCAACCAGATATAAACTTCAGAGAGGCAGACAAAGTAGAAGTCAGCTGTGGCTACAGGCTACACCAAAATCTACTGCAGGAGGCAGAGTTCTGTCAAAGGCAAGAAAATGTCACTCAAAAGAAGTGATTCTGGAACGTGTCCAGCTTTAATTGCCATCTGAATACTGATGACTCTCAAATTGCTATCTCCAGCCTAACCCTCTCCCCCCAAACTTCAGCCCCAAACACAATCACTTCCTTGACGTCTCCTCTTGGGTGTCAAATCCAAATGTGGGCATCTCAGACCTCACGTGACTCAACTAGGCTCCAGGTCTTTACTGAGTTGCCTGCTCCTTCAGTCTCCCCATCACGGTCAAGGGCAGCACCTTCCTGCTGCTCAGGACTAATGCCTGGGAGAGTCATTGCTTATCTTGCATCCGAACCAACAGCAAACCCTGTTGGCTTTCCCTTCCCAATAAACTCAGAAGATGCCCACTCTCGTTCTCCCCACTGCTGCCATCCTGGCCCAAGCCACCCTCCCCTCTCACCTGGAGCCTTCTACCAGGTCCCCTTGTTCTCCTCCGAGCATGGGCAGTCTATTTTCTCCTATGAGAATACAAGTGAGATTCTCTGCTCAAAACTTTCCACCGACTCCCCACTTCTCTCAGGGAAAGCTGAAGTCCTCACAGCAGCCTATGAGGTATGTCCCCCTCTACCCCTGACCTACCTCCTATTTCTCTCCCTCTTGTTTACTCTGTTTCAGGCATGTAGGCCTCCTGGCTATTCTTAAACATGCCCGGAAGACTTTCACCCTTTCCAAATTATTCCTTCCACTGGACCACTCTCCATCCAACTCCTGATCTGGATGTCCACCCCCGTGTATCATTCAAACAACACAATCTTAGTGACGTCTCTCTAACCACCTCTTATAAAAATGTTCCATTCCTCACCCACACTCCTAATTCACCTTTTATTGATGCTTCATGCCTCTCCTGCCCTTAGAATGTAAGGGCCACAATGAGCAGGAATGTTGTCATTGGTCTTATTCTATGACACATCCCTAATGCCTAGAATGGTGCCTGCAACATCATAGGCACTCCCCACCATGCTCCCCAGAAATGTGTCCCCCTACAGCTAGCTGGATGACCAGCCTCCCTCCAGGAATGCAGAACTTCCCACAGTCCAAGACCCTGCCAATCTAATGCCTAACAATCCAAGGGAAAATAGTCCTGCTTTAGGTTTGGATGCTCTCCAGCAAACAACTAGATTAGCACTTGCAAATTTATCCAGGGACCAAATCAAGAAGCACAATCTCTGGAAAGGCCCAGCACAGTAGTCTTACTAATGAAGTCGTGCACAATTCCGCTGGCACACACGCCACTGGCATGGACACTGGAAGTTATTCTCACTTCTGAGTAAAACAATCCTGGAAGCCCTCCACTTCATGGCCAAGTTGGCTTTACAAGCAGGGAGATGAAGGCCACATTGAAGAAAAGGGTAAAAATGTTCAGAAATGTATACCGTCTGTGATACCAGGATGGTATCACAAGCAAAACCAGGATGGCCCCAGGCAAAACCAACTCCCATACCAGCACGCCAGGAAACAGAAATTTCACCATTAGAGATTCATTCCTTTAAGTCACAATAAGTTTGCAATCCTCTAGCACTGCCCCCAAAAAGGTTATAGGTATTATGCTTGGGTTACATGACCCTTAAAGCTTTTATCAGCCAGCTCCATGGAAAGCGTAGCAGAACCCAGCTCTGAGAAAATGTGGCAATGAATGGCAGCCTGAGGCAGGAAGGAAAAGTGATGAAGAAGGAAGAAAATGGAAGAGGAATTAAGAAGAAAACCATTTATTGAGGGCCTACCTTCCGCCAGGTGTTCTACTACCTTCCTTACATACACTAACTCATTTACTTCTAAAACACAGTGCTGAGTTCCTCATTCTCAGCTTCTTTCTAGAAGAGGAATCTAAGGCTCAGAGAGATGGTGACTTATCTAGTCACATAGCTGGTAAGGATGGAGTTAGGATTCTGACTTCAGGTCAACTTAACTCCAAAGTTTATGGTCATTTCTCAACATCAAACAGTCAGCTGTTTCATGGTTTTCCTTTGATGCAGCCTGGCTGGCAGTAAATCAGGGGCCCTTGATTTAGGGTGGCCCGTAGTAATGTGATGGACAGGCAGCAGAGCGAAATTCTGGATCTCAAGGTAATATTATTATTATTATTATTATTATTATTATGGGGCGTAATCCAGCACTCATGTGCAGAGACTTCACACAGTAAAGGCTTGTCGTCAGCACGCGCTCCAGTCTCCAGCTTGCCCATCACCAGCCTGCCGGTGCCATCCACTCTGCAGCGATTTCCCTGGAAGTGAACAGCACTTCCTCCGCTGGCCACAAATCCTGGAACTCGGCACTACCTGTTCTCGGAAGTAGCCTTTGAGCACAATTTTCGGGACTGCATTCGACTTTAATTGGTCCTTTCTGGGAATACAGCTTCTTCAAAGATGGCAAACACTCTGCCTTCTTGGAGCTGAGATTGTAACCTGTTCCTTCTACCCCTACGATGCTTTGTATCTTGGGATCTGAGCACATTCTCAAATTTGTCTTTTTGCCTCGGGTCTCTTTCTTCCATCCCATTGTACATCTATACATCTTTGAAACACTAGCAAGGTCAAACCTTTGCTCCCTTTTTTTTTTTCTTTTTTTGGAGAACAGTACTTTTGAAGATGGTACTCAGTAGCTGAACTGGAAAATAAGTAAGGGCATAATGGGGAAAGGAGGCTAATCATCCAGGATGTTTAAATCACAAATCCAACCAGAGGTTTCCAAACTTTAGTGAAGGTTTAAGATTTAATCATCCTCATTTCAAGTTGACAGTATCCATTCTCAAAGTCAACTTAAACAATTTGGTGACCTTTCTCAAACTGGGCTTTATAAATCCTTGTGGTTATTCTTTGACATTATAGGCTCATGATAAGCCAAATACCCTGCATAAAATATAAGAGCCAGAGCCCTGACCTGTCAGACTTTGCATGCTCAAACGCAAAAGCAAACAGATGCTGGCTCCAATGTTTAAAATATATGAGAACATAAAACTGAGGAATGTTAGGAAATTTACCAATATGTTTTATTTAATAAGGGGAAATGGGGATGTACTTAGTGAGGAAGAAAGAACTACTAGCAAATTTGTACATGTTATCATTCCATTTGCAAAGATATTAATTAGAATACTAACATATTAAGTACATATTTAAAAATCGAATTGTGAAGATTTAATAATTAGTTAATATAAAGACTTTAAGCCTTGATTCTAGGTGTCAGTCCATTAAAATGCAGCTGATCTTTGCTCCTGCCTATGAAGTGCAACAGATGTGACAAATTAAAACAAAACACAGGAATATCATTACCTAATGATGGCTTTACTCACACAGAATATATTAATTAAAGCAGATTAATTATTCTGTGGAAAAGACAGAGACCTGAAAAGTAAAAACCTGAGTTTTAGACCATCCCTGAGACTGATGTAATATGAGAGGGAAATTTTTGTTCACTTTACATTGTCTGAGAGATTGAAATTTGTTTTGGGAAGAGAATGGGGAAGAGTTTATGAAGGCCACCGGAAATTGGGTGGATTCATTTTATGTGAAACAAGAGGGAGAATCTTAGTGTTTGGGGGAAGGAAAGATCGGAAAGAGAGAACAGAAAGGAGGATGGGGGTGGAAATCTAGAGTCTAATTCTCATAAGGTGCGATACTAGGAATATCAGAGGCATTTAAAACAGAGTAGATCGAAAACACTCATAGAATTCTAGGTGCCTCTCGCAGCTTCCCTAAAGAACCTCAAGGATAGAAGCAGGTAGATCTGTTTGGATACTTCTCATTCATTCCTACTGACTCTCCCCCATCCCCCACCCTGCTTCTTTTTGGCCTAATGCACAAAACTGTCAGTAGGATAAGAGTCATTTGGCGGTGACTGCAAGAAACAACTGTGCATTTTATAACAGTCCATTAGCGCAAAGCTCTTAATGAAAATGAAAGCCGTTAATGAAGCCAAAAGGCAGTGGAAGCCTCCATTCTGGAGAGGGCAATTAGATAGGAGCGGGAGGGAGAAAAATAAATACAAATCCAAAACAAGGTACTCTGTGATCAAGCAGTGCACATGATGTAATCATGACTAATCGGCCAATTTATTCCCTACTTTTTTAAAGAGACATATACAAACACCGAAATTTCATCATCCTGGCACCCACCCCCCTGCCGGACTCCATGTTGCCAAATGATTCAACCTCAAAATTTTGGATCCATTGATACTTTCAAAATATAAACAGCAAGTGGGATTTTAACTCCAAGTGCTCCCTGTAGAGTGTCATGATTTAGAGCAAAGTGAGTCACGAAAGTGAACTTTGTAATTACTATATTATTTTTGTAACTCCTCTGAATCAAAAGTTCTCTTATTTCAACAGGCTGTAGACAAAGGCAAAGATTACAGAAGAATAGGTCCCCACCAAACATACTATTTCTGAGCAGGATATTTCCTGTGAAAAGACAAGTTTGCAGAAGCCATTCTGGGATGAGCACAAACAGATCTCTGGCTTTCAATGCTGTGACGGGGGCCATGGAGTGGAATCCTCTCCCCACCCCAACTGCTGGGTGCCCTTTCCCCGTAGCTTAGGCTTGCGGTTGTAAGGTAGAACCTTGCCTCATGGACAAGTCCACTCCTCAACGAGGCATCCTCTCACGTGCAGGTAAACGACTACGCTGTCTCAAAGCCCTTGTCCTTTGACAAGAGAGAATTACACACTTCCTGCTGGTGGTATCTCCATCCCAGTGCTTACTTCTAATTACACTGGATTAAAATTACATATCTGGAAAATTCTTGTTATCAAGGTCCATCTCTGTATGCCTGGTATTTAGGACACTGGAAGTTCAATCAATGTTTCAGAATGCATGCATCACCTCTATACTTAGCCCATTAATGTGTGCGGAGCACAACTATTTGTGGAATGAATGACTAAACCAACAAATGATCAAATATAGCTGGGTAGTTGTCCCCACACTTGCATTAGCTTTTTTTTTTTTTTTGGCAGTTCCCCAGAGCCAAAATTGTTTTAATTTTTTATTTCTACTACGTGAAATAATTACGTAAATCAAATTCTATTGCATCAAATAGCTGAATATGATGCTATATCTAATGATGATCGATGCAACAAAGCCTTCGACCCCAGGGAACATGAATCAAATCTCCTCTCTTGTTAGTTACCATCTGGGCACTTGGGTAAGTGCTGGAAAACCAAAGGGACCTCACCCTGAGAAGGCGTTTCAATGGAAGAATCATTGTCTACTGGGTGAATAGTCAAGAAAGTCTCATGAGGACTTTTTTCTAAATTTCCTAGGAGCACCCACACATCCCATGCAGTGGCTCTGCTATGTAAGAGCTGGGCTAGGCTGAACTAGGTTTCCTAGAATTCCCTTTCTCGTATGTTTCCACTCCGGGTGGGCTTCAAGGTAGACTTGCTGGCTGGGAGAAAAGTAGAAGGCATCTTGCAGCCCATATACCTGGTGCTAACCTGCCAGTTCACCTCGCTGGTGTGAAGCAATGCTGGGCCTGCGACAGGCCAAACCTCTATAACGAATCTATGTATTATATTATCTCCATCTCCTAGCTGTCCTGCTTCTTCGGTTCAACTCTGATACACCCTGCTCCTTCTCTGGCATCATCCTCTACAGCCCTCCTCTCACTCATTTGGCTCCAAACTTACTGACATCCTCGACATTCTCTAAGCACACCAACAGATGCCCATTCTACAGATAAGATTTGGTAACTTACCTAAGGCAACACAGCTAGTAAGTAAACCCATATTCTTCATAACTACCCATACTGCCCACCTCTTCTACTAGAACAAATACAGGATGATAATCATCTTTGTGTGCCCCCCCACCTAGAACAGATCATGACACAGAGTACGTAGATACTAAATAATTATTTGCTGAATTAAATGTGTAGCTTTAAAGCAGTTTTATCTCCATCCACATACCCTTTTGGGTGCCTTGCCTCATCCCACTCTCTTTCTCTTGGGTGTCCTAGTTACAGTCTCTTGCCCTGCGTGCATACACGTGCACCTGCCTGATGCATGGTCTTTTGTTCTTTTATTCCTTCTTATCAATTACTTCCTCTGGCTTGTCAATCATTTGGATGACGCCCTCACAGCACCCTTCAATCTGTCACCTTTCTAGTCCCTGAAGAATCCAAAAGTGAATATGTTATTCCAGCTAGAGTTCTGGAAAATAAGACCAACTCTTCTTCTCAGTTCACTCTTTCCACAGAGGAGCCTCACATTTATTGAGTCTGTGAAGTAGAGCCTTTCTAAGACTTACTATTCTCCCCTCAGCATATATGTCAAGGCAGGAAGTAGCCAAGAAGAATCCCAAGGGAATAAAAGCATCGAGACCAAGTCAATGTAGATATAAGGAATGGCCATAGGAACTCTTTGGCATTTCCACTGCAATACTTTCCCTGATAACACAATTTTCATCAGCACACTCTTGCCACGGACTGAATGTCTGTGACAACCCCAAAATCATGCATTAAAGCCTTAACCCCCAGTGTGAGTGAATCTGGAGATGAGGTCTTTGAGAGGTAATCAGATCATGAGAGTGGAACCTTCATGGTGGGATTAGTGTCCTTCTAAGAGACAAGAGATATGATCTCTCTCCACCATGTGAGCACACAGCAAGTAGGCAGTCATGTACAAAAGAGGATGCAAAGAGTCACCAGGAACTGAATGGAACGGCACCCTCATCTTGGACTTCCTAGCAGCTAGACTGTGAGAAATACATTTCTATCGCTTAAGCCATCTAGTTAGTCTATGGTATTTGATGATAGCAGCCCAAGCTGATCAAGATACATCCCCATAAAAAAGTTGGATGGCTTCCTATGGTTCCCATGAGCTCAACAGAACTACTCAGTTCTTGCAGATGTGTATTTTGACTCCCACGCAGCACTCCCACAGTCGTGACGATTCCATAGGTGGGCTGACCAACCATCTCAGTTTGTCCAGGATTAAGGGGAGTTCCTGGGATGCAGGACTTTTGGTGCTAAGATTGTATGAGCCAGTCAACTCACCCATGGGTTGGCACTGCTGGAGAGAATAGGTCTTAGGGTGCTATGTGCTAATAGATATGCTCCAAAGCTGACAACTTGAGTAACACAAAGCTTAGCTCATTTGGTATTTTTGTAGAGATTCATCAACTTTTTGAGCTAGAAAGACCTCAGTTTTACCCCTAGATGACTGTAGATATGAAAACAGGACCAAAAAGGAAAAATGACTCCTTCAAAGTCACCTGTAACAGAGCAGAGCTTGGCAAAGAAGCTGGACCCCAACCTTCTGCTCTCTTTGCTCTATCAGTAGTTTTCAGACTGTGTTCCCTGAATGTGTCTTCCCCTACTTTAACCAGAAAGGACACTATATATTTTAAGTTGTATATTTCTTGTATATTCCACTACAGCTATAAACCATGCACACAGGGCAATACTGATGCTGTTGCGGAAAATAATGATGGTAATAATAAGGAAAACCGATCACTTACTATATACCAGGTATCGTGTCCACCCATTCCATGTATCTAATCCATATAAAACCCCTCACGTAAGTACAGTTATTTTCCCATTTTACAGATTAAATGAGAGAGTCAAGATACAAATGTGCATAATATGTCATGAGAGCCCCTCCTCTCAACGAGGTCAAGGACATTCTGAAAGTCAGAACAGTTCTGCCTCAAAGACTATCACATTAAAGAGGAAGGAAGGGACTCAATTTGACAGGACCATGGATGTTAAAATACCTACCTCGGCTCAGGTGTCTTTCTGCTGTCCCGAACATACCTCCAGGCCATTCTTCTACATTCAGCTCAAATCACGGAAGGAGAAATCCTTGCACAGTGCAGGACCTCCCTCTCTCATTCTTGTTCTGATGCTACTAGACATATACAAATTTTTCATGTCTATAGATTATTCTCAAGGAAATTCCATTTGTCCTTGCCTACACCCTCCCCCACTGTTCCTGCCTACATGGCCATGGCCTCCTGACCTTGATTGCCATCCTTTTCTTCTGTGCTTCGGTCCACAAACCATCACAGTGACACCTCCCAATTTAGCATCATGTATGAGCGTCATTACCAGGAGCTTAGTTGTTCTTCCCAGATCATTAAGTGATGATGGCTAAATTGGGTCTTCTCACCTGACCCCATCACACCGCAAGAGCTACGGCCATTTGTCATCACACCCTTTGCCCCCATCTCCCAGCCAGTTCTCACTCTAAGTGGCACAGTTTCCACCCTGGCCAATTTAAATTAATTTCTCAGGCAAGATTTCAGGCCATTTCTCCTTCAAGTCATTTCACTAAAATCTAGATATATTACATCCACTGCATGGTTCTCACCTTTTAGAACTGTGATTTGCTTTTTTATACTGATCAAAATGTCCTGACATGATTTGTTCTTTTATAAATGCCCTCTCTTTGCTTTTCTCTGTTGCACTGACATTGTAAATTTCCAACACTGCCTAATCTCTTAATTTGGTTTTGTTATTTATACTTGGGAAAGAAGGTGGATTTAAAGGCAATGGTTGCCCACT
This sequence comes from Nasua narica, assembly GCA_028533885.1. NCBI lineage: Eukaryota > Metazoa > Chordata > Mammalia > Carnivora > Procyonidae > Nasua > Nasua narica. The sequence goes on along the minus strand of CM052797.1, from coordinate 105,007,505 downwards.
AACATGACTTCTCCCCTTGTGAAAACACAACTGTTCTTAGATTGCTGTATTTTTTTTCTCCCCTTCCCATTTTCTGACAGCTATGTTAATGGATTATGACTAGGATGTACCTCCATATGAGTAGGTGCCTTGGCTGTCCTGTCCCAAACCCCCAACCCCCGTCTCCCAGCAGCCACCCCAATGGCGGGCATGTAGTAGGTACTCAATGAATATTTGCATGGAGCAGCTACACTTTGCCACGTACATGTCCTTCAATATCCATTCCATATACACGGTCCTTCTCTCACCAGATCCTCATACCCCATGTGGTGAGCAGGGAAGATATCCTTATCCCCAGGGCACAGATGAGAAGACTGAGCATCTGAGAGGTTGAAGGCAACAGAGTAGAGTGGTTAAGAGCTCAGGATTGGCAGAGAGGCCTGAGTTCCAACCCAGCTCCTGTTTCTCATAGTTAGTTACCATGAGCTAGTCTGCTAACATCCCTGAACCTGTTTTCTTGTCTGCAGTAGGAGAATAACAGTAGTACCTAATTCATAGCGCTGCAGATGGAAGTAAGACCAGGGCAATAGAGTTCTCCACCTCTGGCACTTGGTCTGCTGATGCTACAATTCTAGAAACTGTCCATAGTTGATAAGTACGGAGCTGGAACCACAACCCAGGTCTTCTGCTAGTTTCAATGCCCAAACTGAAACCCCACGAGCCCTTGTACAGTAACCATGGTGATGGGGACCTTTGAGCGCCCTAGGACTGGCCTCCCACTTGCAGCTGCCACAGGCAAGGTCAGGGCCCGCGCTCCTTGGCCGCTCCTTCGCCAGGGTTGGGAAGACTGCCCTGATGTGAGAGCGTCTGCACAGACTCGGCACTACTGCAGGGCCTGCAGGGTCTGACCACAGGCTCCTTCCAGTCTGGCCTCTTCCCTCCTGCCACAACATACCTGCCCACCGATCTGTCCCTGCCACAGTGCGGCTTCGGGAGGACTCGGCGATGATGCCATTTATAGCAACGATGCTCCTTTCCATTCACAATGTACTTTACAGTTTATAAATGGCTTTCACTTGATCTCTCAACAGACCAGGGGCAGGCCCGGCAGGGTCCTAACTCCCTCTGTGTACACTGTGACTTCCCCAAGCTTCACAGCCAAAAACACGAAATGCCGGGGCTCCTCCATCCACACCAGAGCTCTTTGATTTGGGCTCTCTCTTCACCGTCTGCAACTCACCTTTTCCTGTCCTGCTCTTCCGGGTTACCCCTGCTCCCAATTTCTGTAGCCCCCATACCACCCTATTTCATTCTCCACAAAAACAATACTACCTTGATTACGTCCGGAAGTTGGATTCGGGAAGCTAGGTGACATTTTAAATTCACACTTAACTCCTCAAGTTCTTTTCCTATGAGTCCCCCAACCCTTGGTTATATATTTATGCCTGACACTTTAAGAAACTCTGTGCAAAACTAGTTCATTAGATACAGTCTACCTTCCATCCTCTAATCATCAGGCATCTATTGGCAGAGGCATTGTGATGGTCACATCACAAGGAACAGAAAAGGAGGTGCCTAGCCTCTAAGAATTTACGTTGTTGGGGGAGGCATGAAGAAAGAGACAGAAACCATAGAAGAGGACAATCCAGGGTAAGTGGCCAGTGAGTGGTAGTAGAAAGCCCTATGACATTGTAAAGAGCCCAGATGGTCAGGCAAAGGGTCCCAGAAGACGTGACACTTGAATTAAACCTCAACACATGTTAGAATTAGGGAGAAGGTATCCAAGATAAGGAGAACAACATAAGCAGAACTCTGGAGACAAAATGGCACCTGGGGTAGTGGAAGGTCATGAGTTAGCAGGGCCTGGTTCTGGCAAAGGGTTCCCTTAAAAGGGGTGCATGCTAAGGATGGATGCTAAGTTAGACAATACTGTGGCATACTGAATGCAGGCTAAGGAGCTTGGACTTTATCCAGTAAAGATATCCTCTGGGGGGTTGGGCATCAAAGTGTTTTGTTGGGAGAGTGACATATGGGACACAGAGTTTGGGAAACATTTGTCTGTGGTCCTACAAAAGAGAGTATGTCGAGGCAGGAAACATGACAGAGACCATCAGCGAACAAAGAGAAACTTAATAGGGCTACACAATAGAACGCAATACAGTTGTTGGAACACATGGGCTCCAGAGCACATTTCCCCAGAGTAGCCAGAGCGGGGGGGTGCCCCTGAAGACACCAGACACTCTCCAATGAGAGCCTGCATTTTAACAAGATGCTGCAGGTAAGTTGGATAGATTTCCCAAATCACCCAGAGGTGATTTGTTAGAGAAACGGGCCTTTTTAGGAACATGAGGTAGGGTCTGGTGGAGACGGAGATGTCACGTTTCTTTCCTGGTGGGAATGATGAAATGGCACCCCAGTACCTGTCACGGAGGCAGTGACTGAATGTTCCCCAGATTCAAACAACGCTAGAATCTAGGGGAAATGATCACTCCTTTCCAGATAGTCAGGGACTACAACCCCTGCCCCACTTCCCTGCTTTTTCCTAACATCCTCTGCATTTGCAATTACCTGTGTAACAGCTTTCCTCCCCCAAAGGAGTGTCAGCATTCCGAAGAAGGATCAGGCCTCTCTTACTCATCCTATACCCCAGCCCCTAAAAACCCTTAGAGGCTCAATAAAGTTTTCCAGTTTGCATGAAAGTGAGATCCAGGAGCCAATTAAAGGAACGCCCAAGCTGCTCTAGGGATTGAGGTAGTATGGTAGAGAGGAGTGAGAAGGGTAGAAGAGACAGGAGTTTGGTTTTAAATTCATCGAAGAAGGTGAAAAGTCAAAAGTAGAAAGCATCTACCTGAAGCCCCCACCTGATATGCCCTCAGAGCCCGCCCTCAACTGTGTCAAGGTTCCCTTCAGGTAGTTGACTCCTGGTTGTCCAGTAACACAATCTCCACATCCCTGACACCCAGAACACACCACCCCCTCAACAAGGGTGGGCCAGTGACCGTCTGAAGCCCATGGAAACCACAAAGGCATGATGCCCTCAAAAATGCAGAGCTCGGTCTACATTGGCTCACAGACCTTGAAATGTCAAACCTATGAGCGAAGACGTATGCCTGGCCCCCCCCCCCCTCTACCATGGAACCAGAGTCATCCTGCCTCGATGACAGAAGACAAAATGGTACAAAGCATCTAGACCTGCCGTGCTTTGCTTCAGGCAAGTGTCTCAGAAAAGTTTGAGCAAGGAGAATAAGCTAAATCTAACAGAGAGCTTTGAGGGAAACTTAGTAAAACTCCTTGTGCTCACTAAAGAGCCGGAGACAGGAAGAGAAAGTGGAGAATAGAGTTTGCCCCTCTAAGTACTTATGAAGCAGAAAGAAAACAGCGACAGGACAGGAGGGTGACAAAGGGCCTAATGGTTCTTTATGGAGAACGGTTGGCTCTGTCTCTAAGGGTGGTTGTAATCCCCTGAACCATTTGCTTATCCCTTGTTCACCCTGGGAAAGTTTTTAAATGTCTTTATCACATCTACTACTCTGGGGCAGTGGGAAGAATGTAAGTTGGGGGTATGATAGCATCCTGGACCTGAATCCCAGCGAGTGGCCTTTAGTGCGATCATGAATCTCTTTAAAACCTCAACTTCCCCACCAGTGAAATGGGAACAACGTCCAGGGCACATTCAGCTCAGGAAATCCACACCACGTCCCTGACACCCAGTAGATCAACAGTGTGAGTCCTCTGGTGCCTGCTTCCCCCTCTCCCTTCAGACCCACTGGGAAATTATGGGATTAAAAGAAATCACAGACACAAGCATTTTTGCTTCCTCTGACCACATGCTAGGTAAATATTAACACTCTTCTTATGAACAGCAAGGTAAAGGGTCTTATTTGGATTATTCTCAAAGCAAATTAGCTGAAGCCGAGGTGTCTGGCCAGGAGCAGATAAGGTCAGATCTCGCACAGACGACCTCCAGCCTGCTCAGAGGCTCCTGTGTAGAGAAGATTAACGCCCCCTCCACGCTTCTGGGACCCCGGTGATGGAATAAATAATTCATTTCCAACCCTATTTCTCCTCCTACTGCCTAAATTCAGATTTCAGTTTCGAACACTTCCATTTGTAACTATAATAACCATCAGCATCCTGGCAAACCCCCATCCCACCCCAAGAGGCGTCTCCTCTCTCTGACTCTCCTGAAACTGGATGAGTCCCCAGGGAGGCCCCAAGACCCACACGTTAACCCTTCCCAGAGCAGATTGAATATCTAGCTCTACTTACGGCTGTTTACGCCGTGCCCCTGAAGACACCAGACACTCTCCAATGAGAGCCTGCATTTTAACAAGATGCTGCAGGTAAACACCTGAACCCAGGCACCTGGCATCTGGAAATCGGAACCAAGCTTCGTCATAAACCCATTAGCCAACACAGGCACAGCCCATCGGTTGTGAAATAAGAGCTACCTAATTCACTTTTGTTCCTCCAGCAACCACCCCAAGCTTTTTCTTAATCCTCCCTCTGGTCCAAAGAAAACAATGGAGTCAACCAGACAGTTAAATGTCCTGCTTTGTTCTATCGGTAGATTATATTTCCTAAGCATTTTCTCCTCTCTGCTGTTGTTTAGATCGGATTCCTACTGGGGGACTATACAGACAGGAAATAGGGAGAATAAGATCAAATAAGCCTGCATGGAACACAGGGAGGGCCAGACCACCACTGAAGGTGCCGAGCAAACTTGACTGAGGTCCCACCCAGAGGCTTAAGTGCAGGGCCCAGCCCCAGGCTGGCAAGAGCGTATGCCATCACCACCACGGGTCCTCTGGGCCTCCAGCAATCACTCATGTGCAAGGGGAGGCTCTTGGGAATTTGAACCAGGGGACACAGAGGACGTTCTTACCTGTTGATAATTACAACCAGCATAGAACTGGAGTTTGGAAGTTGGATAGATTTCCCAAATCACCCAGAGGTGATTTGTTAGAGAAACGGGCCTTTTTAGGAACATGAGGTAGAGTCTGGTGGAGACGGAGATGTCACGTTTCTTTCCTGGTGGGAATGATGAAATGGCACCCCAGTACCTGTCACGGAGGCCGTGACCGAATGTTCCCCAGGCTCCGGGGAACTAAGCCAATGTCCTCATACCCCATGCAGACGTGGAGATAGAGGCAAAGAGTATCACTCCACCTCTGTCATCCAAGGAGAAGGAGAAAGAGAGGTTGGAGTTTCACCAGGCACCTGCCTGGTCGCCTGAAGGTAACAAGCAATTCCTCAAAATTAGAGTCCCAGCTCCCTCACCTACTTCCAGAGACACGCTGCTCTCCTTTTTTTGCATTCTGACTTTTTAAAGAACCAAAGACCTTACTTGCAAGATCATTCAAGGTGATAGCCTGAAACATTCCCTCGTCCACAGCACGGACCCCAGTCCAGCAGCAGCATGGGCATCCCCCACCCCCTGCCGGAAGCCTGTTAGAAACCAGCATCTCAGGCTCCACCCGGACCCTCCTCGGCCCTCCCGAGCCAGAACCTGCACTGTAACAAGATGTTCAGATGATGCATATGCACGTTCAACTGTGAGAAGCACTGGCCTAAAAGCAGTTTCAGAAAGGTCAAATGCAACCTTGTTGCGAAGGGGTAGCGGCGATCCATTAAAGCCGGGCTTTGCTTCACCCTGGAGGGGCTTGGTCTGGAGACAATAACCACATCCTCCAACCACTGCAGCTCAAGACCCATCCGGTTCTGTAGGCCCCACTGGCTGCCGTTTGGCCAAAGGCCCCAGCCACAGAGGAGTTGGGGGTGGGGGCAGGTAAGGCAGGCCACGAGAGTGGTAGCCACAGGTCAAGGTGGAGCGAACAGCAGCAGGGACATGGGAGGCACCGCCTACAAAGCCCAGAGGAAATGTGTGGCTGAGAATTAGGTCAGTGTGCCAAGGGGCAGCAGCTGATTAAGCAGCAGCTAAAAAGAAGGACTGTGAATGAGATGAGGCATTTGAGGAAGAGATATTTACTGAGAGCCACTCTGTTAAAAACACACTTGAGAGGAGAGGGCTGCCTCACTGGGCTATCTATCAGTAGCGACTCACGTCAGCTGACCCAGGCAGAGGCCCGAGGTCGGGCAGGAGGAAAAGACTCCATCAGGGAACTTTTCCCCTGAAGCAAGCTGGGCCTGGCATTCCCTCCACCCCCGCAGACACCGTCCCAGCCTCCCTTCACATCACGGAAGAAAGATCCCAAGATACTGATCCCCCACCCCGTGGTGGGGGACGCGTGGGGATGACATGGATGGAATGGATTCCAGGATTCCAGCGGGCCGGCCCCTCCCGGCTCTGTGCTTCCAAACAGAGCCTCCGCTGCGACACACGCCCCCAGGGACACCCACTCCCCATGCAGGAGCAGCAAGTGACATCCAGACGGACAGAGTGAAAGACACACACCCAGAAGTTCCCGACCAGGAGATTAACGACCTGGTTGGGTTTGGCTTCGGAATTTCCAAAGTCTCCCATTCAGGTGCAGTTGGCTTCTGCTACACAATATCCAATCCCCAATTCCCAAAATGTGGGGTCAAATATCCAGCCTCCCCCTGAATCTCCTTTGCTGCAAGAAAAGCCCACGCTCTCCCTCAGTTCTGGAACGTGGGCATAAGAGTCAGGCCTAAGATATCAGCGAAATCCATCCCTCCGACTGGGGTCCGAGGGAAACGTGTGACTTCAGTGGGTCCCATTAGTTAGAAGCCCCAGAATTTCTGCTGAACTCTTCTTCACTTACGTGAATCGAGAAGCAAACCACCCCGGGAATGGCCGTCAGCCATTTGGGATCACAAGGGAAGCCTGCCAGGAAGAAAGCCAACACCCAGGAAGCAAAGCCAAAAAATGAGTGAAGTGAGACACTAGGTCTTGGTCAAATCCTTTGAGTTACTAGACTTTTCAAGAACTGAGCTCATAAATCCCCTTTGTTGTTTAAGGCAGCTGAGCTGAAAGTTCCGTTATTTGCAGCTGAAAGCATCCTAACTGACATACCAGGAAAATAAATCACGCCCTGCTGGGAAGAAAGATAATGTCTCACCAAAATTCCCCTGGCCTGGGCATATATTAGACCCTCCGAGCTCTCTGCTCCCCACCCCGCCCCCCACGATATAGATTGTCAGACAAAAAATAAAATAAAAAATAATAAAACTATAAACCTCTCAGATGAAGAAGCTGTTGGAACAAGCGGCAGAGGAAGAGAAACGTTGCTATCTCCCCATCCTGCAACCCCAGCCCCAGCTCTCTGAAACAATAACCTCAAACCAGCTTCCGGTTTTAATCCCCTTTCTTTCGCTAGGAGTTTCTTCCCTCACTCCATCTAGGGATTTAAATATCAGAAGCAAAACCTCCACCCCTCCCCCAATCATGGGGACCTCCTCCAAGTCCCTACTCCCTCCCTCACTATATTTGAAGTGGGTGGAGGCAGTCTTTCTTCTAATCCCAGTGCAATGCTCTCGGCTCTCTCCTAATCCCTCCACCTGTGAGATAATTGCTGGCATTTAGGAGAAAACTCAATAGTAATTATAGACTTGTGCACAAAGACACACAAAAAAGGCAGATAAAATGGGAGAAAGAAAAGAGTCAGAAGCCCAGAATTAGCCACACTCCGACATCCATCCCAGAAGTACAACAGGAGAAAGCCATGGCTTTACAGGAAGAGGATACATTTCGAAATATCGTGGTTTAATGATTCCTATACATACACTAGAGTAAGAATATGAATGCAAGAACTAAAAGGGTTTCCCATTATTTAACTATTCATAAGTCAGCCACAAATTATAAGCAAGCCTACCAAACTTGGATTCCTACTTATCATGGTCTTGATGCAGCAAGAAAAGTCTCTTAATCAAGGGTGTCCCTTGTGAAATGATAAAGAAGGAAAAAAGATGCTGAGATATTCTTTTTTTTTTTTAAAGATTTTATTTATTTATTTGACAGAGAGGGAGAGATCACAAGTAGGCAGAGAGGCAGGAAGACAGAGAGAAGGAAGCAGGCTCCCCACTGAGCAGAGAGCCCGATGTGGAGCTCGATGTGGAGCTCGATCCCAGGACCCTGAGATCATGACCTGAGCCAAAGGCAGAGGCTTTAACCCACTGAGCCACTCAGGTGCCCTAAGATGCTGAGATATTCTTACCCAACAATCCGAATAAAACAAAATGCTACTGAATCTGGAGTCTGGTCCCCCTTCCTCGACATAGAGTAAGATCCCAACTACACTTCCAGCTTTTGGTTTACGGATGCAAGACAAGAATGAGGTTCAATCCCTTAAAAATTATATAATAAAAATTCTTGTATAACAAATAGGTTTACAAGCTACGATCAATGTGAAATTTGTTTTCAACAAAATACATTTACTAGAGTCAGACACTCCCTTTTCGGTTTGCTTTATTCCTTGGAGGTGGCTAGAGCACTGTATGTCTCCAACTTGCCTGATCATAAGAATAATTGAGACCTGCATATTCTGTGGTTAAAGCAGACACTCAAAGTCTTTAGTTTCATGAGTTCCTGGCGTGATTCCTAGGACTTTGAGAAACATCATGGTAACTCTGAAGGGTTTTATTTAATATGAAATATATGTACATATTATAGAAAAAGGAAGGGCAGGGATCCTCTGTCTCATGGAAACCATGAAGCCATTTTGTTTGTTAGACTGAAGGAAGGTAAGCCGCAGATGTCTACCACGCCCGACACCAGATGACACAGGAACAGAACTCAACTCACCCACTGGCGCAGAGAAGAAACCCCTTTCCCTGTCGCCTGGGCCACACAGCTCAGTTACCTTTCCCAGCCTCCTTTGCAAGCAGGTGGGATCGCAGGATTGAGTTCTGGCCGATAGTGGCACACACCACTTCCAGGCTTGACCCTCTAAAAAAAAAAAACACCCTTCAAGCTCCCTCGCCTTCTCCCTCTCTCTCCATCTGCCAGTGGAATGCAATGAAGGACCAGGTTCCAGAAAATGGCAAAGCCACAAGATGCAAGGCGCCCGAATGACTGTGTGGGCCCAAGGCCCCTCGTCCAGCGGGCACCGATCTACACTGTAAAGCGTCAAGTGAATAAGGAACTTGTTAGCATCAACCTCCTGGGCTTGGGGGACTGTTTGTCATAGCAGTTAGTCTACTAACTAACACACACCATGACTTCCCTGTACCTCTCCATTTCATCCTGTTCCCAGCCTACTCCCTGGACTCCAGGGTCAGGTCAACACAGACAAATTGGGAAACGAGCCACAAGCAGCTGCCACAGCAACGTCAGGATAGTATCTCAAACTCACCGGCAACTACTTGCCCTTAGAAAAAGGCGCTCACATTTTAAGTATCATTTGGTGCAAAGCCCAAAAGAAAAGGAAAAAAAATATGAATAGCTTTTAGAATTCATTATAAAGGTGTTTTCGTCCTCCCATATTGTGAGCTGCTTAAGAACAAAAACTGATTTTTATTCATTTTGTGTATCCCTTGTGCTCAGCGCTTGTTAAATTCAATTATACTTTGTTGTTACTGTTAAGAATGGAGGGAACATATTATTTATTAAAATTACAGTAAGAGCCAGACATCTTGTTAGGCACTTAACATGTGTTAGTTCACTTATCAATTTACCAAAAGTAAAACTATTATTTATAATACATTATATGTAATAGTATCTTATGCATTATTAGGAATATCTTAATGTATCATTATCCCCATTTTATGGAAGAGAAAACTGACGTTCAATACAATTAATTGAAGAGATGGTATGTAGTTACATAGAATCAGCTTCGGCTTGGGGGCTCAGGCAAGGCTAAGCTCCTCTTGGTCCTGCTACTACCTCTGCAACTAGTTTTGCAACCTGGGACTTCTATTTTCTCATCTGTGAAAATGGGGACAATGCCATGCAATCATTCAGAGATTTCTTTAAAGGGACATGAGAAATAAGGTTTCAAAAAAAATTGCTTCACACAGAGGAGGAACTGGTAGAGAAACTTAAGGATCATTTCAGGCAAGATAAACCATTTCCAAGAAGGAAGAGGCACTGGCTCTCACCTCTAAAACAAACTGCGAAGCAAGGGCCAACAGAAGAGCCAGTAAACAGAAATGGAACCGCTTACCTCTCAGGAGAACGGTCCTGTCTCTGTCCACTAAATGGATGAAACAAAAAATGCATAAAAGGCTTCCAGCTACCGGGTTGGCCAGAAAGGGCATAAAGGATGCAAGAGAGAAAGTGAGGCTGTGAATCCTCAAATGTATTTTTTTTTCTTGTTATTTTTGGAGGAAAGCCGACGAAAACAGGAAGGGATCTGGAAAGTTGACAAAAATCATTATTCTCCACAAATTACTTTAACCTTGCCTCGTCAGTGACCTTCACACGACCACTGGTTTAATGACATTTATTTCAACAGTAGCTGATTTCACTATTAAACAGAGATGCAGGGCACAAGATAATACAACGAAATCACTCTTGTAAATATTTAATATCATTGCCTCTCTTTTTTTCTTTTTAACAAATCACTATCAAAGCTGAGCACATAATAGAAAACACATTTATTTATTCTATCCTGGAAAAAAAGCTTAGTGCTCATGCATTTTATCTATCTAGTTCTCCAAATGACTTTGACACTTGAGAGCCCTTGTGATCAAAGCAGTCTAAAGGAAGGTGGTTTGGCAACAGTTTAAGAACTGATTTCATGCTTCATGTTCATGATCAACAGCCCCCAAAAGTGCCTCGCAGAAGGGCACTAAACTTAATCCATCACGTCCACGGCAAACCCTAAAGTAGAAAATTATTATTATTATTTAAAGATTGTATTTATTTATTTCACCGAGAGAGACACGGTGAGAGAGGGAACACAAGCGGGGGGGGGGGACGGCGGGGAGAGGGAGAAGCAAGCTTCCTGCTGAGCATGATGCGGGGCTCCTTCCCAGGACACTGGGACCATGACCTGAGCTGAAGGCAGACGCTTAAGGACTGAGCCACCTAGGCGCCCAGAAAATTATTTTTAAAAGAAAACAAAGCGGGGGGTTGCCTAGGTGGTTCTGTTGGTTGAACATCTGACTCCCGGTTTCGGCTCAGGATCCTGGGACGAGACCCAAGTTTGGCTCTGCGCTGAGCAGGAGTCTGCTTGTCCCCTCTGCCCCTCCCCCAGAGCGCACGTGTGCTCTCTCCCTCTCTTTCTCTCAAATAAATAAATCTTAAAAAAGAAAAAGAAAAAAAAAAAAAAGGAATGATCCTGGCTTGAAGATAAATAGATTCTTACTTGAGGAAAAAATGAATTTTCCTTTTTAGTTAAAAAAAATTGTAAACAAAATTACGAAACTATTCTCAGTGGAAGAAAGGAGGTGGAAAAATCATTAAGTAACAGTTCGAAAACTAGTCCCAAGCGTATTTCTGTACAGGCATCTCCTCTTAGAAACTGGCAATACACGACAGTAAAAAGAAAAAAACAAGCGGGTGTAAAAGCTTTCTAAAGTCATCTTGGCGTTACCATCTTACTCCAAGCCAGAGACAAAGTAGCTGACAGGGCAACTCCCTAAGTGGTACAAAGAGTCTAAAATCCTGGAAGTCAGAGCAATTGACTGACAGTGTCAAAGCTGGGCTGCATTCCTTGGAGCAGTCACATATTTAAGAGACATCCTTGTTTAGAATGCTCACACCCTGGTATCTGTAGGAACTTTCGGACACTGCACTAGCAATGATGATCTCAGCAGCCCGCGGGCGATCTGTATCAAATATCGTCAGGCCGTGATGGTGACGACAAGTTGGTCGCGTCTTAGAGACAACTTGGTGGGAGGGTAAAGAAAATAGCATTGGGAGTTAGAAGGTCCGGGTCCAATGCCAACAACACGGCAAATTATTAGTGTGGCAACAAGCAGGACACTTCTGCCCCCTCAGCATATGCTTTGTCATCCACAAAATCACAGTGGGGTGAACTAAAGGAATTCTAAGTTCCCTTTGAACTTTGAAATTATATGCTTCTCAACTTTGGGGAAGCAGATCAGCATTTTTTATAAAACAGCTCTTAAGGAAATGCGTTTGTTTTCTTCAGGGCTCACGTAGTTTCATCAAGGAACGTAACGAAATCCCTTAGCTCTTTGTGCACACAAAGAGCAAACACATCCATCAAACGCCTAAAGAACATACTGGCTTTGTCGGGGTTACTATTTTTATGATTAGTATGGGAGGCTCTCAAGGAAGAGGCCAACGGTTCCCTCTTGCAATGAAGGTGCCCAAAGACCTCCCACTGAAAGTAAAATGGAACCACAGGAAGCTTGGATCTGTCCATGCCCTTGAACTCTGCTAAGAGTTACTAACTAGCTCAGTGATTTCTGGCACCCAGTCAACAAGCATTCACCGAGTCCTTTCCACCGTGAGGCAGGCAGTGTTACAGGCATGGGGCATACCACCGTCACCAACACATAGACTGCCCTTACTTACGTGGAGCGTATATTCTTGTACACTAATTCCCTTGCATCACATAGTGCCATTTTAAATTGCAGCGCACTTCCCCTGCATGATATCAGTTATTATCCAGAGTGAACCCACCAAGTAGGCATTGTACAAGCAAAGACATGGAAGGTTAAAAAGATTAATTTATTCCAAGTTCCCAGATGTATGATGATATTGACGAGATGTATTTATTACGATGCTGATCACTAATGTTTGCTACTAATTTGTGATAACTAATGTTTTTTTAATGTCAGATCCAAGCTCAGACATAAGCCTTTTATATACATTGTCTCAGTGGCTCCCGGCCATGCTATGAAGTGGGTAGTATTATTGTTCCCACTTCACTTCTTAGGATAATAAGGCTTAACAAGGCTGTATACCTCGTAAATGTCAAGCACTAATATCAGCGCTCTGATCTATCATGTTTTCTCCCCTAGCATCCCAAACTAGTCTTCTGACCCTTATCTCAGGGCTGTTTGTATACCAAGTGCTGACCCTGCGTTAGAATGCTTCACACCAGGATATCCAGTGTTCGAGGCTCGACTGCCACTTGGATCCATTAGTTTAGACCTGGGAATGTCACCCATCCCATAACAATTCAGGCCAAGACATTTGTAAATGGTAATTAATTAGCGGTCACTTGGGGAGGGTCCACCTGGCTCAGCAAACTACGTCTCTGTAACCAGATTAATAGCCCCAGGCGAATGGCCTATGACAGATGATCAATGGCAGCCACTTCATACTGAAAGGACAGCACATAAATAGGACAAAGGCCTCTGCCTTGCAAGGAGAGAGCCCACAAAATCCTTAGTTGAGCCAATGATTTCTAAACACAGTACAAGTAATTCTGGGAAGAATGTCTTCTACCTATGTGTTCACTGGGAGAAAAACAGGCATTGATAGTCAAACTCTCAGAGCGATCGGATGAATGGTCTTAGCTATCAAGTGGACAAATAACCAGAAGGACTGTTAACAAGCTCCAAATTTCAAAGCAAATAAAACTTAAAGTTCCCAGTAATTTTCTCATCTTGTGCTGAGATCAGCCCTTCCTGGAGTGAAGCAGGCCATTTATCAGGAATGTTGTTTACACACAGTAGATGGAGATCCATTTGAGTACTTAGGTAATACAAACTGGAAGTGTGTTACCAAGACTAGTGTCTTTAAAACTGCAGTTGTTTTAACATCTGTGGTAGGCATTTTACCAGGAAGCAGTAATTTCCCTATTGAAACTAATCCATCCAAAAAACTATTCCCAATCAAAACAGAAAATGTAGTTACAAAGATTCTTGAGTAAAGCCAATCCAAAAGCCTCTTTCAAATTCTAGAGACATGACAACTTACAATATTAGACTTGGAAAAGACTTGAGAATTATCTTGTCCCAAGTTTTTCAACTGAACACCAGTTTTAATTCTAGCTATCCTCATCCAAAATGTAAATTATGGGGGGAAAAAAAAGGATTTCACATCAAATAAATTTGGGTAACTTTGAAAACTACATTTTCTTTCTCAACCATGTATAACTTGCATTGTCATAACAGAGGCCCTGAGAAGGGGCACCTGGGTGGCTCAGCGGGTTAAATCCTTTGCCTTCAGCTCAGGTCATGATCTCACGATCTCCTGGGATCGAGCCCCGCATCAGGCTCTCTGCTCAGCGGGGAGCCTGCTTCCCACTCTCTCTCTCTGCCTGCTTGTGATCTCTTTCTCTCAAATAAATTAATAAAATCTTTAAAAAAAAAAAGGCTCTGAGAAGTCCTACGGTCAAAAAAAATCTGTTTAATTTTTGTCTTCAACCTATGTTTTGAGAACTTATTTTTCTCAGTGCTTTTTTTTTCTTAGAATATTATTAGCATTTCTCAAAATTCTTTAAGAAGTTGGCAATCTGGCTGAACACACTTGTATAATATCAGATTCTGAAAAGATGACAAAACCTCCCCAAATACACACACGCTGATATTTTTCCTTGGGGTTATTTTGAAACCAGGTGATGCACTAGTTTTAAAGAAATAGAACACTTAAAACATGTCCAAGTCCAGTTCCTCTAGACTTAAACAATAAGCAAGTGATTAGTGTTTGATTGATCTCCAGAGTCCTCCCATCAACCGAATAACACACAAATCACTAGAGACAGGATAATACACTACCACACTCACATTACGAAGATGATGTTCAGAGATCTCACTGATAATTGGAAAATGTGTTTTTCAATGCACATTTTAAACCATTTGGCAATTCTTTTTTAAAAAAGATTTTATTTATTTGTTATTTATTGATTTGAGAGAGAGGGAACAAGTAGGGGGAGGAGCAGAGGGAGAGGAACGAGCAGACTCCGCACTGGGCACAGAGCCAGACGTAGGGCTCCATCTCACAACCCTGAGATCACTACCTGAGCCGAAATCAAGAGTCAGACGCCTAACGGACGGCACCACGCAGGTGCCCCAGCATTGAGGAATTCTTAACAGCAGCAAGGCACAACTGATCATAGTAATACACTTAATCAGCTTAAGAAAATGGGTTGAGAGATTTTCCTACCTGTTTGTTGTTTAATACCCAAGTTATTTTGTTTTGAGAGAATTATCATACAAACACAACTACACTCAGTAGTATTTGAGGTTTGAGATCTAGTTTCAGATAGTATCAAGCCAAAGAACTGACTCTCCTTTCAATAATGGATCCGCAGGCATTTGCAAGGCACAGTCATTAGCTTATCTTTAAGTAAATATTTTGATTGTCAGACAGCTCGTTGCAAACAAGGTTCTTTTCCAAACACTCCCGATGCGTCCAAGCCCACTTGCACACTTCTTTAATAATCTGCGTTTGTGCTAAAATACAAAGTCATCCTTAGGAAGTCAAAGCCCAGAGAAAGCATGTTCTGCAAGCTTTTCACTTAAAAGGGCTCCAGAACATGTGGACCCCGCTCTCTTTCATCCCTGCGCTACATTACCATAACACTTAGGAAGTCAGCTATTACACACCATCATCCCTCCTAACCGCTATCACAGAAAATCACGCACTCACAAAACAGCATTAATTGTCAGAATTAGCAACCATTTAAAAGGCAGCTGTTCTTTCACTCTTAAATAGGCTCCAAATTTCAGATCCTCTCCCTGTATGGGCTCCCTGATCTCTTGCTGTTACACACACACACACACACACACACACACACACACACACACACACGTACACACAATGGATCCCTAGCCAAGCACATTAAAAACAATTTTTTTTCTAAATTCAAAGAACACAAGAAAATATTATTTATTAAGCAATGTTTTCCACCCCAGTACTTGCCATCGTTACCATCAGCTGACAAGCTTCCAACCCGCAGGGAAGCACTTGCGACAGCTCTAGGTGAAAGGGCGCTGATTTTGGCGGCGGAGGGAGAAAAAGAGCAGTATCTCTTTAAGAGTCAACAGTAAATTAACTTGCCCCAAAGAGTGAAATAATTAGCAGTTAGTAGCTTATTAAAAGGATGGCAAAGGCCAAGCTGCCATCTGGGATCTGCAGTTTCTTGTGATTGTTATTATGTCAAGACGTGCAAGCTGCATTAGCTTTCATGTCACCGCGCTGGCCCTTCCTTCACGCGTAAATTTTAATGAAAGATGCGGCACTTTTAAAAATCAGATGTCCGTCAAAAAGTGTTATTAGTCTGGCTTTTTAACAAAGCATATGGCCTTTTCTACCTCTGCTGTTCTACTAGCCACTAATGCCTTAGGGGAAAAAAAAAGAAAGAAAGAAAGAAAAGCCCAATGATATCAATTAGATGTTCTCTTTGTGCAGAAGGAAACCCGAGTGCCATCAAAGATGGAGCAAAGCTACACCTCACGAAGGACAACATTCGTGACTCTGTTGACACACAGAAAAAACCACAATTGCCTTCCGTTTTCACAAGGCTAGCCTTTCTCCATAAAAATGAAAGCACTCTGGAGCCTGCCTGCTGTTGATTACTACATGGATGTGCACAGCTTTGGACTGGAGAATATGTGTATTAAAAATAAGTGACAGAAAGTACGGGGACAGAACCTTATGGGGGGGGATGGGTACTGACACGGGCTTATAGGGGTTAAATATTTAAGCATACTCTTGAGTGTGGATTTTACATATTCTGCGCCGTGTGTGCCCCTCCCCATAAGAGAGTGAATGAAAAAATGAAAAATTCCTGTTTGTTCACCCGCAAAGAATATTCTCTTCCCTGCATCCAAGAATTTAAAGGGTGGGTGATTTGAACTCAAGTATTACCTGACAGTTTCCCTTTAAGATAAACTCGTGAAATTAATTTTAAAACTCCAGATACACTAATGCGCGGAACACTGAATTTATTTAAAACATTAGGGGGAGAGGTAGCTGTTACATCCGAAAGCCATTTTCAAACTGCTGTGGACGGTCACCAAGGTGTCAGAGGCCGGGCCCAGATCTGTGCAGCCAGCCCTGTGTACTCAACACCTAGACCTGGCCCAGCACATCGTTGGCTCTCTGTCAGTATTTGCTGAATGGTGAATAAACATCGCTTTTCTGGTGTTCCAGCAGACAATATGCTAAATCCAGAGGCACGGCCCCCCTGTATTCTTTTCAGCATACTACATAGGGAAGCCACATGCAAGAACACATTCAACCATTATAAACCTGCTAATATGTATCTGGAGAAATTATACCTAAGCCCAGATACACTACACTGCCTGGCACACCTAAGAAATAGTCCGCGACACATATAAGCCCAAGCACACAGGGCAACACATTTGCTGTTCTCTTATTAAATGTTTTTTCCATCACATTACCCTTCTGGATTCTCTCTCTATAAATGAGATGTGTCATAAGCATATCACAATTTAATTTGAGAGATCCTTTTCCTGTCAATGCTATCAAAGTTAAGTTTATATGGGTCAACCTAGAGATCTACAGTTGAAAATTATCCATCCTCTAAGATTAACCAACGTGGTTTGACTATAAAGTCTATACAAGCGGAGCACTATTCATGTTCAAGGAGAAAGTGTTTTATGATACATATACACAGATATAAAATCTGTGCATAATTGATTAATCCAAATTGATAATTGAGGAGGAAATAGGCATATTACTTAGAAATCTGAGAAATAGTTTCCTTTATATGGTCGGTTGGAATTTAATTGAAACATCCCATTGATCCATCCTACATTTTGCTAATAAATCTGCTCACTTTAACATTAAAGAAAACTCCAAGAAACAACTGTTCTAAAAAAAAGTCTTCACTGTCCAGTGAAAATTTCTAAACAAGGAAATTAAAAAAAAAAACCACTTCATATTTTTAAAGCACCATTTCAAAGACATCAATGTCAAAACACAGAGTTGCTAAAATCAGGCGATTTTACTTCTACGTTGAAAATAAATCTATTTTCCCCCACAGACTTTCAAAACATTAAAAGGCGAAAAAAAGGCATGGAAAACAGGCTTCTTTAAAAAACAAAGTGATTTTATTCATTGTCAAGAGGATAAATCAGTGGTGGATGAGAAACAGACGAGGCAAGAGATGGAAATGTAATATTGCCCCTATTTTATTATAATTAGATATTTATAGAGCACAGATGAGTTTATTTTCATAATTAGTAGCTGGCATTGCATTTACTAATTTGCATAAACAGTTGGCTATCAAAACAGTAACTTCTTTGCAGGGCTCTCTGGTCCTAGCAGAGACACGAGAGGGCTAAACTCCTCAAATCAGCTTTCTTAATGTTATTACCAGCAAAATACAAGCTACATGAAATAACATTCGAGTTTATGTAGCTTGATTATCTCCTTCCGGTTTGGCCAATATTGATTAGTTCAGCACTGGAAGGCAAATGATCAAATCTACATGGGGGAAAAATATGTGCAAATAAATTGGAAGAGATCTTTAAGTTCTGACAGATTAAAGTAGATCTTAGGGTCAACACTGTCTAGTCCAGTGATAAGGGGTTACGTAAAGCAAAAGGAAAAAGAAAATAAATGCCCCCCACTGCCCTTGTGATGTAAAAATCATGAAACTTCTTGGCCATTGTTGCAGTGTGGTACCTCTCTGCCTGGTCATGCTCAGCACTTGCCATACTCTCCACGAGCATGCCTACCCTACTTTACAAAACCAACTTCACCCAACACGTGGATTGGGCTCCCTGGCCAAGGGTAGGAAAGACTCTTGCTCCCTGACCACTGCTATGGGCAAAGAGAAATTGAATCAAGCGTGCTGCCAATGACTACTTCCCACCGTTGACATTTAGGGAGAAATCTTAGAGGAATATCTTACTCCTTCTTCCTCAAGCCAAAGGTCAAAAGCTTGTAGCTTGCAGCCTATAGTGTATTCACACATACATACATATATACATATGTACCGAAAACGAAAGATGCCATGAACTGACATTTTTAGACAATCCACTTCTGGCTTTTCTTGAGGACCTGGTGACACTGGGCATGCATTCCTCGTGGCAGCGATCAGCTGGAGCGGAGCAGAGCCTGCGGCCCTGGACAGGATGTGTGCTCCCCAGGTTACCATGGTCCCCACCACTCCCTATTGGTGATCTTACACCAGGATTTCTCTTACACAGGATGTGCTCCTTGAGGACACCTATCAGGCCCCTGTGGACATTTGAGTCTACAACACCTACCCCAGGTTTAGTGTCAAGGAAAAATATTTGGTGACCTAACCCAGAATGGGCAATCCCTAAGTCAATAAGAAAAAGAGGACAGAAGCTAAAACACACTCAACATTTAAACAAAGACTGTCAAAATCGAGTCCGAAAAGCTGACCAAGGCAGGTTGCCGCGTATCTCCTCCAGTCAGCCACTTCCGGGTAGTCCCATTTGCTTTTGGCTCAGGGCGGCCCAGAGGCCTCCCAAATGTGGTGATTATCGTTACAGCCTAGACACATACACATACATCCCTCTCCGTCTTGTAGATTTCAGCTCATGATTCTTTCCACTCTACGCTCACCGCTTTGCTGCTCAGCTTTAAAGAATGACAAGATCTGAGGCTTTCTTTCCTCTGACAATCTTCTAAGAATAAATCCAAAGACTTTTCCCGCTTTTATTCTGACCTAATCTGTGACCATTTCCCTCTGTCACTTGCACACACAGGGCCAAGAGAAAGCCAACTGCAACATTTGGCCTCGCTCCATGACCCACTGGGGCTTCTCGGCCAGGCGGTTGGGGGTAAGGAGCCCAGTGATAAGGGGCACAGGTTGATGTACAGTTCTGGACCAAATACTGAGCTAAGTGCAGTGTGGGCGACAGAAATGACCAAGGCGCAGCCTCTGTCCCTTAGGGAGAGGTTGCCTGAAACACGGGAGTAAATCGGATTCAAGGCAGTTTGGCATAGGCACTCTGTAACAGAAGCACAAAGTCTGGCATACCTAGGAGGCTTGGCTTTAAAGGATGATAAGGAGAGGAAGGGTATTCCAAGGACATTCAAGAAAGAGGACAGAGCTCGGGCCAAAGACCGAAGGCAGGAAACCGTAACGTGAGTTCAGGCAGAGTGAGTTGTTGACTTCAGGAGACAGGGGGCTGGCAGGGGTGAGGGTGTGGAGGGGAAAATATTGTAGAAAATAAAGCCGGGGAGGCACACTGACAATTACACAATGAGAATCTTTCCAAGGCTTTTGAACAGATGAGCTACATGATCTGATTTAATTTTAATTTTGCTTTATTTTCGCTTTTAGGAAGATGATTGACAGCAGACTAAGAAGGATTAGAGATTTTGAGTCCCTTCCACATGTAACCTACAATGCTAAACACATCTGGACATTAACAAATGAATATGTTTGCCTTCCACATACTTGCCCATCTTGCAGAGCAGAGTGGCCCAATTCCCAAATAACTCTACTACAAAATATTAGAGAGGCACATGAAGTGCGAGCTCAGCTCTGAATGCAGCACTTAAGGATAGCATCAGCTAGGAAATGAAATCTGTGTGTGATTTCAATGGGCAGAACAAAGGGGGGAGGAGTGGCTACAGGGGAGAGGAAGAGAATGAGTAAAGTTAGGAGAAAAGGAAAGGCCCAGCAAGGTTATCCAGTAGCCTATTTGGCAGCAATTTTGCATCTAAGATTAATAGGAGAGAAGGTTAAAGGTATACAAGGTCATATTAGGGATGACTTTGAAAGTGAAATAGCTAATCCTGCACTCCAGGTGGAGGACAGCAGGGCTGAAGTAGTTCTCAGTTACTGGGACAGCCTGCAAGAGGCAGGGGGACGAATCAGGCTCAGGCAATGACCAAATAAGGGCGACATGGGAACTGAACTAGGGTGTTAACAGTAGAGACGCAGGGGACATTCCAGAGGAGTATCTCAGTAAGATCTCTCAACTGATCACCCTGGACACAGAAAAGTTCAGGAAGGATAGAACGCGACTCTTGGTTTTCAAGTCTGGGTGATGAGGAGGACGGGGGCACCATGAACGAAAATAGGGACGTCACAAAGGGAAGCTGATATGCAGGTTGACTTCAGACATCCTGCGGTCACAGTAGTGGGATATTTATAGGGTCGTGTGTTACCGAGAATGCAAAGCAGCAGGCTGGAACCTGAGACTGGTCCATGCCAGAAAAGCAGTTGGAAGGGACATCCATGGAAGGCATCCTCGGATCCAAGGCAGGCCGTATAAGCAGAGGTTAGGGACCCAGATTCTGAGTTTTGTCTCCACTTAGTAGCCACCTGACATAAGCAATTTAGCTCTCTGAGCCTTGTTCTACTTATCCAAGAAGCCACAGTAACACCATCGCCTACCTTATACAACAGGTGTGGGGATTAAGGGCAATAGGGCACAGAAAGCCCAGGGCACAGTTGCTGGGACAAAGGGCATGCTCAGAGGTAGCAGCAGTAGCCAGAGAAAGAAAAGAAGGTACTCATGTGCAAAAGCTAGAAAGATCTATCTTGCAGGATGGTTTAGGGGATTACGGAGAGAAAAGGAGAGATTTGGAGGGGTGGGAAGGGAAGAAGACAGGAAGACAGCTTCTCATGTGTTCTCACCAAAGCCAGTGAGGGGAGGGCCAGAGGACACACTGCTACATGCTTCAGAAGGGCTGAGTCCTGGGAAAGGATTGGTGGCTTTGCCTCTGAGGACATCGCTGGCAGCCTCCAGTTGAACGAAGGGGAGAAGCAGAAGGGGCAGACATAGACATGTGCTTCCACTCATCCTTCCTCTTCGTCTTCTCCCTCTCCCACCTTTCCAAAGGCTCCAAGCTCATAATGGGGTAAGGGTTCCCCATGACAAATTTCTGAGAAGGAGCCCCCCTGTGATTAGTATAAAAAGAATAGGCAATCAGCTGACTCCAAAATGGAAAGGACCAAACTGCTTCCAAGGTAACCATACGTAACTTTAAAAATCCAGAAAAGCATAAAACTCAAAAGAGAGACAGCCCGTCCACAGACCCAAGGCAAATCAGCACGCCCCATAACCTGTCAGCGCCTTCCTTCTCCAACATCCTCATGCCACGATTCGCATTTCCTATTTCTGTGATTTGCCAGACTTTGCAGCAAAGAGCAGTACACAGCTCCGCAGAGATAGGGCTGGAGAGTGAGGAGGGAAGAGAGGAGAACCGGACGCAGATTCCTATTTATAATTCATCAGTCCACCTCTCCCTTCGCCGCTGCACAGCTAATCCAACTTGATCTGGTGAGCCATGTTCTTGGGCTCCGGTCTTTGGCAGCTTTGACTGAATGACTTTGACTTTGAATGAAGGAGCTGTGCTCTCCCCAAAGGTGTGACGCCGAGAGCCCCACCAGAGCAGCCGAGCAAGCCCTCCCGCTCGGCACCTCTCCTGTCCTGCCTACCTGGCAAAAGGTTGACTTCGGAAGTGAAAATCCAGTATCATCTCTGTCCACGTTCTCCTTCTGCTGGAAAGCATGGGCATTCCTGCATCCTTCCACAGCTCCGGTCCCACCCTTCTTAGCCCATCGCCCCCAGTCAGAACATTTCTACTCCCCCAAATGCAGGAGACACAGAAGATAACACAGCAATACATACGGATCCCCCCAATTTCACATTAAATTTCAAGCAATACACCGATCCTCTCCCCTTTCTTATCATCCTTCCCTCCCAGATGTTGGTCCCGATGCGGTGTCCTCAAGGAACAGAAACGATAGCACGCCATTTCATATCTCCCCTGTTCCTCTGAACCCGGACTGGGAGAGAATCTCCGACAATCCCACATTTAAGTGAAATAGTTCTGCATAACTACTTTCAG
The DNA here is from genome assembly GCA_028533885.1 of Nasua narica. Lineage (NCBI taxonomy): Eukaryota > Metazoa > Chordata > Mammalia > Carnivora > Procyonidae > Nasua > Nasua narica. The sequence continues at coordinate 104,984,926 of CM052797.1, read as the reverse complement.
AGTCCCCTGTTCCTGCAAGAAATAGCACGTCATAATGGCTAACTCCCATCCTGGATTCAGAGGGAGGGAGGCCAACTCAGAATGAACCCCAACCACCGAACATGAAGTGCACTGAAGGGAAATGATAGCATTGGCTTTTTATTTATTTATTTATTTAGTTGTTGTTAAAAGCACTCAGTTATAATCTGGACTGTATTCATCAGAATCGACAATTCCCCTCGGGGGCATGAATATTTCAGAAGGCAGATTGATAGTTATAATGAGAAAAATAAAATCATCTCTACCTTTACTTCTACCTACAGAAATGAAGTGGAAGGTCCAATTAAGTAGAGGAAGCATGGTGTCCACCATGGAGGCGGTGAGAGAAAGAGAGAGAGAGAGAGAGAGCAGGGAGAGGAAAACATCAGCACACTGCAGACACACAAAGAAATGTAACAGACATCACAAAAACCCACAACAGTAAAGGCAACAGCACTACAATTCCTTGAGAAAGCAGCACAAGACAAATGTGCAATGTGAAGCCTAAACAAGCTGAAGTAGCTTCGCCAGCTGCCCTCACCAGCTTCATGTATAAGCTTTTCCCATTCGTTTCTTCCCAGGCCCACCCTCAGAAACATGACCAAGTCTGCATGCAAAAGCACTGGGTGGCCACATGTATGTGAAACTGCACACACTTCACCAATGTAAACTTGGTTTGGGAAAGTCTCAGCCAAGCCAAGTCCTCTGGTGGCATTTTCCCACCGTTAACATGAGTCATGGTGACCAAGAGTGTCACATACATGTACAAGAGGTGCACACACAACACAGGTAAGTATTCCTGGACATACGTTCAGGCATCAGAAACCAATTCTGGAGATTCAGTGGGAACCAGAGAGCAATCTTTCTTTCGTGGTGAAGGAACAGGGGAAGGAAAGCAGTAGAGGTGGGAAGCAGAGTTGGCTTCTTAGGCAATCGTCACAGGGCAAAGACAGAGAGGGGAGTGGGACGTGGGGGAAAACATGAGTGGAGGGGGATGCAGTCAAAGGACCTTCTCAAAAACAGACTGAACTGCAAATGCAACTTAAAAACTTAGAGGCACTGACCACCCAGAAGAATTCTGCATTTTCTTGAAAATCTCTCTAACGAGGAATTCATGGTATCTGCTGCGTCTGTCATTCTCTCATTGCTCAAAGATGCTGTTTCCAGAAAGTACTTGACTTAGCCCAGAGCATGTGTATATGGGTGTGTGTGAATTCTCTCCTCAAGTACCCATCAATGCTGGGGGCCCGAGAGAGGCTGAGGAGGGCGTGAGAGAGTGGGGGGAGGTAAATAATACAGATTCTCCACATTGTTGTTCATACTGAGGTGGGGACTGAGCCCTCCAATATACCTGAGCTCTACCTCTGAAGGGTCCAAAATATCCAAATCAGGTTTAAAGAATTCCCACCGGCCTATCCCATCTGCCTAGTCTCTATCCCATCACGGCAGTCACACGATGCCCTCATGCCCCCAAGCCACTTCAGAAGCTGGGAGGACCCCTAGGGGGAGCACACAGGGGAGTACAAGGGGGGCAGTCAATAGGACTCCAAGGGCCTGCTTTTTCCGGTGGAACTTGCTATCAAAGTCAGGCCACCGAAGTTCATCAATTCAGAGAGCCTGGGGCACCCTGCTTTGCAGAGAAATGCTTAACTTTCCCAAACTCCCAGACACCAGGCTGATATCAAGTTCATCCTCTACTCATATGCGCTTCATAGTTACCTGCTGCCGGCAGATGACTTCCCTCAGCCTCCGACAAGGATAACGAGGCTTTATCCCAATCTCTCCCAGAGCTCCATCTAACACTGCCGAACTCACCCGACCTTCTGCCTCCAGCTCTGCTCTTTCCCGCTCACTCTATACCAGACCGTATCTTCACTGCAAGTCTCGAGTCCACATCGCGGATCTCGGCTAAGCTCTGGAGGATGTAGTTCTCCTGGGAAGGTGTGCTTCCTCCTTACACTGTCTTATTAAGTCAGGATGCCCTCAACTGCCCACCGCCACAGCTCCCTGGACATCATAAGCAAACTTCTCTCAGCCCCTGGTGGGTTTTTTATCTGAACATACTCCCCTTTATGGCAACACCATCTGATGGGTCCAGTGTAAGGAAACAGGGAAGAAGAGTGGCCCTTCGGGATTGCCTCACCCCCACCCCCCTCAAAAGATCAAGGAAAACCAGACAACATAGATGGACCCCACCTTGTCCTTTTCTTTGGTCCTCCAAAAGAGGCACCAAAGCCCTGTGTATTTTTTTAAAAGAAACAGACGAGAGAAATTAAAGTAGTACAGCCTTTGGGTGTCAGGGCAAGACAGGTAGACCAATCTGGCAATCATCCCAAGGCTCAGAAGAAACACAATAGTAGCAATTGAACAGTGAAGGAAAAGACAATTTTAAGTAGGCTCAGTTCTCGAATCCTGATTTAGGCTGATGATGTGGAAAATTTTTATTTAGGAGAAAAAGGCTTCATTCACAGCCCACCCTGTGCTTAGCTGAGCTGAATTTCCTGCACAGCTCATTCCCTGCATATTTGAATATTTTAGGTTGCAGATGCTGAATTTACAGATCTTTATATGCAGTTTTCTTCAGGGTGTATAATGAGTTAGAATCCTGCCATGAAGACATTAGCATGTTCTTTGGGTGGTTTTTGCTTTTATATAAAACTGAAAACAGTCAAACCCCCAAGGGCTTCCTTTGACCATGTGGGGCTGAGAGTCATTACAATGGGCAGTGGGATAGAGGGGAAGACAAAAAGCAACCCTTTACTCAGAGTGAAATTCAGGGAGCAGCCCAGCTCCTCTCCTCCAACCACGGGCCCCCAGCATGGGGCCTGGGGAGGAGCAGGAGGAAGTTAACCGCTCTGTTGCTCGGAAATTAGCTCCATTCACCCCCATTATCGACGCCGTCATGCCTTGTTTCATGCTTCTCTCTTGGAGGCAGCCCGGCAGGGCCAGCGCCTGGGATGACAAATGGCGGTGCAGAATGGACAAGCCAAGGGGATGATGGGGACAAGAAACCAAGATGCATCGGGAAAGGACCCCCCCAGCCCAGAGAGGCCTGCTGCCAGCCTGGCCCCCAGTGGGAGGGACAGGCAGCAAATGGCCCGCCAGCGACAATGAGGCTCTGAGCAACCAGCCAGAGGCACGAAGGCAAGCAGTTCGGGGCAGCTGCAGTGTTGCAAGCACCAAGCACCTACCTTGTTCGCTCATCATGAGGTGGGAGAGGCCTTGAGGAAGGAAAAGAGGGGCGAGGGGGAGGAGGGGAAGGGGAAGGAAAAAAGAAAGAAGACAAAGTTAAAATTCCCAACGCAATGCAATCATCTCTCAGTTGTCAGGTGGAGGGAGGAGTGGCAGGGCCCTCACACACACTCACAGGCACACAACCGGGGCCGAGGAGCCGGGCAGCACAGCAGCGGCCCGCCACTGAAGGCCCTTTTGTTGGCTGCACTGCTCGGGGCCTCATCATGAGAGCCTTCTTCTCACCACACTGTTCCATCCAGTGCTTAGGATTTGAAATAAATCTATTAAGGATTAGGTCCCTCGGGAAGGAGACTCAAGAGGCCAAGCCAAGCACATTTCCTTCTTTCTTTTAAATGGCTTTTTGCAGTAATACATGGTCACTGTAGCAACTTTGGAAAATTCAGAAAAGAAAAAAGAAAAATCTGTTGCAATCCAGAGGTTCCTGTCCAATTTTACTTTCTAGGTGCTGTATTCTCTTCTCCAAAGATGGAATCACGCTGGACATATTAAATGAGTTCGTGCTTGCAAGGGCTGCTCAGATAACCTGAAACTACTTCCCCTCTCACCTTTGTCTTAGCCCAGGGACAACCACACCCCTGACCTCCATTGCTTCGCGCCACCATCTCATCTCAGAAGGTCCCTGGCCCTTGATCAGGGAGGCCAAGCCCAGCGCTGAATGGGTTAAAGAAGGTACACAAAGTCCCAGTGAACAAATGGCACAACGTCTGGCTACTTTCTTAAGGAAGTCCAACCAGGCTATTAAGAGCTCATTACTTCAGGGGCAGTATAAGCTCTGATAAATCTATTAAAAGAAAAGATTTCCCACAGTACCCAGCAGCACCAGTGTGCTCTCCCATGGTTTTTATTATTACTGGGGTATTTGACAAACTCCAGAGAACCTTCACCCAGAGTGAAATTCAGGGATATACAGGATTAATAAAGAAGAAAAAAAAAATCTCTGAGGTATAGAAATCCCCAAACGTTTTTGGAGATTACTAGAGATTTAGAGAAGTAATCAGAGGAAAATATGGGTCAAGCAACTGACTTTTAAAAAGATCAATGATATATTAAATACATAGACACACATGCCATAAATGTCATGGAATCTAGTTTTTAAACAAATTTCATTAAACTAGAATTACATTTTAAATGCACATTTCTGGCATTTATTTCTCGACGCCCCGGATTAATACTCATGGAGGAATGGAATCACGCCAAAGTAAGTCGTTCTCATGATTGGTTTAGTTTAAAAAATAATTTTTGGCCGTTTTTGGGAAAAGATGATAGGGAGAGAGAACAAAGGACCCTACCTTTGGCTAAGAGAAACCTCAGCAGATGTCACTATTCCTAAGATGCCTGATATTTCTGGACCAAGCCAGAGCCTTCAGCATCCAGATCAAGAGCACTAAAGGGGAGAGTCTGGGACAGGCAGGTAGGGTACGTGGAAAGGTGGTGAATTCACAGGAGAGTTGTAAGAATTAAGAAATGAGAATAAGAAGATCCAAGGAGATTCCTAAGAGTAAATGAAGGGGTTAAAAATGAAAAGAAAATAATACTGTATTATATAGTTGCAAGTTGCTAAGAAATTACAGCTTAAGGGCGCCTGGGTGGCTCAGTGGGTTAAAGCCTTTGCCTTCGGCTCAGGTCATGATCTCAAGGTCCTGGGATCGAGCCCCGCATAGGGCTCTCTGCTCAGCGGGGAGCCTGCTTCCCCACGCCCCCACCTGCCTCTCTGCCTACTTGTGATCTCTCTCCTCTCTGTCAAATAAGTAAAAAAAATCTTTAAAAAATAAAAGAAAGTACAGCTTAAATGTTCTCACCACAAAAAAGAAATGGGGATTCTATGACGGGATCGAGTGGTAGCTAATGATATGGGGGTAATCGTTCTGCAGAATTTAAATGCATGAAATCAACATCTTGTACACCTTAAACCTACACAGTGTTACACATCAATTCTATCTACATACAGTTGGGAGGGGGAATTTACATTTTTTTCTTCAAAATTGAAAATGAAAGGACAAACATTTCACACTTACAATGAAAGATGTTTAACAGCTCTGAGAAGAAGGAGAAGTGGTATAGCCTTTTCCTTTTTTGACTCAAATAGAGATTTCAAAAAATGCACTGAATGAAGAATAAACAGGACATTTGGCATAAGGGGTATGGGAAGCCCCTGAGAAGGTGAGCCCCATCTATGGGCCACATGTATTTTTTTAAAAGCAATGTTTCCCAAAGTGTTTCACTGACCACCTACATCAACAACCTGGGGATACCTATTAACAATGAAGATCCTGGGGCTCAACTGAGGAATCTAAAAAATTAGAATCGTGGGTGGGGGGAGTTTGGGTAAGGATCTGAATTTTAAGCAAATTGCCCAAGTGATTCCCATGCTCACTAGAACTTGACTGGCACATAAATCAAACTTTGGTAAATTAAATTTTATGATAAATGCACTAAGAGGAATTGGATAGTTAATGGAACCCTGTATGGATCCTTTCGTGAAAGAAGGAATTCTTTTAAAATGCAAATAACCCATCACCTGTGTTTTTTAAATTCAAATATGTACTTATCAAGCTTCATTAAGCTACATATGTAGTTGCAGTATTGCAACTGCAAGGTTCATATTCTTCAATTTATGAAAATCTTAAATAGAAATATTAGGCCAAGAATGCAGATCTGGGATCCTGACCTTAAAACTGGTTTTGCAGGCAATGAAGCAAAATGGACAAGAAACAGGAAGGTGGAAGGGAGAACTGGGCAACCATAATATGGTTTAAGTTTTGCTTTTGGAGAAGGAAAGTTTATTCGACTTTCAAGAGCTTTTACATCAGTATCTTCTCTTGTCCAAATCTATCCTCAAAACTTGTAGAATTAAGAACTGGAACCCAAGAATTCCAGAGTGTCCAGGTCTATTCTGAAATTGCTTCTGTCCCCTCCTATCCCCAGATACCCCTCCTGGCTGTTAAAAATCTCAGGCCCTTCCTCCAAATAAATGGAAGAACCAACAATCAACCAACCAATGGATTCAAGCACCTACTATATGCGAGGACTGGATAAGGTAGCAGAGATACAGACAAGTATGGTAGATAGTCACTAACCTCCAGGATTTGGAGTCTGCGTGGGAAGATGTTATGTGTTTATATACATAAACATGCATATGATATGTATTAGTGGTACCTAACAGTGAAGTATAGGGGTGAAGATCAAGGACTTCAGAGCCAGATTTGAATCCTACCTTTGTTACTTTCTAGCTTGTGACCGTATTAAAGTTGTTCAACATCTCTGCACCTTGATTTCCCTATCTACAAAATTTGGATAACAATAATGCCAAATTCATAGGTTGTTTTGAGGATTAAATAAGCGAATATACATAAAACTGGGCCTGTACATGGTAAGGGCTTCACAAGGACTATTGTTGTTATTTTTCTTTTGCCATAGAAACACACTGATGAGTGAGGCAACAGCTACCACAGTGCCAGAGACAGCTGGTGCTCAGTACCTGTTCGGTGGCTGAATGAGGAAGGAATGAATGGGTCATTACTATGCATCAAATGATGAATTCAGACAATAAAGACCACAGGACTGTGAGGAAGACCCTGGAAGTACCGGAAAAGTTTTTAGAGGAAAGTGAGATTTGAAATAGACACTGGAAAGTGGTTTAGGATTTAGAGAGATGGGGGGCATTCCAGGTACCACCACCAGCTCCCAGGACCACAGAGTAAATTTGTAAGGACTTTCCTGTTCCGTGCTCCCGGAGCACCGAGGACACTGCCAGGCAGATGGTAGGCCTGTAATACATGCTATTCAAATAATAACGAACACCTATAAACAGTTCATATAAGGAAGAAATGAAAGGTGATCTTAAGGATGAGAGTAAGAACCACTGGAGGAAGGCTTTGAATTTCAAGGCTAAGGAAAATGGGCTTGATCTTACAGCTGATGGGACACAGTGTGGGTTCATGGACAGGGGAATGACCCAGGGAAAATGGTGTTGAGGAAGATTGCTTTGGCAATGGTGCAGACAGGATAGATGAGAGGGAAAAGAGACAGAGGCAGAAAGATCAGTCACAGGCAGAGGGCCTAGATTAGAATCGTGGTAGTGGGGAGGAAAAGGAAAAAGAGGATCCAACAGGCTTTGGGTGACCGATGAAATGCTTCAGGGGAGGAGTGGATGGGAGGCTGAGTGAACATTGTCAGAAATAGGAAGGTGGGGTGGGGTGGAAGATGGACGGGGGTGAGGGCAATGATGAGTTCTGTTTTAGGCACGATGAGCTGAGGAAACAGAAGAAGCACTCAAGCAAAAATGTCTAAGATGTATTTTAAAATGTAGGACTAACGTATGTGAGAAAGTCAGAACAAATATCAGGGTGTATAACAGCCCCTTCGTGGAAGAAGGTAAGTCAATGAATCCTCCAAGAAAAAGGGGCTAGAGTCCTGAGTCTTAACCTGGGAGAGATGGGACGAGTATTAAGGTATCTTGGAGGTTCCTTTTTTTTTCCATCATAGTCAACATTAAAATTAAGTTTTATATTCAAAAAAGAAAAAGGGACTATATGGCTTTCAAATATAGATACAGAAAATAATGCTCAAAAAAATCTTAACTGAGAAGGATATAATTAGTAAGAGAAAAAAAAGGAATCTATGCTGGGGGTGTGTTATCCGTGTGGCTGATGAGGAAGGGGGATAAATGAAGATTGGCCTTCCCATCAACCTCAGAAACAGAGGGCCAGCTGTGCAGCCCTCTGGGACTAAAACCTGGCTGGGTTCGGAGTTTGGCATTTATTCTGGGTACGATGTTCAAGAGAAGAATGTCCTGGAACAGGGACTCAGGGAAGCAAAAGGGACAACATCTTGCACAATAATCTCACCATGGGCTCCGGATTTGAATAGATCTTCATCTAAGACTCAAAAGCCAGCTCCATAAAAGTTCACCTAGTGGAAGGTAGGGAACAGGAGGTGGACTTAGATGAGCCTTTGACAGGCAGGATATTGAGAATTGCCAACACGGAATTCTTATGGAACTACAATGCCTTAAAAAAAAAAAATTACCAAACATTTGAAAGCAACAGAAGTGTCTATCTAGATGTCACACCCTGACAGAATGCTACTCTGGCTGGATCCAGGGACCATTCTGGAATCCCAACAAGATGTCTGATATGTATACCCTTCCCCTCACTCTTTCTAGTGCTATATTCCACCCTTCTTGTGCCTACCTATCTGTGTGCACAAGTTCTTAGGGTAGATGTAAGAACAAGAGGAAAAGATCACCAGCAGGTAAGATATACAAAATTGAAACTGCCTTAGAACAGGACTGCAAATCATATGTAAATTATATGCAAAATATACGTATGGGCCTCTAAACTCTGCTACATCCTTTGGGAAAATCCCCATGGAGATAGCAGCTTTTGCAGCTTGGGAGAATGGAAATGGCTATGAAAGCAAAGTCATTTGTAAGCAGCTGTGGCCATCATGAAGCCTGTCATGAGAATGACTGATACAGAGAATAGAAACCATTTTCTGAAGAGGAAGATGCAGTGTTCAGGCACCAGGCCAGAAGTTGAAGGCTTTCATAATTTAAGCTAATCCTGTTTCCCCCTCAAACCTATAATATCCCAGCTACCTCAATCCATCCTACTTTCCTTCATTTTGCCTGAGTAAGTAGGGAAAGTATTTCAAGGGAAGAAGGAAGTCACTCATGGGGTTAAAAAAAAAAAAAGCAAGTTATCTCTGCCAAGACTTATCTTTCATTCACTTTCAGGATAACTTTTATCCTTGTATAAAATCCACATATATCATCTCTTTTTTCCATAGTGAAGCAGAGAAATTAAATGTCACTAATTGCTACAAGTGCCAAGTGCTAACATTGAATTCTTATGAAGCCACAAAGACTTTTTAAAAGAGTAGTTACATAAAATCAGAAGGTAATAGAAACATTCATCAATATTTCCAAAGGAACTAAGGAGATCGTGAAGGTGGTAGGGGGCAGGGCCCAGTGAAGAGAAGCCACAAATGACTAGGACTATAGGCTGACTGGGTATTTGGAAAAGAAGGAGAAAGAAGAAATAAAGAAATACACACGTTAACATTTTAAGCACTTAAAAGAGAGGAAATTTGGTGATCTTGGGAAAAAGAATTTGACAGCCGCTAATATTTGTTGACAATTCATAAGGACAAGGCATGGCTATGTGTCATCTCATTAAATATAACTGTATAGGAAAGGCATTGCTATGATGTTGATTTTACAAGTAAGGAAACCAAGACCTAGCACCAAAGTCACACTAATTAGTGTGGGGTGAAGTGAGGATCCTAAGCCAGCAGATGGACTCGCCAGACTGTGATGATAACCATAACACTAGCTCCCCTGCCTCCTTCAGTGCTGGTGGAGAAAGGAGGAGACATGTCTTGGAGAATTCAGCAGCAGAAATAGTGCCTGGATGCTAATTCAACTTCCTTCATGACACTGGTCCAGCATGATATAAGGAACACTGCGGGGAGTCCTTTTAAAAGGCCACTATCTCTCTCTCCCCAAGCCCCATCCCAAGATTCTACTAAAACCTGAAGCTTTTCCTTTTGGGGCATTTCTTAAGGTTATTAATCCATCTCCCCTCATTACAATGCAAATCTGAATATGAGACACGTTCGGGCTCCTCAGCCATTGACACTGTCCCGCATGTGATGTCATCAGAAAGCCGATCTAAAGATCTTCCTTCAAAGACAAGGGCAGCATGGGGACTTGTGTGTGCAGGAAGGACAGAGACATGAAGTGACAGGGTGAGGAAGTCTGCCACTGTAGATAGGAGAAAGGACTCAGGGGACAGGGCAGGACAGGGGAGAGGAAAATTTAAAGGTGGGTTACGAAAGAAACCACCACCTACTTCCATAACTGTGCCCGAGACCAGCTCTTCCCTGGGCACTTCCCTGACCTTCATCATGCACTTCAGTGTGCTTGTTCTATCAGGGCTTCACTCATAGCTTATATCAGAACTTAGGCCTGCTCAACATTTTGATGAGTGACCTGGCTAAAAATCTTAATTGGCATGTGTCTGGATGTTGTGATGAACTAAAGCTGAAAGGAATAGCTAATTTGTTAGATAACAAAATCAGGGTCCAAAAGGATAAGAACAGGCAAAAGATTGAATCTTAAGGGATAAATGTAAATTCTGACATTTAAGCCCAATCCTCTACTTCTCCCCCAAATAAAAAGAAGACATTAGTCCTACCTCTTCTCAACATGGAATGCACCAAACCTAGGGTTTTGGTTCAGAGAATGGTCCCATACACTAGCAGGGACATTAACAAGGTAGAATATGTCCAAAGGAGAAGAATCAGAATGGTCGGGGGTCCAAAAGCACGTCACATACAGAATGACTGCAGGAATGGCTACACATGGCCCAAACTAGAACAAGCTAGAAAAGGACGCGGGAACTGCCTTCACGTATTTTTTAAAGTTGAACATGCAAGATAAGGGAACGAGCATATTTGGCCAGAACACAGGGTCAAGTAATAGAGGAAGCCTCATGTGCCAGAAATGCAATAGAAGAGAGTCAGAGTGGGATTTCTGGAGATAAAACTACCAAAAACCTACTCCCACGCAAAGACACTATGCCTTTATGAACCAAGATGATCTCCAATGAGGCCAAGTAACTGTTGGGTTGAATCATATCAACCTGATAGTTGACTGCTTTGGGCCTATAAAAATGACTATTTTAAATGGTTCAAACTAATACTCTGAGATCACCACCTGGAATCAAAAAGGTAGAGACTAAACAAAGCTTCAGTCAATCCCATAACACCAATCTGAGGCCTTGGGATAATCACTTATTTACATGTTTCTGGCTTTTCCATGAGCCTTGAACAGTACTGGGGATGAACTGAATAGTCGGACTGATGACAAAGAGGGCCTGTGGCTAACTCTCCAAGGCAGGTGCCACCCAGTGGCACCCCACAAGTGCCAAATCCTGGCTTCTGGATTTGCCCTTCCATGATGTCGCTCTGTGTCTTTCTCACCACTAAGTCCTTTGTAGGACGTAACTATACTATCCCACTCACTGTTTGCCTCGAGATCAACTTTGTTCTTATAGCCCAGTGGCTAGACTGAACAGAAAGTATTTCTTCCAGTGTCACCCATGAATCACCAATAGCCCCTGTATGGTACAACTGCGGGGTTGAGGAAAATATGCAGCACCTTCCCAATCTAGTCCACCTCTTGGGGGGTGGGTGGGAGGTGTGTTGGGGTTTCCTCATGCATGAATACAATGGAAAGAAGGGAAATGGAGGCAGTCATGCTTATCACCCTATGAGTTAAAGGATCAGCGGCTGTGGCTTTTAGAAAAGACTCTTCCCAAAGGAGAAGTTCTTACACTCCAACCATCATGAAATTTTCTAAAATCGCTCTTTATTCATAAATGACATGAAGCTGGAAGGGACAGCTGATGTACTAGATGAAAGAACCTTACCTTACCAGATCATGGTGTGCTGGATTTTAAAAATCCAGGGCTGAATTGAACAAAATCAAAGGACGATCCCAACTAAGTCAAATAAGCCATTGCACAGTGTAGGAAGGGGAGAGGAAGCAGCAGTGCACACAAAATAGTCAAGATTTTCAATGACTTTAGTTCAACTTTATGCTAAAGTCATTAAAAAAATAAGCACAGGTATTTGGTGCCACCATTAATAGATACAGGAAGTCTAGAAAAGGGGAGCAATGGGATCACTCTATAATGAACTGGTTGGGACCTGTCCATAACACTGTTTGTAGTATGGGCATGCTTCTTTGGAAAAGATGCAAAAAAAAAAAAAAGTAATTTTTCAGAAAACAATGACCTGGATGAAAGAACTTAAAACCCCTGTATAAGAAAGCCCAAGGAAACTGGAGATGTTTTGGCATTTAGAAAAAAACAATCCTTAAAGACAAAAAGCCCTGTCTTCAAACACTGGGAGTGTAATTAGATCTATTCTGTGTGTCTCCAAAGGTTGGAAGCAATACAGGTGGTAAAAGCTAGAGTGAGTCAGAATAAGGAAGGCTTTGCAACATTCAGTGCTCTTTAGAATGGGACAGAACCGCGAAAGGAGCAATGAGCTGCTGTCACTGTAGGGGTTCGAGCCAAGTCTGAATGAAATCTTATAGAAGAGATTCAAAAATCAGGTGCACAGAGAGCCTTGACAAGCTTTTGGATCTTTTTCCATCCCTGAAATCCTGTTTCTAACAATAAAGTTTTATGAGCACATCCAATGTGGCAGATAGTGGGGACGCAGGCATGGATAAATCTCTATTCTTGAAAAGTAAGACACCTCGCGTCCTTCGAAAGTCCACAGTGGACAGCGAAGAGGCTTGTGGGGGACAGTGCACAACTGACTGTAATGTATTATGATGATGGCTCTACAGGCCCCATCGCCTAAGGTCCCACTGGAGCTCGAAGGGGGCAGTCATTCATTCACTCCATTCTTCCTTCCGCCTGCCCCCCAACTTCCTGTCTTCCCATAATGTTTAAAAGGTAGAAAATAGTAGTTAATGCTGGAGCTTTAAGTTCCTTTACCTTTTGGATCACTTTCTTTAAAACAGTGTTCTCAAACTTTGGTTGTATCAGAATTACCTTGAGGAAATGTCTTAATCAGCCTGGCTCTCCTTTATTAGTTCTCCAGGTGATTTTGATGCTTACCAAACTTTGCAAACCACTGCTCTAAATCCTCCAAAACTTGAATTCAAATCCCAGCTCCACCTCTTACTAGCCAGGGGATTTTGAGCCAGTTAACCCTTCCATGCCTTCTTCCGGGAAACTATCTTGTCAGGATCACTGCGACAATCATGAGCAACCACGCAGGAGCAGCACTTAGCAAAGCTCATGGAACACAGAAAGGGCTTGAAAGGATGTAGTCACTGCTGTTACTATTCAGAAGACTGGTATATCTGGGCCTCCTCCCTGCCCCACCTCCCATTTCTTGCCTATGCCAGTTTTCCAACGAAGTGGCGGCATTAGCAGACCACCTTCCCAAAGCAGCCCCAGAGGCTTCCCTCCATGGTCAAAGTCATCTACGTTGCCCCACAAGGGACCTACTGTCTTCAACTCTCAGCTGTATTCCATCTCCCAACTCCTCCCGAGACGGAGCCCCACAGACTGATGAGCTTAGCCCAGGCCCTTACCAGACCTTGCTAGGTAGGTCTAGAGATGGGGAGGGTCTCTGAAGCTGCCATAACCAAGCTGTAGGATTTAACTGAGTTACATGGAAGTTCTCTGGCCTCAGTTTCCCACCTGGACAAGGAGGGTATTGGTCTAGAAGAGTTTCTCTACAGTCTCACCAATGGCATTTGGGGATACGAATGTTTGAATGAGACTCTTCCATACAGTACAATGCATTTAGCATGCATTGCTTCTCCTTAAAGCCACCAGTGCCCATTCATCATCGGAGCAATAAACATACACTGCACACGTTTGGCAAGGTCAGGGGTGGGGACAGTATGATCCCATTGAAACTACATGATACTTCTCATGAAACTTTCCAGCTCTAACTCTGACCTTGCCATCCAGAACTGAGAAACAAACCAGGACCCCAACCAGCACCCCAGTGGGTCTGCCTTGCCAGGACAGTAAAGGACGTGATTTTAAAATATTCTAGAAAAAGGCACTACACTAAGGGCTAGTGGTCTGCTTCCTTGACTTAGCTACAGCCGGAGACAGACAGCTTCCTACTCACATTTACTCATCAAGAAGAGCTACAGCAGCCAGGGGGGGGGTCTTCCTAGGCCCCTGTGGGTAACTGGCTAGAAGCTGATCACTGTCAGCCCAGCCAAGGGCCACCCTTCCAATCCAATTACACACAGCCTGGTGGATTCCCCGCCGCCTGCGTCCTCCACTGACCCAAGCCCAAGATGGGCACCGAATGAAATTCGATTATCTTCTGTCTCAGAGCGAACCCCTATACAAAAAGCAGACTTTTTTCAGAAATGTGGGGAATAAAACTAAGAGCTGAGTCCCCAGCACTATTTATTCATTGACCCAGTATTTATTATTCCATTGTCACTACATATTGGCCCTGGTCTGGGCCCAGAGCACAGAAAGAGTGAACAGGAGGTACCTTTGTGGAGGGCACATCCTATTGGAACTCACCGTGACTCATCTCTCGGGCCAGACATACCCGGGTTTGCATCCTGCTCTGCCACTTTTTACTGGCTAGACCTGGCGAGCTGACATCCCTGGGTCTCAATTTGTTCGTGGGTGAAATGGGTCTAATAACGAAATCTACCTCCTGAGGCTTTCAAAAGAATTAAATGATGCATGCCAAAACAGTGTGTTAGCTCCTGGCTCAAAATACAAGCTCAATGAACGTCAGGTGTTTCCCTGATAAATAAGGGAGGAAAGCAAATGGGGCTATTGCCCAAAAGAAGAGAAGGAAAAGACAAAATATGTTCCAGTTACCACTGGAGTTAGGAGCGGTAAGTCTTTGGTAAAGGAGAAGGCATTTTCCTGATCTCTATTCCTGAGGCATCTCAGTTGGAGCCCTAATCATGGATCTTCAGAATGAAAGAAGCCTGACAGGCCATCTGATTCAATCCCTTCCTGCTAAAGAAAATAAGCCCAAGGCCTAGAGAGGTTGCATGACTTACCCAAGGCCACACAACCCCCAGGGAAAGTAGCAGAGCCAGAAGGAAACAGAAGGACAGGGCATAAATCCCAGATAATGTGTTTCAATCCTGGTACCTACCATACCTGCTTCTGAGCCCGGGCAAAGGATCTAACGTCTTGGAGCCCCAGGTTTTTCACCCATGATGGGTGCCTGGCATACAGTGGGACCTCTGTAAATATCAGTCCTCTTAACCCCCCCTCCCCCCACTCTTTGGGATTCTTCGGCCTCATTGCAGAGCAGTGGTGGCCAGGATCTAAGTCTGAGGGACCTCTTCATGGAAGGCATAAAGATCAGGACAGTTGGGAGATGATATGTCACAAGGGGAGCATAGCAGGTGTCTTTTGAGGGCCTCTCCAGCCCTGGGAGCTTGCCTCTGAAAAGTGTGGGAGACCGAGACAAGCAAGGGGAGTCTTTCGTTTTAAACTTCTCTGAGGCTATCTTGACCTGTGAAATGAAAATGTGTGGAAAGGATCAAATGAGCTAACTTAGAATACTAGCTAATTTATATATGACTTACTACATGCCAGGCATTGTTCTAAAGACTTGACACGCATGAGCTCACTTAATCTTCACAAGAGCCCCGGGAAGTACGTACGTACTGTCCCCATTTTACAGACGAGGAAAGTAGGGCCCACAATGGGAAGGTAACTTACACAGCACCTACTGTTCATACTGGGAGAAAGCCAGGATGTCAACCCAGCCATCTGGCTCCAAGTCTGTGCTCTAACCCCGGGGTGGCAAACTTTTTCTGTAAAGGGCCAGATGGTAAGACTCCCAGACTTGTCACGCCGCATAGCTACTCCACTCCGCCTTCGCAAAGCAGCCAGAGACAAAGTAGACACGAAGAAGCGTGCCTGTGTTCTGATAAAACTTTATGAACACTGAAATCGGGATTTCATAAAATATGTGCATCACAAATTATTTTGACTGCTTTCAACTATTTATAACGTGGAAAGCCATCTGTAGCTCAAAGGCCGTACGGAAGGAGGCAACAGGATGGCGTTAGCCCCTGAGCAGCTCAGGGAACCCTGTGCTATCCTGAGCTACCCTGCCTCGCTTTGTAAACTCTTACGTGGAAAGTGCCGGAACAGTGATGGCTGCAGACTCAGCGGTCAGGACGTGTTCATTCCCTTTTCTTTCCCTAATCCCGGTCACCCTCCCACCCCCTGTCCACCCGGAAAATGGCCACATTGTGCTGTGTACCCAGGAGGCAAGAAAGGGGTAGGCATGTGGTGGACTGCGCCTTCCTCAGTAGACACAGCCCAGCTGGCCCCAAAGAGGAGGGGGAGCGGGACACTTGAGGCCCATGTGTCTCAAGCATTCATGTGTGTGCACCCGGACGTCTTGGTAAAAAGCGGATTCTGACTCAGCAGGTCTGGGGTGAGGCCTGCGATTCTGCTTTTCTAATAAGCTCCTGCGTGAGGCCAGTGCCCTGGTCCTGGGGGCCCGACTTGAGCAGTAACTTGTGAGGCAAACCCCTGGTGTCCATCACACGAGTCAGACACAGCAGAGCTGCATCCTGACTCCAGCTTCGGAACATTGTCCGTCAGGCTGGACTCCCCGGAGACAGGGCAGGGCAGAGGAAGGACAGCCCCGAGATGACTGACGCTAAAGGGGGGAGACACTGAGGCCAGAGATCAAGAGCCGGCAGAGGGAGGCTCTGGCAAAGTCCATCAGTTGCTTCGGGCAACGGCGGGCCGGGGGCCTCCTTGGGCCCTGGCAGACGGCAGCCCCCCCTCCTGCGCCTGCCGCGGCTCTGATGGACCGAAGCAAGAGGCCTATTTCCTCTTCGGGCCTCGGAATAACTAGGGCACTTCCACAAGGTCACAGTTATTCATTTAAATTCTAGCTCTAATCAGCAGGCAGCGGCTGAGAAATTATCCCTTCTGAAGACAGAGGCTGTCATTGGAGCGCCAGAAGCAGCCCCTCATGGCTGGAGGGACAGGTGCTGGGGGAGGGGAGGGGTCTTGCACCCACAGGCCCCAGCACTGTTCCCTGCCCCCTAGATCCTTCCTCTACCCCGCCCTCTTCCTCATCTCCAAAGGGCCTGTTCTCCCCTTGGCAGAGAGTTCTGGAACACACAGGAAGAGGGAGAGAGCTGAGGGCATAGCATGGTACAGAGGGGGCTGGAAGTTCCCACTCCTGACCTCCCAGACAGCGCGGGGGGACGAGTGACAAATCCCAGTGGGCCAGGGGCATAAGATAAGTGCCTGACAGGGGTCTCCTCCAGGCCACCAATGGGTTGCCTGGCCTTGGAGATGTCCCTTCCCCTCCCTGGGCCTCAGTTTCCTCCTCTGAAAAATAAAGTAGTTGTGCTCTTTGGGCAGGATGCCCTTGGGTAGGACCCTACAGACACACAGTGCCCTGGTACCTGTTCCCACACTTTCTGCACAATGAATATTTCTGAGGCCCTGCTGTGTGCCGTACGCCACACAGAAAGTGACAAATGCAGATGGATAAGAAGCACCCCTGACCCATACCTCTGTCTTGGAAATGCCAGGGTTTCAAAGAGAAAGAGGACAAGCTTTAGAGGCAGACGGATGTGAGATCCTGTCTTGTGCCAGAGGCTGGAGACTGTGGGCAGTTACCCACCCTCTCTGAGGCCTCTCTCATCTGAGAGAGGACGGTAACAGCTGCCTGGGAGGGTTGATGTGAAGAGTTAAATCAGTGCCTAGTGTCCCTCCCCTCCTTCACCACAACGGCCTGATGCTACTCTATTATCCTAACCTCCCTCCTCAAGACGGAGGAGGAAGGTCTGTAGGTCTTCCCACAGGGAAGTCCAGGGAGGTATGGCCTGCCCCTTTTCTCCCGGGGGGGTTTCCAGGACAGTCTCTCTGCACCCCCAGCCCATCTCCTAGGCCTTGGGGAAGGCGCCTCCTGCTGCCTCCCACGGCCAACTGCGTCTTCCAGTAGGTTCCTTCTCACCAATACCCAGAGTATGTAAAATTAATCAATCATCCCTCACAGTCTTCCTGCGGCCCCTGGGTAAACAGTTACATTAGCTCATAAAATCCCCAATTTGTCTTCTTGTGGGGAAGGGGAGAAAAGCTCCGAGAACCACTCAAGGCGTCTTGTTTCAGAGCCGCAACCCTGCTGGCTCTGCGTTGCCCGGCCGGGGGCTCCGAGGGGCAGCCACTCATCTCAGCCTGGGCCTGGGAGCTCGGGTCCCAAGCCACAGGGAAGGGTTCAGAACTGCTGATCCGCTTCAGGCTCAGAAACCGCGAAAAGCAAGGGGTTGGGGTGGGGAGATCTAGGATTGGCAATCAGCTCTTGACCCCTCAAGGGCAGCAGAGTGCCAGATATGGAATCAGGCGGGAAGCCCCTCTTGGCCCAGCTCCTCGATGGCTGGTGACCTCAACACGTCATTTAACCTTCTGGCCTCAACTTCCTCAGCAGAAGAATGGGGCTCAGCGGACACACCTCAGAGGGCTGTTAAGAGAATGAGATGAGACAATGGCTGTGGAATTGCAACGGAGCTGCGTGGGGCTAGTTACAGTTACTGCGATGTGAGGGAGGGTCTCCCACTGACCTCCACCCCTCTGGAAAGACAGACAGGAGCCTGTGCGTCTGCTGCATTTCACTCCGCCATATTGTTTCATCCAGGACCAGCAGGCGCCTTTGTGAGAATTACAAAAAGGCGCCCTCTCCACTACACTTGGTCAGAGGCAGCCCCATGGTGGCAGGCTTGGCAAGAGGAATGCAGGCGGGCTTTCAGCCCCCACTCATCCCCGCAACACACACAAGTCCACGTGGGGACCCCGGGTCACATCTCTCCCTAGGAACCAGAGGGAGGAGGGGTTGAGCCAACTGGCACTTTTACAAACAAAACTTGAGGTGTTAGGCTACCTCACCACCTTAAGTTGTTTCAGAAAGCATCATCTTAACAGGGAGGCCTTTCCTGAGATTCCTCTATAAATTAGCAACTTGGTTTTTAACAGTTTCATTTTTCTCCCCAGTGCTCATCACCCACCCTCTCATGCAATGTATGTAATATATACATACATATAATATGTATAATATGTGTGTATATAGAGTTCTTTAGTTCATTGTCTTCCCTTGTGTAGAATAAAAGATCCAGAGGATAGGATTATCTTCTGTTTTGTCCACTGTTTTATCCCTGGTGCCTACAACAGTACCTGGTACACAGTAGGTTCTCAATAAATATTTGTTGAGTAAAATATTACTAAATAGAAAATTAGTCTAATGGAATCTTCGTAGGAAATGCTGCCCTATGCATCAGTTAGAACACCATTTATTTTCAAAGGTAGGGTGTGGAGAGAAGAAAACAAAGACAGGGAAACCCTATTAGCTGGGAGATAACTGTATTATTCTTTTATGTTATGTAATATATCATATAGATCAGTGGTTAGAACTTAAGTCTGGTTGATTCTTTTAGATAGTCAAAAAAAAGGATGAATTCATTTGAAAAAACGACTTCTAATAATGAAAACATCATATTATCTCTAAAGAAAAATAGACAATAGTCCCATTAGGAAATGTTTACAAGACTCAATTCCTGAGTATTTTCAGTGATGGAATTTTCAGTGTGTTTCAATGGAGTGTGCATGGGCTTTGGAGTCCCAGAGTCCTAGGTTCAAAACCCAATGCTTCCGCTGATGAGCCCTACAACCTTGGGCAAATGGCTTAGCCTCTGGCCCTCAATTTCCACTATATTAACATTAATATAACAATACCTATGCCTTGTATTGATCCTGTAAGAATTCAACATTAAAAGGACTAAACAAGAGAATGTATGTGAAAATAGCGGAGAATGAGGATATTTCCTTCTTATTTGTAGGGTTAATTATTCCTCTTAACTCAAAATTCTATCCAGTTTAGAAAAGTCTCCAAATCATTCTAAGTCATCTGACACTTTTTGTCCATATATGGTTGTATCCTCTCCTATGAGCCTGTGTGTGTGTGTGTGTACATATATGTGTGTCTGCACCCTGGACACACAATGCTTACAATTAGAACTCTGGATGAGTATGCATTTTAACAAAGAAATGCACAATTAGCATAATTATTGTTCTTCCATTTGTTCATTGACAAAAACCATTCCTCTTCTTTTTCTTTTTTTTTTTTTTTTGTTAATACA
>CM052797.1:104932751-104964854 GCA_028533885.1 Nasua narica | reverse complement strand
TTAATCAGAAGGAAGTGACTTTATAAGCATGGGAACCACATTCCTTTGGTTTTAAAATGGTTTTCAAAACCAATACGAACACATCAATTCAAGGCATTTCTTCTCAACCCAAATCAATGAAAATGCAATGTACTTAGATCTCTGTTCTGTTTACAGTCCCCAGAAAAAGGTCTCACTCAGAATCAAACCATGCACAATGTGGCAGAGGGGAAATTTCCACGGCAGCTGTGCGAACACAGACACTCACCTGGACCTTGACTGACATCTGCGGCAGCATTTTCAAAGAGAGGGAAAGGCAGAGGAGAGAAAGGGGAGAAAAAGGAAGAAGAGTGTTAGAAGCACACACACACACAGTGCAATGTGCCCTTGCATGACTATCATGTTCATGCAAGACCCCAAAGGTACTCAGCTTCTGAGCACTTAGTTCTACCTTCACCCAAAAACCACCCATGCAAGCCGAGGGACCGAGCTCCCGCTGCACTGTGCATGTAGCAAGAGAGGTGAGCTTCACATCTGTCCGGAAAGATATCCTGGAATCAGATAAGGCTGTGAAGAGCCAAGCAGACTGGAATCCTGCAAGAATATTGGTTAAAATATTCTGGTTGATTTCTGCATAACACCACCCAAGCAAATGCTCCTTGCCTCCAGATACAGACCACTGGACATGATGTCAAGCAAGTTTCCCCGCAGAGAGAAAAAATAATAAACCACTTCCTTGAGGAACAATGAAAAAGAGGCATGAGAATTAAGAGCAAGTTGCAGCATTATTTACGATTTAGGACTGAAGGACAGAAGATAACAAAACATTTATAATCCCCTCCCTCTCCAGTGTTCCCAGTGACCATCCTTCATCACAGACAGCAGTGTGCATGCGGGAGATTGTGTGTGAGTAGATCATTTGCCACACAAATGGAAATTCTGCCTCCCCCTTTAATTTTTCTTCTTGCTTTTCACCCCATCGTTAATGACAGGAATTGCCGTCTGAAATCACTTTTGACAACTACAAATAAACATCCAGCCCTAGGAAGGTTGACATTTGAATTAAGCCAATGAACTTTCAAAAAATGAAGAGCGGTTCACTCCCATCATCTTCATGAACACAATCTCTACCTCCTACCCTCAAATGGAAGATAGAATCCTGCTGAGGAGCCAAATTGAAAGCAAGCCAGAGCTTTGTCGAAACCTCTAGACCCAACCTGAAAGGATATACCTCAGCTGAGGAGATGGAATAGGGGGCTGCTTCAGGAAACCATTGGCCATCCCAGCAATCCCGGGTGACTCATTTAGAATCACGGAATGGTACACCTGGGATACCCACAGACATCATCTAGCTTAATTCAGTTTTGGTTAAGATGGGGGAATGAAAGAGGCTGAGAGACTTGCCCAAGGTCACACATTTAGTTCGGGTACAGAGACTACATAAGACTCTAGACCTCTTGAATCCCATCCAGATCATTTGTTCAGTGGAAACCCAGGTCCCTCAGAGGCATATTGGACCCAAATTCAGTTTGTAGGCTAAAGCGTGAGCACCCTGGAACCATTGGCAAGACCCTCTTAGCTACCTTGTGAGTGAGTCATGGGTTTTATCTACTGTGCCTCTAATTTGCTGCAGTCAGATTTGTAAAGCTTCCACAAGATCCATGGAAACTAGAACTTTTGCCCCAGGAAAATCCAGGTGCTGACCTAATAGCTGTGATCCCACGTCCAGGAGGGGCAAACCCACAGCAAGAGCTAAGCATTTCTCCAGCCCACACCCTGTATTCCCTAGAAGCTGTATCTGCCCAAAGAAACTTCTAGAGAGCTCTGAATCATTCCTCAGCCACACCCCCTTTCAGATTTTCTGGTGAGTTGTTTGAGATTCAGGGGTAGAGTGGCAGCAAGAAGAAAAGTGGCAAAATAGCAGAGGTAGGAAGGGAAAACATTCTGTATAAATAACTAAGCAGGGTAATTAACTGTGACTGATGGATTGCCTAGAATAGTGGTCGTTCAAATACCCTTTCATTAAACAGGATATCAAACTATTTACATGTGGTGGAGTTCAGTGGTGGGGCATTCAACACTGTTGTTCATGGAAACATGCTCTTTGGAGGCACCAACACCCAAGGGAG
The DNA here is from genome assembly GCA_028533885.1 of Nasua narica. Lineage (NCBI taxonomy): Eukaryota > Metazoa > Chordata > Mammalia > Carnivora > Procyonidae > Nasua > Nasua narica. The sequence goes on along the minus strand of CM052797.1, from coordinate 104,962,746 downwards.
GCAGGATATCACGGAACTCCAAAGTTCTTTCAATACTAAATTGCCCATTTGAACACTATTTTTATAATCTTAAACTCTGGAGACAGACGGATCTGGGTTCAAATCCCTGCCTACTGAATAGCTGTGGGTCAATCGCTGAACCTCTGAGTTGTTTTCCTCAGCTATACAATGGGAACAGAACGGAACCTCCTTCATGGCAGTCTTAGGAGATTAAATACTTTTAAAGCATTTAACTCAGTACAAGGCAAACACTGCATAAATATTAGTTGTGCTGATTGTTACCATTTTGAATGACCACAGACAAAAAATGTTGACCAGAAAGCTCCCTGGAAACACCAAGAGCCTATAGGAATTAAGGCTGTGTGTGTGTGTGTGTGTGTGTGTGTGTGTGTGTGTGTGCGCATTTGAGAGATTTCAGTTCAGCTCTTCTGCTTATGAATGAAGGTGTCTTTTCCAGCCCTCCTCTCTCTTGAGTCTTTTTCCTTCCAGCCTCCTCCTCAGTGGGAAGTGGGGCAAGGAGGAGTTAAAAGGTTGTAGGAGAACAGGAACAGGGGTCCAAAAAAGTTCCATTCCCTCCTGAAGCTTCAACGGCCTCAGTTCTAGCCCTGAGCATAAAACATACAACATCCCTTCTTGCCAAAGAGGGGCAACAAGAACACCAAGAAAAACCTCCTTCAGCGAGGGGTCAGTTTCTCGTTGTGTCACCGAGCTAGAGGCAGTTCTGAGCATTGTGTCCAATGTGAAATAGAGACACATAGTGGCACCTGGCCCCCGTCCCAAGGAGCAGTGAGTGATCTGAATCTCCACATGCAATTCTGACCAACAGAATGAAATGGCAAACCCTGATGGGAGTGGTGGGGGGGAATCAGAACCTCAACCATATTCATCCGATATACTATCTGTCCATCCTTTACCCCTTCTTTGTGTCACAAGTCCCAGCTATCTTTTGGGGAACCCCTTTCCCACCCTTAGTCCATGTGGCTTAGTAGAGATGACCTCACCTTAACTCCAAGTGTGGCCATGTGACTCAGGCCAGGTCATAGGAATTGGCACAGAGAGGGAGATCCACAGCTGGATAGCCAGGATTCAGGCTCTGGGTCTACAGGCTATATAGACCTTGGGTCAGTTACTGAATCTTTCATGCTTCAGTTTATCATCTCCAAAATTGGTACGATGATAATTCCTACCTCCTAGGGTGGTTGTGAAGACCTTGGAACAGTACCTACATCTAGAAAGCCATCAACATTAGCTGGTAATTTTATTGCCCTCATACAAGAGAGAACAAGGGTATTACGAGTCTGTCCTGTGGTCACACAGGCAAGGAAGGCTGACCCAGGACGCAGCTGCGGGTGTTTCTGACTCCATGCCTTGCTGCTGTCCCACTTCCAAGGCGACCATCCCCAGAGCTCCCTCTGTCTGTGCTTACTAATGGTCTTCAGCCTGGAGTCTGTGTCTGGGGGAGCAGCAATGAGCCCCAGGACTGGTCAGAGGAAAGATAAATATGTAAGTGTGGGTACGTATATCGATTTTTAATGGAGAAAAATGGGGGCAATTGCCTAAGAAAAGGCAGTTGATGAGCAGCTAAGACTGAGTCCAGAGAGAAGGTACCCCCACGCATACCAGCACTTCCTCTGCTCCCCCCGACTGTTTTCTTTTCTCACACTGCTGGGCCTGTCGTTTTCCAGAGCACCACTGCATTTAAATCTATATTCTATTTTCTCTCCTAGAAAATAGGTCAGACCCAAGACAGAGTTCACCAGGTGGGGTCCCACAAGGTTTGGCTGGGCCTCGCCTCCAGGAGGCTGGCTGTGCAGCCTGCCCCACACTCCCCAGAGCTTATCCTGGGGTGTGGGGTGTGTGTTCATATGTGTCTAAGTAGTGAGTGCGGGGAGCTCGGACTCCACCCTTGTGAAGTTATGTAGTCCAAATGAAGGGTAAGACGGGAGGGCTCCCTGGCTGAGCCCTCTTCTATAAACACAACAGCAGCAGACGGAGGGTCCCTCTATCTCCCCATGGTTAGAAGAAGCAGATCTCCCCCAAACTACAGGAACATGTTTCCTTCTGAACTTTAAAATAAGTGTGCCGATGTTACGCACTTGTGGCTGAGGTTATTGTTGAATACAGGATAAGTATCTGTGGGGTACTGAGTGAAGGTGAGAAGGCCCTATTTCACTTCTTCCCTGGCTGTGATGCTGAAGACAGTAGGTGAAGGGCGGCAGCTGGGGTCAAATCCTTCCTCTCCTGGGTTGCTGCCCCAATCCCTGCTCTGAGCGTGGCATTCCTAACAGAGGTAGCCAGGATTTTTCAGCCAGCTTGGGCCAGAATTTGTACTCATCAGAAATTTTTTCCACCAAGATCAGCATGAGTGCCATAGCTAAGGGGACAGAAGGGGGAAGACGCAAGGTCGTGAGACCTGGTCCTCAGACCAGGTCACAATAGAAGGAACTAACACTAGTTGAGCAGGTCCTGCCTGCAGCCTGTGCACGTGCTAGCTCCAAGAGGCTGAATGGCCTCTGTCAGGCACTTATAAGACAGTTGTTTCTCATTTTCTTTAGGTATCAGTTCAAAGATTACTTCCTCAGAAAGACCTGGCTTTACCACCTTCTCTAAAATAGGAACCCTTCTCTGCCACTTACCCTGCTTTTCCTTCCTCAGGGCACTAATCGCTATTTAACATCACAGGATGGGTCTCTGCTTTTATTGTTTATAACCCCCTTTAAATACAAGTTCAGGACAGTAGTCTTGTCTATTTCATTCACTGCTTTTATCACCAGTCTCTAAGCTGGGTCTGGCCTCTGGTAGGTGCTCAGCAATACGTATTGAATGGTTAATAGATCGTCTCATTAATACTGGTATCCGCATTTACACACAAGAAAAGTGAGGCTCAGAGAAATTAAGACACATGCCTATGGACAGAGTAACAGAGCTGGTAATGGACTCTGAGTCTGTCTTGATGCCTACTAAATTAAGAACACCTGTTTTCTCCCGTGTGGCCCTCGTGATCAGGTAGGTTGTCCCCATGTGGTAACAGAGACAAAACCTGGCAGCACTAGAGAAAAGGGAGCAGCTGGTTTCCTAGTAATTCTGGTAAACTTCCCTGGGAAGGCTCTCACTGACTTAGCTTAGGTCATGTGTCTGTTCCTTAGCCAATTACTGTATCCAACATCACAAGTCCGGGTAAATGCAGGGATAAAATGGGATAATGACTATATATCCCTGACACAAGGCACTACCAACTCATAATAAAGCTCGCATTTATCGACTATTCTCTGGGCTGGTACTAAGTGCTTTATATATCTCATCTTATTAAATTCTCACCAAAACTCCAACAGGTAGGAACATTGTTCATCCTGTTGTACAGATATGGAACTAAGACCCGGAGAGGAGGCTCTATCTTATTAATATCTCTCATACTCAGAGTAGCGCAACCAAAAGGGTCAAGCTGTATTTCTCAATAAAAGAGCAAACCAGGACAGGTACCATCGGACCCATCAAGCTACAAATTAGGGATAGGAATATAAGGCATCTCACAAAAGTGACAAAAAGGCACAGCCAAGGGCAGAGGGCAGGAGTCAAATACAATATGACCATAGGCCTGGCCACCCGCAGTCCTTGCCTGGGCCTATATGCCATGCCCTTCTGCAGCTATATCCTACCCCAGAATCTGAGGGGTCCATAGGGCCAACGAGATGTTTGCACCAAGAACCTGCAATGCCTGCCACTAACTCCTTTTCAGAGTACAATCAGGCACTCAGAATTCCTTGCCCAGATTGCCCCGAATTCACTGGGGTCCATTCTCCCAAAAGCTGACCAATCCACTGATGTGTGTACACTAGTGTCAAAAAATGGCCAAGGGAAAGCAATTTTCAGGAGCTGTGGACTTCTAGAAGCTGGAATGTCCACACAAATGTCCACAGGGATCTTCGTGGTGCTGGAAGTAGAGAGAAGGGAGGCTGCCCGCGGGGAGGCAGATGCCCGGGTATGTGCCCCAGGCCCACAAGCATCAGGTCAAGCCTTCGACGGAGGAGTACTCCCAACTACAACATTAACAGAGGGGAGGAAAAAAAGGCATGTGCTGCATCTCTCCAATGGCCTATCCTTTCTCGCCTCTGGGGAGAGCGAGCACCAGTTTCTTCCCTCTACTTCAGGAACAAATACAGAAACAATCTCGTTAGTTGAGCTAAAGCAAACTTCCGGCAGCGAAGCGGCTGTGTTTTCTGTGTTCTGGGGCTCCTTCCAGCTTTCGGTGTCTGAGCTCTTCAAACACAAGGAAGGGATGTCTCTCCACAAAAGGCCAGGTGGTATTAGCTCCATCCCCAACACAGAGCCTATTTACCTGCCTTTGGAGAAGACTGAGCCCCCGGCCCCAGCCCTGGTGCTGTTTGCTTTTGTTCTTTGATGCTAATAACTCCAGCCTGCAAGAAGGAGCAGGGAGGTAGCTGGCGCGTCAGGTGCCAGCCAGCCTGGAAGGCAGGAGCAGGCAGAGGAGCAGCTGCAAAGCAGGAAGGAACATGGGTGCCATGACCATGGCCTGGGTCACTACTGTGCCCAAATACCTTGGGGCGCTAACGTACTTGTGGTGGCTCTGGCTTGAGAGACCAGGGCTTGACTGGCAGCTGGGGGAAGAAGGAGTCCACTCGTTACCTGTGCAATCAAACATCGGTTCAGACAACAGGGTTTGGTTTGGTTTGATTAATGCTTGAGGGATTTTGGACGCAGACAAGGGGGTAAGGCAATCTGAGGTTTGAATCGTGACTTTACCACTAGTTATTACAAATACTTTTGTCAAATTGTTTAACTTGACCTTCCACTTCGGCCACATGCAAGTAGTGGCAGTGGAGTCAGTTCTGCTAGAAGCTCGTGTACATTCTCCAAAAGTCGCCACACGGTGCAAAATCACACAGTCAAAACCACAGAGCTAATGGGGAAAATGAAGTTGGGACATGACATCCCAAAACCTCATCAGTGACCCATAATAGAAGATAGCAACCAGTTTTACACGTGCTAAATGGTTAAGAAATCTACAAATACGACAATCACTAGAGCCCTCGGAAAAGACCTGAAGCAGGAAGCTTGTGAGGTGTCGCCAAGTAGCAAGAGGAGGACGCTCGGATGTTCGGCAGAGTAGTGACACCAGATGTGCATGGGTGTGGCTCACAGCACACGCGGCAACCGAAGGAGCAGGCATGCTTCGGAGGTGCGTGCAATTTGTGTATTTCTACGCAGCCTGGCTGAGCAGGCGGCAGTTTTCTGCCTTTACCTAGTGTTTCTTGTGGACAAAAATCATGCATAATCAAAGGCAAAATTATTATGCTCAGATCATTCCCTAATATATCAATGGCATTGGAAAAATTTGCATTTTCAAAACAAGCTTCCTAGCAGAACTGACTATCCCTAATTTATGTGACTGTTATAAGGGCCAGATGAGATGATCCATATAAAGATCTCAGCACAACACCAGGCACAGAGTAAAGGTTCAATAAACACTTACTGAAATTGTTATTATGAACATCTCTGCGGGCTTGTTGATACACCCCTTGTAAACTGAAAGTGCCAAGTTGAGCTTCTACCCAGCTGTTTAAGCCTTGCAAACAAAGGCATCTCTAGCTAAATCATACTTCCCAGTGTTAGGCCAGGAGGCTGGCACCTGCACGAGGCTCCCACCCAATAGGCCTTAGAAAAGGCCTCACAGCAGGTGGGCAGAGCCAGGAGCTAGAGCCCAAACGCCAACTTCCTAGGTAAAGAAAATGGGCATCTTCCTCCCCAGATGAGCACGACCCACCAACAGAAGTACACACCTGCATCCCACACAATGCCAGGAAACCGGGAGACAGACTGACCTAAGTCTAACCTACCAATCATCTTGGTAGGTTAGAGAGGAGTGCATTACAGGAGGGAAAAGAAATCAGTCAATCCTCATGGAAAAACAGCTGAGATGCAGACAGCTTCAATTTCTCTGCCTCCTGCCGACAGCACAGGGGTTAAGAGGCAGGGTCTGGAGTCAGGAAGACTTGAGCAGAAGTCCTGGCTGTTCCACACACTGTGTATGAGCTCAGCCATGCTAGCTACCCTCCCTGAGTCCTAACTTCTCCATCTGTAAAATAGGGAAAGTCTACTTACCTTGTAGGACTGCTGTAAAGGCTCTAAGGAGCTAATTATGCCAAGGCACTGGGAGGGTGGCTGGCACAGAGGAAGTACTGATCAATATTAACAAATCATCATTATTACTTGACCCGAGTGGTTTCCACGAGACCAAGGATCTGCCCTCTTTCCAAGAATTCCTTGCTCTCTGGAAAGAATAACTCCCTGGGCTTATGCCAGTTGGAAGAATGACCTGGGAGAAGCAAGTCAGACTTCTCAGCAGAGTGAGTTCTGCAAATTTTGTAATTCAGTACAAAGGGTCTTGGACAGGGAGCCCCGCCCCTCACTCCTCTGTAGGAGGTGCTGTTGTGTGCAGGAAGGAGCCCTGCCTTTGGAATTGGAAGCCCCAACTTGTTTTTTGTTTTGCTAAATATTTTTGTTGTGGTGGTAGCATACACATAAAGTCTACCCTCTTTACCATTTTTAAGTGTTTAGCTCCGTAGCATAAGGTACGTGCACACTGTCGTGCAGTGGTCCCCACCATCCGTCTCCAGGACTCCTTGCACTGTGCAAAACTACAACTCTGTTGCCATTAAACACGAACCGCCCACACCTCTTCCCCAGCCCCTGGCAACCACCGTTCTACTTTCTGTCTTTATGAATCTGATGACTCCAGGAAGCTCGTGTCAATGGAATCATACAGTATTCATCCCTCTGCCACCGGCCTCTTTCACTAGCATCACGTCCTCAACGTTCAACCAGGCAGCGTGCATCAGACTTGCCTTCCTTTGCAAGGCTGAATAATATTCCACTATATGTATGCACCACATTTTGCTTAGAGAACCCCAGGTTTTGAGACTTTATGTTCTAGCCTAGAACCAGCTGTGTGACCTTAGGTGACTCATGGCCCTCCCTGAAGCTCTTTTCACTATCATAGCTAGTATCAAAAAGATTAAATAGGGCACCTATTCACAATGATATTATAAAAGAAACTTAAAAATATGACCCAGAAGACAAGTGTATTCATTGTCCATTATAACCTCTGCTGTTTAATGAAGGCTTCCTATATGGCTGGTACATGTAGCAGCATTATATATATACATATTATATATATAATATATATTACATATACATTATATCTGAGTCATATATATATATATATATATATATATATATATATATGACTTCTTTTAATCCTGATATAGATGCTGTTGTTATCCCCACTTAACAGACAAGGAAACCAAGGCTCAGGGAAGTTAATATGCCCAAGTTCACTTAATGCATAAACAGTAGCCAGGATTTGAACTCAGATTTCTCTGAATTCAATCTTTTTCTTTCCCATACTACCATCCATTCATTCCCAGTTATTTCTTCCCTCACTGGTCAACCATCCAAAACTAGATCCTGTGGGCATGGGGGCAAATTTCAAGAAACTGGCGTGGGCTTGCCAATTCCAGTGGCAAGAATTGATGGTCATTAGCCAAGGGCACCATCAAAAAAACAAAAAGACAACTTACTAAATGGGAGAAGATATTTGCAAATGATATATCCAAGAATGGGTTAATATTCAAAATATATAAAGAACCTATATAACTCAATACCAAAAAAACAATCCAATTAAAAAAACAGGGGACCGGAATAAATGTTTTTCCAAAGAAGACATACAGATACATGGCCAACTGACACCTGAGAAGATGCTCAGCATCACTAATCAACAGGGAAATGTAAATCAAATCCACAATGAGATAGCACCTTACACCTGTCAGGACAGCTAGAATCAGAAAGACAAGAAATAACAAATGTTGGTGAGGATATGAAGAAGAAGGAACCCTCATGCGCTGTTGGTGGGAATGCGAACTAGTGCAGGCACTGCGGAAACCGGTATGGAGGGTCCTCAAAAAATGAAAAACAGAATTACCACATGATCCAGTAATTCCACTACTATACATATACCCAAAGAAAATGAAAACCCCAATTCCAAAAGATATGTGCACTCCTATGTTTACTGCAGCAATATTTACCACAGCCAAAAGACAGAAGCAACCCCAAGTGTCCATCCATAGATGAATAGATAAAGAAAATGTTATATCTGTAAACAATGGAGTATTACTCAGCCATGAAAAAGAACGAGATCTTGCCACTTGTGACAACGTGGATAGACCCGAACTGTATAATGCTCAGTGAAATAAGTCAGAGAAAGACAAATACCACATGATTTCACTCTCATGAGGAATTTAAAAAACAAAACAAAGACACAAAAAACCACTCTTAAATACAGAGAACTGGTGGTTGCTGGAGGGGAGGTGTGCCGAAGGGTGAAATACATAAAGGGGATTAAAAATACACTTACCCTGATAAGCACTGAGAAATGTATAGAGTTGTGAATCAGTATATTGTACACTTGAAACTAATATAGCAGTGTATATTAAGTATACTTGGATAAAAAAAGAAGGGTAATTAAATATATTAGAGTATCCGAGACATCAGGCTCCATATTTCAGAGAAAGGATTATAAGCTGCGGCAACATATCCAGAGCAGAATTCCACAAAGATACAACATCCACCAAAATGTGAATAGGAGTTCCTTGCCAACAACAACACAAAAAATTGTAGTCGAGTAATAAATTTAGAAACAAGTGAATTAAACAAAAATAAACAAGTCTTTCTATGGCAAGACTTCAGGAAGCCTAACTACACAAACATACACTGTAAAGTCCAAGAGAGGATACAGTATACGGGTTTACAAAAGTTTTTGAATACTGGACACTTCTCCCTCCGTACAATACCCAGTGACGTCTCATGGAATACAGCTTGAAAAAGGCTGGCTGTGAGGTTCTCAGAACAGCTGTGAAGGCTTTCATTTGCCATAAGCCTTTATCCTCACCCCTTCTGTTCCCATAGTGAGCCCTGTGTCGGGTTCAATTCGAAATAGCTAACATTTATTGACCGCTCATACAGGCCAGACACTGACTTAGGCACTGGAGACTCAAAAAACAGTGGCCCAGGACTCAGTGAGTAGTAAATCTAATAAGCCAAGAGAGTAGATAAACATGATAGGGTGGCCCTATATGGCCTGTTATTGCCCTTAGCACTAATATGGGATTTAGGGTTGATAGAGAATGCTTCAAAATTGTTTGCTGGAGGAACCTTGAAGTGGTCCCCAGAGGATGGACGGCAACAATTAAGTGGAGAGAACATTTCATCATAACCGGCCAGCGGTCATATTAACACCCCTGAGGGTGGGCCTCCCCGGGAGGCATGGCGGCATTGAGCTCTAAGCTTTGAGCTCTAATACCAGTCCTGCTATTTATTATGACCTTGTATAAGTTGCTTAAACTTCATCTGTAAAATGGGGTTTATCATATCAATTTCACATTTTTCAGGAGGATCGAAACAGGCAAATGCATCTAAAATGCCTAATGTGCAGCGCACATTCGTTCCATTTTCTTTGGTGACATTTTTGGAGTAATATGTTAAAAAAGAGTCTGAGGCTGCATATGGGTTTGGAAAGAAAAGAGGGTCATGACTGGTTAACAATGTCTGCCATGGGCTTCAGGAGGGGGTCAACGGTCACTCAGTCCAGCTCATTAGCTAGAGACTTTCAACGAAAGGCTTTCCCAAGGGTTCCTGCCTTGAGAAAGGGAGTTTCTAGTGACCTGGGAACCTCAGAAAAAGCAAGTAGCCCTAGGGCTCTCTACTAAACCCCATCAACTCTTCTGCTTTCTCTTAAACACTCTTGTCTTTCATTTTCAGAAAATTAGCACGGTTGACTTCTTCCCTGGAAAAGCAGGGTGTGTTGTGATGTGAAATTAGTACAGTATCTGCTCTGCACCTAAAAGAATCATTTTTGAATCTAAGAACCATGCATGTAGCCTACTAATTAATACCAGTCCTATTCTAAAGGGTTCAACAAGATGCTGCAGGCCCCAGCAGAGGGAACTCAGAAGGCCAGATAGGCTGGCATTCCACTGCCAGGAACCACAGAGATCAAGGAAGCAGAGGGGGAGTTCCTAGAAGGAATTTCATATTTTATATATCAAGTAATGTGCCTTTTGAGTTAAATTATTATTATTCATCACCATTTTTAATCTTATAACTTCTGCGGTACTATAGTTCAAAAAGCAGTTAAGAACACTAAAAAGGGGCTGTTTATGTGATCTTTCAGAGAAAACAGAAGAGGAGAGACGTAAAGAATTTTAGAAGTGGAAGAACTCTCTGGCGTCAGGCAGAATCTGTTTTTACGGGTTCATTCCGCTGACACGAATCCGAAGCACGTACCCGTGTCTGAAGGACGGGGCTAGCCACCGGCGGGATGGCAGGTGAACAAGACAGGGCTGAGGCCTGCACGCTTGGAGCTTCAAGTCTAGCTGGGGAGATGGGCCACAAATAACTGGATAAGTAGTTATTTCATTGTCACTGAGATCTGTGTGATAAAATGGCACAGGATCCTTTGAGGCTCCGATGAGAGACACAGACCCCAGATCGGGTCACTGACATGGCCACCCAGCCGGATAACAATGACGCTACAACCGGAATTCAGGTCATCCACATCGCAGTTCACTGCTCTTCCCACTGTGCCTCCAGTCCTCGGACAGGGGAGCTGGGAGAACAGTCCGGCCCTAAGAAGACACTGGTGGCCACCAGGAGGGAAAATCCAGCGCCCACATCTCTGCAGCCTTCATAAAGGAACAAGAGCGGACACCTGGGGAGCTCAGTCGGTTAAGTGTCTGCCTTCAGCTCAGGTCATGATCCCGGGATCCTGGGATTGAACCCCGCATCGGGCTTCCTGTTCTCCCTCTCCCTCTGTTGCTCCCCCTGCTTGTGCTCACTCTCTCTCTCTCTGTCTGTCAAACAAATAAAAACTTTAATAAAAAAAAAGGAGCAAGAGCGTGAACTTGGAGATTCCGCTTTCTCCCAGACACTCGCTCATGCTTTGCAGTGGTGGAAAATGGTTTCCACTGCCCTATGGTGGGGGCCTAAATGCTAGAGCCTTCAATAATCAGGACAACAAGGAGGGGAGAGGAGAGCATCCCCCAAAACCAATTAGAAAGGGCAGAGAATGAGGGGGTGTAGACCCACCACGTAGGCTGAGCTCTAATCTATCCGCTGTATTTTGCTTGGGAATTAATCACACAAATCCCTAGATAAATCTGAGGCCGTTATTAGACAGCACTAATATCCCCGTTAGAGTAATCCAGACAAGCACAGCGAGAGAGAGGGGAGTCCCGAGTGGCCAGAAACCAGACCGCTTTCATGTTCACATGCATCTGCACAAGAACACACGCGTGGGCACTGCCCGCCCACTCCTAGCCCCCAAGCCCAGATGTCGGCTTCCCAACAGCACCGTGAGCCTCTGCCCTGACTGCTTCAGGCAAGTGGGGTGAACTGAAAGATGGCAGAACCAGGTCTGGATTCCCTCCCCTCCCCAACTCTGCCACTGACCTAATTCTCCACAAGAGAGGATTTTTCCTTTTTGGTCCTGCTTGTTTGTAAATCATGCCAGCCCAGTGCACACACAGCTTAAGGCGGGCCTCGCTGGGAAGCAGGGAGAAGCCAAGAAGCTTCGAACTGTGGCCCCAGCTGTCATTTCTCAGGGAGGGGGGGTAGTGGATGGTCCGTTAGGCTCAGAAGAGGGACAGAGAGGGTAGGAGGAGGAAAGACACCATCAAGCTGGTCCCAATCCTACATTCGGACTCTGCCCTTCACTGAACTAGTGGAGTTGTATATGCTAAGTAACCCAGCAGAACTCTGCCATGAACTTGATGTATGACCTTGGGTGCATTTCTTAATCCTTCTGAATCACTGGTTTCTTTATACTGCACAGGATATTTGGAATCTGTATTTTTTACCTTTCAAGTATGTTTTAGACCTACTTAAAATAAATCATTAGGAAAGAGGCTGACTTTAGTTGTAGGAAGATGTGAGTCTTTGAACTACAAAAATTGACCTGGAAAAAAAAAATCAGACCTGTCAGGAAAAAAAATCAACACAAAATGGAACTGACAGTCGCTAAAAATGCACATGGTAAAATTTGTTATTGACTAAAAAATTGAAGGAAGAATCAAACATTCTTGACAAAATTTAGACTGGCAAATTTGATGTGAGAAAATTAGGTGGTAGAAATAATGACCACAAAGGAACATTCACAATGGCAGAAGCTCTCTAGGCAAAATTTGATAGGGGCACAAAAAAATAACTGATCGATGAATCAAATCTGCATTGTAGAAGACGCATGGAGCAGAAGTGATCTGGTTACAACTAATTCAGTAAAATAAAAATGAATTGGAAAAAATAAGAAATGGTTTAAGTATGCCAAAGAAAAAAATGGATTAAGGAATCATACGAGCCCCACATCATTTGCCTCCAAAAAAATGCTCCTTCGATAAAAATGGTTCAATGGAGCACTGGGTGTGGTGCATGAACAATCAATCTTGTAACACTGAAAAATTAAAATAAACATATTTGGGGAGAAAAAAATAAATAAACCACACACACAAAAATGGTTCAGTTTTTGTATGATCCTGACTGTACCAACATAGTTAAAATGCCACAAGGTCAAACTGTGCAATCAAAACATCTTAATAAATGCTGAAGAAAAATAAATTACGTGATCACAGAGGTCCATTCCGGTTGCAATTTTTCTTCTGATAAAAGATCAGAATAAAAAGTGAATAAAATTTAACAAATACTTTATTCGTAGGAGGAAAGTATCATGAGATGCACTGACAGTCTGCAATAATAATTTTAATAATAGATTTTACTTTCCTATATTTCAAGCAATTCAGTAATTTTGGAAACTAATATAGGATGACTATATTTTTATTTTGCTAAGAAAAAAACGAAAACCCCAAACTGATGCTTTGTATTATCACATTTTTTCTTTCCCTTTTTTAGATTTCATTTATTTGTTTATTTAGAGAGAGAGCGCGGGTGTGCAAGCATGGGGAGGGGCAGAGGCAGACGGGGAGAAACTCAAGTAGACTCCACGCTGAGCATGGGGCCTGAAGCAAGGCTCAACTGCATAACCCTGAGATCACAGCCCGAGCCAAAATTAAGAGTTGGACGCTTAACCCACTGAGCCACCCAGGTGCCTTCTGTATTACGTTTTCTTAAAAAGGTATTTAATATGAAGAATTAAAATGACATAATCTCAAAGTTAAAAAAATATGACTTTTCAATAAACTTGCTCATTTCTCTTGTTTTCCTGAAGAATGGCAGGACTTCATTCTAGTCCCTTTGTGTGTCTGTCACAGAGGGTCGATGGGGAAAGTCTCTGTGCTCCGGTATCCTTATCAGTAAAATCAGGACAAAAGATAAAGCTACGCACACAGTGCCTGAAACATAGGAACTGTTCCATAAATATTAGTCTAAAACTCAGGAAGCACAGGGCACTTAGGATGAAGTGGATTCCCAACCTTAGACTGTAGCCCTCCAAGTACTGAGACTTGTTTACATGCTCTGGAATATAAATGGCCCTGCTAACAATAACTGAAGAGTGTAGACTGACCAGGGCAAACCCCCTATTCCTCTCCACCTACCAGGAAAACACACAGAGCAGGCAGGAGCGCCTGGGAGGCCAGGCACGAGAAAGTCATTGTTAAGGGGAAAGGCAGCTGTTTGGAAATGCCTTGGGTGGCCCTCATGCCATACGACTATTTGGGGAAAAAGTGTCTTTGGGCTGGCAGCTAATGACCCTCCCTGACTTTCTTTCTTTCTTTCTTTCTTTTTTAAGATTTTATTTATCTGCCAGAGAGAAAGAGAGGGAGAGCACAAGCAGGGGGAGCAGGAGGCAGAGGGAGAAGCAGGCTTCCTGCTGAGCAAGGAATCTGATGCGGGACTCGACCCCAGGACCCTGGGATCATGACCTGAGCTGAAGGCAGACGCTTAACTGAGTGAACCACCCAGGCGTCCTACTCCCTGACTTTCTTGTCCTAGCAGTCTTTCACCTACACCTTCTCCACCTAGAGCTTCCTTTAGACAGAGAGTTTACCCCCAAATCCTCACCTCTAGGGTCCTGAACTCTGGATGGAGATGTCCACATATATACCCATTTACCAGACGTGATCAGTGTCCTCATCCCATCACGCTGAAGGCTTCTCCTTTCCCCACCCGCGTCCTCCCTCCCTCTCTCCCTCCCAACCTCCCTCCATCTATCCGCATTACCCATCAACAATATTCCAAACAAATCCTTAGAAATAAAAGACCCAGATCCTGCCAGTGATATTAGACTAATTGCACCTGTCCTTGGGCCAAACAAGTGACAATAAAGACCTGTTGCCCCATCCATTGCTTCCTCCCCATTCCTTCTCATCTTTACTGTCACCTCCTCAGAGGGGCCTCCCTGAGGGCCTTTTTTCTCATGGGATCTCCCCCAACCCTGCTCTTGCCATCTGTAGCACTCATCACAATTATAATTATGCATATACGGAATTAAGTTTTCTGCAGCTATTTTCCTCTAACTTGTAAGCTGCACCACGACAGGCATCACAACTGTTTTGATCATCACACACTGTGCTCGGCAACCCGTGTTCTTTGGCATCAGCCAATTCTCCTGAGCCACTTATCCCTTCTCAGCATGAAGTAGGGGAATGGATACCAGACTGGGAATTAGACTACCTGGCCTCTAGTCCCAGGGCCCCAGCCACCGGCTGGCAGAGTGGCCTGTTGCAAGTCACCTTGCATCTGTAAAGCTATGGTGGATGCTACAAGGAGTCCTGGCCGCTTCGTCCAGATGGAGGGGACTGGGTATGGAGGTCCAGGAAGGCCTCCTGGAAGAGGTGAGGTCTTAGCTGCAATCTGATGGAGGAGGAGGAATCAGCTGGGTGGATTGACCTTGACCTACAGGTCAAGGCCTGTAGGTGGTTGGTGATTAGAGGTGAGGGACAGGGTAGCAGGTTCTGTTATGGAGAGAGTGAGTCTGGGGGATGGACCCAACTGTGGAAATGCGGGGTCTGAGCCACGGTTTGCTGTCTCTTGTGTGTAACGCTTTTACTTCCATAGTGCTCCTCTATTATTTTTCCTTGTTGTTTCCATAATAACCATGACATTATCATTTTATCCTAAAAATTGTTGAAAGGCTCCCCTTGAGAATGAGTTCTGGTGGAATAAACCTCTCCTTGGCTACACGTTGGCTTAAAAAAATCAAACAGTGGGGGCACGTGTGTGGCTCAGTCAGTTGGGCATCTGCCTTCAGCTTGGGTCGTGATCCTGGGGTCCTGGGATCTAGCCCTGCGTCGGGTTCCCGGCTCAGCGAGGAGCCTGCCTCTGCCTCTGCCCCTCCCCTCTGCTTGTGTTCTCTCTCTGGCTCTCTCTCAAGTAAATAAATAAATAAAATCTTTTTTTTAAATAAATAAAATCTTAAAAAAAAAATCAAACAGTGGTTTAGGAGAAGGGAGGAAGAATGGACAAGGAGAGACAAGCAGGTCCCTGGAGGCTAAACTAACCACCTGTTCTGTTTCAGGAGTTCATGTCAGACAGCCATGGACTTGGGGCTGTGTAACTATCTCCCACGTAGCATTATGACTGAGAGCACATGCTCTGGAGCTAAAGTGTCTGCTTCCAATGGAGAATGACTGGCAGTGTGCGCTTGGGCAAATAAGTGCACGTCTCTGGACCTCAGCATATCCATCTGTGAAATGGGAATACCACAGCACTTCCTCAGAGAACTGTTGCGAGCATTAGACAAGTTCAGGTATGTAAGGTGCTTAGAACAGAGCCTGGTGTATAGATAGTCCTAACTAAATGCCTAGCAGTGACCATTGCAGAGCCTGATGCAGGTATCAATAGCCATAATGGTTCTCATTGATTGAGCATCTTGTTATTTGACAATCAACCTGCTTCTCACTTTGCCTTCATTATCTCATTTAATAACTGCAACCACCTAATATCTGCAACCACCCCCCTGAAAAAGCCCTGGGCCTCCTGTCATTCCTTGGAGTGTCTTAAGCACACCCTTGAACTTCACTGAATCTTTGTTCTGCCAGGATTGAAGAGGAACACCTGAATGCACAGAGAACTGTTACACTAGGCTTCCCCTTTCAAAGCCTCCATCACCTGATCATTGCTTGGTGAATTAGGCAGCATGAAAGCATGCCTGTCTTGTTCACTGCTCTACCCCCATACTTCCCCTGACACACAGTAGGTCCTCAGTAACATTCATTATTATGGAAGGCTGTGGGAAGAAGTGCCTTTGGAATAACATCATCAGTAAAAGATTTCATGTAAGCATGCACGCTCACGCAGGCTCCATTTCTTGGTTCCCATCACACGCCAGCTGGGCCCCTAACACCTCAATTTCTTCTGCTTAGAAAAATGTTCGAAGGCGTTCCCCCTCCTCCCCAGGCTCCCCATTCTGACTTACGCTGGATAAGCAACTTCAGATTGCTGAACAGCAACACACAACACAGCTGGGTGAAAATTCCTGTGTCCTGAAATTCCTGGAAAACTGTGAGGCACAGCAAGCATTCGGAGAACGGACACATCACCCACCCCGGCCCGGGAGAGTCAGAGACAGGAGAAAGGCAACAAGCAGGCAACTAGAACTGAGCCTCAAATTTCCTTAAGAAATGACTTTGCTTCCTTTCCAAACACCCCAACCCTGGCAGAGGTAAAGAAACCACAACTGAATTAATTACCAGCATCTACATCACTGGCTGCCGAGCCAGGGGCTTCCAAAGCCCGGGTTATGGGGGATCTTGCTCTTTCAGCTTCCAGGGACCAGAGTTAGAAGATCTCTGGCTGATCCCAGGAGTAGGTGTGTGGCTGTGAATTGAGCACCATTGCTGGTGTCCTCTAGAGCTCGATGTCCAACTCCAAGAAAAATGTAGACAAGGCATTTCATGTGTAACTCACATGGTCTCGAATGCAAAGCACAAATAAGAATGCCACCTTGCTGATCTTGGGCAAGTCACTTCTTTATCATCGGGTTTGATTCTTTTGGATTTTTGAGTTCTTGATTCCCATGGGATTCTGATGTTCTGGGAGCCAGAAACTCCATCATGAGCAGAACATCCAAAACCCTCAGTTTCCTCACCCCAAATGAGACTTCACTTTCTGTTTGCAGAAATTTTCTCAAATGAACAGAACACACTAAGTTGAGGGTAGAAGAAAAGCCAATGTAAATAGTTTTTGAAACCCAACTATGTAATCTTTTGATGCTGTTCTATCATTCAAATGGGTGCCCCAACTTCAATCAGGTCATTTCCTGACCAGTGAAGAATTTTTTTTTTTACCTATTTTATTTTATTTATTTTATTTTTTATTTTAATTTTTTTTAATTTTTTATTAACATATAATGTATTATTTGCCCCAGGGTATATGTCTGTGAATCATCAGGCTTACACATTTCACAGCATTTGCCATAGCACATACCCTCCCCAATGTCCATATCCCTACCCCCCCCCCACCTCCCAGCAATTTTAAGGAACTTTCTTTTATTCCTAGTTTCCTTCTACATCTCTGGTCATCCACTTTCATCAAGCCATAGATTCCCTTTTCTCCTACTATCTAAATATTATGGTTCCCAAAGGTTCTGTACCTTCTTCACCTCTCAATTATACTCTGCCTTGAAAACCTCATCCATGTACAAAGCCTTCCCTCACCTCCTACAGCAACCTTGACATCTGTGCCCAACTCCGTCCTCCTTCCAGCACCACCATTGCCCCCACCTGTCTCTGCACATCTCCTCGCAAATATCTTACAGAGTTAAAGGAAAGGTGGAGTGTGGACAAACCAAAACTGGTTAAAACCTCTTTCTTGCCTTCACTCCAGACCTGTTCCTCCCACTGACTTTCCTACCCTAGTTATACCTACAACCAGAAGAGCACGTCATTGAAGTTCCTCCTTCCCCTTTTCAAGAATAATTCTCAGAGTGTTAAGTGTCTGCCTTCCACTAAGGTCATGATCCCCAGATCTTTGGATCAAGCGCTGCATCAGGCTCCCTGCTCAGTGGGGAACCTGCTTCTCCTCTGCCTCTGCCCCTCCCCCTACTTGCATTCTTGCTTGCTCTGCTCTCTCTCAAATAAATACAAAATCTTGAAAAAAGAATAATTGATACTAATTAGTAATAATGGCTAATATTCACTGAATGCTTACAATGTGCCAAGTATTGTTCTAAGCAGTCTATGTGTGCTATCCCATTTAAACTTTACGTCAATCCTAGATGGTGGACACTATTATTACACCCATTTCACAGATGGAGAAGTTGTCCTTTGTCCAAATTTGCACAGATAGCATGTGGCAGAGCCAGGCAGCTCAAATCCAACACCACTCGATTTCACTGCCTTGCAAATTATTAAGTTCCTCTCCTTAACATCTCTGCAGTTGACGCTTCTTTCTTCTCTACTTCTCCAGTACAAAACCACTCAACAGCCTCCACCTGGCCTCTCTACTTTAAGCCTTCCAATCACCAGCCAATCCGTCATACAAATTGCCCCTAGAGCCATTTCCCAAAAATTCAAATCCATTATTACTCAACTGAAAAACTTCCAACAGCCCCCAATTGCAGGAAGAAATAATGTCCCAAATCCTCACAAAGCATTGCGACCCACCCTGCCTAACTCCTCTTAGTATTTTCCCACTGGCCTCCATCCTTCAATCCAACCACCTTTACTACTGCAAACTACTGGTTCACGGGGCTGCCCTGAAATGCCTTTTCCCCTCAGTTTACCAAATAAATCTTCCAAGTGTGAAATGTCCTCCCATGCCAAATAGGGTGGGACACTCCCTTTTGAGCTACTCTCCTAACATCCTACCTGCTCTAATGCATGCTGCACTTCTTGGTTTGACGGGCTTCCCAACTAGACCACAAGCTCCACGGGGGCAGGGACCTCGCCAGTATATAACAGATACTCCATGGATGTCAGGAGAATGTACTTATTCCAGTAAACAGATGACCTGCTCCAAGAAATACATGATTATACATCAAGAACTCCTTTGTAAATGCTTGACGATACCTCAAAGACTTTGTTATCTTCCACAATCCAAAATCGCCCCAGCAAATGCCATGATTTTATGGTAAAAGGAGCTCTGGGATAGTATTAGTAATTCCAAACAGTGAGGCCTCCGAAGGAGGGAGGCATGACCGGAGTATCTTCCCGTGGGGCCCTCCCAAACCTGCTGGTCAGATCAAGCAAGACCGCCCCACACAGGGCTGAGGACAGAGGAGGAGAGCCTGATACACATGCCACCGGCACCAGCCTCCACCTGAAAGCTGCAAGCCCCCGGGGGGTGAGGAATTGTAACAGGAGGCCAGGAACCATAATCACCTCAAGAGAGAGCAACGTAAACTTGAGTATTGATCAATTGAACAATTGAGTATTGATCAATATTGAGTATTGAGTGGCCTCCAAACCTTTCTGAACAAACTCCTTATTAGAAAAAATAATTTTAGTGTGTTCTTCCAAAAGATGTATATTTACTTACAAATAATTGGCAAATAAGTTAGCTATACATTTCATTATTTCTTTCCCATATAATGGCCTTTCATGTGCCCCATTTCTAAGGCCAGTGATGTAGAGAGTCATCTTCCTACCCCCACCCCCTGAAAAGCAGAGGACGAACATGATCAAACAGAAGGGTGGTCCTGAATACTGAGACCCCCAGAAGCATGGCGTCCTTGTGTTGAAGGCACGTACCTACACACCAGCACACTGACCGCTATCACTCCAGCACCCGCTGCACCCCCTCCAGGGATGCGGGGGGCATGGTCCAACAGCTCTAAGCATCAGGATTCTTTCAGAGTAGCTCTGATCTCTCAACCCTCCCACTCAGTATCTATCCCTCCTCTTCATGGCAGCTCTCCTGATATCTGAAGACAATTATCCTGTCCCCAGTGAGCCTTGTCTTCTCCAGGGAATCCACACAAGCTAATGGGGCCTCTCCATCTCCAGTGACAACCACATGTCTGCCTCAAACAGCCACTGCACAAGCGTTTACATGGTCCCAGGCTGGCTGCTGCCTGTAATCGTTACAGGAAACCATTGGTTCGTAAACAAACAAGGAAGTCTTTCTAGTCTGTCTTCAATGAGCTCAAACCAGGTGGAATGCGTATGTGCTTGGCACAGATACAATGAAAACTGTCCCACGGTAAACATGCCACTTTTTCCATTAAAAGAGAGAAGGTGTTTCCAGTGGTGGCCCAGGCCACTGCAGTCCAAGTCCTATCTGACATGCTGGTTAAATTATTAAACAGATATTACTAAACTCACATTCCTGGGAACTGGCATCCATCACTAACATGTGTTAGTGAGCACATGAACACAGACGTACGCATACAAAACATGAAAGTACATGCACATAGACATATAATGTGCTTTATTAATGCAACATCTATTGAGCGCCTGCTGTTTGTCACATACCAGAGACATGCAGTTTAGCACACAAGCCTGTATGTGCAGTAATTCACAAAGGGAAATGGTATTCCCTTAGCTTCAGGTCTTAGAGCTCTCAACGAGAGTACCTCCTTACATACACTTCAACCAGAATAAGGAAACTCAGCTGAGTTACTGCAACTTGCATTAAGGATGTGAAAGCCAAAGGGAGCCAAGAGACACATTAAAACATAGCCACTGGTTATATATTCTACATGGGAGAAAAACGGCCCCAATCTGCATTAATACAAGGCTGAACACTCAACATCAAGAGGAGCAAACTGCAAAGTTTCTACAGCCACTAAAACTCAACCATCTGCCCACATCACAATTCTCCCATGACTACGTGAGATGGTCATGCCCACTTCCTTGCACACGCGCGTGCTCCACGGAGCCTGGGTGGGCAAAGACCACAGTGTAGAAGCCTGTGACTCTTGAGTACATTTCAAGCTTACACTCAAAATGATGTCTGCAGGCTTTACTCTTAAAAGTAAACTATTTTACACTCTCTCTAGCTCTAAAAAAAACAAATAAACTATTTTAGCGGTGCCTGCGTGGTTCAGTCAGTTAAGTTTCCAACTCTTAATTCTGGCTCAGGTCATGATCTCGGGGTCGAGAGATTGAGCCCTGCATGAGGCTCACGCTGCGCGTTGAGCCTGCTTAAGAGTCTCTCTCTCTCTCTCTCTCCCTCTGCCCCTCCCCCCAACCCCATGTGCTCTCTCTCAAAAAAATAATTTTTTTAAACTATTTTAAACCACCAAATTAGGAGATGAGTTCTCCTTTCTTTGCTGCAGTGTCACAAAATGACTATCAATGAAGAGGTAGCTGAACATCAAGACCAGCCTCTTCCCCTTTAAGGTGCAGGAGGGAGTTTGTCTGGCAGGTTTCCAGGCTATGTCACTGTAGGAGCAGTATCATCTAGCCCTTCCTAATCCCTCTCCCTAGGAGACTTCTGCCCAACAGGGCTCAAAACATGGGATACCCAGGGCAACCTGGCAGGATGGAAGCATTTTTGGAAAAGGGCATTGGCTTCCAAGGCCAGTTTCCAGGAGCAATCCTGCTTCATTTCATGACCTTATCCTTTTTTTTTTTTTTTTTTAACTATCCTGTTAGAATTTTTAGCAAAACCTTGATGTCTGTTGGGATGTCCAACCCCAGATGCCCGGATGGGCTGGCTAAGCTAGTCCAATCCAGTTCCACTTTATGCTACTCCATGGCATTCTAGAACTTCTCATCTTATCAAGCTATTTGAGATTTCCAGGGGGCCCAGGGGAGGGGGTCCCTGGAAAATCAGAGATGTTGCAAAGCTAGTTGGGTATGGAGGAAGATGGGGCATCTTAGGGGGATGAAATGAGGCACAGACCATAGAGCCAGAGATGGGGCCAACCATGAATCTTTCAGAGTGCAAGCTCCCTAGGGACAAAATGACTGGAGTATGAATCGCCTGCTTACCTCAGAGTCTCTTCCCACATCAATTCCTCCCACATTGTTTAAGATTAATCACAAGCAGTTAATTCTAAATAACTCAGTGGTGTGTGCACCACTAGTGCCTGTTAGAGAATCCCCTATGAATTTTTCTTGACATAAGAGTTAATTCTTGCAAAGCATCATCCAGAAATGTTATGACCCATCCATCCCCTTACCCACATGGCCCATTGCAAAAGTCAGACTGCTTTAATTAGAATGGGGACCAGTGAGGAAGCGACGAGAAGCTGAGTGAAGCCCCATGTAGGAAGAGCTAGCACCCCGATCCTCCACAGTGATCAGAGATACGTTAGGCTGCCCCGGAAACCACTCAGCCCTCATCCGTCACTGCAGCTGACTGGGGTTATTTTGGAGAAGAGGTGGAATGTCTTACACGGTGGAGAAGAGGACGGGAAATGTGAAGTCAGACCCAAAGATACTTAAAGTCCCCTCCAAAGTTATCATCCCACGATTCTTGACAACATACCTTGGTTTCCAGTGCCTTACACAGGCCAAGCCATGACTATAAGGCAACGTAAATGTCTTAACTGTCCTCCACATGGGTCATGGGATCTATGCTTCATCCCTCACAGAGTATTTCTTCCCCGGCACCAGAGTCCCCCCAAATTTCCATGAGACTCCTTAAAAGAAGGGCCTCACAGCACATGGCCTCAGCCTGGACTCCGCCCTAGCCTTTCCTGACCTCGATGGAACTAGAATACTAGGTGATGATTAGTCTTTCAGGAATCCCATGGGTGAGAGGCTTAACATCCTTTAAACCCACCTTTCCCCATTCCTTTAGCTGTCCAAGGCTAACCATGCAAAAGACGGGACCCCCTTCTGGAAAGGAAAGAAGCCTGAAGGAATGAGAAGAAAGAAACCATGAGAGTCTGGTGAGCTCCCAGCCTTGCCAGTCCCGTTCCCACTGGATCGCAGACCCGTGATGTCAGCCTGGCTGGTCCCTTCCCGCAAGAGGTGTATTGTTTTTATTTTAAAGGAGCTTATTAACTGAAGAAGCTCTACACTCTCTCACTGCACTTTGTCTCTTCTCCAGGGGCCACAGACAACACATTCCCAATAATACCTGGAGAGACTATGGAATTGCCTGGAACGCACTGCCTGGGAGAGTGAAGACGCCAGCCCTAGCGTGCTGACAGGCACAGGACTACTGAGACTCTGTCTTCTAAGAACTTTGCCGATAAAACCGCTATAGGAGAACTAAACCGGCAGGCAAGAGGCAAAAATGTCAGGAGAAGATCAGACGCAGGGAGTCTCAAGGGAAACTTGAAGGAAAATTCCTCAGAGTCATCTAAGTTACAAAGACACTTCAGTAAGAGCCTCAGTAAAACCCAAAGGATCCTAAATGCAATGCGTAGCCTACACCAGGAGTTTCCCGTTGCCTATAGCTCAGGTCCCCTGTCTTGTTTTGGACTCTATCCTCTTTAGGCCTTTGTGTGCCCTCGCAGAGTACAGCATTTCCCCCCCAAACCAGCGGACACATTCACAGTTTCTAGGACCACGTGCAAAGTAAGTTTTATCACAGAGCAGAGCTGGGAGGTTTGGCTGGATGACTGCGAGATCAACTTGTTTTTAAACGAATAATGGTTCCTGAGTTAAAAAAAATTTTTTTTTTTACTTGGAAAATACACTATTTAGGAACTGTAGACAGTGGTGGAGGTCTGAGAGCAGATATAAGTGATGACACATTTAAAGGGGGGCCCGTATTGCTTTTAAATAGGTCACCCAAAGACACCAACTTCTGGAGAACAGCAGTCATGACAGCCCACTGGCACTGTCGGTTCCCAAACAGATCACAGAGACAGGCCTGCAGAGACACGCTTTGTCCCCCTCCTACGTGAGACCCAGCCCGTCACCTGTACCACGGCCCCCCAGCGAGCCGCAGCGAACCAAGCATCCCAACCTCAGCTGGGAAACGCTCGGGAGGGGTTGGGGCACCCCCTCTTTTTACACACCAGCATGCTCCTCTGTATGGTCCACAAATATTTCCAAACATGTCCTTGGCGCCCTCACTAGATATCCTGGATGCCTCCCCCTGCCCTCCCACACGATATTCCTAGGTGCCCTTCACCCTCCATACTCCCTCTCCATGGCTCTTCTTGCCCTGCTGGTGATGAAATGAAGGGAAATAGGTCTGTGATGAAGGGTCCTGGGTCACTGGGGCTCCACAAACACCCAGAGCCACATTGCTGTCACGGGGCAGCAACAAGTCTTAACAGAGACGGAGCCACAGCGGTGGGGTTGGAAGCTTACGATAATAGGGATTCCTTAAGGAAAAATTTTTTTTAAAAAATCACAAATTCAAAATGAGGTATGGCACCTTGGAAGGGACCTTGTAAGTGAGGCTATAGGAAAGGGCTTGTTTTGTGGTGACTCCGGCTCTGTGATAATCTCCCTTCCCCCACACACAAAGGAAAAGAGAAAAAACAAACACAGGGAAAGAGAGTTTGGTTTTGTTACTGTGAAGACACTCAGAAGGCAGCAACAGAGCAAGAAGGAGTGTGACAGAGTAATCCAGGAGCTCCCTCCTTTACCGCCAACCTTGGGTTGGGTGCTGGGCAATTCTGGGTACCTGGGAAACCAAAGGTTAAATCTGAAGAGGTCACTCTGTCCAGCGACGCTCCAGGGCTGTGCAGCTCAGGGCAGTGCGCTCCAAAGGGCTCGGGACCCGTGGGCCCACACCCCCGTCACTTCACTGCAAACCAGCATCTTGAGGGTGGGAATCAACCCCTTGGAGACATTCATTTCATTCTCTCTCATTCTTTCATATTCTCTCTCTCTGGTTCCCGGGACTGGCCAATCTGATAACCTCCTACACCAGGAGGTTGACATTTTGCTTATCACCAGCATCCAGGGAGGCAACACGCCATTTCATGATGGAGACACAGGCCATTTGTGTTAATGAAGGGAGCCTAGGAGCAGAAATCAAATGCCATGTTGGGGATCCAGGTTTTCAGGGCCCAGACACACAACGTTATACCTGGCAAACAGGCAGCACCCCAGCTTGCCCTCATGCCCACACCGAGTTCCACTGGCACCTCAGGTCAGGGTCTCCTCACCTATTTTGGTGGGAGGGTAAAGCCTGCCCTACCGGCCTGTCAGATTGCCGCGAGGGTCAGAACACCACAAGTTTGCAAAGACGTCCAAATACGGTCCCACAGGCACAACAGCTATCAGTGACCCAGTGCTCTCGGGCAGAGGCAAAATGGCAACAAAATTGGATTCCCCTCCGTTTATATCTGCCATTTCTCAAACGGGGTGAAGGAAAATGGCAGAGTGGGGGTACTCACAGGGAAGCTCCAAACCTTCTGTGAAACCAAACTGACACTCAGTTCATTCTTACAAGCGCCGGGAGACCAACAGCCCAGAGTCAGGACTTGGTTCTTTCCCAAAGACGATGGAGATGACTCTATACATTTCATCTCATTTCGTGCTCCCAACAACTGCATGATGTAGGACTTCTTATCCCTGCTCTGCAGCAAGGCAGGATGGTATAGTGGTTACACATGGGCTCTGACGCCAGGCTGCCTGGATACAAATCCCGGCTTGGCCTCTTATTAACTGTGTGGCCTTGGAGGAGTTATTTAACTCTTGTCCCTCCGCCTCCCTGTCTATAAAATGAGAATACTAGTGTGTGAGTGGTTGTGAGAGTTATAAGAGCTAATTTCTGCAAAGCAATCAACATAGTTATAGACATGGAACAAGTGCTCCTTGAATGTTAGCGGATATCTATTATTATTATTATTATCGTTATTATTATTCTATTACTATTGATGAGAATACTGAAGCTTCCAAAACCATCTCCAAAGACACACAACATTATCAGTGGACAAACCGAGATTTAAGCTCAATCTTTTTCACTCCAGAAGCCATGCCCTTAACACCTACACTAAACCTTGTTCAAGTTTCATGTTTTTCTGCTCCTTATTTTCCTCATCTGTAAAACGGCACTAGTGAATGATATCACCCACCCAGAAGTGCCATGAGGATTAGCTGAGACAACGCATATAAAGCACAGGGGTGGTCAGGCACAGGGTAGCACGCAATAGTAGTAATACTAACATCATTTATTATTTTTATCCAAGGAAGGGTACCTGACCCTCACGGCCCTGCCCCAAAGCCTGTCACTCCAGTTCCACCTCCGGGCCTGTCGCAGCACGGGACACACACTGCAGGACAATAGGAGTCATCGGGGAGGGCGTGTTAGTCCTATGCCCCAAGCACAGCCCCTATCCCATCTCTTCTGTCCTCTGAAGGGGGCAGAGGACCCAGCTGATGGGCAGCTGCCCCAGGAACTGGAAACCATCTTTCCCAGGCAGCCTGCAAAGGGAGATAGGGGCCATGAAGATAATTAGCCCCCAGTGCTGGGCCTGGGGTGTCTCATTACCAAATGCAAATGCAAGCTCATGTGCCACTCCAAGGCTCTTGGCAAAATGCCTGTGTGACCCTCAACCTTGCTGAATTTGGACGAAGCATTTACCCAGTGTCCACCCGCTTTGCAGCCTGCAGCTGGTGTGCGGGCTGTGCAGGGAGAAAGAAGGCTGTTCTCTCCCCCACTGAAGGGGGAATAAGGAAAAAGGGTCTTATTTCTTTAAAGGCAGAGATGCTAGTGGGGGGGGGGGGTATAAAAAAATTGCTCTTCCCTCGGCAGTTAAAAGAAGGATAATTGGTGCAAGTGGCGGGCGGCTGCTCTGCCATTTAGCATACAGCATACCCAGGAAATCTCACTTGGTAATCAGGAGAAGAGGAGGAAAAAGGAGCAATCAGACCCCTATTCAGGCTCCGTTTAGCGACAGCCCCTGCTGGCTGGCTGGGCTGGTCCCACCTAACGCCCGAAGGCTGGGTGGGAATCAAGTCTCAGAAGCCACAGTTCTCCTTTGTGTATGTTGTAAGGCCTCCCTTCTGTGCCACCGTCTCCACACCAGGGAGAAGGAGATAGTCTTTCCTCTCTGATTAATCTCACCGCTGCCCTGCAGCCCCCACCACCCAGGCCAGGCAGGGTGGGCACAGGTTAGGACCGACAACGCCATGTTACAATTACAATTCTGGCAGGAAGTGCACTGGGGAGGGGGAGGAGACATGTTCTGTTTCTACACAAATGCCTAGGACAGAAGGATCAGCTGGGGCCATCTCTGTCGCCTCAACTAGAACATTCTTTGTCTTTGGCCCCTGGTAAATGCTCAGGGGCAAGCAGTCTCTTGGTATACCATTCCATCCCAGTTCTGGTTTTGATAAATGGGGAAAGAGTCACAAAATTCTCAATAAAAAGAAAAGTGATTGAAATTCACTTTCAGGAAGGCATACCAAGGCCACTCGGTGGTATTGCGCCATTAATCCAACCCACCTGGGTAGGATGTCAGGGATGGGAAGGGGAGGCCCTTGGGTACCCCTGGAGAGCGGGCTTGTAGTAAGGCTCTGGCCCCTACTGCCGACACCCACTCCTACACCTCACTGTGTAGGGAAGACCTGAAAACTTAAGAGCTAAGACTCAAGACTCAAGGCAGCAGCTTCTGGTCTGGGCACCGGCCCAAGGCAGCAAGAAGAGATAGCAGACAATGAATTTTTTTTTTCCCAACTGAATAAGACCTCAGGCCTCTTCACCGAATGAACCTAAAACTCTGGACACACGAGCTGCATGTGAGGTAGGCAGGCCCACGTCATGAGACCTGGAAGGAGAAATCAACATGCGATGCCTTCTCCAT
The DNA here is from genome assembly GCA_028533885.1 of Nasua narica. Taxonomy (NCBI): domain Eukaryota; kingdom Metazoa; phylum Chordata; class Mammalia; order Carnivora; family Procyonidae; genus Nasua; species Nasua narica. The sequence continues at coordinate 104,935,112 of CM052797.1, read as the reverse complement.
CTTTCCCTGGCCCTACCCGACGACTACAGTCTGACAGCACACTAAATGAGCTCTTCAGTACTGAAATGTACACAACTTGGGAGCGAATCGATTCTTCATGACCGTACGATTGTTGAGAAATTCAATACATGCACGTTCATAACTAAGAATGGTTTAAAAATAAACAATCAATTTTAAATTCATTTCAAGGTAATAATAAACTCTCAATGACCCGTGAGGGGATCCCTCTCCAGGGGGAGCTCAGGATACCTCTTCATTGCCCAGTGAGATTCCAGGCTACCCCTAACGGGACAGACTGGGCTAAACCAAAACCAGTGAATATGCCGTGCCGAAGCCTGACTATCTTTCAGAGCAGATATGCAGAATTTTAAAATCATTTTGAACTATCTGCCCTTCTTCAGTCCTCCAAGATCCTTCCTAAAAAGACAAGATTAAATGTCAGCATCAACAAATCTGAAGTTGAGCGCCAAAACATTTTATTTATAAACTTAACACCTAGGAGTAAAACTCTGGGATCTCTTCTCTATCACATGCTAGAATGTTCAATGTGACGTTCCTTGGGTTGGGAGCCTTGGAATGAAGTTTTCTCAAGCAGGCTGTGCGACGTTCAGCCTGGAGCCAGAGCGAGCAACATTTCACCACATGAAAGAAGATGCTGAGTCCACGACCTCTGCCCCTCCAGGCCCAACTTGCTCACAACTGCTATCTCCGGTGTCTTCTGGGTCTTTCATAAAGAAATACCCACTGGGGAATCAAAACAGCCCAAAGCACATAAAGGAGATGGGCCCATCTGTGCATTCTTCCCAGGGTGCAGCATGGAGACATTTTGGAGCCATCAAGGCATGGCAAGCCAGACAGGCCAAGCAAACATCAATGCCGGGGGCGTGCTAGCAGCTAATGGGCCACAGAGAGCGCCTCCAACAGGCCCCAACCACATCCATCTAAAACCGCAGGAGCCCTCCGAGCTCTTCCTGCTCCCGAACTGCTAGAGCATAAGTACGAAACGGACCTTGACCCTGGGTACGAGCTCCCACACGATCAAATGTCTAGGCCTATCTTACAAATTGGGACAATCGGATGCCTGGTCCACAGGTCCAACCTCTGGAATAAGTACCCTGGTTTCAAGCCCATGCGGCGTGCAGCTGAAGGGGGGCAGGGTGGGGAATGGGGGCATCCTCACTACCCACCGTACCACACCTTCTTTAGGAAGATGGGAGGCACTTATTTGGACTATTTCTCTTGTTTTGTGCAAGCTGTACTCGGCACTTAGCAGCTCCTGTAATTTTTTTCCCCTTAATATTTTACAGGGGAGTATCTTCCCCACCCACCCCACCCCTGCTGACTATCTAAGAATTGACTATGTGTGGAGAGACAGATCTTTTCTAAAAACCTGCGGTGCTTCTTTGCGTGTGATTGATGCGACGATGACAATTACCAGGATCAACGGGCTCCAAGTTATCAACGGTAAATTCTGACACCTCCCCCAACAACTACTCTCACCTCAACCTTTGCACCACACTGTTCCAAGCCAACCAAGTGTTACTGTGACTACAGAGGTCATTTACTCTATTTCTGTATCAGGAGAATAAATGAGCTGCGTTGTGTGTTTGCCTTCTTCAGATAGGGGTATCAACCCACAGCCACCAGACGATCTGAACCCTGCAGAAAGAACTATTAGTAAAATATCCATGTTGTATTTAGCAACTAAAAAATTGACTGCCTACACTCTGCTCTAAAAAAATGCCTCTGGAGACCTGAATCACACATAGACACAGAACACACACACACACACACACACACACACACCCACCCCAAAAGAGAGAGAAGACAAATTGTACACATATACAGCATAGAGATTCTTCCTGCAGAAAAGTGCTGATCCAGACCTGCCCAGAGGAAATGAGTTCTTTTTAAACACAAAAAATGCAATCAGGGGTAATCAGCAAGTTAACAACACACTTGCAAACACCCTGGTCCCTAGAAAGGAAGAATGCCAGCTTTCAAAGCAAGTTCTGAGAACAGAACAGATCCTTTGGGCGAATGAAAAAACAAGTGATCATGTCAGCGTCTTCAGGCAGAACTTTCTCCAAAGCCAAGAAGCTTTGGAACAGCAGTCAGCTCCAGAAGGCACCTGCTTATAAGAAGTGCTTCAATAACCACATTCCCAAAGTGGCTTTGTGGGTTGGGGTTGCCTCGGCTGCTCTTCCCCATCCGCTTTTCCAATGTGCCCCGTGGGGAAAAAAAGAAGCCAAAAAAAGGTGGCATGCATGTCCTGAATGTCCCCCTCCTGCAGCCCACCCACAGGAAGGGAGACGCGATGCCTAGGGCAGCCCCGCCGAGGAAAGCGGCCACAGAGACCTG
>CM052797.1:104897785-104932251 GCA_028533885.1 Nasua narica | reverse complement strand
AAATGACACTGATTTCTTTTTAGATTTTTCTTTTTCGACCTGACAATCCAATGCCTGAGTGTAGGGGGCCTAAGACAGATTTCCACCTTTATGGTCTTTGAAAGAAATATTTATAAAAATCAGCAGAAATAAATTAGAAAGTGAGCAATGAGCAAAACAACTCTCATCTCTTAATACATGTTGGTGAAAAGTTCTTACAAGGGAAAAAAAAAATGTGTTTTGAGACTTAAAGAAAAGCTATGCCTGAATCCTAGTTCTTTTACGTGGAACGTTTCAGCCAACTTCTTAATCTATTTGAGCTTCTATTCCCTCCTTGATAAAGCAGAGGAAAGAAGTTTCTTTCTAAGGTTGGAGAGAGGATACAATGAGATCACACATGGGAAGATCCTAGCATGAGGCTATATACATAGTAGGTGATCAGTAAATACTACATTCTTTACCTTCTTATTTCTGGATTGGGAAGAAGAGTCCCTGTGTGTTTGGGCATGAGGGAGGGTGTGGATGTCTGTGGAGGAGGGACAGGATATAAAACCCACAAGTACTTTTCTAATAACTACAAAAACTGCAGAATGAACAATCAATGAGGAATACCAAGAACCTAGAATACAGTACATATATTTTATACTGGTTGGAAATGCACCAACTCCTAGCCGAGTAGGTGATCTAGACGTTGACTCTAGCAGACTCTGGCCCACCCAGCCAGCGGAGACTCCTTTGTTCACGTAAGAACAATGAGTATAATTTCTGAGAGCTGTGCAAATAGCTGCTTATTAATTGACACATTTGAAAATTCACCACAGTTCTCTATTAGACCATTACTGTCTACTAGTTTTATGACGACTGCATTGGCAAACCTAGTTCTTACCCCCGCTTTGAAGAAGAAAATGTTCCTTAACCAGGAACAAACATCTATACCCACTGAACAAACAAACCAAATCAGTAAGAGGTTGATTAAATCCAGTGTAAGGAAAGCTTTTCCTCTAGAAAAGGTTTTATCTAAGCATTATTTCCCAAAGTGTGGCATGGGTACCCCCATAGTGCCAAAGATGCGTCCCTGGAACACAGTCACAGCAGTGCGGCAGTGCCCAATCACATGGGCTTTGTCAGAGCCAACTGTTAAAACTTCAGAAATTTATGGTTAAGGTCACTTTGGTAGCATGAAATCAACTGGGCTAGGAGTATTTACACCATGGAAATAGTCAAATACCACAAATCTGAGTCTTTGAGAAAGTGAGATTTAAGGAAAGCCTTGAAAGAGAATGAGGGGATGAGCCATGGGAAGAATGTTCCAGAAGAAACAGCACAAAGGCCTTACAACTGGAGCAGGTTGATATGTGTGAAGAACAGCAAATTGGTTGGTGCCATCCGAGTGAGCAGAAGACATGAAGCCACAGGTGAATCATCAGGAGGCCAGGTGATGAGACATGACCCAGTCTCTGGGAATGTGAGGATTGCATAAGGTGAGCTATGCCAACCAAGGCAAAAGGCAACATCGCAGGGGAAGAGGAAACCCTGATCTGAAAAGAGGCCTCCTTTTGGTTTCAGCAACTGCCACATCCACACATATTTCCTTAAATCAAATGGTTGAAAAGGGCCACTTTCAGGAAATGCACTCAGAGGACAGCTGCTCCTCTGTCCCCTCCCCCCATCATGCATTTGATTTAGGGAAGTGGGAGGGGGCACTAAGAAAAGGGGGAGCAAGGCAGGTGCGAGCAGAAGGAATAAGCCTCTTACAGGGAGGGTACTCCAATCCTGGAATTATTGATGAGCCAAGAATATAAAAATCACGTGGCCATAATGGAGCCCGGGGTGTGTCATCCCAAGGAGCTTGGGACAATTTTCTCAGGGACACTCCCCTGGCTGCTCCAGCTCTTGTGGGGGCTTCTCTCTCCACCCTCAATCCTGCCTGTCCTACTGACTGACAGGCAAGGTCCAGGCTCAGATGGCCAAAGTCAATGGAGGAAAGGACACAAATCGAGGGCCTAAGATTATGGATGAGCAGGCACATGGGAAACACTTGAAACTTCCAGAGTGGTCTATACTATCTATCAATTTACCTCTGAGCCTCTGAAAGACACTTATGTGTCTGTATAAATTAAATGACTTGCTCAACTCCATAGGTTTATTGAGCAATGATTCGTTCCAGACACTGCTCTTTCAAACCAGAATAAGAAACTATTCTTGCCCTCGAGGGCATCAAAAAATAGTGGAGTCAAGTGCGCTTCAGAAGCACGAAGCACGGTGATGAAGAGTCTAGGCTCTAGAAGTTTGACAGGGAGCTCCCCGGGGGCAGGGTATGCTTCACCACGGTGCCTGCCACAGGGCCTTGGCATGGAGTGGGCGCTCAGAAAATGTGTCTGAAGAATGGAAAGTGAAAACAGAAGCAGAAGAACATCCCCATGGATCACCTGACTTCTGACTCCTGTTCCCCGCAGGGGCCTCCGCACCACCCCACTGCACACAATGACCGCCATCTTGAGCCCCCGCACTTCTCTAGACACCAACCTCAGATGACTCCAACAGGCAAAGCAGCACATGTCTAGTGATCTGAGGAAACCTATTAATGAAGAACTAAGCATCCCAGGAACACTGCCCTCCAAGGAGGATCGTGGGAATTTTCCCAGCCTGCTCTGGGGTGACAGCCCCATCCTGCCTGCGGAGTCTCTCACATCAGGACCACGGTCTTTCCCTCCAGCCCGGACCAGCACTGGAGACACCAACATTCTCCTGCCTGCATCGACAGGGATCAAAAAGGCCAGCCGAGAAGAACTACGTTTTATTTCCCGCAGGTGTCAGGCAAAATCTGATTTCAGGACTGGTAACATCAGAATTGGGTTTATCTAGGCTTGACGCCCTATGTTCTGCCCTTCCATTGCTTTCTTGGACCGTGGACTTCCCCGTGGCCTCTGAGAAACTGCCAACACGGCCCAAAGCTAAAGATGACCTTACGCTGACTAGCACAGGCCTCGAGGCAACTGCCCCAGCATTTATTCTTTGGTCTTCTCTAGCCTTCTAGCAGAGCTACACAAGGCTCAAGAAATGGGAAAATGGGAGCAGAGAGCCCCCTCCAGCCAGCCAGCCGGCTCGCACCCTCTCTTGAGCCAGAGGATGGGCCCGGGCAGCTGTAGGTAAACGGACGCTTTGCCCCAGAGCCTGCACGGAGGGCCTGGCTGGTGCAGAAGCACAAACGCTCATCTGTTATGTGGGAATCGAGCAGGAAAGTGAGTGACATTATCTAATTGCCAGCTAATTTGCATAATTATCAAATGGCACACTTTTTATGTGGGGTTAACATCTTTGCAAATGTCTCACAATCCGGCTACTCAGGAGGCAAGGGGGCCCCTCTCATGACTCTGACACGCAGGCTATCTGCCATAGGCCTGTCTTGGAAGAGCCAGCTGCCATTTGCCCTCCCACCTGCTCCCTCCAGTTCCGCCACTCTCTGGAGATAGACTCAGGAGCAAGCGGGGCCTGTGTCTAGAACCAGGAGGGGTATGTGAAGGCGCGATGACGACTGTCCCCACGCCCAGCCGCTTGCTTATGCCACAGTCCCCAGATTGGGCTCGCCATTTTCCCCCGTTAGAGATTCTCATGAGCTTCCCTCTTATTCCCTTCCCCAGACCCAGAAAATCCATGTAACGGGTCTCTCTGTGGGTTCTCCTCACCTCCCCCTTTACCACACTCCTCGCTTCACTTTGAAGCTAAAATGATTTTCACTACCAAGCTCAGGGCTGGTCACTTAGGTGGGCTTTATCCCAATCTCAGATCCTGCAACCCAATGTAGCCTACTAGAACATTCCAATTTCCTGATTAGTTTAGGGATCAGCCTGTCACCCAAACAGAGTGAAACCAGAGTTAGTTTTTGCTGGAATTATTGAAAGAAAGGTCCTCTCCTCTCACCACACTGTCAAACTATTAGAATGAAGCCCAGAGTTGATGAGAAAAACCAAAATTACCTTGTCTAGGAATAAATACAACAAAGGAAAACACAGAGCCAAGAGATGGTGAAAGACAGACTTTTAGTGATAATTTAGCGCCTAGATGCAAACAGGCCTGAAGCCCAGTGTCCAGTAAATCCTGGGATTTCTATTATATGAACCACACCTTAATTTTTTTTTTTTTTTGCTTGAGCTAGTTTGAATTGGGTCACTAGACCTTCAAACACACTGTCATTGACATATTGATAGGAGCTTTCATTTCATATGTCCACCCAGACCTGTCAGGACTCCCTGGGACCAGAGACACATGTCACATGGCTCGCCCCCACCAGTGTCCACACTCCCACTCGTCCATGTCCTTGGGCAAAGGCACAGGATGCAGGCATACCCTACCTGTAGGTGCTTTGGAGGGGAGGGGATGCAGGTTTGCTCTTGTACAAAAGCCTCAGAGATTCACTAAGTCAACTAAATTGTGCCCTGGCTGATACTACACAATTAGGGCAGCTTCACATGTTCAGTGCTCTCTACTGTAACGCCACAGTAAAGATGCTACAGCACGCAGTGAGGGCCGTGAAGGCATGAATTCTCCCCAAGATATGAAAGCAGTTCAGGATAACGATGTACAGCATGGGCCCTGACATCAGGCAGAGCTAGATTTAAACTCAGACTCATTATTATAGCTATATAGCCTGGGGCACCTCTCTGAGCCTCTGTTCATCCAAAAAAAATGGAATGATAATACCTAACTCATAGGGTAGTTTTGAATTTTATTAAATTTTAAAAAGTATAGAGGTACAACTACTTCTGGAAACTTGTGTGACGGTAGCTACTAAAGCTGAGTATTTTTACCCCAAGACTCTACAACTCCCTTCCTATGTATACACCGACAGAGATGCTTACATAGGTCCAACCAAAGAAATGCATGATAGTGTTTATGACAATGCTACTCACAACAGCCAAAACCTAGAAAATAACCAAATGCCCATCTGCAGTAGAATGGATAAATCAATTGTAGTCTAGTCATGCGAAATGCTGTAGGGCAGTGAGAACGACTGGTCTTCACCTCCAGACATCAGTATGGCTGAATCTCACAGCAGGGGACGCACCGAATGTGTTCCATTTATATAAGGTACAAAAAGAGGCAAAATTACTCGATGCTGTTAAATGTTAGAATAGTAGTTACTCTTGGGGAAGTTGCTGACTAGAAGAAGGCAAAGGGGTAAAGGAGTTCTATTTTTGGATCTGGGTGATGTTGCACATTGGGTTCAGTTTGTAAAAATGCATTGGTTGAGCATAATGTATGTACTTTTCGATATATATGTTATTCTCCAAGTCAAAGCTGATCCTTTTCCTGGGAAAATATGGGTAAACATCCACCAGGTCTTCCAACAGCGAACCCACTCTTCACTCCTCCCAGTCCACGCTGTACCTCAGCTCCCTCTTTGACGATTTATTCATGTCCAAGAATACCAGCCTGCCTATCCTCTCTTCTTCCCCTGAAATCTGCTCAGCTGCATCTAGTCTTAAAGGTGCCTTGGCCACCAAGCTTACCCCGCCCTCTGTCTGCTGGCCCTACCCCTCCTGGAAAGGGAAGGGAGATAAGGAAAGTTTCCAAAGACCTCAACTCCAGTCCATCAGATGGGCCTCTGGAGAAGGGTATTTGAACCTTACATTGTGTGAAAGATGGACAGCGATGTGGAGAGAAGAGAATTTTTTAAAGACTTGAACTATAATACCTTTTTTTAAAAAAACTCAATTTTCCATAAAAACTAAGAAGCAGTCATGTCAGACTAACCTAAATTCCTCTTCTGTCAAGAATACTGATCTACTACAGTAAAGACATGCAGGAGTTATAATGCATATGGACTTCCACCAATCTTTTCAGAAAGTCTCTCATGCTACGAGGACTCTGAGGCGGACAGAACAAAGATTGTCACTGGCGAAACGCAAGACTTCAGAGAGGGTGAGCAGCTTCTGGTGTGAGGTCAGGCCTTGCCCCATGCCTCATGTTCATGAAGAGTTTGGGTGGCGGGGCACCTGGGTGGCTCAGTGGGTTAAAGCCTCTGCCTTCAGCTCGGGTCATGATCCCAGGGTCCTGGGATCGAGCCCCGCGTCGGGCTCTCTGCTCAGCAGCGAGCCTGCTTCCCCCTCCCTCTCTGCCTGCCTCTGCCTACATCTGATCTCTTTCCCTCTGTCAAATAAATAAATAAAATCTTAAAAAAAAAAAAAAAGAGTTTGGGTGGGACTGGTCATGTTTGGGGGTGACCCAACACCGACAGTCTGTGAGCACCCCGGATGATGCTGTGGGATCTCAAGAGGTCACACAGGCTCAAATAGCCTACATCTCGTAGGACGAACTTGATGGAGATAAATGGAAAGCTATACAGTTTGATCTTCCAAAATAGAACACCCATAAACATGGAAGGGATTATTTGTAACCATCGACTAGAACTGAGGAATCAAGTAGACAAGACGAGGCAAGAGAATGCATGTGCTCTGTAACTGCCAGATAACCAAATGCAATTTCAGATCACATGAATTAAAATATAATTTAGAGGAAAAGGGAGATGATCATTTGTGTCAACCTGATCATTAGATTTTTTATTCTAATGATAAACCCCACTCTTTGAGAGAGGTGTAGGTCAGCTGGTAGGTAGTAAATTGAAAGGAAGTCTTTTTGTTAACTTTTTATTTTTTGTTTGTTTGTTTTAGCCATAGAGCACCCATGGTATAGAGAGAAAGATATAAAAAAAAAAAAAATAGCTCAAATCCTGCAAGGCACTTCCATGCTAGTATAAAGGAAAGACAGGAGCTTAGATCACATAAGAAGGTAGATCAAAGCTGAGGGGCAGGCTCAGAATGGCAGTAGTCTATCTCTAGGGTCCAAATAGAACACTGGTGCTCGGGTAAATGTTTCTTTTGCAGAAGTCAAAAGAGCTCTGGAGCCAGACTTCCTGGGTTCAAATCCCAGACTCCCTGCTTTGCTGCCTGTGTGACCCTAAGCAAGTCGCTTACAGTCTACGTGCCTCAGTTGCCTCACCTGTAAAATGTCAATGATAACATTATGAGTTGCCAAAGCGAGGCACCTACTGGAAGGTAAAGCCCTTAGAACAGGGCTCAGGATGGATAAATACCCAGGAAATGTTAGCCACTCCCGCTGCTGCCACTGTTACTGCAGTCCTTGATGTTCATACTTCATTCTAGCAGCATGGCTGATGCCGGTACCTCTCACCCAGACTGCTCCGAGAGAAGAATCCGGGTGGTAGAAGGACAGCTTTCAAATTTCATCCCACTGACAGAGACGATGTTAAGAGTCATCCCTGAGTCTTTTGAAATGAGAAACCTTTGGAGGTAGCAGGATGTTTGGGCTTCTGGGAGCAACTCAGCAGTAGCATGAGCAGCACCTTCAAGGGTCTGAAGTGTTCCTACATCGGAAGAGAGATCCCACGGTTCTCTCGGGCCCTCAAAGAACAGGATTCCGCCTACTGAATAAAGTTGAGAAGGAGTATTTGAATCCTGATCTTACACACGGACCACCTCAAGATGAAGTGGGCTTCTGTGTCACTGGAGATATTCCAGAAGAGGGTAGACAGCTTTTGGAGGCGTGCATGCGGTACAATAGAGTCTAGAAGAGTAGGAGGTGACTGGCCTGATGAAGTCAGTGGAGACTTCTCAGAGAAGGGGAACTTAATGGAAACTTGAAGAATAAGTAGAGCATAGGCAACTGGGAAGGAGAAGTCTGGTGTGGGGGGAAAAGACCACTGGACTCGGGGGTCAGAACCAGGCTCTGTCCTTCCACTAACTATTGGCCAAATGACCTTATGGAAAACGATTATCCATCTAATATTAGTTCTTCTCTTGTAAATTAAAGAGAACGATGAATACACCTCCCAGGATGTTGTGAACATCAGAAGAGGTAAAGGACTGCATAGTGTAAGGTAATAATTATGCCTTCTTACGATGCCTTGACAACTCTCTAAGGTTCATAGCAAAAGCAACCTATGGCTTTAATCTCTCCCCTGTCTACCACCTGTACTCCATCCCCAGGGGACCCCTGAGTTGTCTTGTGGGCAAAATGCAACAACAAACTCTTGGCCGCACAATGCAGGACTCAGGCATCCCAGATGCAGCCAGGAGCCCAAGAAGCTGTGGTCGTTCACAATTCAGACGCCTCCCATCTCCCGTCCTCTCCTCTCCCAGCCAGCAGGCCTCCCCAGCCCAGAATTCTAAGCCTTGGGTTGGGAAGCCATCTGGCTGCAGGGAGAGTTAATAATTTATAATGGAGATAATCACCCTTCAAGATCCCCGCCTCTTGGGACCATTAAAAAGGATTCAATTGAGAGTCAGTGAGTTCTTTACATGAGGGGACAGGGAGAAGGAGGGAGGGGAGGCTTGGAGGTGGGGAGGAATAGAAGAGGAGAAAGGGAGGGGGGAATCAACTAGATGTTTAGTCGATCTGCCCCCCTAAAGGAGGTAGGGGAAGAGGGAAATTATTCAGTCCAAGAAGACAATCTTATCCAGCTTTCACAGCACCAGCCCAGCAAGAGTGCAATTTACGGGTCTTTTCTCCTAGCCAACTCCCTCTATACAAAGGGGAAAAAAATCAAACACATGCAAGAGATGGGGAAAGAGATGCAGACAAGAGAAAATAAGCCTGCCCAGCAATCATGTCTGGGGCTGCTGGGCTGACTCTCTGTTCTCTTTCCAGGACACAGTAAGGCCCCCACTGTGCTAATTATTCCCATTACTTGACAAATTCTCCATTAACAAAGCGAGTAGGGCCAGAGCTGGCGGGGGGATGTGCAGAGCTCCGGACAGACTAGAGCTGTTTAGACCCAGACCAGACAGCCCCCAGCTTCACCATGGGGCAAATGTGGGGCACAGCCCCTTCTGTGGGGCTCATCTCAGGGGTGTGAGGTATAGAGCATGCTTTTTCCAGTGTCATGCACCAGTTGAGGATGGGAAACGTGAGTGCAAGAAGTAGGGACAGTGGCCGGGAATGTCATCTCTAGTAAGGGTCATAATGTGGGTGAGGGACAAGCCTGAGAGTCTGGAGCAAGCTAAGGGCAGCCTCTGAGAAGGGAGCAGAGCTGACTGCTGTGTTCAGGACCAAGGACAATGGCCACAGGGTTCTCCCGTGGTTTTGGAAAGCCACTGGAAAGGCTGTTCCACAGTTCTGGCCGCACATGCCTCTTACACCAGCAGCACTCCTAGCACTCTGACACTGTGCAAGGCATACGCCAAGGATGTCACACCTGAAATCATTTAATTCCTGCAGAAACTGAAGTAGTGTACCTGTTATTATCCCTGTTTTATAGATGAGTAAACTGAGATCTCCAAAAGATTAAACAATTTTTCCAAAGTCATGCAGCTCATAAGGGGCAGATCTAAGTCTGGTTCCAAGCCCATGCCACAGCCCCATCTAAACTACCACGTCACCTTCTCCACCCTTCGGTTCCCCAGGATTCCCTGGCTCTCGGGCAGAAAATTCCAGGCGTGGCCCAGTGACCCAAGATCTCCTAGGGGAGAACTTTGGCTACACTGATCTATTCAGCTCTACCAGTATGTGTCTCTCTCCTAGACCCTGTACCAGCCTCCTACACAGTGTCCCTGCCTTGTCCTTGCCTCTTACAGGATATCTTCTGCACAGCAGCCAGAGTGACCTTTAAAATAGAAGTCATCACTTTCTCATTCGAAACTTGCCAATGATTTGTCTACGTACTCTGAATGAAATCCAAAGTCCTCCCTGTCAATATAGTCAATGATACTGTAACAGTGTATGGCGACTCCACTTGTGGTGAGCATAGCATGATGTTTAAGCTTGTCGAATCACTATGTCATACACCTGAAATGTGTACAGCATTTGTAACATAATGTAGTATTGCATGTCAACTACACTCAAATAAAAAAATTTTTAAAAGATTAGTCCTACCTGTCCTCCACAAGGCCCTGCTTGGTCTTCCCCAGCTCTCTCTCCAAGCTTCTCCACTACTTCTCATGGGGCCCCAGACATGCACCCCCATGGTGTTTTCAGAAATCACTAAGTACAATTCAACCTCGGAGCCTTTGTTTTTGCTATTCCCACTGCCCACAATGTCCTTCCTCAAACCCTCTCATACTGTATTCCTTCTCTGCACCCCAGACCTCCACTCTAGTGCCTCCTCTATCTAAACTAGCTGGGGGGGGGGTGGAAATAATAAAAAATAAAATAACTTTGGGGGTACCGGTTAATACTCTTCACTCTTCTCTCCTTCCGTACTTTCCGGGAGAACTGTCCCTCCACATCTTCCCATCCTACCTGTTCCCAAGGAACTGAGAAGAGGAGGTGCAGGTACCATCACCAAATGACCAGCCCTTATCTCCTACCTTTACTCAAGAAATCACCACCTGAGAGAGAGAGGTGGCCAGATGACAGGGATCTAAGGCCCACTGATGGCCGGGCAAGACATCATGACTCAATGAGCCCACCTGCTGCAACACCCCCAGGTCCCCACTGACCACTGCGCCCCCACTTCTACAGGGTGTAAACTGTTCCAGCCCTCAGACTCTGTCCTGCAGAGAAGCATAAACACATGAGGCTGAAAGAGAAGAAAGAAAGGCTTCGGGCGGCAGGAGAAGATACAGCAAGGGGACAATCTTGGGACTCTCTCTGAACAGGGCAAGGATTAACAGCTCAGGAGCTTTGAAGGTGGGTACGGTGCCTGGCACAGAGCAAGTTATCAATGAATGTCTGTTGGCTGGACTAAGGGGAGAAAGCAGATGCAAGTTTGGAGAACTCAAAAGAGAGACTGGTGGGTCGGACAATTGGCAGACTGACTCTAGAACTCTCCCCTGACAGTGTAACAGGCCCAACCACTCACCCAACCACACACCCACTGAGAGAGAAATAATATCATAGCTGGAGAAGATCAGAGAGACCTGGTTCAAATCCCTTATTCTGTAGGTAAGGAAGGAAGGACACCAGGGACGGTCAAGCAAGATTCTAAGATCATACAACAGGGCAGTGGCAGAAATGGCACTAGGGGCCCAGGTACTGGGGACTTTTGACCAGAGATATTTCCATGAGAACAGGACTCTCCTATCTTAGGCCACCGAAGCCCTTATTTCAAGAGAGAAAAAGAGAGAGAGAGAGAGAGAGAGAGAGAGAGAGAAGAGAAGAGAAGAGAAGAGAAGAGAAGAGAAGAGAAGAGAAGAAACAGTATACCAAACCCCAAAATATGACAGAAGCAGAGTTGCTCTGTAGAAGTAGAAGATGAAATCTTGCCTCCAGGACTCCACCTTGACTTGGACATTGGTCCTCAAGATTTTATCATTTATCACAAAAAACCCTAAAGTCCTAGAGACTTTGGCTATTGTAAATAATGCTTCTATAAACACAGGGATGCATGGATCCCTTTGAATTAGCGTTTTTGTATTTGGGGCAATACATCAGTCTCATAATCTGGGGATCTTTTAGATAAGGAAGGTAAATACATGAATTCTCCCTTCATATGTCCACACTACGTTCACTAGTCAATCACAGAACCTTTTTGTTCAGCCAGATGGAACCTCAGATCCTTCTCAACCAACCAGTTTAGGCATGTACTACCCACTCATCAATACAATGGGCATGTGAAATGAAACCTCTGGGCTCATCCTGCAGTAATTAACCACCGGCATATGGTACACAATGGACCCACCTATGCCAGATCCTGCCCTCTAATTAGTGAGTTCTTATATAATGACAAACCTCTCCATCTAGGGCTGCTAATCCAGAATTTGCAATGATTCAAATGCAGTTCCATATCCTCAGTTCCAAATTGAAGCTTCAAACTACATCTTTCTCTACAAAGTTCTAGGTTTTACTTAACAGTAAAAATATTGTAAAGTTTTTAAAACTAAAAAAAAAAAATCAACAATTCTACCACCATGGCTTCAACTTCAGGGCTCTCTGAATAATCCTGGAATGTTTATGGTCTTTTGTTTATGGTACAATATTATACAATCAGGACTCATACAACCTGTAATTTTGCATTAATTTTCCCACTTTACTTATTAGTATCTATTTATATCTTAGCTTTTAAAAATATGCTATGCTTGAAAGGTAACAAAAATACATCTCTTTTTAAAAATACCCTATAACTCCATCTCTATGCTCAGCCATGGTAGACTTTTATTATTCCAAAACAGGTAAGTCTTTTTATATGTTCCAAAGGTGAATGCCTAAGACAGGGTAGCCAGAAGATGCTAAGAGGTCACAATATGCTGTCTTGGTTATCACTGCTTTGTAGTAAAGCTTGAAATCAGGCAACCCCCAGCTTTGTTTTACTTTTTCAACACTTCCTTAGCAATTTGGGGTCTTTTCTGGTTCCACACAAATTTTAAGATTGTTTGTTCTAGCACTTTGAAAAATGCTGGTGGAATTTTGATCAGGATGGCATTGAAAGGATAGATTGCTCTGGGCAGTATATACATTTTAACAATGTTTATTCTTCCGATCCATGAGCATGGAATCCTTTTCCACCCTTTTGTGTCTTCTTCAATTTCTTTCATGAGTGTTCTATAGTTTCTTGAGTATAGATCCTTTTCTTTTTGGTTAAGTTTATTCCCAGGTATCTTATGGTTCTTGGTGCTATAGTAAATGGAATCGATTCTCTAATTTCCCTTTCCATATTTTCATTGTTAGTGTACAAGAAAGCCACTGATTTCTGTGCATTGATTTTGTATCCTGACACATTACTGAAATGTTGTATGAGTTCTAGTAGTTTGGGGATGGAGTCTTATGGGTTTTCCATATAAAGTATCATGTCATCTGTGAAGAGAGACAGTTTGGCTTCTTTGCCAATTTGAATACCTTTTATTTCTTTTTGATGTCTGATTGCTGTTGCTAGGACTTCTAGTACTATGTTGAACAAGAGTGGTGAGAGTGGGCATCCTTGTCATGTTCCTGATCTCAAAGGAAAGGCTGTCAGCTTTTCCCCATTGAGAATAATATTCGCTGTGGGCTTTTCATAGATAGATTTTATGAAGCAGTGATCACCAAAACAGCATGGTATTGGCACAAAAACAGACATATAGACCAGAGGAACAGAGTAGAGAGCCCAGATATGGACTCACAACTCTATGGTCAAATAATCTTTGACAAAGCAGGAAAAAATATCCAGTGGAAAAAAGACAGTCTCTTCAATAGATAGTGCTGGGAAAATTGGACAGCTATATATAGAAGAATGAAACTTGACCATTCTATTACACCATACACAAAGATAAACTCGAAATGGATAAAAGACCTCAACATGAGGCAGGAATCTATCAAAATCCTAGAGGAGAACATAGGCGAGTAACCTCTTTGACATCAGCCACAGCAACTTCTTTCAGGACATATCTCCAAAGTCAAAGGAAACAAAAGCGAAAATGAACTTTTGGGACTTCATCGAGATAAAAAGCTTCTGCACAGCAAAGGAAACAGTCGACAAAACAAACAGGCAACCCACAGAATGGGAGAAGATATTCGCAAATGACTTTACGGACAAAGGTCTGATATCTAAGATCTATAAAGAACTCCTCAAACTCAACACTCAAAAAACAGATAATCACGTCAAAAAATGGGCAAAAGACGTGAACAGACACTTCTCCAAAGAAGACATACAAATGGCTAACAGATACATGAAAAAATGTTCATCACCATTAGCCATTAGGGAGATTCAAAGCAAAACCACACTGAGATACCACCTTACACCAGTTAGAATGGCCAAGATCAACAAGACAGTAAACAACAAATGTTGGAGAAGATGTGGAGAAAGAGGAATCCTCTTACACTGTTGGTGGGAATGCAGGTTGGTGCAGCCACTTTGGAAAACAGTATGAAGATTCCTCAAGAAATTAAAAATATAGCTACCCTATGACCCTGCAATTGCACTACTGGGTATTTACCCCAAAGATATAGATGTAGTGAAAAGAAGGGCCACATGTACTCCAATGTTCATAGCAGCAATGGCCACAATTGCCAAACTGTGGAAAGAGCCAAGATGCCCTTCAACAGACAAATGGATAAAAAAGATATGGTCCATATATACAATGGAATATTATGCCTCCATCAGAAAGGATGAATACCCAACTTTTGTATCAACATTAACGGGATTGGAAGAGATTATGCTGAGTGAAATAAGTCAAGCAGAGAGAGTCAATTATCATATGGTTTCACTTACATGTGGAGCATAAGGAAAAACATGGAGGACATTGGGAGAAGGAAAAGAAGGGTGATTGGGGGAATCAGAGGAGGAGATGAAACATGAAAGACTGTGGACTCTGAGAAACAAACTGAGGGTTTTGGAGGGGTGGTGGGTGGGGGGTTGGTTAAGCCTGGTGGTAAGTATTGAGGATAGCACGTAGGCATGGAGCACTGGGTGTGGTACATGAACAATGAATCTTGGAACACTGAAAAAATAAAATTAAATTTATAAAAAAGAGGTCACAATATTTATTATATTCAATACAACTCTCACTCATTCATTTATTCATTTAACAAACCTCCAATAAATACCTGCTACTCACCAACCAATCACATAAGCTCCCAAAGCCCAAGAGATCCCAGCGAAAGCTTAAAGAGTGAGCGAAGACAGATACGTGAGCAACAATCACAAAAGGAGGTTTGGGGTACTTTAATAAAGATATGTACAAGCATTATATGAGCACAAAAGATGAGCCAGTGACTGGCCAAGAAACACAAGAAGGTTTTTGAACGGTGCTTCGAAGAATTAGGGGTTTTGCTAGACCAAACCACAGGGAGGTATACCAGCAGAAGAAAGGCATTGGAAGGGAACAATGGAAGGGAACAATGGAAGGGAAATGTGAAAGATCAAGGAGCATTTAAGAAGCAAAAAGAAGTCCTATCTGGGGTCTCCTGGGTGGCTCAGTCAGTTAAGCATCTGCCTTTGACTGGGGTCATGATCTCAGAATCCCCTGATGGAGCCCTATGTTGGGTTCTCTTCTCAATGGGGAGTCTGCTTTCCCACTTCCTCTGCCCCTACCCTCTCCCCCACTAGTGCTCTCTCTCTCATAAATAAATAATAAAAAATAAAATCTTAAAAAAAAGTTTTATCTGGCTGGAATGTAAGGTAGATGGGAAGGAAGAGTGGAAGAAAACATTAAGCTAAAAAGTCATGTTGGGAACAGAGTTCTAAAGGTTCTGGGTACTAAGCTAAGGCTGCCTTGGGGAGCCACTGTGTTTTAAGTAGTAAGGGAACTGGTTTTGAAGCAGGGAGACCAATTAGCAGATCACTGCTGTTATCCAGAGGAGATATAAGTAGGATCTGAACTCGACCAAGTCTTAACCTTACATGGCCATTCCCCATACACCTGAACAGCCACAATGATCCCATCTATCCTATCCCATAGGATGAGACCACATCATATCCAAGTAGATAATCCAAACAAACAAACAAACAAACAAAAAACATAGAGAGAGAAAGAAACTAATAGCTCCTGTTCTAGATTCAGTGCCATAACCCAGAACTGCCTGATTTGTGGAATTCTTGATTATAGCCTATGTTGACATGTCCAGACCTCTCAGCCCCTGGCCACACCCTTATATAGCCCAGTCTCTTTGTCCCCAAGCCTCCGAAGAAGAGTCATTCTGGATACCTCAAATCCTCCCTGGGGTGCAGGGTGCTCAGCTGCTCTTGGAAGAATGGACCAAAAAAGCAGCTTAGTAGGTATGAACCAATCCTGAAACCTTAACATCCATTTCCAACATCTTCAGGACAAAGAATAACCAGATGTCTGAACCCTTTGGGTGTTCTAAAAAGCACTTCCTGAGTACAGGGAAAAAACAAAACAAAACAAAAACATTAAGTCTGGTGCAATTACATCCATGAAGTTGGATGGGGATGACCTTCAGAAGAAACTACAAGGATTCGGCCACTAGAACTAGCCTAAACCCATACTTCCTCCAGTACGCTCCTCAGAAAATCAGTCCCATGAGATGCTCTAAAAACAAAAAGAAAAAGAAAGGAAAGAAAAAGTCTTCATGGTAAATATGTTTCAGAAACACTGCTATTCATACAATGTTTGTTAATAGCAAAATTCATATGTGGAAGCCTGGTCCCCAGTGTGATGGTATTAAGACATAGGGCCTCTGGGAGGTCAGTAGGACCTGAAGGTGAAGCCCTTATGAACGGAAATAGAGCCCTTATAAAGGCTGACATCAAAGATCTTGTTTCTTCCTCTCTCTGCTCTCCACCATGTTTGGATACAAGAAGACAGTCATCTACAAACCAGGAAGTGGGTCCTCACCAGAGACCAGATCTGCCAGCACCCTGATCTTAGACTTCTCTGCCTGTGGAACTGTGAAAAATAAATGTGTGCTGTTTAAGGCACCTACTCTATGGTATATCTGCTATAGAAGCCCAAACTGACTAAACATCAAACATTTTTCCAATTTTAGAGACTGGCAATGAACAACAGAATACTGAGGCTCCAAGAAGCCTTGTAGAAAAGAAATCTGAATGAATCAGGGTGAGCCTTCTTCTTTTGAAGATGAGGCAAAGTGAGGCTTGAGCCATTTCCATACAGCTCTGCATTGTTAGCTACTGTTCCCTGGGATGCAAGTGCAGGTAAGCGACCATCTAGCAAGAACTAGGTCTCCCTCTCTATGAATGCCCAGAGCCTGGTCACCTGCGTGATAGTCAAGAGATCCCTGAACATTTGTGGACTATGAGACCAAAAGAAAGTTTGGAGTTCTTTTAAATGGAGACAGATATGCAAGCTTTTAACTTTCTTATCACTATCATTCATCCACTCAAAGATATTTACTGTGCACCTATATGCTCTGCGTCCGCTGTCAGCAGTAGGGATACGGCTAAAAATAAAACAAGCTCATCCTTTACCTTCAGTGAGCTTACAGCCTAGTAGGGGACGGAAGGTCAAGAACACTTGAAATTGTTAAGAGGCTCTGCAGAGAGAGAAAGCATAGGTTTGAGTTGTTGCACGCCCATCCATCTTTCTCCTAGAGTCTCTCTTTCCAAGGATGGATGTTATTGCTATTACTGGATCTCCATTAAAATAGTTTCCTTCCCACACCCACCCTCTTGCTTCTTTATTTGTAGTACAAAAAAAAAAAAAAAGTTCCCAACACCCTGTCAGAGTAAAAGCAATTGTGAAATCCCAAGTATAGTATGGAGCTGTGACCGCCTCTCCCTAGAAACATCTCCTCCCCGGGAAGCATCTGCCCTCCTCAGTTAGTCAGAAAGATCCAGCACGCAGAACCCCATTCAAGGCAATGTGGGGGCTGGTCTTTACAACACCTTCCCAAAATAATAAGTCTCCCAGAGAGTTTACCTTGGGTCAGCCCAAGCTCTTCTAGCAGCTCTGTGTGTGTGTGTGTGTGTGTGTGTGTGTGTGTGTGCTCTACCACTTTTATTCTTAAGTCTAGGACTGTTCAGGCAAGTGCTCTCTGACTCCGGGTAGCCAGCTGCCTCCTGATGCCTCTTTCGAACCCTTCCCTCTGTGGTCTCTAGAATTCCTGCGGTTCATATTTGACTCCTCCCAATACAAAATCCTGTATCTTCTCTAATCAAATGATTTCTTTGCCAAACATTCTCAGTTAGAGCCACTTGTATCTCAGGATGGGAGCAAAGCAGACAGCATCTTTTCCTCCTACTTTTGCCATGCAAGGGTCCTATGGCATTTGCAACCCATCCTCTCTCCACACTCACTGTTTATCTACCACTTGTGGTCAATTAGGTTATTGTGCAAAAAAATTCACTCATCACCCTGTCTATCTCCATAGGTGGAGTACTTCTCCACCCCTTGACTTTGGCCAAAGAAGTATTAGCAGGCATGACATGACCGAAGGTTTAAAAAGTATTCGCTCCTTTGTACGTCTGCTATCCTGAGGAAAACCACTTAGACCAGCCTGCCAGTCCTGAGAGGTGAATGACCAGAGCCATTCCAGCCAGCCACCCCAAGCATGACCAACCTAGATTAGCCAAATCCCACCCAAGCTGCAGATGCAAGATCAATGAATTACCCAGGTAAGTCTGGCCTAAATCAACTATCTCCCGGTATAGAAATCAAATCAGTGCTTTCTATTCCATGCCACTAATAATTTTGTGGTCATCTGTTATACAGTAATAACTGACCAATCCATCACCCCAAGATTACTCTGTCACATTTACTGTTAAGTTTAACTCCTACCTAACAGTCCCCTTCTGCTCCTTGACTCCAACCACTGTGTACCATGTGGACAGTTGCTCTAGTTTCACAGCCCCATGGTTTTTCTGTTTGAGTAACCTTCGCATCATCCTCACTCCCTTCATACCCACCAGAACTTTGACCTCACTCACAACTACTTCTCCACCACTCATCTCAGAAAAACCTTATTTCTATTTCCCATTTCTTCCTAATTATCTTCTTTAACCTTATAAATCCATAGCACTTCCAACTCTTCACTCTCTCCGTGGATCCCCCCTTCCTCAACCCCTTAACTCCTGACCTAGACAGGGCTTCGTGGCCAACCATTCCTTCACGCCATAGACTCCCAACACGACCCCCACCCTGACAGTCCTGCACCATGGAGGACATTTAAGCTCCCACTCCCTTGCTCCGAGTAACTGATCAGTAACAGAAACCTACAGCCCACCATGCCAGTGAGTGCAACTGTAGTTCTGTCCCTCATGATTTGGTGGCTTAATAACCCTTAAACTTTTTCTCAATCTTCTCTCTTCTTCAGTTCTTCCAAACCCTCTCCCCCTTCTTCACTCAGTAGATGCTACCTGGGTTTCCCCAGGTTTCCTGGGGAAAAGGAAGCCTGTGGATGTACAGGCCTGTGTGTCTCTCCCCGTCAGCTCCTCACTTTTCCCCCGACCGCCTGCCCCACTCTCCCCTTCTCAATGAAAAATGGTCCCTTCCAGACTGATTTCCCCATTCTCTGTCTCCAAGCTCTCACCTCTCCAGGACCTTGTTCTATCACTTCCTCCCCGAACTTTCCTCCATAGCCCCTCCACTCACCCCTTTCCCACCTGACCCACTGCTCAGCCACAGGCTGGGAACCTTGAAGTAAAACAGAAACTTCCTTCTTCCCTCACCTCCGGGATATTCTGTAATTCTTCTCTCCATCAAGACATATCATCCCCACTTCTCCCTTTCTATCCTCATCTTCTGTATCTGGCTTCTGTCCCCAACACATCCTCAACTCACAGAGCTCTTCCCAAGGTTACCAGTAGGCTTTGGAAATGCCCAAACCAGAGCTTTTTCTCAGGTCCCATCCTCCAAGACCCATCTGTTTGTTGCTTTTGGCCCTGGTGACCCCTTCTGTGAATTTCCTGCCTCCTTGAAAATCACTCTGCCTGTGAAAGTAATTTTTAGTTGCCCTCTCCCCACCCCATCCTTTGGATGCCAGTGTCCCCTGGAGCTCTGTCCCCAAATCCCTTCACCGCCTACCCACTCCTGGTCCTTGATGTCCCCTAGGCAACTCAGACATACCTTGACTAAAACCTATTTATTATTTTCCTTGTTCACACCCTCCCTTACCTATTCTTTCTGATTTGTTATCTTCCCTAATATCATCTTCCATTCGATAGACCCCACTAGCAACCTGGGCATTATCCATTAACCTCACCTCTCTCTCACTACCCCACAACCAATCAATCTTCATGTGTCCCTATGTCATCTCAACACCCCCTATTTCCTTCTCTCTCCTCTTTCTACATCCCCTTCCCCTCCTTCCCTTCTCATCCTACTCAGTTCAAGCACATCTCTTTCATTTGGATTATTTCAAATGATCTTTGTACTTGCAACTTCTTCCTACTTCCAACCATCCTTATACACTGCTTCCAAGACAGAATTAACTTTCTAAAATTCACATTTAAACATATCACTTTCCTGCTTCTAAAGAAACTCCAAAGGCTTCCTTGTTGGTTGCCAATAGGAAAGAGTCCAATCTCCTTAGATTCAGACTCCAGGATCAACTAACATTTTTGAAAGCTTACTGGATACCAATCACTGTTTTCATTTTATCCCGCAGATATTCAGTGATGTAATATTACCTGCACATTAGGGATGGGGAAATTGAGACTTCAAGGCTAAGTAAGTTGTCTAAGGTCACACAGCTAGGAAGAAGCTAAAATCAAACCCGAGTCTTCCCACTTGGATTGGGGTGCCTTCCATTGTATCCTGTAGTGGTTAGCCTTTGAGATTAATAATTTGGGACTTTGGCTAAATGATGTTCTATGTTTATCTGATTAAGTTTCTCCAAAGTGGCCTCCTTTTTCTATATTTGTCACCCTATCCAATTTCTGCTAGAACCCAAAATCTGAGGGGACCTCACTTTAATCCTGAGTTTTCTGGTCCCACCAACCTTAAATTATTGTAGGTTAAAAACCCTCAAGCAAACACCAAAATATTCTCAGCATCAGATATTACACAAAACTTCCAATGATCCCACCATCCTCTGGAAATAGTCACATTTTCAACCTCCTATACACCCAGGAAGGTCTTCATTTTCCCACTAACTGGTAGAAACACCATCTCCAGCACACTTTTTCTTTTGCAAGCCACTGTGAAACTCAGAGGGACTGTTCAGCTAGAATTCAAGGGGCCCTTGTGGCTTTACCACCTCTAGGCAGGGCTGTGGAAGGTGGGGGAACAAGATTGGATGGGACAGTGTTGGGACAGGAGTTGGCACTAGTTCTGTGAGCTTTGTCAAGGTGGGCCTCAGTTTGCTCACCTGGGAAACAGGAACAAAAACAACCACCAAGCACAGAGACATGTGAAGGACGAAATGAGACTGTATACAAAAAACACTTACAAATGCAAATTATTATTAGCCCAAAGCAGTCTATTCACACCTGGGCCAAAGAAAAGACAATTAGCCCCAGAAAAGACAATTAACATGATACTTTTAGTGGGGAAAAAAAAATCTTAGAACATAATTACTTTTACATTTGCTTGGAAAATCTCTATCCAGTCTCAAGAGGGTTAAAAATGAGGAAGGGAGACACATCCATGCTGAAAATGGTAGCAAAAATAAAACCAATTAAGTTTTTACATCATGCTCTCTAAAAATTTTTAATCAAACTTGCTCCTCTTTTTTCTCTTTCATTGGTCATCTTGGCAGAACATTCCCCACATTAGCCTTATATAGGAGCAGTTATCAGTAACCATGCTGAGCTTTTATTATCTGGAGTAGCTGCTGGAGGGAAGCTCTTGAGGACAAGGAAGTAGTAAACAGGGAGGAGGAGTCCAAGTTCAGAACGCAGAAGGAGGCAGGAGGCCCCAAGAGCTCCGACCCAGGCACAGGAGCCTCGGAGTGGCAGCAAGGGCAGCAAACAGGCATGCACAACAGGAAAGAGTGTGGGGAGAGGGCATGTCAACCCTGTAATCTTGTGGCATTTTAGGCAGTGTCCCTTATGGGCCAGGTGGAAATCACTTCAAACACTTCCTCGTCTCTTTCCCCCGTCCCAGCAAGGCTATAGTAAAGACCTCCGAAAAGCAATCTGTGTACATATTGTTGCCTACTCCTTTTCCAGTACTTAACTACCCTCGACGCCAGAAAGCTCTTTCTGGAATGTGACCAATCTCTCAAGCTAGAGGCCAGTCTTCTCTTGGTCTGTGCTTGGGACTCCGATGATAGCCTCCTTCCCATTCATGAAGGTTTACAGGGCTTCCTACTGAAAGGAGCTTTTAGGCATCAGTAACTACTGCCCCCTCCTTTCACTGATGAAGGGACCCAGGCCCAGGGAGTCTAAGTGATGTCCCAACCATCTGTCACTCTTCCTTTTTTCTTCACAGAGCTGATGCTCCAAAAATTTAACTTTTTCAGCTCCTCAGAGGAAATAATAAAAAAATATCCTAACCACAGGAGAAGAGGGGACTGGAGTGGAACACAAATAGCAACAGGGCCTATCACCAGAGGCTCTGGGCTTCTTTTACCAAACAGTAATAAAACATGATACAGTAACAACATTGGTAAAACACATAAGAGTTTATGAAAAGCGCTCTTTCACATATTATCTCATTTAATCTTCAAAGTTTCCATTTAAAATACACCTTAGGGCACCTGGGTGGCTCAGCCATTAAGCGTCTGACTTTGCTCAGGTCATGATCCCAGCCCAATCCCACATTGGGCTCCCTGCTCATCGGGAAGCCTGCTTCTCCCTCCCCCACTCCCCTTGCTGTGTTCCCTCTCTCGCTGTGTCTCTCTCTGTCAAATAAATAAATAAAATGAATGAATGAATGAATGAATGAATGAAATAGACCTTATTGTCCCCACTTACAGATAAGGAAACAGCCAAACAGGATAGCTGCTGCTACAGGATAGCAAACACAGCCAAACAGGATAATGACATATGTACTTAAGGTCAGATCAACAGTGAGAACAGGGTCCATTGAGAAGCCAAGCACCTGCCACTAAATCACAGGCTATGTGACCATACACAGCCTCCCTTGGCAATGACAGCCCTGGACTCAGAGCTGAAAGACTAAGGTATGAGTCCAGGCCCTGGCACACACTAGTTGTGTGAACACAGGGAAGTCATCCTGCCTCCCCAGACTCAGTCTGTTCTAACATGAGACGAGCAGGTTGGGCAAACAAGGACCTCAAAAGTGACTCCTAGTCCTGGAGAGTATATCTCAACCTGCCTTGTATTTTGTTTCTATGCATATTTTATTTTTGCTTTTTGGATATCCAAGTATTCTCATCATCTCGTCTTCCATAGATTATTCACCAAAACAAAACATTTGATAGAGCATGTCCAGTGTTCCAGGCATGGCGGCATATAAGGAACAGCAAAGACAGATGTGATCCTACCCATGTGGCGCTTCTAGTCTAGTGGGAAAACCAGGGATTGAATAACCAGCCACAAAAGATGCACAGCTGTGCCTACAAGGGGAAAAGCATGGTGTGAGGGAGCTGCCATGTGGGGACTTTTGTCCCCCCTGAGGACTGGACCCTTGGCTAATGTAGGAAGAAGAGAGCAGACGGAGGCAAGAGCATCTCTGCCAGAGAGCACATCATAGACAAAGGCTCTGTGGTGGAAATATAAAGTCAAAGACAAGGGACTAAACAATCAATGGGGCTGGAATAGGGACAGGAAGGAGGATGTGGTATATAAAAAAGATGGAAGAGGAGGCAGGACCCCTGGACCGGTTGAAAAAGGATAAAAGGCATGGTCTTTATCCTAAGAGCAGTTGAAAGCTATTGGAAGGATTTAGGAAGCTAGGCATGAGGGGATGACCAGCTACATCAGGGTAACTTCAGTAATGAGGAGGGGTCTGGACCACACGCCTGCCCTCACAAGCTCAGATGATACGCTCAAACAAGCTAAATGGAATCCCACCACTTGGACATCGAGCTCCTGAGAAATAAGCAGGCAACAGTTCACTATGGCTATTCCCTGGGTCTGGAAAAAGATCCCTGACTCTCCCCTTCATCTTCTTGTTTCAGCAAATGCCTCACTGATATTCTGGGATGGCCCACCCCTAAAGGGGTGGTCAGGGAGGTACACCACTCAGATCTCCTTCAAAGAGGCCTTGCAACAGGGAACAGAGTGGATAGAGTTCCAGTTCCCACTCCTTTGGATCCATCTGATGGATCCTGATGAGGCCACACTCTCCCCAGGACCGCTCCTAGCTGACGACCAAGCATGTAGAAGCATGGTAAAGTCCACTCCTCTGCAGTGGGGGATTCCTCTAGCAAGAAACTTTTGCCTGGGGACTTCCCATCAGGATGGCTGAGACTCTCTGAGCTGTGTTACATGAGCTTCGTCATCCCCAGTCCTTCCTGCTTCGCTCCCTGCTCAGGGAGTTGAGCTGCATCGAGGTCTGAACACTCTCCCTGACTACTCTTGCTCCATCCCCCTTTATCACGAGCATTTCTCCCAATACAATTCCAGCACATCTAATCCTTTCTTGACACCTGCCTCTTGGAACAGCCAAACTGACATACCTACTATGCTTGCCCTTCTTCTGTTCTCTTCCTCCCAACTCAGATTAGTATCCTGAGAAGACTGAGAGGATCCTTACTACACTGGTCTTATTCTCATAGGGGCTTTCTGGGACTCAGGCAGCACACTTCGTCATTTCTTATAGCACCTTGCCCAACATCTAGGCTTCCAGCCATCCTAAAATGTCAAGAATCATTTGTTTCCAGGGAAAGCAGCAGATGAGCTTTGCCAAAGCTCTGGTTCCTCAAAGTCAGTCAAACCAAGGTGTTCCTTAGAGCAGTTTTTCAAACCATATCTATGAAACCCAAGCACTTACAGATGCTCTATGTGGATCAACAGGGAGGCAAGGGAGGCAGGCCATCAGGGACTCTCGCCCCACTACCATCAGAACTGCTCCACTTTTAACTTTTTTGTTTTGTTTAGTTCTGCTGCCAAAAGTAAAAATATACGTAATTTAAAAACAATTACCAAGGACATTCTCTTTCTGGTACTGGCAGATTATTACCATTGGAAAAAAATGAAAAATCTGGATAAAATAGCAGTGGATCTTTTTAAAATCATCAAAATGCTGATCAGATAGTAATAAAAGACTCGTTCAACACTGAAAGGAATCAGGAACCCAGAGAAGTATGGACATCACTTTTGCCCTAAAGGCATTTTCTGAATCTGGCAAATCTGAACTTAGTTTTGACAGTCTGCCAGAGTTAGACAGAAATCAATGCACAGAACCTGCACAAGATGGAGAGACCAAAAGAAGAGCTTTCTCGCAATGAGCTGGGACTCTCAGGGTCAGAAAGAGCCAGAAATTGACTCATCCTAAAGAGTACCTGTGGAGTGTGTTTGAATTGCCTATGTTGTTGAGGGAACTTCAAGCTTTTAATGGTTGGGGGAACTAAATTTATAGTGCCTTTGAATAACTGCCAGAAAAAAATAAAAGTTCTCTCTGTAGGAAAGTATCTTCATCTCAGCTCTGAATTTATAACCATGAATAATTTTCATGTATAATGACCAACATACAATCAAAGATAACCAGGCAGACTACGAAAGCCCAATTGAGAATCTGTGGAACAAACACATACGAGTGAGCTTCTCTTTCCCTCAGTTCTGAGTCCCTGTTGTGACTAGAAGTATCTCCACCTGTTCCCAGTAACTTAGTTCTGCTAGGACCACCACCCTAGAATCTTACCAGCCCTATCTGTAGTCTCCCTCCTAACAAAGTAAGAGTCTCTATTCTCTGATCAAGAAGGTCAGCTCTGATACACCCTAAAGGACACCTACAGAACCTGAGCATATGACCCCAGAGGCAGCCATGGGCTTTCACCATGTGGAGAAAGTTCCACAGGTCTGTCCCTGTGGGAGGGTGGGACCATTCACACCATCAAGACAGCAGTGCTTCCCCTTCAGGCCACGACCACCACATTATAGCTCTCTGTTTCCCCTTTCTTCCTCCTCCTCAATAGTTCTGACCCTGCCTGCCTTCCCTCTTGATCAAGACTGCTCTCCTAATTAAAATAAACAAATGTCAGGAAGCAATTACTGCAGAGAGGGAGGCAGATGGTGGAATAGTGGCACTCCGGTATTGCATTAAGCAGTAACTTGCTATCTCTTCAAAGTTTCTGCACTTTAATTAAGCATCATTATAGACAGGTTCAATGAGCTTTGGAGTGGGGTTTATCAAATTAACTTCTCACAGGGCTGATACTGTGTGATTGTAAGAGGTATTCCTGATGCAAAGCTCAGCTGCCTGATAGGGCCCAGGAGGGGAGCAAAGGGCAAGAAGGCCCAACCCTACCCTCTCTGCAGGCCAAAAGATGGGCCAAAACTCCACCGCCAGGGGCAGGGATGGGGAAATCAATAGGGATAGCCTAAATCACAACACTGAGGTAGCCAAGCCAGACATGCCCTAAGCTGAGAACCAACTTTTCTCCTTGTGGGTGTGCCACGCACACATTGACTTGTGGCCCAAAGAAGAGAGCCCAGAATCTGGGAGGTGGTAGAACACAGAGGTTAAATCAAACAGACCTGGGTTTCAGTTCTTCCTGGGATCCAAATAACACTGGGCAAATTACTTTACTTTTCTGTGCCTGAGGGTTTTTTCCTCCATTTGCAAAGTGGAAGCAAACATAGCTAACAACTGTTAAATACTTACTGTGTGCTAGGCACTACTCGAAGCCCTCTGTGTGTATGCTTTGCCTCATTTACTTCTGCTCTCAAAAATCCTATGAGGTAGGTACAATTATTACCCCCATTTAACAGATGAGAGGCCTGAGGCACAGGGAAGATACACTTGCCTAAATCCATGCAGCTGGTAGGTGGAAGAGCCAGATTTCCAACCAGGCAGGCTGGATGCAGAGCTCATGTTTACTTGTAGTCACAAAAACCACAAAGCAAAATAAGAAACCCTTTTCTACAACTCAGCAAGAAAATCAAACAAGCCACTGCCACATGCAATATGAATAAATCTTAAAAATGCTACATTGAGCAAAATAAAACATGAGTCTGAGTCCAATTTTGTGAAATTTTAGAAAAAACAGAGCCAATAAATAATGACAAAAACAACATCAGTGGTTGCCTGTGGCCATGGGTGGGGACAGGGATTTACTGCAAAGAGGTACAAAAAAACTTTCTGGGGTGACAAGAAGTTCTAGATCTTGATTGTGGTGTTTTGCTACACAGTTATTATATCTGCCAATACTCCTTGAACTGTATATTTAAAATGGATACAATTTATTATATGTAACTTACACCTCTAACAAAAATGTTTTAAATGTATGTACTCAAAGACTGAATACAAAAATATGAAGAGCGGTTACCCTTGTTTGGTGGAATTCATTCATTCAACAAACATTTATTAGGCACTTATTATGTGTCAGGAATGTTCCAGGTGCCGGTGACATATCAGTGTAAACAGATGAAGGAACTTGCCTATGTGGGTTGTAAATTCTATTGGGGAGAGATAGATAATAACCAAAAACATAAGTATAACAAATAGTATGCTCAATGGCGATAAGTACTCTAGAAGAAAATAAAGCAGGGAAAGAGGAATTAGGAGAGCTGGAAGGAAAGGGATGCAATTTAGGATGAGGGAAGCAAGGCATATGAGCAGAGATAGGAAAGAGGGTGAGCCAATCGTGCCATCATGACAAAAGGCCTGTCCAGCCTCTATATTCTCCCTCATGATCCTCTACCCCAAAGTTACCTCCCAAGTACACAGGCATCCTGGCTACCACCTCATTGACCTCAGTCTTCCCAGACTCTCCTTGCCTCTTCTTCCTACAGCTGGCATTGTCCTATGTACCAAGGTCTCCAGCCCTCTTCTCCTTCCCACTCCTCATGCCTCTCTACACACATACACAGCCTTCACACCTTGCTTCACACCACCTGCTCACTTGAGAGTATCTTGCCATATCCCAAGGGCAAACCTACCTCCTTCAGACAGGTTCTATCAAGAAAATGACATATGTAAGATTTGGGAGGTCTGCGTAACCAAGACACTAACTTTGCCCCAAGTGAGATGGCCAGCATCCAGGTCCATGGCTTCAGGTAACCATCATATTAGTGATCTTCTACTAGGGGAGATACTAGGATTATACACCTGAGTATACACAGCCCTAATCTTCATAGAGAAATATATGTGAACTATGAATTAAATAGCGTGTGATGCCTGTATTAATGGAAATACATTGTTAACAACATAGTACTTTCTACTGTTATTAATATATTAACTTAAGTACTTGTTGTTATTGTTAGTGTGCTAAGTGCTTGCTACAGTTCTTGCTACTGAGATTACCTACCCTCAGTGTGCATAGTGCCCCATAATCCTCACAATAACCCTAAGAAGTAGGCAACCTATTCCCATTTTACAGATGAGGGTCAGAGAAGTTAAATAACATGCCCAAGGTCAGACAGCTTGTAAGTGACCGAATCAGAACTGGAATTATGTCTATCTTACTTCAGAGCCTTTAGACTAACCACTATGATAGAATATGTCCAGGCGGGGCACCTGGGTGGCTCAGTTGGTTGAGCAACTGCCTTCAGCTCAGGTCATGATCCTTGAGTTCCGGGATCGAGGTCCTCATCGGGCTCCCGGCTCCACGGGGAGTCTGCTTCTTCCTCTAGCTTTCTCTCCTCTCATGCTCTCTCTCACTTTCTCTGTCTCTCAAATAAATAAATAAAATCTTAAAAAAAAATATGTCCAGGCATGAAAGTAGCTCAGGGGAAGAAGTGTTATCTCTGTCCAGTGTTGTGGGAACAGCTTCAGATAGGAGGCATTTAAATTCTTCAGATTCTGAAAGATTAATAATTTATCTGAAGGTTCATAAGGAGGAGGAGAGATTGAAAGGAAAAGAGAAGACTCCAAGGATAAAAGGAAACACAAGGAAAAACACAATGCAATGAAAGATGGCCAACTTTTGAGTATTGCTGGAGGTATAGTGCCAAGGGTAAGAGGATTGAGAACTTCAGCTTAGAGAGGTCAACAGGGGCCCAGTTTTGAAAGGACTCTATGTCAAGGTAAAGAGTTATGTATTTATTGTATTTAACAAACCCTTATGGAGTATTTTCTATATGCTAAGCACTGTTTTCAAGTATTTTACAAATATTAACTTTTTAACACTTAAAACAACCCTACGAAGTATTATTAATATCATCTCCCCTTTATAGGTAAGGAAATTGAGGAATGGAAAGGTTGTATAGTCTGCCCAAGATAACTGGTAAATGGAATTCAAACACAGACAATCTAACTCAGGTCTGGCTTTTTGCCACTACTTATTGCACTGAAGAGATTTTACATGTAAGGGAGTATTTTACCTGAGGAATGATGTGATTAGGTTTGTTTCCTTAAGATCTCTCCCACATTATGTGGGAGAGTAAGAGACAATGGAAGGAGGAAAGAGTTGATGGTAGGAAGACCACCCAAGAAAGGGTCAGAGTGTTGTAGTTGAAAGCTGATGAGGGCCCAATGGCAAGAAAAACACAGAAGAGCAAATAGAGACCACAGCTACTTAAAAGGTAGAACCAAAGGGGTGTGATGACTCATGTGGTGGGAAGAGAGAGATATTGAAGCTGGCTCCCAGCTTTCCAGCTCAGATTCTTAAGTAGACGGGGATGCTGCCCACTCAGATGTGCAGGAAAAGATGAAAAGCAGATAGTCATGTAGAGTTTGATTCTCAACTTGCTCTGATTCTCAACGGCAAGAACCAGTAGGCAGTTGCATATGTAGGTCTGAAGCCAACACTGCTGGTTTTATAGCTATTGATTCTGATGTACCTGTGTGAGGAGAGGACCAGGATGCAGATGATCTAAGGTGCATGAGGGAGTTCAAGCGTAGAAGTACCAACTGGGGAGTCACCCACCCTGAACAGCAAAGAAAACCATAGGAGTAGAAAAAATCACACAGAAAGAGGAGGTAGAGTACAAGGAAGGGAAGAGGGGCAGGACTCTAAAGAACTCAGACATTTTAAGTCACAGAGAAGAAATGAATTTAAAAAGGGATGTTTCGGGGCCCCTGGGTGGCGCAGTTGGTTGAGCGACTGCCTTCAGCTCAGGTCATGATCCCAAAGTCCCGGGATCGAGTCCCACATCGGGCTCCCAGCTCCATGGGGAGTCTGCTTCTTACTCTGACCTTCTCCCTTCTCATGCTCTCTCTCACTCTCTCTCTTCCCTAATAAATAAGTAAATAAAATCTTTAAAAAGGGATGTTTCTTTATAGCCTTTAAAAAACAAACACCCTTGTAGATCCATAGCTGAAGAAGATTTTTCTGAAAAAGTCCAACATGGTGAAATGAGAAAAGAATCCAGAAGACCAACTCATTGCATGACCTTGTGCAGGTGGTTTTATATCCCACTGAGCCACAATTTGGACTTAATGATCTTCAACCTCCCTAGCAGTTATGAATCTATGAAACAGGTCAATAGCAGGACCATAAGGTGACGCCAAATGGGGTCTATTTAACCAACCTTGGAACATTCAGGAAGGTAACTCCATGGAAGGAGTATGGGCCAGCCAACCAAAGAGGCCAGCACCAGGGAATGGAAGCAATACCATCTCAGCTGTCTACCCACTGTTGTGTTTGCCTCTTAGCCAGTCTGGACCTTTGATCCTCTCTACTTACACAGAGAGAATCACTCTTTATAGGAGACAATACCGAGTTCCTTAACTACCCTAGTCATTCTTTCAGGGCAGACTAGAGAAGGAGAACTATGGTGCTTTTGGAGTATGAGTGACCCAGTCAGAGAGAATGAAAATCCCCTGAGTGGCTATATTCTAAGAACACACAAACACCATTTCATAGGCTGCTAAATCTGACCAGTGCACATGGAGAGGAACTCCCCTCCTGCACTTCACAGAAATTGTGTAAGGATCTGTAAAAGGTGGTCAGGAAAGTGCTTTGGAAGAAAGGTGCCACTGTATTAGAGAAACTCCTCCATGGTATCAGGAGACAAAAACAAATCTCTTTGGGGTAGTTTGCAAAATACAAAGAACAAGTGTCTCCTCCACTCCTGTGTCCCATAGACACTTCAAACACATGTCCCAAACTGGACCTATCAGCGCCAAAATCTGCCATCTGCCTACTTTCTCATTCTCAACAAATGGCACCTCAACCTCCCAGTTACTCAGTATGAACTCTCCCTGCCACCTGCCCACCCCTCTGTATCCTCACTGTGCCTGTAGTGGAACTCCACCAATCATCTCTTACCTGAATTACTGAAATAGACTCTAACTGGCCACTTGCAGCTAGCCGTGGTCACCTCTAACCCACTCTCCATGCAGGAACCAAAGTGATCTTTGAAGCGGGTGACACAGTCCTCTCCTTAAAACTCTTTAATGACTCTCTGTTGTTCCCAACATAAAGTCCACACTCTGACCTAGAAGATAAGGCCCTTCATCATTTGCCTCCTACATGATCAGTTTCATCCCTCTCTTCTCTTCCTGTCCACCAGTAATTGGTATCTCTAATGCACTGTGTTGTCTCTCTATCCCTATACCTGGAATACTCTTCTTTACCCTCTTGGCCTACCCAAGTCATAGTCATTTTTTAGGTCTTTCACCTCACTTTTTTCCAGGAAGATTCCATGATTCACTCCAAACTAATCTGGATGCCTTTCCTCTAGAGCTCATAGCATTCTATACTTTACTAGGATGGACTTATATCTTGCAATAATCTATTTATCATTTATCCCCTTCAACTGATTACAAGCTCAAGGGTTTATGTTTTACCATGATATTTCTAACACCTAGCAGAACACATAAGCATAATAAAAGCTTAACCAATAGCAATGATGAATGTATAATACACCCAGTAGGTATACATAGAAACATAGAGTTCTAGAAGCACAGACTTGAAATGGCCATTAGTGGCCATCTGGAACCTCCCACCCAGTACGGAACACTCTGATAAACTTCTGAACACTCTGCTGGACACTTTCCATTAATCCACTTTCCACTGACCACTGCTGGGAGGCTCTGGTTTCTAGGAACCTTGTCTTTACACTAAGCTGAAATGGGTCTCCCTTCATCAGCCACAGCTCTGTTCTCAGGAATCACACAGAACAAGCTTATTCTTTTTCCTTATGAAAGCCCCTTACATATTTTAAGGCAGTTGTCCTGCCCTGTCATTCCCTCAATCACCTTCTCTTCTAGTATATACTGCACTTGTTTTAAGAGCTCTTTCCTGGACAGGAGTTCCCGTCCTCTCTTACCATAATTACTGCTTCCTCTGGACAGATCCTTAGACTAAAGAGTGATGCCCAAAGTGAACTCAGTATCTTCATCCTCAGAGCACTGATGGCCAAAGGCAAACAAGGCAACACAGAAAGGGGCTCTAAGTCACAAAAGCAAACAAAATTTCCTGGTCTTAGAGTTGTCATTCACCTAGGATGAAACACGTAACAGGAGAAAAATCCATGTCATCAAGTACCAACAACTCAGAAAACAAGGGTATCTCCACATGGTAACTTGAGTCTGGGAAAAATGAATCCATTCTACTGTTGACTCATTGCTCTGCCAGCTGTCCTAGTTCACCTTCCTTTATAACAAAGTATAATATTTCCTTCTCTTCTGAATATCGTTTAATAACTATCATATTATGAGAAAAAACCGACACTGACCTCTTCCCACCAGTTGTACTACCCAGAACTGAATGATCCTCTTTCGTCCAAACCCTAACCAAACAATTTCAAGGACTTCCAAACTATCCAAGTATGTTGTGAATCATCTTTGCCAGTGAGACATACCCAACACATGATATATTACACCATTCCAGTAGGACACTGTGATGGGAAAACAAAAAGAAACAGAGACATTGGCTTGGACAAGTGACTTAATACCTCTAGACTTCTATTTCCTCATTAGTAAGTGAGAATACTGACACAGGATTTTCTTCCCAGTATATTGGGATGTTTGTCATTATCGGAAATACATAAACACAACCAAATCAATCCCACCAGATGACATTTAGACAGCTATCCTTTGTCATTCCCTGCCTTTCAGTTTCCAAACAACTCCAATGGTCCTGAGATCCACTGGTGCCTTGGATGGCATATCCGACATATCCTGTTGTCCAGAAATAGGTTCCTCCCGCCACCATCTTGTGACCCGCCAAGTCAACCCAAAGGGCAGAAAGCAGATAGAAGCTATTCCTGATTTCCTTGTTTTGACTCTATTTCCATTAAAGCCCCTGCTATAAAATGGTCCTGCAAACTTCCAAAGAGCTCCACTAAATTCAAAGAATGTAAAGACTCGATAACCTGCAAAGTCCTTGGGAGAATCTAAGTGACCCAAAATCCAATTACTCAGAGCTCTTTATTTCCATGTATAATATTTTAGAGTTCACTTGCTAACATCTGCTTTGTGTATGATTACAATACTAATACATGTACTTGTTAAAAATTTTTGAAAACACAAGGGGAAAAGTATAATTATACCATTCAGAAATGATTCACATTAACCTTTATAGCCTTTTTTCTATGCACATATTATTTAATTGAGATCATTATGTACACATTATTTTATAGCCTGATTTTCCCTATGCCATTAAATTATTTTAATGATTGCATAGTATTCCATTATTACCATTAATTTAACTGATTTCTCATTGTAAGCACTTAGGTTATTTCAACCTTCTTGTGCTTATAAATAAAACTGTGACAAATATCTTGCAAAAGATATTTAAATATACCTCATTTACTGGGGTAGAGATCTAGTGTTTCTGCATTACCTCGACACAGGAAAAATCAAAGGAGGCCAATAAAGAAAAGCAAACTGAGATAGTTGACATCTTTTCTTTTCTTATAATCCCAACAAACCCATCCACACATCCTCAAGCTCTGTCTTAACACTGCTTAAGGTGGAAACAGTGAACACTATTTTTTTGGTCCTATTAAATAGTATAAGATTCGCAAATATATATTATAAGGGTATTAGAAAATGTTTATTCTCATGCATTGCAGGTAGAATGGTAATAGAGTCTAAACATTAGAGAAACAGTAATACTTCTAACGATAGAAACTGTAAGGTTGAAATATCTAATAATAGGGGATAAAGTAAGTTGTTACATTGATTAATGATTTCTAGAAACCATTGGAATGGTTCTAGAAACCATTAGAATGGAATATTATATATCCTTACAAACTTTTAAATAAAAGGTTAAAATAAGGGGCACCTGGCTGGCTCAGCTGGTAGACCAGGAGACTCTTGATCTTACGGTTGTAAGTTTAAGCCCTATCTTGGGTGTAGACTACATAAATCTAAAAAAAAACCACAAAATCTACACACAACCTAAAAATCTACACAAAATCTAAAAAAAAAAATTATTGACACAGTAATATAACATTAAAAGAAAAATAACAGTATGTATGGTCTGTTTCATTTCTGCAGAAAATAAAAAATAAGTGCACACAATCTCATACACACATTTGGGAAAATCTATGCCAAAGTGTTAATAATAGTGGTACATCGTAGAAAAATAGTGATTTTTGCTTTGGCTGCTGTGCTTTTCCAAGTTTTTTAAGTCTTCAGTATTGTGTATTGTTTACATAAAACACTATGTGTTAAGAGTGGCAATAAAAAATTTATCAAATTACTGAAGGAAATAATATTAACTCGGGGGCGCCTGGGTGGCTCAGTGGGTTAAAGCTTTTGTCTTTGGCTCAGGTCATGATCTCAGGGTCCTGGGATCGAGCCCCACATAGGGCTCTCTGCTCAGCGGGGAGCCTGCTTCCCCCTCTCTCTCTGCCTGCCTCTCTGCCGACTTGTGATCTCTCTCTCGCTCTCTGTCAAATAAATAAATAAAATCTTTAAAAAAACAAACAAAAAAACAAACAAAAAAAACCATTAACTCGGATTTCCAAAGTGTGAGGTGGTCAATCCAATTCACCGTGTCTCCTTCCCCAGGCTCTCTGCTTTTGGCCGTAGCCATGAGAGGAAACAACAAAAACAACAAGTAGAAAGTGAGCCTGTGACATTTCCCACGCAGTTCTGAAAATGACCCAAGTCACTGGCGAAAGACTGGGATCAAAGCAGCACATCAGACTCGAGAGCCGGAGACACAAGCACCAGGCTCCTGGTCGCTGATGTCTAACAGTAACATGGGCAGAACACTTTATCAGA
>CM052797.1:104811413-104897285 GCA_028533885.1 Nasua narica | reverse complement strand
CACCCCCATGCCCGATCAGTGTCTCCAGCCAAGGAAGGACAGAATGCTCACAGGCTGGATCTCTCTCCACCATCGTTCCTGCCACGGCTCCAAAGCTCCGCACACAAATCCATTCAAGTAACCCAGGGGAAGCCATCAGATCTGTGAGCCCCAGGGGGGTCAGACAGAGGGGGACCTGGGGCTGGGGATGCACCCTTTGTGTAGGTTGACCTCTGTGCTCAAAGGCTTGGCAATGTGGGACAAAGTCAGGCAGCCTATTTGGCTACGTTCTCAGGAAGTCATTTCTATTAATGAGGCACCTGTCCGAAAATGCAGTTCTCAAATCAGGGTCCAGGGCCTTCAGTGCCCTAGGAGATTCTTCCAGATGGTCTGCAGGCTGTCGCTTCCGATACCAATGCTTATTATATGACAGCATCAACACTTCTGTCTCCAGCGTGATGTAACCACGGCCTCTACTTGGCGTATCTCTGAGAACGGTGGCACGTCACCATAAGCAGGGGACTCAAAGAGCCCCGAATCCATGCCGTGTCTCAGATGAAGAACTTGAGCCCAGGAGCCAGGAAGAGGCGCGTCACCGTCAGTGACACGAACACACAGCAGGGGCGGAATCCCCATGCAGGCTCTCATTCAACTGCATCAAGCCACCTCGAGGAAACCTCAGCCCAAACCATTATCGAACCCCCGTCTCCCCCACTCAAGTCAGTGAAGGTTTTTTGTGGGGGTGGGGCATTTAGACTATGGGGGCACTTGGCCTGAATCACCGGAGAACCACTGTTGTTAACTGGAGGAAATCAAGGAGAACTAAGTATATTTTTTATGACACGATAGGAAGCCAGCAAGTGCGAGCTTTTCTCTTCCCTCCCTGAGAGCTGTAAGCTCTGCCCAGGATGCCATATCATCACTTACCCTAGGTTACTCTACAGCTGTGGTTCTCGACCATTAGCACGCACCACAGTCACCTAGGAGGCATTTTAAAATGCAGCTCACTGGGCCCTATCCCAGATTCAGGAAGTCTGGGGTGGGACCCAGGAATGTGCATTTCACACAGATCCCCAGGTGAAAGGGGACCCACTTTGAAAACCATGCACTTGAGTTTCACCAAGGCTGACACGTGCATTTGCACAATTTCCACTCCCCCCCCCCAGGTGCACACCCACAACTGATATACCCTTGCTCATTCTCCTCCCATGGCTACAACCTTATCTGATGGTTCCCCCAGTTAAGGCGACTCACTCCTGTTACCTCACCATCCGCTGCCCCATTAACAGACGGCTGAAGTTCCAGACTGGCCTCCTTCCCAACATTGCCTGCCGTTGTGCTACACCACTTTCCCCAGTCCAGACAGAGCAGATGAACCAAAGAGGAGGAGTCTCCAACCACCGTCCTCACAGCAAACCTTGTTCCTGAAATGCCTCTCATTTCACCAGCCTTGCCAGGGTCTGCTGACCTCAGGAGCTATCACAATCCAGAGCAGAGAGGCCCCCTGCCCCAAAGCAGCATACACCCTTAGTCTCCTCCACCGACCCCAACCTGCAGGGCTCCGCTGCGTCTTCAGAAGCAGCTGAAACTCTCCTGCTGCAGGTACAAAAGTCACCGACACCCATTCCAGGGGGACAGCCCCTCGTATATAATGCATCGAGGCTCTCCCTGGCTCAGAGCACATTGGGTTGCCTCCAGCTCAGAAAGGGCAAGGCAGCTGCTCCAACCAGCAGGTGTCTTCCAGCGGGGGCAGCCTCCAGGGCTCCGCAAACCTCCGGCGACACGGGGTCAATTAGCTGGGACCTGGCCAAAGCGAGGAAACAGGACCCCACGGAGGCTCCAGGTCTGTACTAACCAACAAAACAGTAAAGTACCCTCAAGAACATGGCCGTGTGGTCAGAGAGGCCAGCATCCATGGTCCACGCATCTCGGACCAGCTGCGTGGTCCTGGGTAGGTTGGCAAAGTTTTCTACACCCGTTTTCTCCACTATAATTTGAGGAAATAAGGATGCCAGCCTTAAAGCTCTGTTCACAGAACTCAAAAAAAAAAAAAAAAAAAAAAGCTTGTGAAATGCTCAGCAGAGCACTTGGCAAAATAAATGTTAGCTGCTCTTACTATCCATACAATGAAGGAAAACAGGAAGGCCCTACACCTGGCTCAAACGGCTGCACTTCAAAGGCCTCGGGGAGCAGGGCCTGGGATTCAACAAAGGCCCTACAGACAAACTGGCTGAATACCTGTGAGCACCCCAGGGGCCCTCGTGCTCCTCATCCAACCTCCAGCAGCTCTAGCCCCGCTCCGGCCCTGGCCTCGGGCAGCTGCACCTGCTTTTCTCACAAGAGGCCTCTCCTACTGCATTCTAGAGAGTTCATCTTAGCCTCTCCTTAATGTCCATTTTAAGCTACAGCACAGGCTCTGGCAATATGCTTCTGCTGACCTTGACACGTCTTCCATTTCTAGCATTACCAGAACCTTCCTTGGAGCCAGGAGCCCCACCTGCAGCCAGTAATCAGCCAGAGGTTTTCACTCCATCACCACAGGACAGAGACAT
This sequence comes from Nasua narica, assembly GCA_028533885.1. Classification (NCBI taxonomy): domain Eukaryota; kingdom Metazoa; phylum Chordata; class Mammalia; order Carnivora; family Procyonidae; genus Nasua; species Nasua narica. Next base: position 104,894,754 of record CM052797.1, on the reverse strand, counting down.
GCCTGTCACCTGGCCCTGACAGGAATCTTCCAGCTAGACATCACAGGAAGGAATTTTTTCCAGAAACTTTCCCCAAACTATAGGAAATGAGCTGACATCTGCAGTTTGACTGCAGGCTACCTGAAAGGAAACATAGCTCCAAAACGTACTCCCAGGACCTCCATTTGAGAAAATTCTATTCTGCGGCCCTCACCTAAGTGCCGGACAACTCCAAGAGAGGACTTGGGACTGTTTAACAAACTTTCGACTTGCAAGAAACAACGGCCCTCCATGGTTAGGTTAAGGGCTTGCTGGGAGGATACGAGGAGCGGGACAAGCAAGAGCACAAAGCCATCGGCAAAGGAAGTAGCTACACCCTCTTTTCTCTTTCCCTTCCCTTCATGGCCTCACTGCTTTGCTTTCTGTGTCATGTTCCATTCTCCCATCTCTGCGGCCACGATCTCCTACCCTCAGGGCTAAATCATGGTCTTTGAGCTCAGGAACTGCCGCAACCAGCTCAGCCAATTCCAAAGAATCATTGCCCCAACTCATCTTTTTTAAGCTCTAGACTCTGGGACAGGACATGGCTGGCCAGCCGTTGGGTGCGGACCACTGGCAAGATAAGCCATGGCTATGGGATGCGGGGTGGGCAGGGTCACAAAACACAAAGCAGGGCTGCTGTCCACTTAGCCAGGAGGAGGGGAAGGCAGCTTCTCTTAGAAGACGATGTGGCTGCGCAGTGGGGAACAAAAGAAGAAAACCACACCCACATGCCAGGTGGAAGCCAGCCCGGCAGAGCCCTTCCCCATCCAGAGCTGTGTCAAGACCTTAGACTGGGACCAGTAAACCACAGCCAAAGGACCAGTGTGAAGAGTCGAGCCTGGTCCCAGGACTTTCCCAAACTGGCACAGAGTCCATCTGAGTCATGTTCTCATGAACTGAAAATATTTTCAAATGTCCCTTGCTCTGGGAGCTATATAAGGGCTCAAGCTTTCTTAAAATATATAGGCAGCAAGCAATGTTCTAGAATGGACATTAGGGAAGTATCAGGCAGGATAAACCCGTCGCCCACAGACTGGAGAGATTTAGAAGCCATCTTTTGTCAAGAAAATGACCCCAACAGTGAGTGTTTCAAAGGGATAACGCTTGGACACAGACACCTCAAGGAAGGGGGTGCCAGGGCCGACACAGCTGCTTTCACCAAGAGGGGCAAGAAAGACCGCCCCACCAGTGAATACCCAACCAGGAAGCAAATAAGGGAGCCCACGCCCTCTCCTGCCAGCCTTTCCAGCAAGCCTCGGATATTTGAAAGGGTCAGAAGCCCCCGTAGTGCCATGAGAAGCAGAGTGAAAGTCTCCGCATGTGGTTGAGCTGAATACCACGCACCTCACCAGCTGCTGGGCGTGAAGGTTGGGGGAGTCGCAGGAACCGTGGCCCACCCGCAAAGTCCTGCCACAGAGCCTCAGAGTTAGGTGAAGCCAGAGGAAGCGAGCAGGAGGGGCACGGGGGGAAACAACGCCAGGGTGCGGTTGAACACAGGTGAACGTGGAAGGTCTTTTCCAGAACCCCAGGGAAAAGCAGTGGCAGCCTCCTGTACTGTGTATGCACACACACCACTGAGCAAACACGCTGGCTGGGCAGGGCCGAGGCCCACTGGATAATCTAGATGCTGAAGTGGGCACTCTCGGAGCCATGGGCAGAGTTCAGAGGAAGGAGCTGGAGAACAGACATCCAAGACATAAGCCAACTGTCACCCTGCAGTTTCCGGTGGGTGGGCAGAAAGGTCTCCTCTGGAGGTTGTGAAGAGGGAGGCCAAAATGTGCTTCCACAGCCCATGACATATCTTCCAACCTGGAATCCCAGCCACCCCTTCCCCGGGCAGGTTCTTTCGAGACCAGGAGACTGTCACCACCTACAGGAAGCTTGACCTACACTCCCTAGTCGGGTCTGGTGACCTCCTTAGGGCTCTTCTGATAACCTAAGGCTGCCTCCACTGGAACCGTCCAACCCATGCATCTGTTCAAAGCATTTCTGCTGTACGGAAGCCTTCTCCAACATGCTCGACAAAGAGGAGGCTCCCGTTAGTTTTGGACAGATCGCTACAGCCCTCCTTCATAGCTTGATCCCTGTTTGCACTCAGATTTTTCAGAACTTCTCTGTTCACTTTTCTTCCCCCACCCCCCAAAAGTAAGCTCCATTCAAGAAGGGACCTTGTTGGCCCTTTTCACCACTGCACCCCCTGCACCTACTACGGTACCTGGCCTGCATAGAAACACAGCGGGTAATGACTTAATAAATAAGTTCTTCTACAACACACTATGGTCATATTTATTGCTCTTTCTTCCCAACCAGACTGTAAGATCCTTTAGGGCAAGAATGTGTCTAATTGGTCTTTTCTCCCCAGCACAACAGGAAGGGGGATGGGTTCAAATGTTTCTGGCACCTTTGGGTGATTATTTCCCATCACGGAGAGGAACCAAAGATCTCCCCCATTTTGTTCTTTTACAGCGCTTCACAGAGTTCCTAACCCCTAGCAGGACTTCAGCGTCTGTTTCAGATGTTTGTTTCGCCTTTCAAGCCCAGACCTAAGACTGGCAATGTGTCCTCTATGTCAGCCAGAGGCAATCTGCCCCTCATGGCCATCAGACATGGATAAAAGCAGGATTTAGAGCAGGAGGAGCCCGCCAGGCCTAAGTGTGAGTCCTCACCCTGTACTTCCTGGCTTGGCAACATGCAAAAGGCACCAAACTCCCTGGTGTGTTGCTTCATCTCTAAAAATGGAAGACATTTCCCCCAGCCCACAGGTATCAACTCTACTACCCCATGTTGTGGTGACAAAATACAGGAGTTAGTCCTTTGGACCCAAGTTTGCTGGTTTTTAGCTGCATGACCACGGATGAGTTACGGAACTGAACTGAGTGGCAGTTTCCCCATCTGACAAGCAGGACTAACCATAGTTTACAGGAATGAAATAAGATGATGCATGAAAAGAACTTGCTACAAATGAGCACAGGAGCATTTATTGATGGCAGCAAGTTATAGTGCAAAAATCTTGTATTTGGATTAAAAAGATCTATTCCAGGAAGCTGGGTGATAATGGACAAGCTGGGTTCGGAGGTTCAGTTTCCTTATCTGGAAAATAGAGTCTTTCTTCATTCTGGCCATGTTCCCTCTCATCCAGGATGCCTGCACTTGCTGTTCCCTGTAGGGCAGTCCCTCCCCAGCTCTGTCTTGGTTCACCAGGTCTTAGGTCGGTTGTTGTCGCCCCAGATGACTTTCCCTGTACCTCTCCAAAGTTACTCACTTGTCCTTTGCTTTATTTTCTTTCCTTTCTGGAAGTCACTTCTGTCTGAATTTGTCTAATTTTTATGTTTCTTATCTACCACACTTCTCACTAGACTCTCAGCTCTGTGAGAGCAGAAATCTGGTCTGCCCTGGACTCCAATGCACCACCAGAGCTTAGAATGCTACTCTGCACATGCTAGGTGCTCAACAAACACCAAACGAAAGAATGAACGAATGAACGAACGAATGAATGAACTAATGAACAAACACCCTCCATGAAGAAACAAGTGAATAACACAATGAAAATGCCTAGCAGAGTCCTGGTTCACAGTAGTCTCTTTGGGTTGATTTTTCTTGCTTTCCCTAGGAGCTATTTTTTCAAGAACTACAGTCCTTAAACATTATCTCAGCTTGAGATTTAAAACTTCCTTAAATTGAGCTAAGGTTACCAGACAGAGGAAAAAAGAGAGAGAGAGAGAGGTAGGGGGACAGTCATAATTAACCTCCCCACGCTAATCTCCACCAAGAGCTTCTTTAGCACCTCTGCAATGTCTGAGCAACCGAGCCTCCCAGGATGCCCTGAGTGCTCCGCAAGACAGGTCATCAATTGAGCCATTTCTGCATCTGCACACATTGTGGATCAGACACGAGACAAATGGCGCTCAATTCAGTGCCAAGAGGTCAGTGCCAGCCAGGGCAAAGATTTAGGCTGGGCCCCTGAGAGGACCCAAGACTGAAATGCAGGCCCAGTCAGGTACTGACCAGGATGGGGACTGAACTATCCACCTCGGGGTGCTAGGGCATCCTGCCCCCTCTCCTTAGTCATCCACCTCTAGAGTCCCTCTGCTCACTCTGGCACATATCACGCTATCCCCCTTTTAACCCACCCAGCTTGGGTAGCTCTCCTACTCTGCCAGAGGTCCCCCATCACCATGGAGGATGAGTCCATCCTCCCTTCTCCTGCCAGATGCAGATAGACTATCCCAAGTTAGGTCCTGACTAATAAGGGGCAATCAATGGTGGCAATGATCTCACCTTGTCCACACATTTTAGGTGTCTACATTCGGAGCCACTGAGCCACAGCTGCCCGGAGCTCAGAGAGCAGCACATCAGAGGTCAAGAGCCTCACCCAGGTGGCTGTCAAGCCTCCATCTCCCCGGTGGGCTCTTGCCCAATGGGCTGGGCCTAAACTCTAGATATAACCAGAATTCACAGCCCAGATATGAACTTCCATTTTAAATGTCAAAGAAAAGCTCTGAAGTTCTCTATATTCAAATACCACACTTACTATGAAAATGGCAAAATAAGGCCACAATGGGATTAATCTGTGGTTTTCAACCACTGTACTCATCCCATTGCACCCAGAAAACCCTCCCCATGTGGGAGGAGTGGATTGATGTGGATCTCACATCATGCTCCTGCCCCAAGCCCAGGTGGCATCATCTCCACTGGACTAGACCATGAGCAGTGTTCTCCCGTGCTCTATTCCCTGTGGGTCCAAGTCCAGAGTCAGAGGGGGAGAATGAGTCCAACAGCCAGCTGCAGAAAATAGACACTATGATACCAACTCTAGCAGAATGGGTTGGGTGAGGCAGGAATAGACACAAAGATGGTGGCCTTCAAGCCATAACAGAAAATTGGCTCCAGTGCCTGGAGAGAGGACTTTCCAAGGAAGGCTGACAGATAACCAGAAGAACTCTATCTTCTAGCCAGTTCAGCTGTAATCTCAATCTGTTCAGTCCCACTTTCTCTTGATACCCAAGCTTCTTAGTGAGAGAGCCAGTTCTGTTTACAGGACGAGGGCTTTACTCTAGCAGACTCCTGGGCTAGACTATCTTTCGTAAATAGCACCGCCTTGACCCTCTGAGATCCCTTTTTCTGGTGCTTTTCCCGCCTCCACTCCCCAACTTTACACCTACCTAAGCAATATTATTTCCCCGTGTTCAACCATAAAGTCACACCTGCTGTGTGACTTTATGCAAGCCTTAACCTCTTCGAGCCTCAGTTTATGTATCCCTACAACAGGAGTGGGGGTTAAATTAGACCAGCTCCAAAGCTTCATTTTTAGCACTAATATTCCATAATTCCATAATTGTTCGAAAGAAGGCTATCGGCTGGAGCCGTCTGTGACAATAATATCTACTTTATCAGAACTAGACCTGGACTAGATTGGTCTTCCTGGGTCCCAAGCTAAAAAGGCTTTCTCAAGTTCCTCTCAGCTTGGGAAATGTTCTATAAGTCAATTTCTCCTCCCCCCTATTCTTATTCCATATAGACGCAGGGATCAAGAAGGTAGGAAGGCACTAGGAAGACTGAGTAGAAATCAGGAAGTACTGATCAGTGGCAACTTCTTGTAAGGAAGAGGAAAAAAGCACATGTTCAGACTCCCTGGCTGATAGCTCTCAGGGCCTCTTGTTCGCCTCCCCTTTTTGAAATACGTGAAATCTGCCCCAGAAATCTGGAACCACGCCACCCTCCCTGGGAAAGGGGTTCTTGTGCCAAGCTTCTGATGGCTACTCACATCAACACCCGGGGAGCCACTCTCCACACTCATCTCTCCCTTATCCCCATATCCAATTCGTCATCAGCTCCAGTCAAGGGGCCCACCAGAACATGCCTCGACTCCGCCAGCTGTCACCCACCGCGCTGCCCCTACTGCATCTCCACACAGTGGTCTGCACCCAGCAGGTACTCAATAAAGATTTGTTCAACGAATGGAATCCAAGAGGACTTCCCTCTCTCTGAGAAACAGAACTAAGAGACAAGCTATTTTTGCAGGGCAATGGTGAGTTCGATACTCCTCATCCAGCAAAAGCGTCCATAAGCACCCCACCTGAAACCCCATCCCACCATCTGAGTTCCGAATCCCTCTTGCCTTCCTTCCCGTTCAGGTCTCAAGTCTCAGGAGGGACAATGAAACCACAGGCATCTCCTCACTCCGTGGCTAAGACATAAGTCTAAGTATCAGTGTAATATCTGAGCAGCACTGATTCCTAGGAGCCATCTCCTGCCCTCGGACAGGATAACAATATCCAAACAACACACGCCCTGCACTCCCGCGCACACACACCCACACACACCCCTTGCTCAGCCAGCAGAAGGGAGCAGTGCTAGAACTCAGACCTCTCTTGCTGGGGCCACATGGCACCACCCCCATTCTTATATGAGAATATAAGTCTGCTATTCAGTCCACTGGCCCTGCCGACATGGTTTTCGTGAATGCAAAAGACAACCCTCTCTCTCCCCACCCTCCCATCCCCGTCACCAGGGTCAGACACTCAGAGCTTGCACACAGCTCAAAGAGGAGGAGGAATGGTTTAATACCCCTGCTCGCTCCCAATTTCTGGAACTCCACAAGCATCTGTAGGGAGTCGCTTACCACAAAAGTCCTAAACTGGGGACCGTGATGTGAGTGGGTGGCTGTCTGGCTTCCCTACCACGCCGATTTCTAGATTTTCCTCATTATTTCATGCTGGTGGCACCACCTCCAAACCTCCCACAGCATCACCCCAGCTCTGGACATGGCTGGGAGTCGACCTCCCAGCCAAAGACACAGATCCAGGCTCTCCCAGCCCATCTGGCCATGTGGTAGACCAACTCTGGGGCCCAGGGATTCCCCACGAGGGGTCCTCCCATGAAAAGTCCCAGCCTCTCCCACAGGTTCGTTGAATGTCCTTCCACACTGGCCCACCGGCCCCTCTGGTCTGATTGCCCTGGAAGTATCTCTCACGACGGCTACGAACACAGCCTCTGGAGTCAGGCACCCTGGGTCCAAACCACCCAGCATCCCCAACCTCTCTACTCTCTGTGCTCTCGGGGACTCACAGCGCCGACCGCCCAAGATTGCCATGAGAGTCACACGCATCAACTACTGTATGATTTTTTTTTTAAAGATTTTTTATTTTATTTATTAGAGAGAGAGACTGAGAATGAGAGGAGAGAAGGTTAGAGGGAGAGGCAGACTTCCCGCAGAGCCGGGAGTCCGATATGGGACTCGATCCCGGGACTCCGGGATCATGACCTGAGCCGAAGGCAGTCGCTCAACCAACTGAGCCACCCAGGCGCCCTGTATGATTTTTTAATAAAGATTTTGTTTACTTATTGAGAGAAAGAGAGCATGAGCGGGGGGGAGGGGCAGAGGCAGAGGGAGGAGCTGACTCCCCACTGAGCAGGGAGCCTGATGCGGAACTCGATCCCGTGACTCCTGGATCACGACCTGAGCAGAAGGCAGCCACTTAACCCACTGAGCCACGCAGCCTCCCTCCCTTAACTATTGTATGTTAAACTCCCCGCACAGGGTAAGTAATCCTCCCACTGCTGTCAGTTCCCAGCCTTCCAACAAAGCCCCACACACCACACTAGTTACGAATCTGCTTCCACTGAAACACAGTTCCCACAGCCTCCGAGAAAGCTCCATCCAAGCAGAAACTTTGAAAAATAAGCAAAACAAAGGGAACATGAGTTTTCCTTGTACCTTTCCTGAGGCATCTCCATCTTCCCTGTATGCGACTCTTATCTGTTAGAAACAAACCAACTTGTTAATGTGGAAAAGAGTCACTGATGGAAACCAAATGTCTTCCCAATTCCTAGTCACACCCTTTCCACAGCTGTCACCGCCATTTTGTCACTAGTTCCCTTAATAATACCCTTCATTTGTAGAAAGTCCCTTCCAATTCATCTTTCCAGAAAGAAAAGGTGTGACTTAGGAGAAAGCCGGAGGGGTGGGCGTCACGACAGTAACAGTGGTCCCTTCTGGGAGGTGGGACTGCAGGGGATCTTCATGTTCTTCTTTATGCATTTATTTTACTGAATTTTGGGTTTCTCGTTCTTTCCTTCTTTTCTCCCCCATGTACACGGCACCTGTATTCCCTTTTTAAAATGAGAAAAAACGGAAAGCTATTTCAAAAAGTCCCCTTGTCTCTAGAAGGTGGTTCATGAAGGAGAATGAAGGCAGATGATACCTTCTCATTCCATCCTCAGGGACTAGGCAAGAAGCAACCCAATGTAACAAGGCGCCTGAATTATGGAAACTGGGACAGAGCCGTCCATCCAGCCAGCAGGTGTTCACTGAGTGTGGGGTGCCGTGTGTGAACAAAACAAAGTCCCACTCAGCCCTCAGGGTGATGAGGTCCTATTCAGGCAGACAGACAATACGTAAAATGAACACGCATGTAATATGTCAGATGGTGCAAGGTGTTTATGAGAATTAAGTCAAGTAAAGGGATCGAGGCCTGAGAAGGGATGTACTATTCTGGAAGGATAGTTGGGAGGGCTTGCCCAAAGAGGGTCACTTGTGCAGAGACCTGGGGAATGGAAAGGGCCAAAGAAGTGGCCAGGACAAAGGCATGGATGTTGGACTGCAATTAGCAAGTTCAAAAGTCAGCAGGAGCAAGGAGTATGAAAGAAGAGGGTGGGCAGGCGCTGGGGTCAGATATGGGGGTGCTGTGCAGTCATACTGGGGACTCTCTACTCCTGGGCACTGTGAGTGGCATAGGAAGCCACCAGTGGGCTTTGAGCAGAGTGACATAATGTGACTTCCATTTTAAAGGCTCATTCCAGCCTGCAGTGTGGAGGGAACAACGTGCACGGAGTCCAGAGTGGAGGCAGTAGTGCAGCCAGGAGGAGACCGTAGGAACCCAGGCAAGAGCCGGTGGCAGCAGCTTTACATGCGTGAGAAATGTGGTCCTAGTCTGGGTCTGTTTTTAAGGGAGAGCCTACAGGCTTTACTGATAGCTTGAACTTGGGACATGAGAGGAAGAAAGGAGTCAACACCATCCGAACTGTGTTAGGTATGAGCTCCCGGGAGGATGGAGTTGCTTACTTACTTCTCAAAGGGGAACACTGGGTGGGGCAGGGGATGAAAATAAAGGACGTCAAAGCACAGAAAGTTTGAGCTGAATCAGAGTTTGACCGCAGGTAGAGATGATGGCCACACAGCTCGATATTCACATTCGAGTTGAAGGGAGAGGCCCAGGCCAGACCTATCATTCCAAGAGCGTTTAACTAGGTAATGTACCCACAACTCCTCATTTAATATTCCAAATCCACCTATGGGGTGGGTGTGACCTTATTCCTGTTTTGTGAAGGGCAACTCTGAGACTCTGAGAGGGGTAGTCACTTGCCCAAAGTTTACACAGATTCACCGGCACTCACACCTGGATCAATCTGATGCCAGAGCCCAGGATTCAGGCCTTAAGAAATCCAGATTACAATCGCCAGGAGGCGATTCACCAACTCAGTGAACATGGTAGCCCGTACCTGCCCCATTCAGTACGCTGTGCCCACCTCCTTACGAGATCTGTGATTGTCCTCACTGCCTGAGCATCGATGGCATCCAGGCCCCCAACGTGATGTCTAGCTCTTACGCATAGGCTTCTGCCTTTATCTGTTGACTTGCCCCAAGTCTCCGAGGGACCTGAACGCTGGCCTTCAGCACTGTGGCGTCACTGCCCCATCAGTTCTTGCCAGCTTCCCGGGCAGGCCCTGCCGCAGTCTGCTCCACACGTGGGAGGTGAAGGGGAGCCTGGAAATCCCATGACCTGAACTGCAGGTGGCTCCTCCTTCTGGGGGAGGCTGGTCAAATCGTTTCACTGTTAAGCCTCAGTTTCTTCAACTACCAGTAGGTGGGAGTTAGACAAGAATCTTTTAAGAGTCTGTGAAATATGCAGAAAGGTGAGTTTTTCTAAGCACTGATAGCCTGTAGTGGAAAAGGCTCGGACCCAGAAGTCCCTTTTTGAATCCTGTTCTGACACTTAGGGTCTTGGGGAGCCATTGGCAATTTAGTCCCTCCATCCTGTCGCTCCATCTCCAATATGAGGGTGACAATACCAACTTTCCAGGGGTGTGGGCCAGATACTCATGGGGCACGTGGTCAGTCCCTACGTGCTCATTTACAAAAGTCCCAAGAGCACACAGTGAGTCCAAGTTCCCCACTCCACCTGAAGACTCCCCTTCCTCCAAGACACATAAAGGATCCTGTCACGTTCCACTCAGCCAGCTGATGATGTGTCTCGCCTCCTGCCTCAACCTACCCCTGAGACACTAGTAGCTCACCTTTCCACTTATCCCTGATTTCATTTCTTCAACTTCCGCTCCTAAGAAAATCCAGGTCAAGGAATTAGGAGGGAGGAAAATGAAAAGAAAGTCTCCTTGCCTGTCCCACCCATCACCAGATGGAGAAGCTTGCTATTAGCAGAATCCGACCAATGCAAAATAAAAATTACCGCCATCATTAGTATCAAGGCTGTGGCTGCTGGAGACCAGGCAGAACCAAAGTGGAGAGAAAGGGGAGCAGAGCACGGAGGTGGTATCAAACCACCTGGGTTCTAATCCTTCGTACCAACCACAAGATGACCTCAGACTCATCACTTGGTTCTGAGCCATCCCTCAACAACAATGGTTATGTCATTACCTCTGATAAGATAAGGACACTTGGGCTCAGGAGGTGAGGGATCCACTAGACTAGTGAATAAGCAGCAGAGAGTCACCCTAAGTCTGCATGTGTGACCCCCAAACTCAGGCTTTTCCTACCACATCTTGGTACCCAGACCACCGCAGGCTTTCAAGTCAGAAACTACTGACCTCCCTGAGCTTTTATTTTCCGCATCTATAACGTGAAGACACTGCTACCTGCCTCGTGGGCCATTTCAGGAGGATCTGGATAGTACAAGAGTAGCTCAGGCTCAGCGCATGCGTGAAGCAGCCCCCAGTGACTTAGCGGTCCATTCTCAAAGCTACCCCAGGGCTACTGCAGAACAAGAAACACTCACGTGGGCCAGGCAGTCCTGGAACAAGGTAGGTCCTCCATAGCTGTGCTCTGCAACTGAAAGGCTAAGTTTAAGCCAATGCCACGTGGCCGTGAGTGACAAAGCTAATAGTCAAACATGGCTCTTTTGCCCCAAGTCGATAACTCACCCAGATGTCATCTCAGAGCCGTTGGACAATCCTGAACCCTGGGAGCACCGCGTCCCAGGCCCCTCCGCTCTATCCCTGCCCCACCACTCTAGCTCAATCTCTAGCTGCTCGAACAGACACGCACAGGAGGAAAAACCACCAAGGTGGAAGAGCCCCCTTTTTGCCAGCTCAGCCAAAACCCCCAAGTAAAACTTCCGCCTTCATTTCAGGGAACAGAAACAAAAAGCATCCTATTGACTTGGAGGCATAAAGCAAATTAATTCTCCAAACACAGTCCAGAGCGTCTAACAGCCCAACGAGGGCCAGCTAAATATGATCAGAGACCAGCAAAGCAATCCTGAAGCCATCAGATCCCTGAGGAAATGATGATGTTGCCAAGGCACCTATCAACCAAAGCTGATCCTGGAGGCACTGTGCATGTACACAACGCAAGAAGAATAAAAATCTCCAATCCATCAAGCGTGAATTCGGATTCCTGCACCTCGGGCTCCGCCTGGGAGACCACAAGGCCCTTCAGAAGTATTGTGCGGGAAGCACCAATCCTCAGGCTTCCCTAAAACACTCTTAGCCTCTTTTCTCTGCAGAATGAGAAAAACCGCAGGAGAATGTTGACAGAGGTGAACACAGCTTGGTCCTTTGTAGTTACCTCCTTGCTCTGCCTTTCCTCCTCCCTGCCTGTGTGCCAGGAGGAGTGATAGGAACCCACATGGGCCGTATTCCGGACTGGGCCCCACCCCGCTTGGTGGCTTCTGCTGAGAGAGTCACGTCAGCCAGGCAGTGGCCTCCTTGCTCCTCATTCGGCCAAATCCAGGAACGTCTCCGTCCCACCTCTGGAGTTCCGCTCCCACTACAAAGGTCAATGAGCCACCCTTCTCCTCTAATATGTCCCATGCTCCCCTGGACACACGCACCGAGGTCCTAACGTCTGTGCCTACTACCCCGCAGTTACCAGCACCCACTCCAGCCCCCCTCATGGTGACCCACACAGTTGCGGGGGGCGCCTCTACCTGGACTGAGGGCCGTCCTGTTACCACTGGTTCAGAGAGGGGCACGTGACCTAAGTTGGTCCAACAAAGGGACCCAAGCCTTTTGTTCGATGGCTAGGAGAAGTTCTTTCTAGCTTTCAAGGGTGAAGTGCGCCCGTGTGAGCTTTAGAGCCGCAGAGCTGTCCCACTATCATGGGCAGAGTCAGCCTGGGGCCCCAACAATACGGGGCACCCCTAGAGCGAACCACAGCTGAGGTCCATTCTCTAAACCTTGAGTTACATAAACTCCATCCCCCCGAGTTCCCACTAGATTAAGCCAAACTGAGTTGGGATTCCCATAATTGAGATTGTCCTAACTGACACATTTACCATTCCAGGTTCTTCAAAAATGAGCCAGAACATACCTCTCCAGCCCATGTCTCACTTAGCCCTCTACCTACAGGCCATAAAAGATCCCTCTCCTGTATACCGAGGATGAGTCCCCCACTTTCTTTCCTTTCCTCACGTGGCTTCCTTGGCCTGTCATCCTCAGTCCTTCTTCTCCATCTACTGATGTGATTCTTTACGTTTTACCTCCTCAGTGAAACCTTGCTCACACTCCCTTTCCTGGCAGGAGGAAATCCTCCCCGCCATGAAAACCCACATGGTTCCTTCTTTCCCAGACCCCAGGGCTTCTGCTGCGATTACACACATTCATAACAAACTTCACTAGGAATTGTCAACCATTACCCTCTTCTGTGTCCCTAGCACTGGACACGATGCCCCATCCCTCCCCAGGCCAAGGAAGTACCCAGCAGACATTTGCAAAACTGAATTGGTGGAAGGCCACACCAGCCAGCTTGGTCGTGTGTAGTGTTGGCCTTCCAGAGGGCATTCCTCTTTCACTCCCTACCTCCCAAGTCTCCACAGAACCGCAAATGTGCCTATGAGAGATGATGCTGTGGGGTACACCGTGGACAGGAATGGGGTAGGACATCAGTAAAGGATCAACAAATCAGACTTGTATTGCAAACCTCCTTTATACACAGTATCCGAACTCAAGCAAGGTCACTGGAGTCCCTCCATCCAGCCCGCATGGGCTCCCTCTGTACCAGTCGCATCAAACTTGCCCCAACCACTGTCATGAAACTCTTCCTAGCTCAGCTCCCCAAGACCCAGCTTCCGCTCTATCATCAACCCCCTGTGCGCCCTTGGGCAAGTCACTTCACTGCTCCTGGCCCCCAGCCCTACAATGAAGAAGGTGAACTAGCCATGTGCTAGGGTCCCACCCACTCTCTGGGCTGCCAGGGTTCTGTTTAGGAGGACAGAATCTCTCCATTCCAAACCCCTCACCGGGAGAAATCCCAGACTCTGACACTAAATAAGGGCTAGGGGTTTTGCCACCCTTCAAACCTTCTTCTGTCCCTTCCTTATTTCCTGGGTAAAGGGACACATTTTCCTCCCAAAGAGTCTAACATGGTGCCTGCCTTAGGTGACAAGGAGACAGAGGCTCAACAATTCTTCCTTAAGACAGCAGCTCTAAGATGCCAAAATTTGCCAACTGCCTCACTGCATCCAGCATCTAAATCTGGAAGCTCAATGGCATGAGAGGCTGCTGCGAAAAGTGCTCATGCTACATCTTTAAGTGAAAAATCAAGCTCGTGTGAGAGCTTCCAAAATGTGATGTCGGTGCCTGGCACACAGTGGGTGCTCCATTAGTGCTTATTAAATGAGCAAATGAACTTTAAAAACAAAATAGCACAACCTCGATTGTGGATGCTTAGAAATGAAGCTGGAAAGACACATATCTAAACTTTCCCACTAGTTACTTCTGGAGCGGACACTTACAGGTGATTTCTTATTTTTGTTTTTGGTATTTTCTAAATGTTCTATAACAAACATGCATCATTCTGGAATAAGAAAATAATTAAGTCACTTTTATAAGGAGGTGAATGTAAAAAATAATAATAACCACACACCTAGGAAAAAAGAGTGTGTGACTGTCACCCAAACTTCACAGCCACACACTAGTCAACCTTCTTACCTCCCACACGCCCCACCCCTTCTCAGAGAAAGCTCCCCTGCCTTCTCGCTTCTGTCTGGATTCCAGGAATCCAGAGAGGGGCCTCAATGTGAGCCTCCTCAGAATCAGAGCCCAGGACTGAGGCAGCCCCCTCCACTGCAAGGCCCGGAGAAAAGCAGATGAGAAGCTGGCCTGCCCGCTTCTGACACCCCCCTTGCCAGAAGCACCCCCATCAACCCGGGAAGAGGCAGAGAGCAGGCACAGAGAGGCCTCCGCCTCATGGGGCACTCGTCTGCACGCACAGAGTCTCTCGCCTGTCCGTCAGGTCAGAAGAGCTGCTGAAGGAATGAACTCCCATGTCCTGGCAAATCTGCAGGAATTTAATATTTCACCAGTGCCTTACGAACGCATCTCTTTCCGCACATCTTCCTGCCTCTCCCTCGTGACTCGAGACCAAGTCCGTGACCCGAGTCCCTATACTTTGTCCTACCTCCCCCCACATCTGCTCCGTGCAGATCAGCTCAGGGTGGGCTGGAGGACCCCCCCCCCAACACAAGGGCAGAGGAGACCTCAGGTGGACACGGGGTGGGTGTTCAGGGACGCACCGGACAGAGGAGGAGGGGGGATCTGCAAGTGACCAGCACCTACTAATTAGTAACAGGTGGGGCTGAAAAGTGGGGGAGATGGGGTCAGAGGGGAAGCATTCCCTATGGGCTTGTTGGCCAAAGGACCTAGAAGGCTGGCCTGGCAACTCTCGCCAGAGGGAAGAGCAGCAGAGACTGCTCATGACACAGAGGGCCAGCCATGACCCAGAGAGGTCCTTTGCTCGCCCTTCCCCTGTGTTCTCCCTGACCCAGAGCAAGCAGGCCTGTGGGCTCTGGGGAAATCACCCCGTCACCCACTCTTTGTGACTAGCACTGCCCAGCAGGTGAGATCCAAGCAGCCCAGATAGGCCAGGGTGCAAAGAGCCCACCATCTATAAACTAAACCTCTCAAAGCCTCGGGGTCCTCACCTGCAGAATGGGGATAAGAATTCCTCCTTGTCTTAGTGGTTGTGGGTATGTATTCAGTGGCATAATTTTGGTCAAGCATTTTGCACAACGCTTGGCATCTAAAGGTCCATACGTGGCCAGAATTATCTGCATTTTCTTAAGTTCTCTGGTTTTTCCTCACCCCAACTTCATCCATCAGTTCTCAGAAAAAGTACCCAGTTCCTCTCACTCTGAGGGAGGATGTTCGGTGACAGGGTTGTGGGGGGGAGTTCAGACAGACCTCAGTTGTCATCTGCAACAAGACGACGATAATGAGAGTACCCCCCTTCCGAGACTAAGTGTGAAGATCAGGTGAGGGGGTACAGGTGATGCCCTTACGATAGGGCCTGTCTAAAGGGAGCACTCGATCAAGGTTAGCTCTCATTTCCTCCATGCCGTCATTCTACCTAAGGCTCCCTAATTCTCAGAGCTCCCCGTACTTTTCCTTCAGAGCACTCGTCATAATTAATAATTGCCTATTTCTTGTTGTTGTTGAGTATTTTCCCCTCCACCCAAATCTAAGCTCCATCAGGGATCAACCAAGTGTCTCTCTTGATTGCGGCTGTATCCCCAGCACCTGGTACAGTGCCTGGATACAGTGGGTGTTGAATAAATATCTGTTGGATGAATAAATGTGTGCACAGATGAATAGAATATTAACGCTGGTGTGGATGATCACCAAGGTCCCTTCCGGCTCTAAGAGTCTCTGACTATTCTCCATTTCTTGACAGCTTCGGAAGAAAAGTTTAAAATGAGCCCCAGAGAAGCTGTTTCACCGATCCCCGGGGAAGGCTCAGGATGGTTGCCGCTGACAGACTTCCAAACACTCGAGTTGTGCAGAGATGTGCTCTGATTTTTTTTTGAAAACCTGAGGAGGAAGCCTGACGAATTTCCAGCTTGGGACCATCCTCTCCTCCCTCGGGGCCGCTGTACCCAGGGCCCTAAACACAGCTCTGCCCTGGGAGTGGGGACCCCAGCCAGGTGGCAGGCCTTCCCATGTGGACAGCGGTGGACAGCCGGTCCTGAGCAACACAGGCCATATCTCATCGAGCTACAGGCAACCACAGCACAGTCTGTCCTCACCTAGTTGCCCTCCAAGGAGAGAGGGCTTCACAGAGACTGGCATGGAACACAGGGGGCTCTGAGGCTGGCCCTGGGCGGCATGACTTCACCGGGCCATGGAATGCAGATTCCTGGGCCCCACCGCAGACCTAACTCAGATGTGCAGTGGGCCTGAGACCGTGCATTTTGTAAGAGCTCCCCAGACGTTCTGATGCATACCAAAGTCTGAAAGATGCATACCGATCACAATAAGCCCTGCCCTCACCCGGTCCTGGGTGTGTACGATCAATTACTTCCGCAATTGCAACATGACTCTGGAAACACCTGCCAACACCCGCTTTGTCCAGAGACGGTTCTGAACCGCTGGTCTGTAAGCCTGATGCAATCACCCGGGCAGCTTTAAAACACACTGATGCCAGGGTCTTACCCCTAAATATTCCGATGTAATTCATATGATGTGCAGCATAGGTTTGGGATTTAATGTGGTGATTCCGACATGCAGCAAAGTTTGAGAGCCGCTGCTCTCACTTATCCCTCGGCCCCCAGCTCACCGTGCAGGCTCCAACACCACGAGCACCCCGGAACAGCCTCTGTCCAACCGGACGCTCAGCCCGAGCTGCCACAGGCTGAGAAAGGAAGGGACAGTGGGGGGGTCACACGGCAAGACCCCAGATACTTCTGGGGCACATGATCAGGTCAGAGCATCCATCCTGAAAGCCCCCCTTGTTCACCTGCAAGAAGTTACGGGTGACTTGCTGAGCAGCACCGTGCCCTCGGTGTGTATGAGACAATGGAGCCCAGCTGTGAGGGTTCCCAGAGCCCTCTTTACCAACGTGTGACCTCAGCTTTCATCTCAGCACCATTCACCAACTCTGCAACCTTCAACACGTTCATCTCTCCAAGCCTCACTTTCCTCGTCTATAAAATGGGAATAACATTCCCTGACGCTTCATGTCGGCTGCCTCACAACCTATATGCAAGGCGCTTAATGCAGCAGCTGGTGCCCGGGATGGCTCCGAGCCAGCGACAAAGTATCAAATGGTTTGTTGCTATCAGATGCTTCACTCTTCTTTTTCCTTTACGGGAGCTTAGACCCTTGGCAGTGGTTCTGCCAACCTCAGATACTTCCTACTCCTCTGGGGCCCCCTTCCTCACCATGCCTTGCCAGTTCTTTGCTCTGGAATTTGCCACTTGTTTGAGATTCAGTTTCCTCCTCTCCAGAGTGGGCGCATAAAAGCACTAGCCCCATGGTTATCGGAAGAACCGGCGAGCTCCTCTATGCAGAGTGCCATCACGAGCCCGGGCACAAGGCAGCTCCACAACGCGAAGAGGCCCGGGAACGTGAGGAATAATCCTTTCTCCTCCTCGAACGGAGGCTCGGCAAAGAGCGCTCTCTGTCTGCTCTGGCAGCCAGTGGGTAGAAAAGACGCCTCCTGAAGGCTCATGGCGAGATGGGAATTCCACATTGGGAGCCAGGGGAAGAGGCAGCCCCAGCTCCCCGCCACCCCCTGGGGCAATGCTGCAGAATGCTGACTCCAGCTTGGGGCCCCTCTTTCCACTCCCCATCCTCCTCACTCCATTTAGCTCTAGCAATCCAATTCCCTTTCCTCCACCCGGAAATCGATGTTTAATTAACACATTATTGGAAAAATAAACACAGTCTTCAATGGGCCTGCAATGAAGCTAATGCAGCTCAGCTTGGGGGCCCCAGACCATCCCCTCAGTCAGAAAAATGCTCTTCTCTACCCTCCCTCTTGACCACGAAAAAGTTTTCCTTTCTCCGTGGAGTCCTCCAGCCTACAGAGTCCATATTCTTCCCTCTGTGGATTCCCCTCCCTGGCTCTAGGCTGTGAGAGCCCCCCATCGCTTCTTACCCTTGACCTGATGATGTGGACACACAGGGGAGAGGTGGGACCTGGTGGCCCTGTCCCAATGGGGATGCCCCCAGCCCCCACCTGTGAAGCTGTGGATGAGCCCACCTGCCCCCCACCCTCCAGACCAGAACCAGGACTCCTCCAGCTGCGGGGTCGGCAGCTGTCTTGCCCAGGCTGACAAGGACCGTGGGCCCCGCATACCTCACCTAGCCCTCCGCCTCAAGAGCTGATCTGAAGCCCTCCCCTCCCCTAGTCCCCATTTCAGATGTTCCGACTGCTGCCCCCAGCACAAATCCTAGAGTCAGACGCAAGGTCCGTTGCTTCTCGCTGTCTGATCTCAGGCCTTTTACTCAGGTAAAAGGTATTTTACCCCAGTGGTTTCCTTGTCAGACAAATGAGAATGCGACCCATCTAAAGGAAATATGGCAGAACACCATGCTTTGCTGACAGCAAGTGCTCGATGACAGTCTATTCGCCAGACTTTCCCACTGAGGTCCAGGCCCTACCGCAGGGGAGCCATGGGGAGTGGGGGCTCACCAAGGATCAGGGCCATGGAGTAAAGCAGAGGTCAATACAGTGCAGGTTCTCTGCCTTCTGCCAACTCACCACCATCCCAAACAACCTAAACTTTTTCTGACAAGGTGCCTGAAGCAAGGAAGAAGGTAACAAGACACAGCAGGGAACAGAGTTTCCAAGTGCCATCAAAAAGACCACCGGCAAGCAGTGCCATTGCAAGGCTGGCACTGGCCTCTCCCTAAGCCTAAGGTGCCTCCGACTGGCACCAGCGTCTTCAGCATGTCCCAGGGTTGTGGGTCAGACTGCCCAGCAAGTGGGTCAAGTCTCAGAATCAGGCTCCCAGACTTGGGGAGCTACACGACAGGCCCCCAGAGGTGGTGTGACACTGCACTTAAGACCAAAGGCTTCGGGGCGCCTGGTGGCTCAGTGCGTTAAAGCCTCTGCCTTCAGCTCCGGTCATGATCCCAGGGTCCTGGGATGGAACCCCGCATCGGGCTCTCTGCTCAGCACGAAGCCTGCTTCCCCCTCTCTCTCTGCCTGCCTCTCTGCCTACTTGTGATCTCACTCTCTCTCTCTGTCAAATAAATAAATAAAGTCTTAAAAAAAAAAAAAAAAAAGACCAAAGGCTTTAGAGCCAGGCCCAATGAGTTTGAATCATGACCCTGCCATTCCTACCTGCAGGACCTTGGACATATTATTTAACCTCTTTAGGCTTGGGGGGGGGGGGGTTGTAATATAGAAATGATAATAGCATCTATCTCATAGGGTAGATAATGCATGTCAGGGGCTTAGTGAGACTAAGACACTGGCGCACAGTGAGACTCAAATGTTGGCTAGCGGTAGTGTAGAAAGACTAGTGAGGTTAGTAGTAACGGTGATGTTGATAGTAAAACTAGCCAAAAGATTCAGGTCTGCAGTCTGTAAAAATGGGGACAAGTTGAAGTATCTCTGGGGAAAGGCTCTAGCCCCGGTCACCTTCCTCCCTAAAACTGGATTTCCCTCTCTTGCATTCCCCTTTCCTCTCTCTACCCATTAACAGAAAGTGGGTGATGCCATCTCAAAGAAAGATGACTATATATTTTATCATCCAAACCAGGACACTTTTGAGAGTTAATAATTACACTAGAACAAAGGCCTAGATGGGAACTGTCTCTGCAAAGCAGGGCATCTGGTCACCCCGTCTCAAGGTCGCACAGAAACAGCTTCATGCCCTGTCTCAAGGTCCAGACACAAGGTAAGTATTCCCTGGTTCTCAGAATCTACTTTACTCTGGCCTCTGTTCCCCTACTGCACTGACCCCCTCAAAACACATACACACATACACACACACAGAGATACACACACACACACAACTGGCTAGGATGTCTAACCCCTCCCTAATTCAAGGTCAAGGCCAACCCTAGGGCTGGAACAGAGGGACTTGATAGGGGGCCTTTACCCACATTTCATGATATCATGCTCCCCAGCCAGCCTCTGGACACAGAAATGAAACACACTGAGGCTAATGTCTGAGCCCACGCCTCCCTTTCTTGAGAAACAAGGGCTAAGCCAGTCTAGGAGAAGCACACAAGTTCCCAGGTCATCAGGACCCAGACACCAGCTGCTTGGACTTCTGAATGGTGCCCCTGTTGCCTCTAAGAGTAACCTTAATGGGCAGGGCTCCATGGGACTGAAAACCTGGAGCATGCCACTGCAGTCTCTTCCTCCAGCACATTCCGAGGGTGACCTTGACCAGCACTCAGTGTCTCCAATGACCTTGGAGTATAGGCCACCAGTCTTCCTCCAATATGCCTCTAGTCTGCAAGAGTCAAATCTGGGCTTTTTAAAGGCCCACCTACCCACCCACCCCACCAAGACCCACTCCTCTGATGGAGGAAGGAAGAGAAATAAGAGGGGTGCTCAGGCGGCCACCAGCACAATACCCTCTGAGAAAGGGCGCCCATCCCACAAAGCAGTATGATGGTGCAGAAAGAGCACTAGCTGGGCAGCCGGGAACCCTGGATTCCAGCTTTATCTCTGGATCAGATTTGGCATACGACTTTGGACAAGCCACTTAATCTCTCTACACCTCAGTTTTCTCATCTGCATTTGAGGGCACTAAATGAGATGACGGCTCATTTACTTTTTCCTCTAACAGTATAACATAAGGCCCATGAACTTGGGCTCTAAAAAAGGACAGATCTGTGTTCAGCTCCTTGCTCTGCTCGTTTACTAGCTTACTTTGTGTAAGTCTAAGCCTCAATCTCCTCTTCTGTTCAAGGCAGATAATGAGAATATGCTGCATTGTGCTGTTTGGAGAATTAAATGAGATAATGAATGTTTACTAAAAAAAAAAAAACTTTTGGTGCCGAACTTGGTAAAAAAAAAAAAAAAGATCCTCAAAAATGGCAGCTATATCACTACTATTACTAGTACCGCTATAACGATAATGACTAATATCACAGGGATTGTGAAGGAGGCAGAGTTCCTCTGAGTCAGGCCTGGAGACCTTTCTCGGTCAGAAAGTTTCACACTTTCCAATCCCTCCAGCAGATCTGGGACTTGCAGGGACGGATAAGACAGCCAGAGGCAAAGTTCAACTTCCCAAAAGACAAGTCCAAGGTGTTAGAGAAGAAAAGAGAACCCCAACACCAAACCCATACAGTTCTTCCCTTCAATCAACAAATATTTGCTGAGCACCTACTATGTGGCTGGAAGGGTCCTAGGCACCGGGAACACTGAAATGAACAAAAACAAAGTCCCTGAGCTTGTGGGGCTTGCATTCTGGAGGAGACAAGATCACCTTCACGCTTCAGTAGACAATATAATGTTAGGTAATGATTGGAATTAAAGGCAGGAGAGCAGGCTGGAAAGTGGCCAGCGGTGGGGTCAGAGGGCTATTTTAGAAAGCCAGTCCAGATAGTCCTCTCTGAGCAGGTGTCATTTGCACAGGAACCTTCAGGAAGACGCTGGGAGCAGGCCCCACGCAGAGCCCCTGCTGGAGCTCAGTACTGCCACCTGTGGCTGGAGCGGCAGGGCCTCACTTAGTCACCTGCAGAGAGACCGGGGCTGGACCTCAAGGATCTGAGCCGTGGCTCAGCTGTTTCCCCCTGCAGGTGCGTGCTTGGGGGAGACCAGGCCTGGTCCCAGAGGGCAGACTCTCCTACCAAGCAGGTGTATTTGTAGGAGGCAAGCTTTGGAGGGGACTCTTCTACTTCTGCAAGTCCCCCATCCACACATAAGGGTCATGTAAGGAGAAGGAACTGGGGATCCCAAGAATATTCTCTTCTCCGTATTTGGCTCAAAAATTTGCCCCTGAGGCATCCAACTCCCTTTTTCTCCCTTTTCTCTGACAATGACGTAACCCTTTTTCCCTAACTCCTCAAGGTCAGCCCTGGGAAGGGAGGGGGACATCAGAAACGGAGGACAATCAGCATTTGGCTCTAAGGAATTTTTTTTCTTTCAGGCAAAATGTTTGCCAATTTCATTTATAATTGCATAAAGAGGGACACACCTTTAGCCAAAGGACACAAAAAATGGCGTCTGGTAGTTAAGGCAGCCGAGCCCGGAGCTTTGGAACACTGGGGCTCCGCTGCCTTCCCGGCCCAGGGCCATCTCAGCTCCTGGGGGCCGGGGGGGGGGGCGGGCAGGGGGGCTGTAGCCTCCACTAAGGCTCAGCTGCCCAAGGGTGGCCAGGGCCAGGAGGGCAGGCTGTCCTCCCAGCTCTGCCTTGGACTCCGGAGGTGACAGGGGAAACCCTCAATTTCGCCCACCTCTCCCCTTCAGCCTGCACCCGCCACCCGTCATCCACGAGCACCCCCGCCCACAGGCTGGCTTGGGGATGTGGGGACCTCACATCCACGCTTCCGCTGAAGACCCCAGCGGTTTCTCCCCCTCCACCCTCTTCTCAGCTACCCTGAACACTCCATTGCCCTCTGTCTCAACACCCCCGCTTTCTGCCCTCCCCTCCCCAAGGGGAAGTCAGCTTCCCTTCCCTGGCACCCCCGCACCTCTCCAGAGCCCTGCGCACGGCCACCGCCAACGATCACAGTCCGGCGGCACAAACAGGCAGGCAGCCTCCTGCGTGACCCGCACACATGGGCTTGACACTCCCGCGTGGTCCAAGCGGCGGCACGCCGGTGTTTGACAGAACACAAACACCCCTCCAGCCCCCTCCCAAAAGGCAACACAAAGGCCACCAAGAATTTCAAGACCAGACGATATCGGACAACAGAGCGAGAGCCGGGTAGGACAAAGACATCATTCCATCGTCGCAAGGAACGACGACAACTCTGGGACACTCTGCAGTGCCCTCTGGCTTGACACAGCCCACTGAGCAGAGCTGTGTGTGTTGGCGTGTGTGAGAAAGCATACATATGTGTGGGTGCGGGGATCCTGTCTGTCTCTACTGTCCAGGCAGCAAATCTCCCCAGAGGTAACCCAGTCCAGACTCTGCTTTCCCCGTAACCTTCCTCCAGTGTGCCGCAAATGCATATTACACGGATGGTTAAATTGGATCATTATCACTGGGTGCTTATTTGGCAAAAAAAAAAAAAAAAATCATTAATGTCATCTACCCCCTCTCCAATCCCCTTCTCAAGAAGTCCCCTCCCCCAAAGACTCTCCAACATGCTAATCCCATGAACTGCGACACACCACAGCTTTCGGGAAAGAATAATGGCGAGGAGAAAGAAGAGAGCGGTGTGGGGAAAAGACGTGGATAGCGTTACTGCATTGCCCGTATGAAGATGGGTGGAAAGGAGCCATGGTGGAGGTAGGGGCGGGGAGAGCCGCGGAGGGGAATGAAACCAAACGAAATCGAGTCCTTGGTCGCCTGTGTCCGTGTGAGAGTGTGTGTGTGTGTAAGAGCGTGTGCAAGTGCGTGTGTACATGTGCCGACTTAGCCCTCCTATCAGAAGGCTGCATCCGTGTGGCATGTAGGAAAGGCCATCGCACCACTGTTGTGTTGCAAAAAAAAAAAAAAAAAACAGAAAGAAAGAAAGAAAAGAAAAAAGAGCCGCAGAGCCATCAGAATCAGAATTTTCTCATGGAGATGGAAAGGGTTAGAGGAAAGGGGGAGGGGGCCCCGGGGTAGGGGAGAGCGGCGTGTGGCAATAGAAGGCAAGAGCATGGTAGGATTGGGGGAGGACCGAGGGGGGAATTGGGGGGGGGGGGACACTGCACGAGCACCTGAGACACAAACGCACACAATACCCAAACGCCAAGCCCACTGCTCCAATGCTCATCGAAGACTGAAAACCTGTCCCCCATCGCCCGCTGCCTCTCTGTGCCCCCAAAGCTGGTGCGGGTGGATTTCTCTATCTCGGTTTTGCAGCAGTGGGCTAATTACAACCAAGCCCCCTTACCAAATTAACCCCTCCCCTCCCACTCTTTTTCTCTCTAAAAGGCCAATTGAAGAATAATGTGTTTTTAGAGATAATGGATTTTTTTTTTTCCCAAAGAGCGAGAGAAAGGGGGATGCAGGACAGAAATTCTGCAAACCGGTGACTTCCGACCTCACCTCCATCTCCCCTCATGTCCCCATTCACTGTAGCGTCTCATCTACCGTTTCCCAACCGTCCCCTTGTCCCCCACCACCCAAAAGAAAAGACCTTCCTACCATGCGCATCAACAAACACACCAACCGCCACCCAATCTCAGTAGCCGATCTCAAAACCCCAAGCATCAATCCACCTCAATACATTCTTTCCCTTATATAAGCAGCAAATCATCAACATATTCAGTAGAAACGCAGCATTAAAAACAAATTAACCAAAAAAAAAAGAGGCCAGACCCCCATCCCACCCCCAATAATGAATAACAGGGAGCTACCAGAGAAGCAAAAAGGTAGTTGTCTCTCAAAATCTAGAATCCTTTTGATTTCTGGCCCCCTCATCTTAAGAAGCAATTTTTTAAATCATTATTTCACTAGAAAGGGCCGGAAAGCTCCAGAAAAGGGCATTCGCACCGTCCGGTTGTTTAAAAAAAAAAAATTAACCCAGCCCTGTTGCTCACTTTAATAGCGAACTTCCAGCGTCCAGCCTTTTCCCCCTCTTCCAGAAGGAAAACTGGCTCGCAGGATGAACCCCAGGCTGCAGAAAATGGGCCAAGAGCCCTTGCTCTCGACTCCCCAACCAAAAAAAAAAAAAAAAAATCAAACAATAGGAATATCTCTGCACAACCAGCACCCGTCTGAAATATCGTTTGCCCCAATATCACATAGGCAGATTAAGCTACAAGATTAAAAAAAATAATAACAAAAAAAAAAACAGCCTTGCTATGTCTCTCTCCCCTCCATCCCTCCGCCACGTACCCAGGAGCCCTTAGGTAAACTTGCCCATCATAACCAGCGGGACCATTTTAACTGGAAAGGCGACGCAGAAGCCCTTGAGCGATGAAGGAGGCTCTACCCCACAACAGCAAATTCATAAAGGGCTAGTTCTTCGGGTTCGCCAGACCTAACCTCTAGGTGCCCCCAGATAGACTATCCCAGGCACAGAGCCACCCGGTGCGTTGGGAGTTCAAATTTCCATTGGAACCTTCATCACAAAGGCAAACGGTCATCTGACCCCTGAAACTACACTGTCCTCCAGGTGAGACAAGGAGTGCCCCTCTGACTCCCAGGGCCATCCACAGGACCCAGGGCAGAGAAAGAAATAAGAATGTTGAGGTGGATTGGTCTGGTAAAAGAAAACTCTCTCCCCAAGCGGGAATGACCGGGAGGAAGCGGAGGAAGAGGGGAGAGGACAGCTCCTGCTCTTCACTTCTCCTAGGTGGTCGGTGTCTTGGTCCATCCTAGCTTAGCTTTCAGTGATCTCTGACCTTTGCATTTAAAAAAAAAATTATTTAAATAATGATCAGGGTAAAAGAATCCTACCTTACCTAGAGCCCAATAAGAGTTAGCAAAAATATAATCTCCTCACTGCATGATGCTATTTCTACAACCAGATCAAAAGAGAAGGCATTTAATGGAGGGAGGATGAAATTTATTTTTTTTTTAACAAGTAATCACAGGGTAAGTCACCTGCAAAGCAGTCGAGCCCATAGGTTGGTATTACATCACTGGCCTAGGAAGGGATGGGGGTGGGGGGAGGACAGATTATTTTTCCCTTGTCATCAGGATGATGTTTCTAAAGCAGTTAAGTTTCATGGTTAAAAAAGAGAGAGGGAAAGAGCCAAAACTCTGGGTACAACACAATGCCTTGAGAAAAAAAAAAAAAAAATACATCGAACCAGCCTTTAAGGTCACTGAGAGCTTGCAAAACCCACAGTGCTTACACAGAGTGGAAGTTTTCAGGCGAGCCTGCTACTAAATCATTAATATAAACAAATGGAAGGCAGAGAAGGAAGATTCCCTTGTAACAGATCCAAAGAGGAGCGCACACACGCGCACGCACGCGCGCACGCACACACATACACACACACACACACACACACACTCCCTTTTCACCTTCTGTGATTATGCCCACCTTCACAACAAGATAGCAGGAGTCCAACCTGAATCTTCAGACTCAAGAACCACCTCCTTGCACCCCTTCCAAAAAAGAAAAAAAAAAAAAATCACACACACACACACACACACACACACACACCTCAATTCCTCAACAGCAAGGGAAATCCCTGTCTCAATTCAATTTTGTCTTATGATCCTCAGAGTGTCTCTTCTTCTCATTTGAACCAGTCCTTTCCCCAGAAAAAAATAATTAGAGGGAAAGTAGCTGCAAAATGCCAAAAAACTATCTCCCCAAAATGAAGTGATGGGCATACATCATTTCAGACTCATAATCCAAGCAAATAGGAGAAAGACTTAAAAAAAAGAGAGAGAGAGATTTAAAAAACATCTTCTGACTTTTCCAACATCTGGAGCAAGAGGGTACTCAACTTCCAGGAGCAACTGAAGGAAAAGAAAGGCAGTTGAAAAGCCATTCCCATGGTCAGCCAAGGCTCTCGGATCTCAGATCCAGCATCCAAAAAAAAAAAAAATCTAGGTTGGTCGCTCCCAACTGAAAACTTCTACCCTCTCAGGAGCAACCTCTTCCCAGAATGAACAAGAACCTTGAGTTGTTTCACACCCTGCCTGCCTGCCTTTTCCCAAAAACCTTACCTTTCCAGTTGAACAGAAGACTTGGGCTCTGTTTGTTTGTTTGATGTTTAGTCAACTGACTTTGCTGGGTCTGTTTCCTCTTTGGAAAGGTTCAAATTCCAGAATCTTTCTCTCTCCTTTTCCTGTTCTCTCTCTCTCTCTGGGAGGGAGTGGCGGGGAAGAAGGGAGAAGGTGTCGGAGGTGTGAAAAGCAGGTCCGCGGTGGCTCCAGACGCTGGCGGCTGCGAGAGAGGGGAGGACACGCTCGCCTCTCCCTCTCGGGGAGTTGCACGCAGGAGGAGATGTGTAGGGCTGAGCTCGGAGCCTGAGACTGCCGGGGAGCCCAGGAATTTCACGCACTCCAGAGCCGGCCCCTCCCTCTCCCACACAGACCCCGGCATTTAAAGAGACAGCCAGGCTGCCTGGCTCAGGGCTTCACCTCTTCCCTGACTGTTTTGCAAAGAGCTGTGAAGATACTGTCAGGGAGGGGAACAGTGCTAAGAGGCAGTGGCAGGAGCTCAGTTCTCCCCCGACCCCAGCCTGAGGTCGGTTCTTGACCAGAACCGGAGCAGGCACTGAAATAAAGACAAGATTCTCATTTATAGCTTCAGTAGACTAAGCCACAGGCTGAAGATACATGTGTCTCATGGCAGCCAGGAAGTGGAGAGGAGCCTGACCTAGAAGTGTGCCTCGGTTTCTCCAAGTAGCCACTCCTTGTGAAATCAGGGCAATCCTTGAGCATCTGGTGGAGGTTAGGGCTGTAACTAGGGCACAAAGTCATTCCTTCAACAAGCATTTTGAATGCCTGCTTAAGATGAGGCCCAGTGCATAGGACAAGGGCTGGGGACATACAAATGAAGGTTGACAAATTGGGCATCCCATCCAAGGGCTGCTAGCTACAAAGACAGACTGAGGCATAACCAACCCTATCCACAGGGGCTTCGAGCTAATAGAGACAGAGGCAGGGCTCTAGGGCTGTGCTGGGTCAGGGGGATGGCTCCCTTCTGTGGCTCGCACCCTGAGCTCAGGGCCTACGTATTTCCACTGCACCCCCAAACCCTCCCAAAATTCATTGCCCATTTTGCTGAACTAGACTGTGTCTGTGGAAACATTTCCCCATTCGAGCCTAAACAAGAGATGACAGTCGGTGGCACCAAATACAAGGTTTTGTTCAGCATCAGGCCCTGGTGCCTCACCAGAGAAAGGAGGCCCACCCCCTTTCTTCTCCAACCTCCCTGTCAGAAGGGCTCCACAGCACACCCTTCCTCTGGCCAGTGCCAATGGCAGGAATAACCACTAACAAGTGCTGAGCACTTCCCCGGGCAACCACAGGGGTCAGCTCGTCCAGGCCACAAGACTGGCGCTATTTGACAGTCGTGCCTTACCAGTTGAGGAAAGCAACACTTTAGGGAGGCTCTCCAAGGTCAACAGCCAGAAATAACCAGAACGAATTTGAACTTGGGTCTAGCTGACTCCCGAGCCTGCCTGCTCACCCACAGTGCTATATCACCTCCCTTCTACGGAGGGTAGTTCTTAAGTTTCGGCTCTTTCCTGGACACTCCTCTAGCCATCGCAGCGCTGACCCAACCCGGCAAACTTGGATACCACATGGACCAGGCATTGTGCTAACCGGAAACAAAATGAGGAAGACAAGTTCCCTGCCCCCAAGGAGTCCACGCAGCATTGGTGGAAGACAAAGGTGTGTTTCTATAAAGCAAGGGAACAACAACAGTCGTGAAGCAACGTAAAGGAAGCTGTAAGGGACTGTCAAGAAGCAGGCGATAAATTCTGATTTGGAAACGCAGGATATTAAGGCAAGTGTGGTGGGCTCAAGGGGCATTTGGGCTGGGCTGAAACAGACGCGTGCAATACCGCAGCATTCCTAGTCGACTTTTCAGTCTGTTTTACCCGTCAGATCATAGTCCTATTTTTTTGTTTCTTCAGGTCCCCCATCTTCAAACACCACCACAGAACTTGGCACCCAATAGGAATATAAACAGACATACCTTAAGAGATTAAGTTCATGCATAACACATCACATTCTGCCAGTTTATGCCAGACCTAAATGGCCCTAGCCAGCTAATCTGTACCTTCCTTACCTGGCCTTTCTTGAAGTCCGCGTACCTTATTGTTCTCAGAATGCAGATGGGAAATTCAAAGAACACAGCGCATGGGGTTGGGTAAGTTGTCTGGAGCTCCAGGGGGAAGAACCACATAAGGAAACCACCATGATCCAGCAGGATGTTGGGGATAACTGCACACTGACTTTGGGGAAGTGAGGGCATAAGCCCAAAGGAAAAGCCTGATGGCTCACGGGCCTGAGATGTCAGCTCCCATCAGACTCCTTCCGTAAACACCAGCCTCAGAAAGACGTCCTCTAGAGAAGTCCACTGCACGTCTGCAGGACAACCTAGAGGTTAGGACACGTACCTGGATGCCAATCCCAATTTAGCCACCTATGTTCCATAGGACTTGAATAGTTTTCTTTGCCCTCTCCAAGTCTTAGCATCTTCACCTACAAAACAGAAAGAACACCTGTACTTAGCTTCATAGAATTGCTGTGAGAATTAGTGATAAAATAATTCACAGAACACCTACCCCACCAAAGAGCCAAACAAGTATCTGCTATTTCGACCCAAAGGTCTGCCTTTGCCCCTGCACGGGATTATTGACTTTGGACTGCCCCCTATAGTTAGCATTCTCTTATTTCATCATTTCACTTTTACTATTTTAACTTACTGATTATCACTGTACTTACTCTCATTTACTTGTTTTTAGCCCTTTGCTTTCTAACCTTGTGTACTTTGAGTATATTTATTATTATCATTTCACTTCATTTAGTAGTTTCTTGGGCTTAAGTGTTATTTACCTTTCAATTACTCTGGTGTATCCTTTTAGCCTGCCTTTTATCATGAAATCTCTAGGCTCATTTTGTTCATTCCTCCACAACATTTTGGCTAACTACACTCTGCTCAGTTTCAGTGATCTAGCATTCTCCCCTGTTAGCTCCAGATTTATGAGGGTGGATATGTACAAAAGAGCAGAGAAAGACAATAGCATAGACAATAACCCTTGCAGACATGTAATACAACCATAAGCATAAAACAGTATCAGGTATTTGCCTACAGGATGGTGCTATGTCAGCGATGGTGCTGATTATTTTGAAAGGGAGGATTCTGAAGGAGCAACTGAAGCCCTCCGAGATTCTGGTCTTTCTCTGCTCATACCTCTCCCTGCCAGTCATAAGGTCACAATCAGAGACCATTAGGTTAGAAGGTTCCCTTGTGGAAAGGAAGCCTCTATTCCTCTCCCTCGGCTCTGTGGCTTCTGCCTTTACTCAGTTCGGAGGGAGAACAAAATGGGACAGGGACTGTTTCAGCTTTTCTCAAATGTGCCAGACTGGCACTTACAGGAAGAAGCGAGGAACAATTTCACTGCCAATCAGAAGAAGAAGAAGCAAGTTGTCTGTGACATCCTGGAAAAAAATCAGGTTAATGTGATGATGATAATGACGGTGATAAAAACCACCACTACCACAAGTCACCCTACTGGCCCTCTACTTGGTAGCCTCATGGTTAAGATCCCAATGCTCTGCCAAGAGGACATCGGCATTCAAATCCGAGCTCTACCATTTGCTGGCTATGAGACCTTGGCCAAGTTACTAACATTCCAAGCCTCAGTTTTCTCATCTATAAAATGGGAAGGATACCATACTCAACCATTTCCCATGATGATTATATCAAAAGCCCATCTATAACAGTAAATGGCACATGGGAAGTCTACAACAAAGAGTACCAGTTATCATTATCAGAGTGAGATTTTAAATATTTAATATCTGAAATAGTATAGGCAACAACCAATCAGCCTGGAAGCTGGCTGTAAGCAATTTTGACCCTTACCAAGGTGTACCAAATATCAGTCCTGATCATGGTATTATTACTACCTGCCAGACACTAAAGTAAGTACTTGGCATGTGCTAATGTATTATCTCTTTTAATTTTCCACAGTAAGTTGGCTTTATGTTATTTATTGAAATGTATGCAATTGCGTATTTGGCGGGGGGGGGGGGGTGCGGCGCAGAGGGAGAAAGAATCCTAAGTGGACTCCATGCTCAACGTGGAGCCCAACATGGGGCCCAGTCTCACGACCCTGATGACAGTATGACCTGAGCTGAAATCAAGAGTCAGATGCTTAACAGACTGAGCCACCCAGAAACCCCCATGCAATTGCATATTTATAATGCATATACATGGGTAAGACTGTACCCATAAAATCAGGGTTATAGATAAATAGACTTAACACATACATTCCTGTTGCCCTAATGATTCTTGTAAATGAATTTCAGGGATGTGCTTTGGATGGGAATTTTGAAAACGTCATTATACAGCTTCTTTCTTTTACTTACTGATTCTTTCAATAACCTTTAGAGGATAATGATAATGGTCAACAGCCTCGATTTCTTCATCCAATAAATGGGCATACATACTGTCCTTTCTTTCTGAGTTCTCACTGCTCTACTCCAACCAATCCTGGAAATATCAAAGGTTTCTCAAACCAAGACCAAATCACTAGAAATTGGACATTAAACAGTTCTGCTAATCCCTGGCCAGCACTTCAGTCAAGATAAGTTCTCAGGTCCTCACATGTCTTGCTCCTGAGCAGATTTCAAATTCAAGTTCAAATGCTATTGGCTCAAAGCAGTTTGCCCAACGCTCCCTGCTAATATCCCTTGTGCTCTTCTTTTCCCTCTCCCCCCAAGATCTGTGCTGCATTGCTGGCCTGCTGGAATTTATTTGACTTTCTGTCACCTACGTGATGATGTTTCCAGTGTTATTAATAAGTGACTGCTTATTAATTAGTATTATTAGACATGCACCGTGCAGTGCAGACAGTACCACAGAGGGGCCTAGCATCTTCAAGAAGAGGATTCGTGCAGAAAGATTTGTCCCTGCAGCCCAGTTAGAGGACACAGGGCTGGCAGTGAGTCCTGGGGAGCCGATGGCAGAACTCCCCAAATTCTGAAAGCTGTGCACCTAACCCAGGCCACTTGTGTTCTGGCATAGGATGGAAGGAGAGCAAATGAACGTAAGATTTGCAGGCATGTTACGGCATAAGCCCATCAGGGAAGCCTGGGGAGGTTAAGGCCCACGGAGTGGTTCATGAGGCTGCAGGAAAGGCCAGCTCCTGGGAAGGCCAAAAGTCTCCAACTCTCAGATCCAATGGGGAGCTCTCTACCCTCATTTTCCTTTCCAGCTTATCCAATGGAAAGAAAATATACTCCCCAGCCAGTAGAAGCCTCTCAGCCATCTCCATGAATTCAGGCAGGCTCTCACCAGCTGCGAACAAACAGCCCTCGGGACCGGACGCCCGACCCCAGCCTCAGGGAGACCCAGGCCAGGAAGCAGAATGACATCCCTGCGGCTGCACCCTTCTCCCTGAGCGCCCAGGCGCAAGCAACGCAGCGAGACTGATGACGACAGGATAGCTTACCAAAAACTTTACAAGGAAAAGACTGAGAAGGAAATGATTTCCTCCCACTCTGATCATTTTCAGAGCAATTCTAGAATTTCCTGCTTGGGGATCAAATTTTAACATGGTCCAGGTGTATCTGGAATATTTAACAGGCTTGAATGTTTAAGTGACAGGGAGTTACCTATTAATCCGTGATGACTGCTTTCCAAAAAAAAAAAATCATCCTTTTCTGCATTTATGATGGAAGTTCTCGGTCTGTTTTACACTTCGTTCCTCCCACAGAGAGGTAAGAGCACACGGGGTTGGCACAGCCGCTTTTAGATTGAGGGCTGACAGGACGGTACCTGCACCTCAGGGAGAAGCAGCAGAGGGTGGTGGCAAAGGGCACGATCCCAGCTCCAGCCTGCACACTGGCGTCCAGCTCGACCCCATACACGCTTTGGGACCTTGGGCAAGTTGTTTGACCCCTCCTGTTATCTGTTTCCTCTTCCATACAATGGAGATCATGCTAGGACCTACCTCACAGGGGTGTTACAAAGATTAAATGAGGTGATATCTTTAAAAGTACTCAAAAAGCCTGGTGGTGGGTATTAAGGAGGGCACGTATTGCATGGAGCACTGGGTGTGGTGCATGAACAATGAATCTTGGAACACTGTAAAAATAAGATAAAATTAATTGGAAAAAAAAGGTACTCAAACAGTGGTGGTCACAGGAGAAAGGCTATATAAGTGTTTGTTAAATAAAAAAATAAAACTCGCCATTAGCACTCCTCCCGGGAGGCCCGTGATAATTGCTGGCTCTGGACTATCTCGGGATCACGGTCTGGGAAGATGCTAACTCTGCCATCGTTCCTGGCAACCTTGCTTGTGCAGGTTCAACCAGCCCCAGTTCCCTGGGCCTCCCCCTGCCCCGTCGTCCCTCTCTCTCCCTCTGCTGGACAGCCCTCGTACCTACCCCTTTACACAAAGCTAGCTCAGCTGCAGGTGCAGGCAGGAAAGGCAGCATCGGCAGCTACAGCTACGATGCTGTGGCGTCCAAAGCACTCCTCATCTCCATCCCCATCCCCAGCAACCATTCTCTCTGACCCACGCACCAGGACTATTTTTAAATGATATACTTTTGCCCGGTTGTTGGGGGAGGGGGGGTGGGGGGAAGGAGAGAAGAAAGAAACACCCTCCCCAGGATTCAAGCTGAAGATGGAATGATTGCCAAATGCTAACAGCTTTTCGAACAGGACGCAGTTAAAAATATGTCTGAAATGGTTTTAACTCAAACTCAAAAAATAGCTTAACTGACTGGAGAGCCATAGGCAGTGGGGGTGGGGAAGCCGAAGAGGAAGAGGGATTCCCTTGGGAGGGGCCACAGCAAACCTCATCACTGGGACACAGGAGAGATGCAGGATTTATTTTCCCACATAAATAATACCTTTTGAAAACACAGACCAGATCTCCGGGGAAAGTAGTGACACCAGAAAGCTTGTTGCTGCTTTGTACGCAGAGAGATGCTCCTGATAAGGCCCCCGAGGAAGTGAGGCTTCCGGATCCTCACTGCTCTAAATGTGGGCACCCCAGCACCAGCATTATCTCCAAGCAGTTTGCAGTGCAGATTTCTGGCCTCTACCCTTACCTCCAGGAGACCTGCTGAATCAGAAACTGCACCTTAACACGATGCCCAGATGATTCAAAATCCAAATTGTGTAGGTACTATTCTAGACTCTATCATGACACCTCAACCCTAAAAGGACTGGGCTCAAAATATTTCTCCCCATTTGACATAGGAGGAAATGGACACAAGGAAGGACTCACCTGAGGTCACTGGCTGGATAGGTCTAACAGTACCATCCAGGGTCTCATGCCCTCCCCTAGGGCTTAAAGCCCCAAATTAGGCTTCATCATGAAACTTGTGATGCCTTCTTTCTAGGGGGCAAAGGACTTGGAACATAAAACAATCACTTAAAGCAATGTTTCTCAAATATGCTCAGTTGGTCGCTATTCCTGCCAAATACTCTGTGAAAGAGAGTTCTACTGTTAAATATATTTAGAAAAATCATAATGCACATTAATATGTTTAAGTCTCTGAGAAGTCCTATAGAAAACAAACTTCCTTAAGATCTTTTAATCCAGTGTTTTCCAAAATTATTTTACGACAAAACCCTTGGTTCCCCCATAGAAGACCTAGTAACATGAAAAGGATCATGTTCTGAGAAATACATGTTAGGATTCACCACCATTTACCACTTAATAACATGTTCAACCAGTCTGCAGGAAAGCATAATATTTCATAATGTTTCTTAAAGGTCAAAAATGTCATTATTCAATCTATGATTGATTACTTCCTGCAACAGGGAGGTCACTACCTTACAGAGCAGCCCAACTCATCATTGGATGACTCCAATATTTAGAAACATTATTAGGTTAAGCTAAAATCCTCCTTCTTGCAACATCTTGAGCTACAATTGCTTAAATACTATCTTCACCACCAGTGTGCACAGGGAATTAATCACTGTTTCTCACAGTTGTCCTTTATACACAATTCTAGTAATAGTAGATTAATAACTCTACTCTGTCCTCTACAGTTCAGACCTTCAACTATCCCCCAGAATTTTAGAGCTTAACAGTATTTTAAGTATAACCTAACCCAACCCTTTTATTTTACAGATGAGAAAACCATGTCTAAGAACAGTCAAATTACTTGCCCAAGGTCAAACAGGTGGTGGAAACTTTAATCTGGGATTTTGGATTTGAATAGAGCAGGGCTCTTATGTTCTTTTTTTGGTAGAAGAGCTTTATTTCCTCACCAAGAATTCCTAGATGCTTGAAGTTCATGTCTAATGTCCGAGGCCCATCATGAAGAGCCTCATAGTCTCCAACATCCTTCTTCCTGGTCAGATGCCACATTGGGGGCCAGATGAG
Source organism: Nasua narica (assembly GCA_028533885.1). Lineage (NCBI taxonomy): Eukaryota > Metazoa > Chordata > Mammalia > Carnivora > Procyonidae > Nasua > Nasua narica. The sequence goes on along the minus strand of CM052797.1, from coordinate 104,859,659 downwards.
TCACAGAGCTCCCTCAGCGTGGGGAATTGTGTTCCCAACTCTCTCCCATCCTGGAGTGGCCGAGCTGGGACTGTTCTTCACCCCACGCTGCCTCCTCTCCACCACTGCCATCTGCACCCTCCTTCTCAAGGATCACCATCTGTTTTCCTGGTACCACTCAGCCGCCCCCAACACTTTGCTCAGTTTCCTAACCCACTGCTTAAGCCACTCTCCCTGCAACTTGTAATTTCCCTTTCCACGGTCCATCCACTCCATCTTCCCCTCCCAGCCCACAACTTCAAGAGTTCACATATTTGTAATCTCCTGCTTTCTTCCTCACTCCCATGCCAAGCCCCCACTAACCTAGAAATTCTAACAGAGCCATTGCTTGGGCTAAGATTTTGCCACTATACGACGCATGTCTGCTGAATAAATAAATGAGGCTCTTTCTTTCTTTTCCTTCTCTATCCCAGCCTGGCCTCCCATTTTCTGAAACATTACCTAAGCTCCCTTGCCCTCCTTCTTACAAGTATACTCCCTTCCTACAAAGCAAACAAAGGCTGGGTACATACTAGTTATTATAGGTACGTGCAGAGTGCTAATACTGGGTCACAAAGAAATATTCCTAAAGATGACTGATGCTCCTTTTTTTTTTTTCACTAGAAAGGTCTGTACGATAGGAGGGCAGTGATCACTTCTATGTAATCATACTTAGCACTTAAAAGTTCTCAATAAATAAAATAAGTTTGGACACTTATGCAGCCCACAATGACTTCCACCTGTCTGGCATTTATTCTGTGCCAGAAATTTCACATATATTATGTCACTTAATACCTGAAAGAATTCTGTAAGGTTGGGAAAGGAAGTTCAGGAAAGGAATTGAGATCTAGGCCTTTCTGATTTCCATATCTGTGCACATCCCTTTTCCTCTCTGTACCCTCAAAGGTATCCATCAGGAAGATCCAATCCCAGGTCCCACATCCTCTAATTTCTTTTAACAGAGATTAGTTTCAGTGCTTTATTTTCCCTTCTGTCTTTTCTAATCAGTAGTTCTCTTCTCTGACCACCCCCCTCCCCCTACCTTCTACATCTCCAGCCCCCTGAGAAGTCCTTCCCATTCTTTACTCCCCCACTGGATGTATGGCAAATTCAGCCAAGAGCAAATAGAAGTTTTGCACCAAAGGCTACTCTGGAAGCAAATTAGAGTCCTGTATGAAGGGTAACTGTGAGAAACAGATTTCAGTGATTAATGCCCTACGCACACTGGTGGTGAAAATAGATTTTAGGCAGTTATTGACTAAGAAAATCACAAAATATGAAAATCTGGCACGTAACTATGGGGACCAGGGAATCAACCTCTTCTCCCACCAAATCCTCTAATGCATCTGCTTCCAAACTCTGAATTAACTGGCTCAAGTCTTCTCTCTACAGCCTATGGTAAGTGAATAAGTGCACACTATCAATGCCAAAAACTGGAAAGAAAATTATCTCAAAGTTTAAAAAATCAACTATACATGGAAAAATCACTTTTGAGGAATTCAAATATACCAACAGCTTCACATTCTTGGTTTTTAAATATTAACTGTCTACTTTGTCCTTCCACACCCCATCACCTTTTCTCCAATTTATCTTCTAATCCATGTAACAAGTGTGGATCACATTAAAAACTGATGATCCCACCACCTTTTGGTGTTGCTGATCTGATTTATGAGGACCACATTGCTGGGGTTGTGCAAGATCTCTACAATAGGCATCTGGGGAGGAGGGGGGAGGAACAAAGATGCCCCTTTTATGTTCTTTACTTCAAGGAAAAGAGACGACAAGCTTCTGAGTCAGTCTATCTGCCTCACTCTCCTAAAGCATACCCCATCCTCTTCCATGTCAATCTTCAATGTGCGCAAACATGAAGAACAACTCTGGTGGAAGGGTGAGACATACTAGACTCACAAATACAGCTACTAAGACACCTGTTTACTTTGGCTCCCAAGAACTGGTTGCCCTTGCTGATTGGAAGTGGTTCTCCATCCAGCTCTCTTTTTATTAGCCATGTGCTGACTTCTTTCTTTTATACTTGCTCTTGCAAATCTTTCTGGATTCAGGGGACTTTATTAGGTCTCTTCCTCTATCTCTGGATTTTCCTCCAAAAGTCTACCAAACTATTCTTAAGCATGGATTCATTATTGATCATATCACATTACAAGTAGAGGAAATACAGCAATAAACAAGACAAACAAATCTCCTGTTCTCACATACCTTTTATACTAGGAAGGGTGGTGGATAGAAAACCATAGAACACATAAACAAGGAGATACTTTCAAATAGTGATCCCAACTATGAACAAAACAAAGCCATAAGATGTAATAAAAGCTGGTTAGGGGAAGGAAGAGCCATTTTAGACTGGACGGGCAGGGAAGGTTTCTCTGAATTTTGACTGATAAGAAGGAGCTCATCATGAATGAATTTTTTATAGGCTAGGACAAATATTACTTGGTAAAATTCCAACTAAGAAGTAAATAAAATTTTAGAAATGCCATTAAGGTGTGTCATTATTAGAAGTCAATCCATAAAATGATGGAGGAGACATTTGCTATATGAAGGACATGAGAACAGAAGAGAATCAAGCCACCAAAATACTTCGCTTTACCTCAAGGAACATGTAACCACTTCCCAAGAAGTTGTAATCTTCAGATTTTTATAGCATAGTGATTAAGAAAATTGACTCTGGAAGCAGACTATCTGGCATCAAATCCAGGCTCTGCTACTTACTACCTGTGTGAACTTTGGTGAGTTGTATGAGGCAACCTCTTTGTGCCTCATTTTTCTGATCTATAAAATAGTTGTAATATTATCTGCCTCAAAAGCTTGTCATGAGAATTAAACTATTTAATATATGTAAAGCACTTGTAGCAAAGCACAAGATATAATATGTGCTGTATAAGTATTACCATCATACTGCCAAGTGCACCCCTTTATGAAGACACATACACATCAGCATCAGGCATTCTCCCAGCCCACTCCTCAGAATAATCAGCGTAGAGACCCTTACACAAATTGAGGTATCTAGATCCCAGCAGGCAGCAGATTCAAGTCTAAGCTTGAAAAGGTTTTTTTTAAAGTCAGACATGGAGACTGAGTTCATGTAAAAATATAGAATTCTGCTGCCTTTAGGATCCTCTCGAGCCACATGGTGTTTCTCTACTGTAACACTCACATTCAGCTGATAGAAGCCTCAAAAGAAGCCCCAGCATTCCCAGAAGTTTTTCCAAGTCTCTTGGCTACAACCACGACCTGAAGTTCAGAGTTGTTATTCACCAAATATTAGTATTTGTCAAGGCAAAGAGCAGCTTTCCTGGAGTCACAGTTCATCTGATTCCTGTGTGAGCTGTAAGCGCACGCAAGGATCAGCACTTAGTACATTGCCCAGTATATTAAAGGTGCCCAACAAATATTTGTGGAATAAATGAATTACAGCTCTTTCATTATGCTTGTGCTTCAGGTGGACAATAATATACTCCTTGTAATTAATACAAGCTTGTACTTTCCCCTCTCGCCACCAGAAAGGAAACTAAATAAATGAAGCTTATTAGAAAACTAAATAATTTAGTTTTTAGAAAACTAAATAAAAAATTAGAAAACTAAATAAATGATTGTTATAAAACAATCAGTTGAGATCATCGAATAAAAGCAAATGTTAAAACAATCATTAGTTCTTAGGGTGGAGATCCATCCAGCAAGCCCTCAATGGCTTGCTACTCTGATTTCATCTCAACCCTCCTATGGGGCAATGATGATCTTTAGAGTTGTTTGTGGACAATTTCCACTCAAATTCCCTATAGAACTATATTACTTCCAGCACCACAGAGAGCTCCCAACAGCTGCCCTCTTCTAGGAGCACTAGGCTTTTTCAGCACCACGGAGAGCTCCCTTGATTCCCATCTTTCATGATCAGCAAGGAGTCCACTCGGAATTGCCAACGAGATGATCCCCAGTGAAATCACCCCCATTGAAGTTCAAATACCAGAAAAGGGCAAAAGGTGATCTTGGTAAAAAGCTCCCCAAGGTCCAAGGAATATCCGAAGAATCTGCTATCCTGTGGTAGGGATTGGAGAGAATGGGTCTGAAGACAGCTGACTAATGATTGCAGATACTTTTGTGCCAGATCGGCATTTTTATTTCTTTTTCCCCCCAGAAGTAAAATACCCAAGGTGAATTCAAAAACCGCAGTCCAAACTGTGATCAGATCAACGTGGCTGCACCAGACAAAACTGATCTTATCTGAATGGTGACTTTATCCACTTTGGAGAGCAGAACTCATTACAATAATAAGGAGCGACAGAAATGGGAGGAAGAGCCATCACAGCAGAGCCAGGAAAGAATTCACTTTACTATCATTTTGGAGGATTAATTCTAAGCTTCCCTCCTATAAATGTCATTTTTCACTTCGGCAGGAGGTCCGGGGTCTGAAATTATTCTAGCCGACTTGCAGAACGCATCACTTTGCACCTGATTTGCAATCCATTTCTGCTTCCTCCTACCAAGCTCAGTGGTACTTGTTTAATGGTCACCTGGCCCTCTGTGTGCTCCACGGTACTGGCATAGAAAGGTGTACACACACTGGAGGTCAGGGGGCAGGATACAGGTGTTCAGGAAGCTTTGAGAGGGTGAGGAAAATAATGTGCAAGCTTATAAGCACAAAAGAGGTGTTCACATTCTCACGAACAGGGTTGTATGGCTGCAAGACGAAGTGAAGAGGAAAGAAAAGATGTGAAGCAACTGTGTGTGGTTAAGAAAATGTATTATTTCTAAACATGGTCCCTCCTCTAGGTCCCTTATCTACTAGCCAATTTAAATGGGATGATTATATAATTACCTGGATCCTCGTCATTGGAGATACTAAGTATTTCCAGTCTCATCTCAGCAGCCCCCTAAATACCATACTGGATTAATTGCCTTTCCTCAGACTTGCTACACACTTTTTTACACCTCTAGGCTTTTACTCATGCTGTTCCCTTATCCCAAAATTCCCTCCTGACTATGTCTTCCTCTCCATCTCCCCACCCAATTAAAATTACATTCACGCTTCAAGGCCCAGGTTAAAGGCCAGCCCCTCCACAACACTGCCCCTAAATCTCATCCATAATAATTCACTTCTTTCTCTTTGTTCTCACAACAGGCTATTTTTAACTCATATTAGACTTACTTTTTTGCATGTTTCTCTCTCCCTCTAGATTATAAACCCCATGAAAGCAACAGTCTTTTTAATCTTTGTATTCTTGGCAACACATTGCACCATTCCTCGGTCATCATGGACACATTTCAAAATACGTTTTTGAGTAAATGAACAAAATTGAACAATACAAAGCACAAAGCCAGAATATTATCCTCTATCATTTTTTGCCTAAAATCTTGTGCTATAAATAACTTGGAAACGGCCAAGTCTTTCCAGGTGCGGATTTCCTCCCACCAGTTTAACAATTAGGAGAGAGAAGTTGTCTCTGGTGTCCCCGGCTAGGGCTAGATCCACAATCCCCAGCAATAAACAGAACAGAGCCTCTAAGGTCAGAGTACTCCTCACTAACTTCTCTATGTGCCACTAGCTACATCTCTTCAGCTGGTGGTCAGATTCTAAACACTACTTATGGACCCACAGTGCTTAAAATTTCCTACCCTAGCAGCCTTATCTGAATTCTTCCTTTTGAAAATTATAGTCTCTCTCTGATTTTACAAGTTCTAGCTTTCCCTCCAAAACTCATACTCTTGCTGAGCAGTTCTTTACTACCTCCCTGAACTTCGGGTCCTGGGTCTCTCAAAGCACCTCTCCACCCGGTGCCAGTGTATCCTCCCGGAGGAGCTGTATGTGTGAGTGTGGATGTGAGCAGGACCAGACAATACAGCATGTGTGTATAAAGTGGTTTTCACGCAGCATCACCCTATGTTCCATTATACAAAGGTCAGGGCCCATTCCTATTAGGAACAAATCAGTCTTCCCAGGAAGAATAATGATTAAACTCAATGCCAGCAAAATTGCTCCACTGTCGGGTGCCTGGGTGGCTCAGTTGGTTAAGTGACTGCCTTCAGCTCGGGTCATGATCCCGGAGTTCTGGGATCGAGTCCCGCATCGGGCTCCCAACTCCATGGGGAGTCTGCTTCTGCCTCTGACCTTCTCTCCTCTCAAACTGTCTCTCTCTCTCTCTCATAAATAAATAAAATTTTAAAAAATTGCTCCATTGTCTTCTTCACAACCTTTCCATCTAAGAGCAACTTTCACTACCCAGCTATCCACCATTCTCATGATAGAGTCTGACCAACAGGAAAAGGGAGTGAAGGCTGCTGAATCTCAGTTGGAGTCTGCCTCCTCACTGGCATCCTCTGGGAGGACTGGGTCTGGGGTCAATTTTCTACCTTCCCAGCTTTCCCATTCCATGCATCTCCCATCACTGGCTTCTTCATTCACCACCCCCACATCTTGCTCAGTTCCTTTCAAGAAATCTGAATCTTGATGGGTAGGTTACGACCTTCCCAGCCCACAGGCGTCTGTGTCCCTTGATTTCATTTATTTCAACTGAGTCTTAAGCTGTAAGTGGGATTTGTCTTCTGATAGTACAAAATTTTTACTTTTCCTGCCACCCACATTCCCTGATAAGTGGGACAATGCAAGACACTTGAGAAGGAAGAGATGGGAAAAGCAACACCATGCTGTAGAAGAGGTGAAAGTCTTGCATCCTCAGTGATTACAGAGTCTCATCATAATCACTTTGAGAACTTATAAGCACAAAAAGTGGCTAATTTCCACTGTTCTGGGATTACTTCTCTTTTTTTTTTTCTATTTCTGCCAGAATTGAAGGAATTAAGGAAAAAGCCAACATGTAAAAGCAGCAGCAGGATACTGAGTTTGAACTTATTTCTACTTCTTCAAGCTCTGGGATTTACCGATCTTGAAACTCTTTCCTTATCTGTAAAATGAAGAGCATACTTAACCTGGGCTACAATGACTAAACAAACTGGCATAGGTGACAATGCCTAGGACAACATCAGGCACAGAAGAGTAACTGTTCTATGCCCAGTGGGGCAGAACTTGAGGACTTTCATGGTTAGTGTGGACTTGTGGCAGGTGGGGGCAGCAGAGGGCCACTGGGGCAGAGGAAAGGAAGGGCAGAAGGCCCTGAATCATTGGTTCCAAGAGAAGGATTCCAAGAGCAGGCATCTCAAAACAGGCCAGGTCCTCCAACAGGAAACACAGAAGATGGAGCAAGAAGGTACACAGAGGTAAGTGGGTTGTGAAAGTCATGAGGTCAAGATGTCAGGAATTCATGAGAGAACTGGCAAAGCAGAGCCAGCCACGCCAGCTGGAGAGCCTGGGGGTGCCACAGAGAGAGACCAATAACCAGTCCTTACCGAGACTTCTTCCTTCAATGGCTTCAAGCCACTACACCATGGGAAAAAGGGTTTCCTCAACCTCAATGCAGGCAGCCCACATCAGCAAAACTATTTCGTTGGGTAAAAGTTTTGGTGTTTTTTTTTTTTAATCTACAACTCATATTCTTAGCCCAACTATAAAGATTTAAGAGTTTCTCCTAGCCAGATAATGTCCCTGCCTTGAGGCATTTGCTAAAAAGCCCATCCTTGCAGCTTCCATGTCACATTCTCCAGCTACAAAAATTACTCTCAAATAGGCTGCCTAAGGCCCCCGGGGCAGGAGTCAAACAGCCACCCTCGGAAATCAGAGAAGCACCTGAACCTGAGTTTTGTCCTATGTGCCAAGAGGGGACTAGACTGGGCCTTCTTCTGTTTCTAAAACTGCTAAGTTTTAGCTGTTCGAAACAGCTGTTCGAAAGCTGGAAGCCTCAGCTTTCCCTTCATTCTCCTTGTGCTAAGCGGCAGCTCCACACTGAGTGACCTCTTTTGGTGATGATGTCACTTTACTGCTGGTGACCCCAAGTGGGGCATCAGAGCAGTTCAACTGTCCCAAACAATGGCTCCTGGGGCTTGGCAGCATTCAGACCTTGCAGATGTGTATACCACACATGGGTCTTAGCCCCTGCAAAACCACCCCTGGCTGCACATTAGAATCACCTGGGAAGATTTTATAACTCTATCGCCAGGAATTTTTATTTTCTTGGTCTGGAGTAGGGTGAAGGATAATGATTAGGAGAGGCAAGAGCCCAACCAATCAGATGGATGCTGACAGTATACCCTATCTGTATCTGGACCGTGAGTGTCCATCCCAGCCATGGCATGGAGTCATCAGTGTGTTTTAAAAGCAGCCCCTAGGATTGCGATGTATAGCCAGAGTAGAGATCCGTTGACGCTAAGGCTAACTGTGCCTCTAGGTAAACATCCAGTGACTGAAGACTCCTCCATGAATGACAGCAACTCATGAATGAACTGACCTAAGGCACTATCTGCTCTGGGAAAGAAAGCAAGGAGATGAGGCTGTGATCTCAGGGTTTGGAAGGCAGGGGCAATGTCACCTTCCCCTTCGACTCTCTAGTGCCTCTCACAGCGCCTGGCATATAGTAGGGAATCAATGATATCTGATGCATGAAGATCACCAGCCCTCCATGGGCTTCTGTCAGGAGGCAAAGGAGCATATATAACCCCATAGAGGATGCAGATGAACAGTGCGCCCATGCTTCTCACCCATTCTACAAAGAAGCTCTGTAGAGCTTTAAAATAAAAATAAAGCTTTATTTTTATTGAATGAAGTGAAGAGGGTTTTGTTCTTTTTTTTTTTTTTTTTTTTTTTTTGGTTTTGTTCATTTTCCACATCAAGTATTTTCAGGGCAAGCACTAAATAGTTTGGAAGAAAGTGGGGATTTCTCATCTTCGTATAACTACTCCACCCAGATCCCTCCCCTGGGTCCAGGAAAGATTTCTTTGTGGGCGGATTCCTTTTTTTTTTAATTAATTTATTTTTTATTAACTTTTTTATTCTGTTCTGTTAGTCACCATACAGTACCTCATTAGTTTTTGACGTAGTGCTCCCTGATTCATTGTGGGTGAATTTCTAGTAGCACCAGCCAAAACCTATATTCTTGTCTCCAGAAATTCTGATGGGTGATTCAGCATCTTCCTCAGTCCCCTGATATGTCCCTGGGCTTGCTGTCCCAGCCTGAACCATGCTGGCACCTTGTCCCCACTGTTCTTGCCACACTCCCCCAGAACCCCATAGCCCTGACCCACTTCTGCCGTCTGCATCATGGTGTGGGTCTCTGGCTGAATTAGGGGGAAAAATACACAGACAGCTATTTGGAATCTTAATGAGACCAAGTTCATTTCATTATGTTGTCATTTCATATTTCACCGCCTTGACGGGGAAAGCACAGGAGACCCCAGAGGGCCTTTCTGCTTTGCGCACAGGGTGGAGAAGCAGGAGGGAGGAGGGAAGTGGCTCACAGACAGGAGGCCTTGCCCCTTCCATCGGCCTTCTGCTCCCACTGAAGCCAAACTAGGAGAGGACAAGTCCTTTCCTTTGAGACCAACCACGAGAGTCAGATTCAGGAGGCTGATGAAGGACTTTTCTCCAAGTTAAAGGCAGGCTCAGATCAAAACAGGACAGGAAGGGAAGAGCCCCCTTAGTGCCAAGCTCTCACGTGTTCTCAAATACAAACAGAGTTGGCCTCGGGGCATCATAGAAATTGCTATTATAAATTCAGATGGTACACCAGGGGGTGCCTCATTTTCTATTATTGTGGTTGGTCTCGTGAGCCACTCCAGCAATAGGATCTCAAAAGTGCAAGTGCTACCCCCAGGGGCACCGTTAGAAACACATTATTTTAAAGCACCGCAATAAAGCATGAACTCAAACAACTTCATTGAAATAAAGGCTAATATGGAACATGTGTTCTTCAGCCTCCTGCCACCCACACCCCCCACAACCCATCCTTCCCCCCCCCCCACAAATACCTGGTGGTCCACTGCCCTGCCTATAGCTCAGTACTCAATAAGGTATAGGACACAGAACTCAGATGACCCTCAGGACAAGAGGATGTAAAAAGGCCAGGCAGCATTAGACAAAACTCCAAGAAGCAGAGAGGCCACTCCCTTGAGATTCTGTGCCTGATGTCAGTGACAGGAGGCCTGGTTTCTGGCCCAGGTTCAGCCACTAACTAGAGGCATTAACCTGAGCACATCATTTAACCTCTCAGAACCTCAATTTTTTTTTTTTCATAAAAGAAAGCTAAATGTACTTTCTATTATTCCTGCTTCACAGGGTTACAGTCGGGATGAAACAAGGTAAGGCAGGTTGAATGAAATGTCATGAAAACTAAAACAAACCATCCCAACTAAGGTACATCTGCCCTTCTGCGGGGTGTGGTCCGGTGGAAAGGGCCTCAGCTCTCTCTGGCCACTGAGGCATAGGAAACTGAGTGAGGCCCACCACCAGCCAAGGCAACCCCTTCCTTTCGGCTTGGCAGCACTGGGAACTTGTGGGAAAGAAGGAGAGACCCATACTATGGAGGGCAGCCAGGGCTTGGAGAGGGGCTTGCCAACTGGGACACTCTAGGCTTTTCTATTTAGGCCCAGGAGATACAGGCAGTACAAAAGTGAACCAGTGAAAAAGAAAAATCCATTGACCTTCTACTGACAAGGGCTTGGAAGAAGAGATATGCTCCAAGAGGAGAGCAATAAGTAATGAAAATAATCTTGCTGAAATTCATAACCCTCCCTTCCATCCGAGAGCACTGAGCTCTTCCAGCCTCTAATCTCCGTGGAGGGTGAGGGCAAGAGACAGTCTTCCCTCTGTAGACAGATGGGGCACAGAGAACTTATCTAAGCCAGGAGGCAAAACAGAGGCTAGAATTCACAGACCCCGGCCTCAGAACCTGAAAGCAGGGAAGGGCTGGTGTCTGCACAGAAAGGGCCAAGTTAAGATAAAATAAGCAGATTACAGGCTGTAGCATGGCTTCCACAGCGGACTCAGCACACACCTGTGACTGATTGGAGCAAGCTTGTGCTCTCAGGTTTGGGCAGCAGATCTGGTGACCTAAGCAACCAGTGGACTGGAGGTGCAGATGGGACTACAGGAATATAGAGGAAAGATGAGAGCATCAGGAGGCATCAAGGAGTTTTGCTTACCAGGAGCTCAGAGGGGACAAAGGGACCACCAATAAAAAGGTTGTTCTGTGAGATGCTGAGCTCCCCATCCAAAGGCTGGGTTCAAGTAGCTTCTGAGTAAAGGAGACTTCTACATCAACGGAGCCGTTGTCCCACACAAGAACTTAAGATCCCATGATTTCAATGCATTTCTCCTCCTTCTACCCATCTACCTTCACAAATGCGCTATTACCCTCAACTAACCGTGTCATCAATTTAGTAAGAGAAACTGGTTGGGTCATAGAGGGAAAGTATACAAGTCCGCTAAAATGCAAGGTCATGTTCTCTCAAACGGAAGCTCTGTAATCTGCCATGGTTCAAAAGGCAGCTCCAGAGACTATTTTGTGTCTCTCAGTTATAACCAACTGGAGTGTTACTGCAGGGTTCTTAGGCCCTCCCTGGGGAACAAGATGGTCTCCCAGGCCAGGATCTCAAGAACAGGGAATGAATCCTGGTCAGTTCAAGCCTACATGGTAATCCCACCATGTTTGGTAGTAACTGGTTTTTAAAAGGGCATCGATGCCATTCTGACCAATGAGATATGAGGGGAAAACCAGGGCTTCTGGGAAATTTTTCTCTCTCTACATTAAGCATGAGGCTGTTTGCCTGTGACATCATCTTGAGACCATAAAGGGAGGCCAACCTAATGGGATCAGCCAAAACACAAAGGATGGCAGAATGGCAGGAGAGAAAGAATCTGGAGACATGTTTGAGTCAAAGAATTAACTAACCCTAGAATGGCTACACCTACATTCCATATTTTTGAAAATGACATGTTTTCTTTATTATTAAAGTCACTTTTGAGTCTTCTATTACTTATGGTATAAAAGCATTCTAACTGATAGACACACCATATTGTTCTCACCCAGGGCCTTTGCATATGCTTCCTTCCTTCCATCTGGGCCCTTTTTCTCCTCTAGCCCTCCTTCACCTGGCACCTTACTCATCATTCAGGTTTTAGTGTAGACATCACTTGCTCCAGGAAGCCATCCCTAACCCTCTCCCATCAGCTCCCCCTGCATCCTATATTTCCCTTCTCACGGCACTTACCAAGCTGTCCCACCCCACCCTTCACCAGGCTATAGGTTCCATGAAAACAGAGACAATGAACATATATGTTTACTGCTTTATCTCAAGTCTAGCACCGAACATTGTATTCATTCAACAGATAGTAGGAATAGTTAACACTTACTAAGCACTTTACATTAACTAAGTTCTAGTCTAAGTACTTTAATGCTTACTTGAACCAATGAAGTGAATGAAGCTCACCATTTTTAAGGTGAGAAAACAGGGTCACAGAGCGGGAGATCGGGAGATCGGCTAAGTCAGGTTTTAGTGCAGAGGTCTCTCTCCTCCACGCAATACAAAACCATTGTTGAGCACCTACTATATGCAAGGCATGGTTCTAGGTGTCAGAAAGACAGTAAGACAAAGTTCCTTCCTGCCTTTGAGCAGCTTACATTTTAATCGGAAGAAACAGATAATAAATAACAAATACATAAATGTGTTGGTTGAATGAATGAATGAATGAATGCACGAATGAATGAAGGAGAGAGATATTATATAAAGCAAAACAATGTGGAATACACAGTGGTGTTGAAATGCCCTAACTTAGATTTAAATCCCACTTCCTCAATTATCAACGGTATGGCCTTAGGCCAGTTATTAACCCCCTTGGAACCTCAATTCCATTGTCATCCAAAAATGGACTGATGCAGGAATAAAATAAGAATGTAAAATGGCCTTTCACCTTATCTGCCATATAATAGGAGCTTAGTAACTGTTGGTTGAATCTAGATGCCCGTGAGATAGGAGTCCTATATGAAACCAAAGGAATCCTAGAACTGGAGAACTGGTTGAAAGAGTCTATCAAAAATAGGATAAATTACCCTGTCCTAAATTAGCTATCTTCTGGGTCTAGGATTCCAGAGCCAAGCCAGGTCCCGACACCTATTTTCCCCAAGTTATCATCTACATCTGGGGGAGACAAAGTAGGGATTATAATGTTGGAAACCAAAATATTAGTTTCTGGTACTAATTCACCATTCAAGCTATATGAAAGGCTGCCAATGTGTTTGCATAATAAAGCCCTTTCTGGCCTGCTAAGGTTCCCATAATTGTCCAGGACACCAAGAGGAGACCGCCATCAGTAGGACAGACCCAGGTGGTGGATGGTGACAGAAAAATGAACTCGAAGGTCCTGATTATTGATAGATTTGGTCTTTTTTAAATAATTGCATCAACTTAATTAATGCATATTAACTAATCTATTAGAAACCATAATTTCAGGGGCACCTGGGTGGCTCAGTGAGTTAAGCCTCTGCCTTCGGCTCAGGTAGTGATCTCAGGGTCCTGGGATGGAGCCCCGCATTGGGGAGCCTGCTTCCCCTTCTCCCTCTGCCTGCCTCTCTGCCTCCTTGTGATCTCTCTCTCTCTCTGTCAAATAAATAAATAAAATTAAAAAAAAAACACCATAATTTCAGAATGGATAATTGGTAATATATTTAACTGGGACTATTTTGAAAACTAATTCCCCTCCTCCTATCATTTTGAGGGCTCCAAGGCAAGGAAAAAGCCAACATTACATGAAGGAGGGGAGAGCTGACCCCAGCTAACACTTGTGAAGTAAGAAGCAGCCTTAACTATCAGACTAACATCCTAACCAGGTTCAGAGAGATTCAGGATCCTGGAAAAGATGGCTTTCAAACAAGTGCAGTTCCTACCTGGCTAACGTGCCGCTTAAAACACAGAAGCTCCAAGATTATAGGAAAAAGTCTTCTGCCTGGTTTTGTAGTGAGTGCCACATGTTTCTGAAGTATAGAACCAGAAGTTTTATATCTAAAAGAGCATGCTCTCCTTCCATGAATCTCCAATGATTCGCCTTTGAAATCCATACACTTAAGCCAATGATTTGCCATGGCTTAAAACATTCATGGAACTCTGCTTTTGGATATAACATTAAGTCAGATCGATCCACCCAAGAAACCCAAATTTATTACTCTATAGTCACATGGGTTTTTTGGTTTTCCCAAAATATATTAGCCAGTTTAATAATGGAGATACCTAGGCTTGCCTCTAAATGACTTCTGGCTGTTTCCAAAAATAAAAATCTATCCTCTTCGAGAAAAATATTTGGACCACGGAGGCTCTTCAAAGCCATGTGCTGTAACATATTTCTAAGTAGCCTAAATGACAGTGTAAAGACTACTGCCTCAGTTCAGTGAATAAACATGCATATGTCAGTGTGTGTGTGTTTACATCCATGTTTGCAGATGCATAAAAAATTACCAGAAAGATACACATCAGTTTTGACAGGGCTCTTCTCTGGGTGCTAAGATTATGGATAATTTATCTTTATATGTTTTCCTGTACTTTCCAAACTTGCTGCAGCAAATCTATATAACTTTTGCATTCAGGGGGAAAAAAGCACAATAAATATTTTATATTTTTAATGTGCCACAGACCCTGAAGGCAACTTCAAATCAGAAGTTACAACAATGCTTGGTCAGGAAAGCATCAATGGATTAAATGCACCGCCTTCCACGCTACAACTTTTGAAGGGCACAACCCTCATTTAGATGTACAACTTCTATTATGTTTGTTTTTTCAAAAAAAAAAATCACTCTCCATTAACTTAGGGCCACACTGTATAATGTCATTCCATCTGTGCCAGTGGCAACTAAGCATTGTAATAAAGACCTTCCAGTACGTGCAGTCACTAACCCCCATGGACGGAGCCCAAGACAGGCTTGCATTGTGCCAAATGTCGTTCTGCTACATAGGGTCATGGTCCAGAGCAAGGCCCCAGTGAATTTCCTTTGAAAACTCCCACACCAACTCAAGAAACCTTTCTAAAGGAGAAGAAGAAAAGGCATGACCCCATCTGAAATGTAATTTCTTGTGTTCTCTATCACAATATATCCAAGGGTATTGGCAAGAAGTAACAATAGCAGGGGCTATAATGACAGGGTAATCCCAGGTGTTTCAGGTACTGTAAGCAAATAGGAACTTCTGCCCCCTTTTCAGGGACCAGTTGGCGCCAGGCCCAAATTCTTTATGATGTCACGGTTGATACTTACTAGACAGAGAAGGTGCAGTGGTGGGGCTTGATTTTACTACACTGGCAAGAAAGTGATAAGATTCTTGCAATAAAGAAAACGTACCACTTGGATTCCTAGGACGAATTCTTCAAATTTCCAGCAAATCACTTTTTCTTACAGGCAACAAATTTTCTTTCTCTTGATGCCTCACATTTGCCCATGTCATGACATCATCTCCTCTGATCTTCCTAATGGTATTCTGTCTTCATTCTCGCTGTGGAATCACCAACAACACTCAAGAGCATCAACAACGTTGTGCATACTGCTGATGGAGAAGCAGGGAATAGAGGAAAGAAAAGGATCCTGAGTCACAGAATGACCTACCTGCTTCCAGCAAAGTGGAACTTCGGGGTGCCTTTCTCCTGTAGGAGGTGGCCTAAGGGCAGCTCAGGTAGGCTGTACAGTCAGGGGGGCTTAGATGAGGCAGAACAGGAGTGGCTGCCATATCTGCTGACTTCGTTATTTTTCATCTTTAAAAACTTAACAAAAGGGGCACCTGGGTGGCTCAGTGGGTTAAAGCCTCCGCCTTTGGCTCGGGTCATGATCTTGGGGTCCTGGGATCGAGCCCCGCATCAGGCTCTCTGCTCGGCAAGGACCCTGCTTCCCCCTCTCTCTCTGCCTGCCTCTCTGCCTACTTGTGATCTCTCTTTCTCTCTCTCTGTGTCAAATAAATAAGTAAAATCTTAAAAAAAAAGAAAAAACTTAACAAAAGCCTGAGATTGCCCAGAAAACTAGCTGGGCAGGGAGAGCTGGCCAGGAAGAAGGCATCTAAGAACCACCTGTTCTCACCATATCTCTTACATTTTAAATGATAAGGGAAGCCCTAAACGGTGATGTGCAATTTTGCTCTATATAGACTACCCCACAATAACCTGACATTTAAAAAGAGGAGACACAAATTCAGAGAGCGTGGCAATTCTCCTAGAGAATCTGCCCCTCTTCCCCTCTCCCCCATGTAACTAAGCCCTGGTAATAAAGAGGAAGGTACATGAGATCTCCCATTAAGTGTCACAGAAAAATCTAGGAGTGCTCCCTTCCCAGCTAGCCCAGATAACATGCTACATCAATGGAGCCTTGCAGCCACGAAATGTCTTCCATGGTAATAAATGCCTGCCTACTGTGAAACATCTTTAAACTGCTCTGTACCTCTCAAAAACAGACTCCTGAAAGGTACAACTGTGCATCTGTAATGATGTAAGAGAGAAATACTTTCCTTGCCAAAAAGCTAATCAGTCAATCAACATCTAACCTTTTAGAAAGAATTCATCCACACTTCACTGGGTTCCCTGTCTATCTAAAAAGAAGGAAAGCTTCATGGGCTATATGCCTGCTAATAGTTCAGCAGATGCCAGAACTTTAAATATGGAAAACAATCAACCAACCAACCATTTGTGAGCATAGATGCTTTTGAGACACAGGAGGGGCTCTGGTGGAGACCAAGTGTGAAAGAGTTTCTGACTTTGGTAATTTCTGATCATCACTGGGGAGATCACTTGTTAAAAATGGAGTATTTCAAAAAATGTTTAACTATTAAAATGTAGGGGCACCTGAGTGGCTCAGTCGATCTGCTTTCGGCTCAGGTCATGATCCCAGGGTCCTGGGATGGAGCCCTGCATCGGGCTCCCTGCTCAGCGGGAGGCCCGCTTTCCCTCTCCCACACCCCCTGCTTGTTTCTGCTCTGGTTGTCTCTCTCTGTCAAATATATATATCTATATATAGATATATATATACACACATACATACATAAAGATTTTATGTGTATATACAAATATATATAAATATATATAATTATAAATATATAAATTATATATTATTTATATATATACACATAAATGTATATATACACACACACACAAGGTGAAGTACAACAGTTTATAACCACCATGTTCACAAAAATTAGTTCAATCCTTACTATACAGCTATGAAGTTTGTGTTAATCACCCTGCCTTACAAAAACACATGTCTTTACACGGGATATGAAGATTGACCAATGCATAGTGTGGGTAATATATGCCATGGGCCTGGTCTCAAAAAGGAAAGGAAACATGAGACTAAAGCTTTATGGATATAAAATACTTGAGTGTAAGAAAAGAGAAATAAGAACATTTAAGGTAGAAAGAGTGGTAGGAGCCTAGGCATGGCTGCCTAATGACCGCCAGAGAATCAATCACTGAGCCACAGGGCACCTTGGCCCTTGTCAGAATGCTAGGTTTATGGCCATTTAAATCTCCTACGATGACCCAGAATGAATGTCTGTCCAATATGGGTGGGAGAAGACCCTAGGTAGGAGTTCCTTGGCAAAAAAACTCTCTAATCTTCTCTAGAAATATGACAGTCCCATACAATACAGCACAGAAAATTTATCAAAAAGAGGGAGGAGTCCATTCAGGCTGCTATGGCAGAAGACCATAGCCAAGAGGATTACACAATGTTTCTCATACTTATTTCTCAAATGTTTATTTCTTAGTTCTGGAGACTAGGAAATCCAAGATCAAGGAGCCAACAGATCTGGTGTCGTGAGATCCTGCTTCCTGATTTTCCATGTTTATCTTCCCTTTGTATCCTCACATGGCCAAAAAAGATAGAGACTCAGAGACAGCTCTCCTGTCTTTTTGTGAGGGTCCTAATCCTATTCATGCGGGCTTTATCCTCATGAACTAATCACTTCCCAAAGGCCCTACCTCCAAATACCATGACATTGGGGGTTAGGATTTCAACATATGAATTTAAGTGGGGGGACACACATCAGCCTGAGGCAAGTGGATATCAAAAGGGGTTGTGCTGTGATGTTTGGAGAGAGACTACTAGGTGTCTGGGTCCTGAGTCATCTCTACACATCCAGCATCATTGGGTAGCCTAATCACTTTTAACTCTCCCTTTCTTCTTCCACCTGTTAAGGAAAAGAAAAAGCAAAAGAATTCTAAGGTGATGGATATTCCATGGTTTAATTATCATGCAACCCTCCAAAAATCTCTCATGGAAAACTAGGGGCACCTGGATGGCTTAGTTGGTTAAGCCTCTGACTCTTGGTTTGGGCTTGGGTCATAGTCTCAGGGTACTGAGATCAAGCCCCATGTCGGGCTCTGCACTCAGTTGAGAGTCTGCTGTCCCTCTCCCTCTGCACCTCCTTCTCTCTCTTTCTCTCTCTCTCTCTCTCTCTCACTCTCTCTCTCTCTCAAATAAATAAAATCTGGAAAGGAAAGGAAAGGAAAGGAAAGGAAAGGAGAGGAGAGGAGAGGAGAGGAGAGGAGAGGAGAGGAGAGGAGAGGAGAGGAGAGGAGAGGAGAGGAAAGGACAGGACTACTGTAGTATAAAATGCTGTCATTACCAAAATCTAGAATATGCTTGGGTTCCTAGGGTAAAGAATTTATAGCCTCTTCTGACTCTTTTCAAACAGGAGGGTAGACCCAGTTGTCAAGCAAAGAAAAAATGGCTTAAAATAAATTGTAATATTTTACTGTAATATATCAGTCACTGAATTCAAGCTTTTTCTCAACTGCATTAACCACAATGTGAGACCGTGTCCCCACCTGAAGCCAAATTCTAAGCCAGTCACTTCAGAGCGGTGTGCTATCCCCTTCTTCATGGTCTGACCTAACGGCCAGGCATTGATGAGTGCTCCTTACACAACCAAACAGCAGCACTCCTTCTGTGTTATGTGCTGCCGCCTGCACCTGAAAATGCCCCAGCAGCACAGCTTTTTGCTTTTCCCTGGAGAAGTTAAGCCTTAAGCAAGTGTCTTATCCAGACATATCTCTCCCTCTAGACTGGGTCTTACAACCAGCTCAGTCACCCTCTTAACCCGCTTCTGGGAAACGAAGATTGGAGGCCAGAAGGTATGACTGGTAGCATCTTCCCAGACCCCTGCAGAAGCACATTGTATTCTGCGGTCCCACTTTCTGAGAGGTTGAACAAGTAAACGAGTACTTGTTTCACCAAACAAGAAGTTTGGTAAAACCGAGTGTTCCCATTATGGAAACTTCAAAGGAATAAAATGAACATCATGGCTCCTTATGTGGGACGATATTCCAAAGTTCAAACTATTATTCCATCTGGAAGACTCGATAGGACTTGTCGGTACCACTCGTGTGCATGTGAATAATCTTAAGGAATGCAGCACTATGACCGACGGCCTCTCCTTTTGACTCTGTCCACGATGATAGAAGCTTCTTCCCTCCAGGAGACACACTACTCTACTACAGGTAATGCACACCACGTAACTCCAAGTAACTCCATTGCCCAGACTGCTCCCCTTTAAAGATCACCACAAGAGCGCTCAGAGCAAAACGGACCCCACTACCCTCTGAACCAGAGAACCGCTGGGCTGCTTTTACATCACCTATAGGGGAGTCCTCCTATTTCAGAAAGTCTGAGATTTACAGAAAGCAACATTGGACTAGAAATGAAGATCCTCATCCCTAAGAAAATGAGTTCTAGTGACGTACTTCAGTGGGAGGAATGGTGAGGATTAAATGCTTAATATTTATCGAGCACCTGCAGTGATCTATGTCCCGCTCAGAACATAGCAGAGGAGGCATAACTTCTCTTTCAATCAGGTTAATGAGGAATCGATTTTTGAAGCTTTTTAAAAACACAAAGTACGATAGCAATGTTAAACACCAATCATATTGGGAGTGGTGCTCACCTAGCTGACTGCCTGATACGGAAGGGAAAATGTAGGCAATCAATAGCAGATCTATAACTCTTTCCCAGGGTGGTCTTAGAGTGCTTTCGCCCTCAGCAAGTGCAAAAATGCAGCCTCTTTGCTTTAAACTGTGCTGGAAATCAGAAGGGGACTCGACTTCTCTCTATAAGTAAACCAGTGCCCTTTGTGATCAAAAGATGGGGCACAAACAAAATCTAGAAGGGAGCTATAGGCCAGGAACAAGCAAAAGGCTGTTACAGCCTTTTGCAAAATGTATGGTTTCTCAAGACAACTGAGCCACCTGGTGTTAGAAAGTTCACAGCGAAATCTCTTTTCATACTGCCTTCCTCGGAGGGCAAATAAAAGCTCTTCCCGAATGGCCTTAGGACAGTGTCAGCCAGTATCACCTAAGGAAAAGGGGGACTCAGCGTAAAGCTGAGTTGCAAACATTCCCAGTGCTGCTCTGGGAACACTCAGAAGCATATCCTGCATTGGTCAGATTTGGGTTGTGCAGGTAAATTTAAATCTACTGATGTCTGGGCGAGACATCCACACTGGCAAGAAAAGATTGATGTCTGGGTGAGACATCCACACTGGCAAGAAAAACAAAAATAATGGTAGCCACAATTTATTGAGTATTTAGCATGTGCCAGGCTCTGTGTTCAAAAGACACCTTAACTGTAGTATCTCATTTAATCCTCCCATCAACCCCATGGACCAGGTATTATGATCACCATTATAATAGAGAGGTGAGAAGCCAAAGATCAGGGAGGAGTTGCCCAGCTGCTTAATGGTAGCATTGGAATTCTATCCCAGAGGGTCAGATTACAGGTCCTGTCTCCTTCATCGCCCTACTAACTACCTTTTAACAATGATAGCTAACATCTACTAAACACCTTGCTACATGCCATGCTTAACGATGGGCAGATTCCGTCGTCAACTCATAGCATAGGCAGTTAAGGTGAGTAATTCAGCTCATTTAATCTACTGAGGACTGACCTCATATACCACACCAAGATGTTTCCTAAATGGTAAGGAAACAAAGATCACTGTCCTCAAGAAGGTCACCAATCTTTCAGCTGACCCAGAAGTAAATCCTGAGATGGCATCAGGATGGGCTTCCCTACAGGGACGTAATTCAGCTAGAATACATGGAAATATATAAAGATGCCTATCTGCATTCATTAAAAAGTCTGAAACATAAAACATTTTTAAAGAAATTCAATCTTTTCCACTAGAAAAAATATATATAACTAGAACTAAGGTAACAATGTATTGCCAAGTAAAAACCCTGAACAGCTGAGAAAAATTCTTTTTATCATTCCTTTTACTTTTCACAAATTAGGAGTGCTTCTATAGTGCCTGTAAATAGTTTATTCTCTTAAGATGAAAGAGTCCCTCTGAAATCCAACTTCTGCGTGACTTATGACAAATTCCAAATCAGTGGTCCCCAGTAGGATTAACATTAATGAACATACATTTTCTCTCATATTGACTTTTTAAAATAGCTCTTTCCCGAGGAATGCAAATTATTTTAGTCCATCATCTCATTTACTTTTATATAATAAAGTAGATAAACTGTGATCCACAGATGCAGTCACATTTCCCAAGTCACACATGGAAATGGAAAAAGAATCCAGACCCTGCTCTGCTGAAATTTGTGGTCCAGCCCATGTCTGCTCTTCACATCCCTCCCACCCACTGTGGTGAATCATGCCTTCTCCTCTTCATGAGTGAACTCTAGAATTCCTTAGTCTGACTGTTCATGATACTAGAAGTTAATCAAGAAGGAACTCTAGTACCCAGCGAGAAAGGAAGAAAACAAGGAATGAAAAGAAGATTCATCTATTCATCTGTTTTTAGTTTAGAAGAAGCAAAGTAGACCATGAAACATGCCAGAACTGTTAGTTATTCCTCTATTCTAGTCTCTGCTGCCTCCTTACCACAAAATCCCAGTTTTGTTCAGGCTACAATACACTCAGCTAAAAACACCAACCTTCCCAGACATCCTCATAGCTAGTAGTCACATGACCCAGTTCTGGCCAACAAACATGAGCAAAAGTCCATGGAGGATTTCTGAGAAAAGCCTCTATTTTCTTGATACTGGTACTTTCCTGTCTTTCCTCCTCTCTCCTTTTTCTGCCAAAGGTATGAGCAACCATCTCAAAATCATGGGGATGAAAGTCACATGTCATGAATGACAAAATAAGAGAACAGAAGAAGCCATGGTGTCCAGGGACACCCAGGAGCATCTGCACTAACTACAGACACCCCTCCCTCCTGCCACCTGTGAGCTTCTCTTGTGTGCAAAATTTTTATTTAATTCACTATAATCAGGATTTTTATTATCCTCTACCGAAGAGATTCTTTTAAAAGATTCACTGTATTTGGGGAGCACCCTACAAAAATATATCCAAGACTTTGGGTACACAGCTGAATTGGCCTATAGAGGTCATCTAATGAAACATTTTTTTGACTCAAATAAAGAAACCAAAGAGCAAATTAGAGAAAATATGCTCAGGTTGCAAAGCTAGTGCTTCAGTCCCCTCAGTCCAATGTTACCTCTATGATTCCATGTTGCCTGCCCTAAAGAGTTAAAAATTGGGACAAACTAGAAAGAGAAACATTTCTCAGATAGCCAGATAACAGCAACGTTGCAAGGGAGACTTGCATCTGGACAGAGATATATTCCAAAACTGTGTTAAAGTAGTCCTTATAGAAGAAACAAGCACAGGAAGGAGGAGGAGGGGGAAGCAGAAAGTGGAAGGGGAGGAGAAGGAAAAGGAAGAGAAAAAGAAGGAGAAGGAAAAGAGAAAAAGAAAGGAAGAAAAGGCTTATGGACCTCAATAACCAGAGGCTGGAAAATATTTATTAATTTTTTTTTTTAGCAATCTCCCCAGAATAAGCTGGAAATAGCAATGTTGGGTTTATTCTTCTTTAAAAGAAAGTAGAAGATTGCCCTCTTATTTCGGAAAAAAAGTATTCAAAAGACAGTTCATTGTCTGTGTAGTCTCTATAGTCTCTGTACAGAGTCTTCTCTATCTCCAGAGGTTTAGAGCGTGGACTCTGAAGCCAGACTGCCTAGTTCAAATTCCAGCTCCAGCACTTACCAGATGCGTGACCTTAGGTAAGTGTAATAACCTCCCTGGACTTCTGTTTCCATCTGTAAAATAAACTACTTACTAGCAAGGTTGTTGTGGGCACTAATTGAGCTAATAATATGAGAAGTCCTTAGAAGTATGTGTGTGTATATACACAATCATATATCTACATACACACACACACACACACACACACACATACACACACACACGTGGTTATCATTACTGTGATAGCCATGGTCACATGAAATAGAAGATGAAGGCATTTAAAGAAAGAAAACTCAAGTTCCCAGGGATTCTTTTTTTAGCAAACTGAGAAGAAAAGTACCCACATAAATGACTTCCTAATTTGAAGGACCGACCAAATATTTGTCAAATGAATGAATGAATGAATGCCATCAGTTGAAGGCAGCTGCAAGCGTTTTTGATGCCTAACAGGCCTAAACTCCCAAAGAATCTTACAAATCTCAGGAAGGATATCTAAGGGCAATGCAGAAAACACAAACTTTAGTCAAATGTGGAATTATGGCTAGGATTAGTTAAGCCATATATTACAATTAATAAACAGCAAGGGAATATGTAATCGTACTTCTGGCGTGTATTTCTTTTATAATCTGCTAGAAAACTAGGGTGTTTAACTTCATCTGTTTTAACAATAAAATTATATTTTTTCCGTTGACAAGACAGAATGGCTATAAGTCTTAGCAATCCCAGTTAAACGCCGAGGCACATACAGCACCTGGGGCTCAGAACACAGTGCGGCATCTACTGCCACTTGGTGGACACTCCCCACACCTCTACGTCCACAAGGACAATAACAGCAGTGGGCTAAGAACCAGAACCCCAAGCTCTGGGTATTGTGGTGTGGCCTTGGGCAGGTCACATAACCCCCCTGGGCCCGTTTTCTAACAAGAAAAATCAGAGTCTTGGACTAGATCACTACCAAAGTTTTTTGGTAAGTCTAGTCATTCCAAGAAATCTCTTATAGGAATACAACTCAAAGCTCAAAGATATAAATGGTGATAAATGCCACAGATATCAGGCCAAGAAAGATCCGTAAGAATTTTTTCAAGGTTTGACAAACTTGGACTCTTTTACTTATTTTTGATGTACCTATGCCCACTCACCTGCCCAGTTTCCACAGTGATTATCACATTACTGTTGTAGAAGGAGTATCTTCTGCTCTTCAAATACCTAAGTCATTGAAATGACAGGTATGGGGTCAGGTGGCACAATATCTCTGAGGCCATACTCCCCAGAAGGAAAAACAGGGGCGTGGGAAGGTAGTGGTGGTGATTAGGAGAACTTGCAAGGTGGACACTAAAAGCACACTCCAAACTCCTGTCAGAGAAATCATACTGAATGCCATGTCAATTTTGGAGGCAAGAGCAGAATTTTGAGGCGGAGACCGAGTTGCAGTAGGGGACATCTGTTGCTGTCCCAGAGTCTGTTCCCACTTTGTCTTTCCTAACTTCATCCTGAATTTTCCAGGGAAGCAGTTTAGCCAAGACTGACTCCACCCCCAGCAGGAGGAACTAAGTCCTGACTGGCCTAAACCATCCTGTGTATCTCCACTGCCCTCCCCATAGCATCGAAGGAAGACACAGGTTTTTGGCTGAATGTTTGTGTTCCTCCAAAATTCATACGTTGCAATCGAATCCCCACCTAATGGCATTGGAAGCAGGCCTTTGGGAGGTAATTAGGACATGAACCTTCATGAATGGGATTGGTGCCTCATAAGAGAGGTGAGAGAGTTAAATGACACTCTTCCTGCCACATGAGGATACTGCCTTGAAGAACACCTTCACTAAAACCCAGCCATGCTGGAATCCTGATGTCACACTTCTGGCCTCCAGAACAGTGAGAGATTTCTGTTGCCCATAAGTCACTCAGTCTCTGGTACTTTGTTATAAGAGCCTCAACTGACCAAGATAGCACGTGATCAAAATCAGGCCAATCAGAGCCAGTAAGACTGAATTTTTGGTTGAGCCCTCAAGGACAAGTTTCTCTTTCTCATGGATCTGAATGAGGAAACTGTCATGGCCGATGTTCACAATCATCATTAGACGCATGAGGAGAGCCTGCTTGACAACAGAACCCACGTCAAGGAATGGCGAGAGAAACCAGTTTCTGGTCACTTCGTTTGAATTCTAAGTCAAGTCTTGCCCAAACCATTTAGTTACAAAGCAAATAGATTCCTCCTTTCAGCTTTAGCCAATTTGAGTTGAATTTTCCATATTTTCAAGCAAAGACTTCCTAACTAAAACATGTTATTGACTCTTGAGATGGGGATGTTAGGAGCCAAATGAGGGTGCATACTAGAACCAGTCAAGTTTCAAGAGAAAAAATTACCTCATGTATATGAGTTAGCAGAAAAGAATTAGCAGAGCAGGCTGGTGGGAAAAGGTCCGAGAGAATTCCACTAGAAGCACTAGTTCATGTCTACATTTAAAAGATAAGGCACACACCTTCTAAGACAGGCCATAGGATGTCTTAAGTGGGAGAAATAAAGGCAGGAGACTTCCAGGACTCTCTCTGTCAAAACATGGAGAAATTCCACTAAGTCATGTCACAACCATTCTGCTAAAAGAAAGTAAAAAAGAAGGCAGGGCTTGGAAAGTGAAAATCATAAACCATTGTCCAAAGGGCCTGGAAAAGCCTAATATGACTTAAAGCAGCATCAGTAACTATACTGTCCAGCAAGATGGAGTAAGCATCTCTAGGCAGCAGCAACGCATGCAGTCAGACAGATGGTTTGGTCCCAAGGGGAGTAATCCATTTGGAGGCAAGACCCAGGCAGGGTGAGAAACACAGGGAAAAAGGTCCCACCTCTTGGGGCAGAAGTTGAGATGAGCAAGAACTAAGCAAGGAGAACCCTCTCCTTTCATCTCAAATGTCATTTCTTCTTTGGTATTTCCATCCCCAGTCCTTCAATAACTTCGTGATTCAATACTGTACTTTATAAAGAATGAGGCAGAAACTCTGGAATATTCATGAATACAAGTTCCATTGGGAGGTGACTCACATCTGTTTGTTCACTGCTCTCTCCTCAGCATCCAATACAGTGCCTGACACATCAAAGGTTTTCAATAAATACTTGTTGAATGATTAAGTGTCCTTGGTAGGCTATTCAGTCCCAAGATACTAAAAGGGGTTTCAGCTGCAATGGGACAACTGAAGCATTCCACAGGAAAATACTGGGCTACTACATGTGGAGAGGGGAAGGTTAATGGGCATAGAGGTACAGCCGCTTCGCTGTTGGCATTAGGGAAAGCGCTATACCTCATTTTCTGGGGAGGGGATTGATAGGCATTAGGGAAAGCGCTATACCTCATTTTCTGGGGAGGGGATTGATAGGGAAGTCAGAGCTGACATTTGGCAAATATACATCAGTTCAGCTGTAATGGCTGTTTACAACTAAGTGGTCAATGCCACTGAAATACTGGTTTTATGCCCTTCAACAGATGAGTGGATAAGGAAGATGTGGTACATCTATACAATGGAATATTATGCCTCCATCAGAAAGGATGAATATCCAACTTTTGTATCAACATCAATAGGACTAGAAGAGATTATGCGGAGTGAAATAAGTCAAGCAGAGAGAGTCAATTATCTTATGGTCTCACTTACATGTGGAGTATAAAGAAAATCATGGAGGGCATCGTGAGAAGGAAGGGAAGGGTGAAGGGGGGAAATCGGAGGGGATGATGAACCAGGAGAGACTGTGGACTCTGAGCAACAAACTGAGGGTTTTGGAGGGGAGGGGGTGGGGGGGTGGGCGATCCTGGTGGTGGGTATTGAGAAGGACACGTATTGCATGGAGCACTGGGTGTGGTGCAAGAACAACCAATCTTGTAACACTGAAAAATTAAAATAAACATATTTGGGGAGAAAAAAAATCTAAAATGACAAATCATAAAAAAAAAGAAATACTGGTTTTAAATATTTAGAATATCACCGTAGGGAGAGAGGGTACAGTACTTTGGAAAGTACTCTGTAGTCTGGACAGTGTGGCCCCTGGGCCTGAGCAGGACTAAGCATGCAGATGAAATCCATCAGGGCCAAGAGATGAATCAAGATGGCCAAAGCAGAGGGTGGCTCAGTCGGTTAAAGGGGGACTGATAGGAGATGAGGTAGGAAAGGACAGGGGCTAGACCTGTAGGGACTAGAACTAGGACATCAGTCAAGTGTAGTGGCAAGCCAGCAGATTTTAAGTAAATGAGTGGCATTCTCTAAGTTTGAAAAGATCATGCCTGTGTGGCTAATGAACTATAGGAGACAAGTATGGAACCTGAGAGAAGAGTCAGGAGGAGGCTGTGTGAACACCGGGTAAGAGACATTGGTGGTTTAGCTGGTGAAGATGGCAGCAAAGGACGTGGAGAGAAGAGGAAAATTCTGCTTGGGAGCTCTTGGCACCTTATAACATTTTTAGTCCCTTTCTTACAGCCACATCAAAATATAACAACAATAGCTCTGAGCAGTAACTGTATGCCAAGCACTATTGTTCTCAACAGATCCGTGAGGAAGTTTATTATGGACTAAATTGTGTTCCCCCAAAATCTACATGCTAAAGCCCTAACCCCCAATGCGACTCTATTTGGAGATAGGGCTTTTAAGGATGTAATTAAGGTTAAATTAGGTCATAAGGGTGGGATCCAGCTCCCATAGAACTGGGGTCCTTATAAGAAGAGGGAGAGAGGGATGCCTGGTGGTCCAGTCAGTTCAGCTTCTGCCTTCGGCTCAGGACATGATCCCAGGGTTCACTGGGATCATGGGGCTCCCTGCTCAGTGGGGAGTCTGCTTCTCCCTCTGCCTGCTGCTCCCCCTGCTTGTGCTCTGTATATTTCCCTCCCCACCATGGACAAATAAATAAAATCTTAAAAAAAGAGAGAAGAAGGAGGAGGAGGAGAAGGAAGAAGGAAGAAGGAAAAAAAAGAAGAAAAAGGGAGAGAGAGACAATGGGGATGCTCACACACAAAGGAAAGATTATGGAAAGATAGGGAGAAGATGGCTATGTACAAGCCAAGGAAAGAGGCCTCAGGAGAAACCAAACCTACCAATGCCCTGATCTTAGACCTCCAGCCTCCAGAACTATGGGAGAGAAACTTTCATTTTTAAGGGAGGCCTGGGTGACTCAGTCAGTTAAGCATCTGACTCTTGATTTCAGCTCAGATCATGATCTCAGGGTCATGGGATTGAGCTCCACGCTCAACGTGGACACCGCTTGGGATTCTCTCTCTCCCTCTCCCTCTGCTCCTCCCCCCACTCAGGCACACACTCTCTCTCTCTCATATAAATAAGACATATTAATTAATTAAAATCTTTTTTTTATTTTCATTTTTAAAGTCACCCCATCTGTGATATTTTGTTATGGTAGGCAGAGCTGACTAATACAAAGACTCTGGCATTAACCAGTATATAGATCCGGACCTCAGAGCTAGACATCCCCGGTTGGAATCCTGACTTAACATCAATTAACTCACTTGCTTCTTTGACTTCTTCACTGTGATGCTCTGCTGCCCACCAGAGAAATGGCAATGACTTTAATGAATGTAAATTTACATTAAAATTATATTAACCCTACATATCATCTGGTGGAAAATGAAGGCAAAATATCCCTAGCCTAAAAGGAAGGCAATCTGTCAATGAGTGGTTCTGTGTGACCATAATGGGGGTGGGTGGGAAGGAAACACGGTTTACCGCTAGGGTTCAGTGGGGAAACAGATATGCCCCTAAAGGTTTGACTCCGGACACTTGGCCCCTAACTAAAGTATGTTAGAGCCTCTCCCACTGACATGGGTTCCACGGGGCTACAGAATCGTAAGTTGGCCCCAGGAGAAACAGCGGAGTTTCTATCTCATCCAAACCTTATGTTCAGAAGTGTGAAGACAGAGACCCAAAATGGCCAAGTGACTTGTGGAAGTTCACACAGTTGGCTGGGACCCTGCTGTGGAATTGGCCAACTAATCTTTAACAGATTAGTTGGCTTTAACAGATCAATTCCTTTTTAATCTCCCAGAAAGTCTATATATTTTAGAAGGATAGCATCAGACAATGCGTTAGCCTCAGACAAGGCTGGAGTTCAGGCTGATCTAATGACCAAAAGAGCTCAAAGGAAATCTCCTGGGGCTGCTTCTTGCCATTATTTTAATCCTTTTTTCAAGGACACCCAGCCCACAAGATGGTTGGGCAGGTGGGAACAAATTCTTCCAGAGCAATTCAGCCACTGGAAGGGATGGGACACCATGTTCCCAGATTTTTTTTTTTTTTTTTAAGATTTGCTCATCTCCTTCCATATTTTGCAATAGGACCACTCTGTGACACAAATTTTTTCCCATTCACATTCAGCTGCCTGTACTTCATTACTTTCTACAGATGCTTCCAGACTTTAGATCATGCCAGCTCTTTGTCACTGATACACTCCCGCTATTGAGCTGAAGTTAACAGGAGGGGGAAGGTGGCACTTTTCCCTTGAATGGCTGAGAAATTCCCTCGCCCCCACATCCAATCAGCCATCAAAGTCTGTCATTTATTCCTTCCCAATGTCTCTTGCATCTGTTCCTCCCTCTCCACTCCCACTGGCATTACCCTGGTTCAGGACTCGATTGCCTCCTGCCTGGGCTGCTGGTACAACAGCCTCCTGCTTTTCCTACCTCTGGCTTCTCCCTCTCCACCCATCCAGGCTACCACTACTCAAGCAGACTTCCTGCTGATTTACTCACTCCCCTCCACAAAAATCTCTCAGGGCTCCCCATTGCCCATGGAATGAAATTCAGCCAAACTCAGAATTTAAACCCTGCATGCTGGTCCAAGTCTACCCTCTTAACTAGATCTCGCACCACAGTCCTGTGCTCTAACCAACAGATTTACCCAAGGTATTTTGAAGATGTTATGCAGCATTTCCTATTATTTCTCTGATCTTTCAGAACTTCCTGACAGTCTTCCACCAAAGCCCTATTGATTCTCTGAGATTCAGCCCTTCATTTGTTCAACCTTTCCTCATTCGACAAGGCATTACTGAGCAGCACATTGGCTCTCCCAAGGCACTGGGGAGGCAATACGTGTACAAAGCAGATGTGATAATTCCTTATAGGTATTCACGGGCTGGTGGGGGAGAGAAATAACTAGAGTAATATTCAAAATTTGTGATAAGGGCTAGAAGAATTCTTCAGGAATTGGGGGGGGATTATTAGGGTACTCCCTTTAGACTTGGAAGTCAGAGAAGCCACCTTTGGCACAGTGAAATCTGAGCTGAGAGCTGAAGAAGGAATTGGCCTGTACCAATTATGATGGGGTGTCATGAAGGCTCCAGTGAAGTAAGGGTGGTATCAAGGAACACAGAAGTAGGTCTTCTCCCCTAAGAAATTAGAGTACAGAAAAGCAAAGCAGAAGCCATCCCCCAAAACAAAAATGACACACGGAGTACTCACTTACCTGTTCCTTCTGCAAGGATAAGAAAACTTGTAGTGTGAAAACGGGTTGACTGCCTATCACAGATCTGGCTAAGCCAATGGATGGTGCTATCACTAGGTAAATATCTAGAGCCAACCAATTAGTAGTGACCATGAGGACACACCCCCTTGGCAGCCTCACCTGCAGATTCTCCCAGACCAGCAGGGAATCCTGAGAGATTCCCAAAGCTCCTGAGCATGTTTCCTAAGTCATCCTAACCCTTTGCATACCTCTGTATGTTATATATGAACTCTAACTCTTCTGTTGTGCTCTCTCCTTTTCTCTACCACGCTCTCTCTCCATCCCTTCCTCTCCTTCTCTCTCTCTCTCTCTCTCTCACACACACACACACATGCACACAACATCTGTATGAGTGGAAAGGCAAGGAGCTAAAGGTATGTGTGCTCCTAGAGGTGTGGGTACTAGAGGATACAAAGATGCTTAAGTTAGCCTCTGTTAACATCCAACCACCCTCCTCATTTTCTGCCCCAACCTCCTAACCATAGACTTTCCTGGACTTGTGGCTATCATGCAAGTAAAGCCAAATGTCACCTGAATTTGACCAAACTGAAACATCTGACTTTTTAAGGAGAGCCCAGTTGGCCTCTGCTTCCCCACACTTCCCAAAATTGTGCCAGTTTTAACTGGACTCCATACCCTTTCTTCACTACCACACCAAATTGTATGCCCAGAAACAGAAGTGCAAAGAAGAGCCACATGTACCCCAATGTTTATAGCAGCAATGGCCACAATCGCCAAACTGTGGAAAGAGCCAAGATGTCCTTCAATAGACGAATGGATAAAGAAGATATGGTTTTATATACAACAAAATATTATGCCTCCATCAGAAAACTTGAATACCCAACTTTTATATCAACATGGACAGGACTAGAAGAGATTATGTTGAGTGAAATAAGTCAAGCAGAGAGAGTCAATTATCATATAGTTTCACTTACTTGTGGAGCATAAGGAAAAATATGGAAGACATTGGGAGAAGGAAAGGAAGAGTGAATTGGTAGAAAATGGAGGGGGAGATGAAACATGAGAGACTGTGGACTCTGAGCAACAACTGAGGGTTTTGGAGGGGAGAGGGTGGGGGGTTGGGCGAGCCTGGTGGTGGATATTGAGAAGGGCACGTATTGCATGGAGCACGGGGTGTGGTGCATGAACAATTATTCTTGTAACACTGAAAAAGTAAAATAAACATATTTGGGGGGGAAGAAGCGAAAACCACAGGAGTTCCCTGGGATGGGTCACTGTGCTTTTGGTTGCTTTTGAAGACATTGGGAATGAGAAGGGATAAAAGACACACAGGGTCATCAGCCCTTTCATAAAACATACATGGTAAGAAAAGGGATGGGAAGAGATCTCCAGGCAAAGGAAACAAGGCCCTCAGTGGAAAGATCTTAGCATCTCTAAAGAACCATGTTCTTCAAAGGTTGGCTGGAACATAATTAGTGAGGGAGACAGAGAAATAAGGGGGATTGGGAGGTCTGGCAGGGGCCAGGTGACCAAGGCCAACATTCTAAGCATGATAGAAAGCCACAAAATGCGATGGGTTTTAAGTTCAACATAGTACCCTCTTCCAACTGGGACCTACCATACCACTTATCCCAAACCCTTCTCATTTGTCCTCTTGCCATAAGCAGCATGGTGATGGCTTCTCTCTTGGTATCTACTGATTCCACACTCCATGTTCTAGGTGCCAGAGTTTACTTTGGCACCTGCAGGCCCCCATGAGCTGTCGGCAGAAACCTCCTAATCTAATTCCATCATTTGACCAGCCAGCTTACCTGGCCTTCTGTTCTGGCTCTTCCTTTCCACTCTAGTTCACCCACTGGGATGGCAGCCCAGTCCTAAAGTCCAGCAACACCTGACTACCCTATTGCTCCGTGACTATTAGTACTAGCTGCTCCCAACACTGAGAACTGTTCTTGCCAGGATATCCCTGCCCCATCTCAGTTCAGCCTCCTACATTCTCACACTGGCCATCATCAGACCTTGAGCCACAAGTTCTTAAATTAGTTCATGAACCATCCATACGAAATCACCAGAGATGCTTATTACATACAGACCCCCATGCTGGTGCTACCCTAGACTTTCTCGAGGTGGAATCCAGTCATCTGTATTTTTAACAAATTTCCCAGATAATGTTTATGGACATTAAAATTTGAGAGGAAATTTTTTCAACCTTGGAAATTTGACAATGTAAATAATGGTTGCACCCCTCTATCCAAGCCTACCTTGGATTCCTTTTTTTCTCTCTGCCCAAAACTCCCAGCATATACTAGGAAATTTAGACCATGGAACCCACACTCTAGCTTGAACATGGTTGATACTTTCCAAATATGTCCCAAATCACTGTAACTAGTCTGAGTATAGACTAGTAGCCCATTGGGGAACACCCTAAGCATGCTTGCTCCGTGTGCCATTCTGTGTGGGTAAGGGACATCATTCCACAGAGCTAGTACATAAAATCAGGTGGCAACCTGGATTTTCACACTAGCCACATATCTTTTCCACCAACACAAGCAGCACCCTGAAACTCAACTGATCACTTGGTCATTGGTTCCTGCAAAGCACTTCTGTTATGACAAGCCATGGAATAACTGCGTATCCCGTGGAGGGTGGGACACTGATATCCTTTTCACATAAAGCACAGTGCAGAGTCACTATTATTATTTTTCTTGGGATAAAATTACCTTGATTTTGCCCAAATATGTTTATATGCAGGCTAGTAAGAACAACAAAATTGGCTGCTTAATTGAGTGCTCTGATCAACACTGTTACCTGTAATAATTCTCATTACTGCCAGTAGCACAGGGACACTGGGAAACATCTCAGTACAGGCGTACCTTATTTTATTGCACTTTACAGAGAGAGCAGGCTTTGTTTTGTTTTACAAATTGAAGGTTTGTGGCAACCCTGCCTCAAACAAGTCTATTAGTGCCATTTTTCCAACAGCATTTGCTCACTTTGTGTCTCTGTATCACATTTTGGTTATTCTCCCAATATTTCAAACGTTTTCATTATTATTATATTTGTTATGGTGATCTCTGATGGGTGATCTTTTTTTTAAAGATTTTTTTTATTTTTAGAAAAAGAGCATGTACAGGCAAGAGGAGGAGCAGAAGGAGAGGGAAAGAAAGAATCCTCAAGCAGACTCCCTGCTCAGCACAGAGCCCAAGCAGGCCTTGATCCCACAACCCTGAGATCATGACCTGAGCTGAAATCAAGAATCAGCCCCCTAACTGACTGAGCCACCCAAGCATCCCTGGGATCAGTGATCTTCGCTGTTACTATTAGAATTATTTTGGAGGGTCATGAACCATGCCCATGACTGTTCTACCAACCAGCCATTCCCCTGTCTTTCTCTCTCCCTCTCCTTAGGCCTCCCTTTCCTTAAGACAAAACAATATTGAAGTTGGGCCAATTAATAACCCTACAACAACCTCTAACTGTTCAAGTGAAAGGAAGAGTCGCATATCTCCCACTAAAGCAAAAGCTAGAAATGATTAACCTTATTGAAGAAGCCATGTCGAAAGGTAAAAGCTAGGCCTCTTGCTCCAAACAGTGAAGCAAGCTGTGAATGCAAAGGAAAAGTTCTTGAAGGAAATGAAAAGTGCTACTCTAGTGATCAGGTGAATAATAAGAAAGCAAAACAGCCTTACTGCTTACACAGAGACTTTTCTAGTGGTCTGGACGGAAGACCAACCTAGCCACAACATTTCCTAAGCCAAAGCCTAGTCCAGAGCAAGGCCCTAATTCTCTTCAGTTCTGTGAAGGCTGAGAGGTGAGGGAAGTGAAGAAGAAAGCCTGAAGCTAGCAGGGGTTGGTTCATAATGCTTAAGGAAAGAAGCCATCTCCATAACATAAAAGTACAAGGTGAAGCAGCAAGTTATCCAGCTAAAATAATGAAGGTGGCTACACTTAATTGTCTTTCAATGTAGATGAAACAACTTTCTATTAGAAGAAGAGGCCATCTGGGACTTTCATAGCCAGAGAGGAGAAGTCAATGCCTGGCTTCAAAGCTTCAAAGGATAGGTGTCCTCTCTTGTTAAGGGCTAATGTGATTGGTAACTTTAAGTTGAAGCCAGTGCTCATTTACCATTCCAAAAATCCTAGGGCCCTAAAGAAGATACTTAATCTATTCTGCCTATGCTCTCTAAATGAAACAAAGCCTGGATGATAGCACACCTGTTTACAACCTGGTTTACTGAGTATTTTAAGTCCACTGTTGAGAGCTAAAAAGGTTCCTTTCAAAATGTTACTGCTCATTGACAATACATCTGGTCACCCAAGACTCTGATGGGGATGTAAAATGAAATTAACATTGTTTCATGCCTATTAACACAGCATTCATTGTGAACCCCATGGATCAAGGACTAATTCCAACTTTCAAGTCTTATTGAAGAAATACATTTTGTAAGGATATAGCTGCCAAAGACAGTGATTCCTCTGATGGATCTGGGCAGAGTAAATTGAAAACCCTCTGAAAAGTATTCCCCATTCTATATGGCTTTAAAAACACTTGTGACTTACGGGAAGAGACCAAAATATCAGCATTAACAGGAGTTTGGAAGAAGTTGATTCTAGTCCTCATGGATGATTTTGAGGAGTTCAAGACATCAGTGGAGTATGTAACTGCAGATGTGGTAGAAAGGGCAAGAGGACTAGAATTAGAAATAGAGCCTGAAGATGGGACTGAATTGCTGCAATCTCATTACAAAACTTTAATGGATGCAGTTGCTTCTTAGGGGTGAGCAAAGAAAGTGGTTTCTTAAGATGGCATCTACTCCTGGTAAAGATGTGAAGACGAAGTGACAACAAAGCATTT
This sequence comes from Nasua narica, assembly GCA_028533885.1. Taxonomy (NCBI): domain Eukaryota; kingdom Metazoa; phylum Chordata; class Mammalia; order Carnivora; family Procyonidae; genus Nasua; species Nasua narica. The sequence continues at coordinate 104,824,448 of CM052797.1, read as the reverse complement.
AGAATATTACATAAACTTAGTTCCTAATGCAGTGGCAGGGTGTGAGAGGATTGACGCCAATGTTGAAAGAAGTTCTATGGGTAAAATGCTATCAAACAGCATCACACGCTACAGAGAATTTGTTTGTGAAAGGAAGAGTCCATTGATGTTGTGGCAAACTTCACCATTGCCTTATTTTAAGAAATTGCCACAGCCACCCAACCAAGCAGCCACCACTCTGATCAGCCAGCAGCTGTCAACATTAAGGCAAGGCCCTCCACAACCGAAGAGATTACAGGTCACAGTAAGCTCTCACAATGGTTAACATTTTTAGCAAAGTATTTTAATTGAAGTATGTAAATTGTTTTCTTAGACATAATGCTATTCCACCCTTAACAGACCACAATACAATGTAAACATAACTTTTATATGCACTAGGGAACGAAAAAATTTATTTGACTCGCTTTATTGCAGTGGTCTGGAACCAAACCCACAATATTCCTGAGGTATGCCTGGAAAAGCAGAAGGGGACACAGTAGAAAGGGTGTGGCTTTGACAGACAGACCCCAGTTTAATCCCAATGCCAGAACCCATTTGTTAAATGGCCTTGAATAAAATCTCTGATCTTAGCTACTAACCCCTAGAACTTCCATTTTCTCACTTGTAAAGTGAAAATATAGTTCAAAATTGACATGGATACAGTAGCCAATAGCCCTTCCCTCCCTTCCTGGTGATTCAAACAAGGACCAGGAAGAAGGAGCCATTGGGATCCAAAGTGTTGCATTGGTTTGCATCTTAGGCTTATGAAATTAGCATCTGTCCCAGGTGCGTCCACAGTCCCTGAGCCTCCCCATCCTCAGAGACAGATCTGGGGGATGAATAATGAAAAGAACCATAAGCCATCCTGGATAAGCAAGTGACGACAAACCAGGATTTCCATAGCTCCAATCTACTGCCTGGGTCAGGACACTCATTAGTCTTTAATCGTCCAAAAAATCAGAGTAGCTTTATACTTTGTACAAGAATAACTTGTGGCAAGAGTAACTTTGCGTTTCATGTAAGCTCCACAAGAGCAGGGAACATCCCTACCACGTTCTCTGCTGTGACTGAACACATCCATAGTAGATGTTGGAGAACCCTTGCCTGAGGAATTATCTTTCCATAGAGCAGGAGAACTCCTCAGGTCTCCTTCTCCCTGCTGCTCCCTTCCAGAGGAGGGACTTACCAGATCAGTGAAGAAGGGAGAAGGAATTAGATATGCAGCATTCCACCCACTCTCTTCCTCATTAGCCAAGAGCCCTGACCTCTAGGTAGTTTTTTTCTCTGCTTGCCCTGCAGAAAGTTTACCAGGTTCTGCCCTAAAAGAAAAGTAATCATTAACAACCAAGGTCTACTGAGCACTTACAATATGCCGGGCACTGATTTAGCATTTTATAGGCATTAATGTATTTATTCCTTCAACAATACTCTCTAAGGTACATTACCATTATCATCTCCATTTTACAGATGAGAAAACCAAGACCCGGGGAGAGTAAGTAACTTGCCCAAGGTCACACAGTTACCAAGTGGCAGAGCTGAGATTCAAACCCAGGCATCTGGTTCCACTGTCATTTCTTGGGACCACTATGCTCTACTGCCTCTTGTCCTACTATAAACACGAGGTATCCATTTGGGGGGTAACTTCAATTCAGGGGCATGTTTCTAGGAGAACACATTGGGGCATATGTTAAGTCACATTCTCATACTCAGCCATGACATCTTGGAAGGGAGGTAATGACTCTCAACAGCTCTCCACAGCCAGGAGGGACAAAAGGCACCAGGTAAATAGCATGGGAGTGTGCACCCAAAGTTACCTGGGAGATCCACCTGGCAGGAGAGCCCAGGTACCTGCCAGGCACACTCAACCATCAGTCTAACTCATTCATTCCAAACCAGAGGCAGCATCCAATGGGAAGAATAGCAGCTGTGAAAAGCATGTATGTATGAGTCGGGAAGGCAGAAAAATTATCATAGTAATAGCAAACATTTACATATGACCAGAAACTGTTCTAAGGTCTTCATTCACATTAGCTCATTTACTCCACATCACAATCCTATGGAGAAGTACTACCATTATTCAATTTATAGATGGAGAATCTGAGAGAAGTAACATGTCCAAAGAGATGCAGAGATTTGAAACCAAGCAGTATGGCTCCACAGTCCATGCTCTGGAAGGGAAAAATAGAGAAAGGAAGCGAGCTCAGGCTTTGGAGTCAGACAGAACTGAGTTTGAATCTTGATTCTGCCACTTAGCAAAGTAATAAGCCTGTTGTGTAGACTCTCAGACTCAGCTTGTTTCTCTGTGGAAGAGGACAGCTCCCCAGGAGGAAGGACTGTGACAAGGACTAAGCACCAAAACACATGCCCACTGACCAAGAACCTGGAAGGAAGTCAGTCAGCATGGGTTCACCTACTCCTACCATCTCAACACCAGACCCTCTGTTGGGCCCTGGGATGCAAAATTACCTAGCCCTCAACCCTGTCCTCAGGAATCCCTGCCTTGCAGAGGGACACTGGGTGGGGACATGGAAACAGGATTATAACGTAAGGTGAGACCTTAGGAAGAGAGACGTGAGCCTAGGGCTACAGGAGGATAGAAAAGGGAGCGATTTCTTCTGCCTGGGAGAGTCAAACACTGGAGCTTGATCTTGCTAGTTAAATGGGAGTTTGCCAGGTGAGGGAAAGGAGTGAATAGTCACCATCTAACTTAAAAACCTTTTACTGCCGCCATTGTCAAGGTCGGTCCCAGCATTTAGATTCTGTCTTCTGTTCCTGTGACATTATGAGGAGATTAAGAATATCTGTTTCACTAACTTCTTTGAAGGACATCATAGGCTACAAGCAAGAGAGCTGACCCCATCCAGAGGGCTGTCTGTGGGTTGCATTTTAAACTGCTATTGTTTTTCTCAGAATACAACAGGGAACCCAAGGGGCTGTTTTATATTCCAAATACCTAAAGATTACAATCCATTATAGGGGTGTATTTGTTCTTGGAACTGAGATAATACTGGGCAAAGCTGCAGAATTAATTGCCCTGAAGCTATAAATCTCCTATTTATTTCTTGATGAGTTTACAATAACAACTTGTAAATTCCCTCACACCCATCACCTCTCTACCTACACACACACACACACACAGGGGATGCCTAGCTGGAAAGGTAAGCCGGGGAGTTGATTGTATCAGTGACAAGAACATAATAATGGGAATTACAGAAGTTACAATTCAGTGAGTGCTTCCTGCATGCCAGGCTCTGTATTAAGTGCCAAACCTACATGATCTTCTTCAGTCCTCCCAGCAACCCCATGAGGTCGGTTATATTGGCCTCTTTTTAGAAAACGTGACAGACTAAGGCTCAGAGCAGCTCCAAGAAGAAAGGTAACTTGCTCAAGACACAGAGCTAGTAAGCAAAGTCAGGACTCAAATCCAAAGCCATGGAGAGCAGGTCCACATCTGTAACTACAGGCTACGTCAACAGAGCCCAGGGCCAAGAGATGGGGTCCCTGCTGAGTGCTGATAGCAGCTAGAGCCTTTCTTTGCTCAGAACATGAGGACAAAAGCACTCTCCAGCAAACTTCTGGGAAATCCATATGTGGATCCCCAGACTTGTGGGTGGAGCTCAGTGCCTGTAGGATTGGGAAGAGCAGAAACCAGGAGTTTGGAGACTCAGTGCTTTGAAAATCAAAGAAGTAGGCATTCGCTTCAGTTCCCAGTCCAAGAGCTAGGTATTGGGTGAGAAGACCAGCATATAGTGTGCTCAGTAAATATGTGAATGCAGACATGCAGGAAGGAAGCGATAAAGGAGGAGACGGTCATAATGGAGAGGAAGAGGAAAATAAGGCAAATTAACAAATTTTCAGAAAAGAGGAACTCGGGAAGCAGTTGCTAGGACATTGTAATCAATTCTGCCCAATGGCGTATTCCTCATCCAGGATCCCTTGAGACAACCTGACCAAACACAAACCAATACCTACTTTATAACATCTTAGAGGAGCTGCCTGATTCAGGGTAAGAATCTGCAATGTCCCGCAAATAAGCCTGAGCCCTTTGTGCTCCACACCGCTGACCCAAGCCTTATAACAAGATTATACAAGGGCAAAGCCTGAATAATTCACTCGTTCAACAAATATTTATACTATAGTGCAGGCAGTGCACCGGGAGCTGCCGATACAGCAATGAATAAAACACTCATAAGGCTTAATGCCCTAGTGGAGAAGACAAATAGGTAAAATATAAAATACGCTACATGGCCATAAGTGAGGAGAACGTATGAAAGGGGGGCCAGGGAGTGCCAGGTAGGAGATGGGTACAGTGTTTGACTTTCATTAGGAAAGTCAGAGAAAGCCTTACTTGACAATGAGCAAAGACAAGGAGAATGTTGAGGAACAATGGCTGGGGTGGGTGGGCAGGATTCAAGCAGAAAAAAACAGCAAGTGCAAAGGCCCTGAGGCATAATCATGCCTGGGGCCACTGAAAATCACCAAGGCTAGGGCTGCGTGAGCAAGGAAAAGTAGATTAGGTGAGAGAGATCAACAGTTCAGGATATCTAAGGCCACTGTGGGAACTTTGGCTTTTATTCCAAGTGAAATGGGGAGTCACTGAATGTTTCTGGGCAGAGGAGTGACGTAAAAAGATTTATATTTGACCAACATCCTTCTGGCTGAGAACAGACTTGACCGTCTAAGGGATGGTCTAAGGGAGGCCAGTCAGGAGGTTCTTGCAGGAACCCAGGTGAAACAATAAGGGCTCAGATCTGGGTGGTGGCAGCAGAAGTTAAGGAGTGGCTGGGTCAGGACTGGCCGGGGACTAGATGTGGAGTGTGAGGGGAAGAGGGGTCAAAGTTAACTGCAAGGTCACCCACACCCAGCTCCGAGCTCTAAGCTCAGTTCCTATGGAGCACTCAAGTCTAAGCCCCCTTAAATAAAGTGTGAAGACATTGGGGCACCTGCGTGGCTCAGTCAGTGAAGCGGCTGCCTTGGCTCAGATCATGATCTAAAGGTCCTGGGATCAAGCCCCACATCAGACTCCCTGCTCATCAGGGGTGGGGGGCTGCTTCTCCCTCTCTCTCTCTGCCACTTCCCCTGCTTGTGCTTACTCTCTCTCTCTCTCTCTCTCTGTTAAGTAAATAAATAAAATCTTTAAAAAAATAAAATAAAGTACAATGGATTAGGGATGGAGTATTCTTTAAAAAAAAAAATGTGAAGACATCTTATTCTTCACATTTGTTTGATTTTCTTAAGGTATGCCTGAAATGGGGAAGCTGTGGGGATTACAATATATAGGGGATGAGGAACCACTTTCACATTTAAATCCTTCACATTATGCACTATTCACATGGGATCTCGTGTAATCTTCCCCACACCCCAAGGAGGTAAACACCACAATCACCACTTCATAAACTAAGGTTCAGAGGTATGAAGAGCTTGTCCAAGGCCACACAGCTAGAATGGGGTGACCTTTAGTCCTAGAGCCCAGACCTCCTAACTGTGAATCTCATGAGCTTTCTATTGCTTTGATGGTTTTGATTTTGTCAGTTCATTCAACAAATATTTATTGAGCATCTCTAGGGTAAATACCAGACGCTGTGTTTATATCTAGGACATAGCAAGAAGTCCTGATTCTGGCATTTGAAAGGAACTCTCAGTCCTGGCTTAGGAGGGAGACAGACCCAGCCCTGGGTCTCTACTCCCACTGTCCACACTGGGAAGTGCACTCCCCTGTGTGGGGGGAGGGAAGGAAGGGACCATTTGTCCTGTGTTCTCCCTTCCCCCTTTCCCCTCCTCTCATTCACAGGCAGGCATGCCCTTCTCCCTGAAAAACTGCTAGAATTCAGCTCCAGACCCACTGGCTTGGAACTAGCATGCTGACCCAGTGCAAATGAAGTCACTGTAACCTGGGCCCCCAGCCGGGTGTGTCAGAATTGGCCACAAGCGAAGAAACGATAAAGAAATTTCTAACATGTGCCAAGGGAGGGATTATCATATGGGCTCTTGCTTTTTATGAAATAGGAAAAGTGGATTTTTCTAGTTGACTGCATTTGATCGTTTTTCCTCCATTTGTTTTAAAGTTGAACATCTGATCTGGCAGGGACTCCTCACATTCAGCTGAAAAAAAAAAAAAGATATCTTTTGAGCTCCTCTCCCAGACTCCCATCACAGGGGATGGGAGTGGCAGGGCCTGGAGCATCATTCCACCGCCACCCCCTAACACATCACAGCCCTCGGCATAAATTTGCCTAAAATTCCTTCTAATTTTGTTCATACTTCCCCACCCAGGGACCTTTTCTTCTTGGATTTATCAAGATCTCTGTTTTCCCCCTCGTCTATTTTTTTTCTGTTACCTTTGAACTGTCTTTGACAGGTGATCCTATCCCTGCCATAGGCCACCTGGAAGTCAAGAGGAAGACAATCCAGTAGGACCAGGAGGCCCAGAAATCTTCCCTATCCAAGTCCAACCTAACGCGATCGTTGCCACTGACCTGAGGCTCTCACATCTGAGTCAGGGTTGTGGAAGGCTCTGAGGCCGCGAGGCAGCAGCGTGGAGCAGGGCAGGGCATCTCACTCTCCAGTATGCACACCAACCACCTGGGATCTTGTTAACATGCACATTCTGATTTGGTAGGTCGAGAGATTCTGCATCTCTAACAAGCTCCCAGGTGATACCCATGCTCCTGGTCCACAGACCACGCTTTGAGTAGCAAGGATGAAGTAGAAAGCCCATAGGTTAGGAAACTGTGACTCTACCATAAATTCATAAATCTTGCAAGCAGGCAAGATTAATGTTTCCAGAATGTGCCTTGCAGAATATAAACCCCTTGTGGTGATCCTTTTTAAAAAAAAATGATTTTACGGTCAAGGTCACGTAAGTTTGAGAAACACCGCATCGTCTATGTGAACACCACACTGGCTAGCAAAAGCTCTGCAAAACTCTATTTTGATATTTTTCAATATTGCTTAACTTCGCCTATCCCAGCGGGATGGACTTTCAAGGTCCCGTTCCCAGCATGATGTGTTAAGTTTTCAGCCACGGAAACAACAGCCATATGCCATCCCCGTGGCAATAATTCTGTTTTTGTCCAGAAAAGGACCTATTTTGGGGGACCTATTATCATTGAGGCATATGTCTGCCTTTTTAGGTTCTTCTCCTCCTCTCTCCTTTCCAAGTCCAAAAGAGAGGGAACACAAGGGTGTTATCCCCTCAGGTCTAAGACCCAGAGGCAGACCCAACAGCAGGGTCTCAGTCACAGAGTGTGGGGCATCAGGCAGGGGGACAGGTGGGGGGTGGATATTCCAGGAAAAGAACCCCAGTACCACAGAAACTTGAAGGGGGCTGTCTCCCACAAGACCAAAGCCTACCTTTGTACACAGGATGAGTTCAATGAAGGCTGGCTGAAAGTCTGGATTCAGGCAGCAAACCAGGAATTCTGATTAGCCCAGTGAAATTGGGAAAATCTTTTCTCTTTCAGAAATCTCTTCCTAATCCTAACTCTGCAAGCTCTCCATACAAACAAGGCTAGAGAGAAAGAGAGCAGGCAAAACCCAATTTCAGTTCCCCACTTCTATACAAGTTATTTTGTCAAAGTGCTTATACCCAGTGCTAAGAGGTGGCCCTCACGGTCACACAGAATCACAGAAACTCTTTGTCCTTGTGAATTCCCAGGAGCTCAAGGGCAAACATACCAATAAAATAGACGTATAATATGCTTTATTTGTATAGCCCGCCATTCTGCAAAACACCTTATAGCTTGAAGTTGTATCATCAGCAGCACTTAATCTCTGGGGCAGGACATGGGAGTACAGGAGGGACAGAGACCAGTAACCAAATCCAACAAAATTATTTTAGTTTTCCAAATGAATTTTTTTTGATGTTCAAGTACAAAATACACTAATGGAATTGACTGACCTATTAAAATTTTCAGTCACTACTTGTAGCCCAGTGAAATTACAAGTTAATAAATGCAATGAACTGCACAAACTATTCATTTAGTAAGTGACTATCTGACTCCACTGGGGCTGTGCAGAGATGGGATGGCAGAGGGGACAGGGAGTGCGGGCAGATGCAAAGACTGATCAAGCTCTCTGCAAGTCACTGGTCACTGAGATGAAGATTTGAGGACAAAAGCATCAAGCATCTTCCCACCCACCTTCAACCAAGAAATCCCAAATACCTGCACCACCTGATCTGCAAACTTAAAAATTTTAGGGTCTTTAACAATAAGTCCCCTCTTAGTCAATAATTGACAAAACTGAGGGCAGGGAGATCAAGGAACTTACATATAATCACAGAGCCATTTAGTGACAGACTTTGAGCCCAGAAGGATATAGAACTCCCTTTTTTTAAAATTTATTTTTATTTATTTATTTGACAGAGAGAGAGATCACAAGTAGGCAGAGAGGCAGGCAGAGAGAGAGGGGGAGGCAGGCCCCTCGCCGAGCAGAGAGCCCAATGCGGGGCTCGATCCCAGGACCCTGAGATCACGACCTGAGTCAAAGGCAGAGGCTTCAACCCACTGAGCCACCCAGGTGCCCCTAGAACTCCCTTCTTGAGTAGAATTCTACAAAACTGTCTTAACTGTCCAGCCCCCTCTTATCCACTGAGCTTCCCGGGGCCCCTTCGTCTAGGGGACAGGATTGGGGGCCGTGGGGAGCCAAGTAGATAGCAGTAGGTACAAAAGGTAAATTCAGTTTAATCAACATTTGGCAAACACTGCTCAGCCCTTCTATCTTCCAACCAGATATCAGCCCACATAATCATCACAGAGACTACTGCTATAAATGGAGCCCGAGCTGGAAGAGTCATTTCTCTTCCAAAGTTGAGTCTTTCTTGGGATTATAGACTGGTGGGATGAGGGAACAGAACCCTGAAGTACAGAACAGCCATCATTCCAACTCACTACAACATCCTTGACCTTTTTCCCATGTTTCGAACCTTCTAGCAATCTGAATGTCACTGCAGTTGACTCAGTTCCTTACTTAAAAAGAGCCAAGCTTGGGAAAAATTAAGTCTACTAGTCACTAGGAATCACTGTTACTCACCTGATTAAACTGGCTAAACTGGGTGGGGGTGGGGGGAAGCAGATTTTAAAACAAAGGCACTTACAGAAGGGCCTTGGTGATCTATTAATTATAGCATTCTCTTAGATAACTAAACTGCTCCTAGTATTAAGCTAAGAATACCAAGTATATCTTTTCTAACTATGCCCGAAAATCTACAAGGCATTTTTTAAGTTGATAGATATGATGACGTTAAAATTTTTTAAATAAAATATCATGGCAAAAAACAAATCACTCTGAGTCAAAAGACAATAAACAGCAAAAACATAATAACATTTTCCACTCATGTCACTGACAAAGAGCTTATCTTTCTAATACATAAAGAACTATCAGAATCTGTGAGAAGAACTACCAGAGTGGGTAACAGTAAAGTCCACTGAAAAATGGGAAAATATTAGAGAGTTCACAGAAAATATAATGACTCCTATAACATATTAAAAAATGTTCAATCTCCATTATAATAAGAGAAATGCAAATTAAGACACACTGCAATGCCACTCTTCACCCATCATACTTCACCCAGAAAAACTCCCAACAGTTTGATCACGTACTTTGTTGATGAAGCCAGAGAAACATGCACTCTCTTACTTCCTGGTGGTAATATAAACTCCTACCACCCCAGTGGAGGACAACTGAATAAACTTGATCAAAATTACAAATGAATGAACCCTGTGGTTCTGCAATCCCATTTCTGGGAATTTATTCTATAAATATGCTTACATATGTGCAAAATTACATATGCACAATGTTATTCACTGAGACAACATTGCAGTAACAGCAAAGATCAGAAGCAACTTAAATCACCCCTGATAAGAATTGGTTAAATAAATTATGGTACACCCACACCATGGAATACTATGAAGATATTAAAGAATGACGATGCTTTCTATTCACAGATATCAAAGTATCTCTAAGCTATATCACAAGAAGAAATATGCATAAAACTAGGTGCTATATAATAACCTTGTTTATGAGGCAGAGCATAAGAATCTTTATTCACATTTGTTTGCATAAGCATAAAGAAACTCTGGGGGCTTTTCTAAGAAACTAATAACACCTGTGCCTACAGTGGGGCTGGAGTTGAAACTGAGTGGATATCCAGGATGAAGGCGGGAGAGTAAAGATTTTGTACCACATGAATATACTACCTATTAAGCAAATTAACTTCCAAAAGGTAGTAAGAAAATAAGACACAGTCCTACCTTAAAGAGCTCACAGAGTATCTTTCAATATTTATATAGATGCACACACAAAAGGACCTACTATAGCTCTACTTAATGATGCCCCAGAAAGAAGAACCTGTTTTAAGCAGAAATGAAATCATCAGACCCCGTGGTAAGACTGAGTCTTGCCTACATCTGCCCTCACCTGCAGTCTCTTGTGTCAGCACCTGTGTATGTGAACATAGCAAGGCTCCCTCAGGAGTGAAGGCCCAGCTGGCCCTCCTCCAAGCTACCCATCTTCGGACACACAGAAAGAATGTCAACATGGCTGCAATGGATATGGCCCACTGGCAACCAAGACCCCCTGCCAGACAAGCACCTTCTCCTGCCACCTCCACTGTCACACATGGGTGTTTGTATTGAGGGCAGGGGGTGGGGACAGAGGATGCACTGAGTCAAGGACAGTTCCTTACCCAAACCACCTGCCTTGGTTTGGATTCCCCACCAAAGTGGACCTGGAGACAGAAATTCAAGTATAGGTAATTTCTTTAGGAGATATTCCCAGGAAGCACAACAAAGACATGAAGAAGTAAAACAGGAAAAAAAGGAATCAAAGGTGTGTCTATGAACAGGTCACTGCTGTGGGAACAAAATGGAGCTCAATTCCCACCTGGGGACCCTCTGAGAGACCGTGTAGAACACACAACAGGATGAACCCCCAAAGGGGGAGGAAGCTGGTATACTGATCCACCAACTGCCATCCCTCACTAGTTAAAGGACACTCTAGGATGTTATTTTGCTAGCCTTTCCATATTGCACAAGTGGGCAATGTGCTTCTGAGGCCTGAGAATGTCTGCAGGCAGAGATACACCAAGGTATCATGTCCAAGAACTACATTAAACTGAACTCAGGGTAGGCCTCAGGGATTGGGCAGTAAACCTTCGGCATCTGTGATACTACCTGTGCAGAGCTCAAGAGGTTTAATTTGAAGGAAAAAAAGACTCAGGAAGACACCCAACAATATTTTCAAATGTGTGATGGTCTCACACAGAGTTAGTGGAAGTATAAATTACTACAAACATTTTTGAAGGACATTTAGAAATATCTACTTAAAAGTCCATAAATCACTGAGCCACACAATAATTCAGTCTTTCCTTTCCTGCTGTTTCCTTTCTTCCTTCAATAAAAACGTTTGTGTACCAGGCACTAGGAATACAAAGATTAAAATGTCATGTTGCTATCCCCACTCAAGGAACCTCCTGGCCACCCTCTACCACACCATCCATCACCAAAGCCATCAATTTCATGTCCCATGTTTTTCAGGTGCTGTAATTTAAAATAGCTAGGCAACCAGCAAGTAACACAGATGAAACAAGTGAGCCAAAGTAATGAAATAGGAAACCAGAAATGGCAGAGACCACGGCAACTTGAAGACACAAGTCCTCTCTGAAAATCTTTAAATATAATTTAAAAACAGAAAAGGAAGGAAGGAGGGCCACTATTCAAGACTTCTATTCCAAAATGGAGTAACAAGGAGATTTAACCTCCTGCCTGAAACAAGCAAGAAATCAAAATGTATATATTTTTGAAATGGTTTTCAAAACACTAAACATCAGACCATGAAAGCCAGTGACACCTAAGAGCCAGGAAACAAGTGAGGTGAACCCTAAGATTATCCCAGTTTCCTGCCTTGAGAGAGTTTCTAAGCCATGATGGAAACCAACACACTCCCTGAGCTAAGGAGACAGCTCCCACTTCAAAGTTAGATTACCATGAAGGAGAGAGTCTCAGAGAGAGAACTCCAAAGATCTGCAAAGCATCCTCCTCAAGTTTTCATGCAAGTCAGGAAAATAACAGAGGCTAGGGAAAGAACCACCTAAAATAATTAGAGGAAACCCACCCAACACCCACTTGGGGCTGGGTATAGTGCCTGTTCCCACCAGCCAGACTGGAAAAGAACAAAATTTATCAGGCATTGAACAAAATACTCAGAGGGGTCCTGCCTCAGCAGTGGAAAATAATTTGCCCTACATTAATCACTGCTCAGGTCCTGTGTAATAAATCTTAAAATCAAGACTTGAAAGGATCATGCTATTTTCAAATAACCTAGGCACATCCCAGAACAATGATCACATTAAATATAATCTATCTAAACACCATTTATAAAAAATTCAGAGATTGTCGGATTGGATAAAAAATCAAGACCCAATATGCAGCTTATAAGAAATTCACTTTAAATATAAAGACACAGGTTAAATATAAAAGGGTGGGAAAATGGGGCACCTGGGTGGCTCAGTTGGTTGAGCAACTGCCTTAGGCTCAGGTCATGATCCCGGAGTCCCGGGATCGAGTCCCATAGCGGACTCCCGGCTCTGCGGGAAGTCTGCTTCTCCCTCTGACCTTCTCCCCTCTCATTCTCAGGCTCTCACTCTCTAATAAATAAATAAAAATCTTTAAATAAAAAAAAAAGGGTGGGAAAATGATATATCATGTTAACACTAATACAAAGAAAGTTTGAGTGCTATATTAATATCAGATGTGGTAGATTTCCAAGTAAACAATATTACTAGGAATAAAAAAGATCATTTCATAATGTTAAAGAAATCAACTTGTCAAGAAGATATAATCCTAAACATTTATACACCTAATTACAGAGCTTCAAAATACATTAAGAACTGACAGAACTGCAAGGAGAATAGACAAAGATGGTGCATTTATACTCAGATTTCAATACCTCTCTTCCAATAATTGACAAGTAGACAGAAAAATCATTAAAAATATAAAAGATTTGAACATTATCTAC
>CM052797.1:104776317-104810913 GCA_028533885.1 Nasua narica | reverse complement strand
AAAAAAATTTGTGGGATGGCACTAAGGCAGTACTCAGGGGAAAATTTATAGCACTAAATGCCTATATAAGAAAAGAAAAAAAGACACTAGTGCATGATCTCAGTCTAAGAAACTAGAAAAACTAGAGCAAACTAAAGCTAAAGTAAGCACAGAAAAGAAGTAATAAAGATAGGAGTAGAAATCAGTGACATAGGAAAAGAGAGGTAAGAACAGCTGGTTCTTTTAAAAGAATTTATAAAATTCATAAACCTCTAGCTAGAGTGTTCAGGAAAAGAGAGAGACGACACAAATTACCAGTATTATGAGTGAGAGATATAGATGAAATCACTACAGGTTCTATAGATATTAATAAGAGGATTTTATGAACAACTTTATGCTAGTAAATTCAACAATTTAGAATGGACAGAATCTAAAACAAAAACTGCTAAACCTGGTTCAAGAAGAAATAGGTGATGAATAGCCCTCTATATACTAAAGAAATTGAAGTCAATATTTAAAATCTTCCAGAAGAAAAATTCAGGTCCAGATGGCTTCACTGGTGAATTGTAATAGACATTTAGCAAGAAATACTCTTCGTTATATATAAATTCTTCCAGAGGAGGGAAAATTTCCCATCTCATTCTAATAGGCCAACATTATCCAGACACCAAAACCAGACAAATACATGATTAAAAAACTGCAAACTAATATTCCCCCATGAATGTAAATGGAAATTTTCTAAACAGTATTTTAGTAAATAGACTCCAACAAGATAGTAAAGGATAATATATACTAACAAAGTGGGATTTACCTTAGGAATGCAGGGCTTGTTTGATACTTTTAAAAAATCAATTAAATTAATTATATTTAACAAACCAAGAGAAAACTATATGATGTCAATACACACAAAAGCATTTGGTAATATCCAACACCTTTTCCTGATTTTTTTTTTAATGAAATTCTCGGCAAATTAGGAATAGAGGGTAATCTCCTCAATCTGACAAAGGACATCTATAAAATAGCCACAAGCTAACATCATACTTAATGGTAAAAGACAGAAAGCTTTTCTGCAAAGTTCAGGAATAAGAAAAGGATGTTCACTCTCAGCACTGTTTTCAACATTTTACTGGAGGTCCTAACCAGTATAATCAGACAAGAAAAATAAAGGGCCTCTCTAAATTAGGAAGGAAGAAGTAAAACCGTCTTTACGCAACATAGTTGTTGATGTACAAAACTCAATGGAATGTGGGAGAACTAATAACCAAAGTTGCATAACATGTAAAAATTCATGACAAATACAGAAAAATCAATTGTATTTCTATATCCCAATGATGAACAATCAAATATTGACCTTTTTTTTTTTTTTTTTAAGAAAACTGGGCAAAGAAAAAAAAAAACATTTTGTGGCCCTCCCAGATAGTTTCACAAAGCTCTCAAAGCCTTTAACCAGAAGAACTGAATAGACATGGAATTTCAGACACGCTCCACGAGGGAAATGCACCTGGACAGTGCCTGAAATGCAAGTTCTGATCCCAAAGTAATCTTCAAAGGTCACCGGGCTGAGCTGAGAATCCTGTCTCAGTGACGTCTCCAATTCCTTAACAAGGCAGGTTCCTTCATGATTCTAGTTTCTCTATCTACAAAAATGATGTGACCCCAGCCATTCCTCTTGCAGTTGCCCTGAAATGACCATCCAGTATGAAAGATATGGTAGGAATGCCGGGGAAAAAAATCCCAGGATCAGGCTCAACATTAGCCCCATGCAGGTCTCCCCAGCTGCAGAACTGTCAATTAAGAAAGTTCTTTAAACCATGGAAAAAGGAATCTATGGATAAAAGCAGAATTTGTTCCCGGAAATTCTGGGCCAGTAAGTTCCCAGAGCACAGGCAATCACCCAAAAAGAGAGAATCCAAAAAGCCCAGTCTGTCTGTAGGAGGGGAAGCAGAGTAATACCACCTATCACCTCGCAAAAGGCCCCTGTATTAGTCTGCATTAGGGGGCGCCTTAACAAACTACCACAGACTGGGTGGCTTAAACATTTCCCAACAATTTTGGAGCCTGGAAATTCAAGATTTGCTAGATGTCAGCAGATGTCAGGATGGCCTGTCCTTGGCTTGTCGATGGCCATCTTCACCCCGTGTCTTCTTCATATGTGGTCTTCACTCAGTGTATGTCTGTATCCTGATCTCCTCTCCAAAGGCAGTCATATTGGATTGGGGTCCACTCTGATGACCTCGTATTGACCAGGTTATCTCTGTAAAGATTCTGTCTCCAAATACACTCACATTCTGAGGTACTGAGCATTAGGATTTCAAAATATGAATTTAGTCCATAGCATCTGCCCCTGCTTCTTCCCTGTCATATATTTTCCAGCTGCTGAAAGATCCACATTTTGCCAGCTCTTCTCAGCCTCACAGATCAGGTCAGAGGGAAGCAGAGCTGCTCCCACACATGCCATCTTCCATGGTCCAAAGCCTGTAGTCGTCTCTCCCTCAATTCGCTTAGGGATTCCCAACCTCAAAACACCAGTGGGACCCTGAGCCCCAAGCTCACCTTCCTTCTCCCTTTGGAATTTAAGTACTTTTCCTTCCCCTGCCCTGTTCATTTCAGGATTACCACATTTAGAGAGCCAACATGACCTATTTAGGCTCTGACCCACTTACAACAGGAATACCAATCACAAACACTGTCCAGAAGGGGAGGGAGGGAAATGACCACAAATTTAACTGATTGTAAATAAAAAGAGTGATGGAGAAGAAGACTTCACTGGTGTACCTACTGCAGATGCTACTGCAAAATGCCGAGGGGAGTTGTTATGGAAATGGGCGATACCCAAGTGGCCCCTTTTGGCATCGAGGCGCTGTATAGGGTTTCCAGCCTTGTAAGTGACCTAGAAATCAATGAAATAGGTCCATTTATCTTGTTTTTCTCAAAGGTAAGCTAAGCATTTCCAAATGTCTGGAGGAAATTATTTCCTGCTAAGAGATGAGACAACCCATTACATGAGTGTGAAAATTGGGGAATCGAGCGGGGAGTGTGGGTACCAGATCAGCCTTCTCACCCACTTCAGACCAAGAATGAGTGGCACGAGTCTAAAGGCCTCTGGAACAGGGGCTTTTGTAGTAAATACCAGTTTGAGTAGCTGCCCAACTCATAACAGCAGTTTCTTTTCCTTTCTCTGGGAATGCTCTATTTCCCAAGGATAGCTATGTCTTTGCTATGTGACAAATCATCTTAATCTCCTGTCAGAGTTTATCAGTCCCAGGAAAAAGACTTGGTCCAAGACTGAGCCAATTAGATTCTCTCAGAAGTCTGCCACTTAAGGAAACAGGGGCCCGGAGATCTTTGGGATCCCTCTAAGAGTCCTGATAAGGGGGCAACTGGGGAACCCTAGGCAGAGCCGCTTCTTGCTCCTCCAGAGGCCTGGCTGGTCTCTTCTGCACATTTTGGCAACCATCCCAAGATCCTTCCTATTAATTGCCCATTTGGTTTACATTAGCCAGGGCTAGTTTCTATTAATTGCAACAGAAAAAATCACAATAATAAGAGTAAAATAATAGTTTTATGTTATTCATCTTTTGGTCCCAGGACCTATCATAAGATCTAGCAGGCCATGTGGTAGACATTCAAGACCTTCATTCTAAATTTATAAAAGGCCAATTTACCCCTGCCAGTCTGCATGACATTAGATTAAGAACAACAGAGTATCCTGTTGTAGAGAGGGAAAGATTCTTTGGTGCCAATCTTTCCTGACACAACAAATTATATAAAGACTCTGCTTTTGGTTTTCCTTGAAAAGAGAAAAGGTGCTAAAGTTTTCTAGCAAAAAGAATGACCTGGTGCCAGATGCCCAGCAAGTCAGAAGTGGGGAATATCCGATCCTAATCTCTGCTGATGTGTGGGCAGCATCCTCAAAGCTGCCAAGAGCAGGCTGGAGGCGATAGGCACTTGTCTTGTTGGGATCCGCTTACCCCAAGTGGAACTTCACACATTTTTATTCTCACTGTGGTTCCTCACATTTATACATCCTCTCCACGCAACCTCCATCCATTTGCATGGCCTGGTCTACCAGCCATCCCTCCACCATGTCTTTATCTGTCCATCCATCCACTCATCATCCATCCATCCATCCACCCACCACCCACTCAAGCTTGGGAATTTACTGAGCCCCTGGCTGTGCCTCTAGACTGTACATCTAGGTGACTGTGCCAGTCCCAACGACACAGGGGTTAGGACAACACTCGAAGGTCATTCCAGGCACCCCCCTACCCTCCCCTAGACATCTACAGAACTCTTCTAAATGACTGCTCAGTCCCCAGCCTCTTGCTTCCTCATCCAAACTTCACTACACCAATCCTATCTTCCCAAGATGTAGACTTAACCATGGAACTTTCTTGTTCCTAAACCTGCAATAAAGCTCAAACCATAGGCTTGGCATTCAAGAGCACCTACAACCTGAACCCAATCTTTTTCTTTACTTGTGTTTATTCTTCCAAATTTATCTCCTGCATGAAACCTCTACCGTCACAGAAGCAGCCTGCTCACCTGCCTCACTCCTGAGCAGATGGGTGCAAGCCTGGAGCTTCTAGAAGCCACACTGCCAACGTGTGGGGAAAAAGTAGTGAACACAGAGAAAGCAAAACTGAGTGGTGAAGAGAAAGAGGTTCTTGTTGACATGACCTGGGGACCACGATAGGGCCTCAGGTTAAATCTACATCTGGACCTTTTGGCTATAACATTTTTTTCTTTGCTTGATTCCTTTTTACTCCAGTATAACTGCAAGATTACCAATACATCCACTACATTCTGTGTCCCATTTTTGGGCCCTGACTCCTCCTCAAGGCCCTCCAGGGCATGGCCACAGCTCTTGCCTCTAATTTCCTATAATATTGTGGGCTGTATCACTCATGGGAGCCTCTCTGCACACGGTCTAGTGACAGGAAATTTTTAACCCCTTTATACAGGTGAGGAGTTTCCAATCCCTTCCCACCGATCCCTTCCATCCCAACTTGCTAAAACCAATACCTGGTTCAGAGGGCAGAGGTATAGGCTAGGGCAGCCGTGAGAACCTGGGAGGAACAGAGCCTGTGCGGTCATCTTGGGCTACTAATGATCTGAACTCCCCCTTTCAGAACCCACTCCAGCTGAGCCTTGGACAGCTTCCAGCAGTCAGTCTGGTCAGGTTATCTGCCTACAGGAACCAGCTGGAGGTAGGAGGTAAAAATAAAAGGTTTCAGAGTAGGTGAAAGTAGAGGGAAAGGAAAGGCGGAAGTCAGAAGAGAGAGCCCCAGTCTCACACAGGCTGAGACTGTCATGGGCCGAGTCCAGAGGATGAGGCCAAAGAATAAACCAGCAGCATGAGCAACAAGCCATTTGGGAGCCAGGCCACCTGAGCACAGTCTGTGCCTCCTGCTCCTTGTGCCCCTCCCTCCACTTAACCCTGAGATACTTCTCAGACAAACCTACAAGGGCATGCTCGGCACCCCCTGGGCAGGTGGGGGGGGGGGGAGGCAGAGCGGGGCAGGCCCAACTGAGGAAGCCAGGAGCCATGAGCAGAAGTCCACTCCATACGCCCTCAAGCATCCCTCCTCCTGCAAAGGCCCAGTCTTATTGCCACTAGAGACTAAGGTAATGTGATGCAGCCACCACAGGGCACTTTAGGAGCCCCGAGGGAGACTCCCAGGAGGTAGCGCCTTGCCCTAGGCTTCTTCCGGGCCAGTGTTTCTCCACCACCACTGCCCATTCAAGGACAGAAATGATTTCCTACAGTGCCACAGAATTTGTAATATAAACAAGGTGCCAGGGGTGCGAGCTACTGGGCACCAGGCTCTATGACTCAATTAGCTTGAAAAAGATTTCAATGCTATTTCCTGATGGCCACCCAAAGAGCTCGGGGATTACAGGGAGTGATCTCAGGGTCCCCCCCGCCCCCGAGAGTGGAAAGGAGATGGAAAATGAGAGCACAGACACCACTTCAACCTAGGCAGCTCCCTGACCAGCTATCTATCCTTGTCTCTAGGGGTTTTTTTCAGGGAGGGGGGTGCAGTATGTTTTATTTATTTATACCATTTTAGCCATTTTTAAGTACATAGTTCAGTGGCACTAAGTACATTCACATTGTTATGAAGCCATTACTACCATTTATATCCAGAACTTTTCCATCTGACCAAACCAAAGCTCTGTCCCATTAACTAGTGACTCTCCATCCCCCCTCCCCCAGACACTGGCACCCACCATTCTGTGTCTAAGAATTTGACCACTTCAGGAATTTCATGGAATTGGAATCATCCTATATTTGTCATTTTGTGGCTAGATTATTTCACTTAGCATAATCTCCTCAAGGTTCATCTGTGCTGTAGCATTTATCACAATTTCCTTCCTTTTTAAGGCTGAAAAATATTCCATTGTATGTGTATACCACATTTTGTTCATCCAGTCACCCATCAATGGACACTTGGGTTGCTTACACCTTTTAACCATTGTGGAAATGCTACTATGAACATGAGTGTACAAATATCTGCTTGTGTCCCTGCTTTCAACACTTTAAGGTGTATACCCAGAAGTAGAATTGCTGGATGATATTGTAATTCCATTTTTAATTTTTTGAGAAATTTCTATACTGCTTTCCACAGTGGCTGTACCATTTTACTTTCCCACCAACAGTGTAAAAGAGTTCCAATTTTCCCCACATCCTCAACAATACTTGTTACTTGTTTTTGGTTTTGATAATAGCCATCTTAATGAGTATACTTTTAAAAAAGAAAAAAAAGTTGCAGCTGGAAAGATTTGGAAACAATTACTCTAAGCACTCAGAGGTCTCTGTTACCTTATCCAGCCTCCCCGTCATCCTGTTCACCCTGCATCCACTCTTCAACCCAGCAGATCCAAGCTGAGCAAGCTCTTCTTCCCCATCCTCCACCCCCGGGTATATCACTGCAAGGCCCCAGCTACACACCAGCCAAGCCCCACTCCCAGACTGCCTATCTCATGCCCCAACCCCAAGATGGTAGGCTGCTTATGAGACATGCCCCCAGAAAACTCCAAATGGCTTCAGACATTCAAGGACATGTTCTTTTTCTGGCCATCTACCTCCAGGCCAGTCACCTTGTCATCTCAAGAGCCAAGGTAGCCAACAGCATGTTCACCAGGACATGAAAAGAACATGAATCCAGAAATCTCTTGCTCAAAATGAGTCCATGCTACTCCTAACCAGCTATGTGACCTCAAGACTTATGAAAGGCGAAATACTGTCCCCTGCAAAGAAGTCCGCACCTTAAACCCTGGGACCTGTGAATGTGTCACCTTCCGTGGTAAAAGAGACCCTGTAGGTAAGTTAAAGACCCTGATGGGAGATTTTCCAGAGGGGGCTGATGTCTTCACAAGGAAGAGTGCTTTCGAGAGGGGGGCAGGGGCCCAGAGAGAGAAGGCAGCAATTGACCACGGGAGCAGAGCCTGCAGTGGTGTGGCTGTAAGCCAAGGGATGTGGACAGCTTCTAGAAGCTGCAGGAGGCAAGGAACACATTCTCCCCTGGAGCCCCAAGAAGAAACCACTGCTACAGACATTTTGACTTTAACTCTGTAAGGTTCACTGGACTTCTGACATCCAGACCTGCAAGAGGATAAACCTGTGTGGTTTGAAGTCCTTTGTGTTGTGGTTGTTACAGCAGCAATATGAAACCAACACAGGACCTCTCTGGGTCTGTTTCTTCAGCTATGAAATCAAAAATACAGAACCTCTCTGGGTCCGTTTCCTCTGAACTAAATACTTTGTAACTTCTCTTTCCAACAGTCTTTATGAAAAGAGCTAACCACGTGCTTGTGTGCAAACCATGTTCTAAGTCCTTTATGTGCATTACTTCTTTAAACCTCAAAACAAGGCTGTAAGGCACATACAATATCATCCCCTCACAGTCTTAGGTAACAGAGCCAGAAATTTGAATCCCAACAGTCTAGCCCTAGAAAACCTATGTCCTTTACCAAGTAAGGCCAATATTGATGTCCTGTTCATAGATGAGGAAGCTCAAGACCTTTGTCAAAACACCATGGCTAGATCATAGCAACTCTAGACCTTCTGAAGCCAGGGCTGCTCTCACCATTCCATCTGATTCCCAAACTCCCAAGGCGTATTTGGACAAAACTCAGGACAACGAGGGTCTAACTTCTTATTCCTAGAATCCAATTTTCACACTGATACCACACTTCTGCCCTCCACTCTCTCATCTTACGTCCTCTGCTTTTTAAATGGAGTGAAATAAATTAACTACAGGAATGGCGTTTTTTCGGCTCCTTTTCCCAACCTCACCAACTCCGTCTTCGGTCTGCCACCATAAATCACTGGCAATTCAAAAAATGGTTCCTGAGAAAATGGGCTTTCCTGACTTGATGGATGTATAAATTTCCATCTCTTCCATACATGTCTTACTTTTCAGAGGGAAAAAAATCTTTATTGGCGTTAGCACATTTATGCGTTTAAATAAAAACAAATACATCTCTATTGACTATAGTTATTATGCTCAGTTTCATGCAATGTAAGTGCTTCAAATAAAAATAGATTGGTTGGAGTGAGCGCGTATCGGTCCCAATAATGATGCAGTTGGTTCATAGCGTACGTGCTTCAGTTAATGTTCCCTTCGACTTGCAGGAGGGAAGCACACTGCTGCATGAAGCTTTTAGGCTGCATTTTCTAAGTGTCTAAATGCTCTGGGTAGGTGTGAATGTTTATTAGTGTCATGAAATGCATCCAGCAGGCCAAGCCTGGCCTTTGCAGAAGAGACCAGAATGCAGTAGCTGCCAACGGGCCAAACAGGGTAAAAAATGCAAATCCTGTGCCCTGTAAGTCCAGCACCAACCCATCAAACGTGCATGGGGCACCTACAACATGCCTGCCACCTAAGCAAGGGCCAACCTAGGACAGAATATTTAAATACATAACCTATTACGTATATTTACGTATTACTACGTAATACGTAATATTTCCTTGTTTAGATCTGTCTCTGAATGGGCTTGTAGCTCATGAAAGGGGAGGCACCACTCTGTTCCGCCCATCACGGATTTTTTGTTAGATGGAACAGCTGGGCCTGCGCATCAGACTGCAGGATTCAAACCCAAGCTCTATCATTGCAACAGCAAGCAAACATTTATGGAGCACCAGCTGTATACCAGCACCTGTTCTAGGTACTGAGCAAAGTCTCTGTTCCTCTGAAGCTTACATTCTCTAGCAGGGGAGGTTTGGCTCCAAGTAAGCCACAACCTCTGGAACCTTAATTTCTTCATCAGTAAGATGGGGATAATAACACCTGCAATGCGGGAATGTTGGGAAATTGAAATAAAATTCCTCTCATGTATTTAGAGCAGGGTCTGGCACACAATGAGTGCTGAAAGTCTGCTAGTAGCACTACCTTCGTGAGTACGGCTTCCTCACAAGCAGCCACACTATATGCTCCTGGCCTCATCTCGTAGGCCAGCCCTTGCTGCCGCGCATGGCTCCCTGTGGCTGCTGGCAGTTCACACAGGTGCAGCCCGACAGTCCAATGACCTTGGGTCTACCTCTAGAACTCCTCACCTCCTACCCGAAGGCTCCTGTGGCCTTGGCACCCATGTCTGTGCAACCTGGAATACAGTGGAGTTAGCATCGTGGCGAGAACCTTTAACCATGATGCTGTGGGTTGAACTACATCCCCCAGAATGATAGTTGACGTCCTAAACCCCCTGTGATAGAACAAATACATTTGCTCCCTCCAGGCCCACAGCTCCTAAAATTGCTGGAATTTCCAAAAGTCCTAAGTGTCCTTTGTACGCTAACGAATGGCTGGTGGCGGGAGGCTCCTGGATAGCCTGGGGAGGGGAGCCGGTTGTCACGGGAACCACACGGGATTTCAGGGCTGGCAACTTCAGCCCCACCCATCACCCTGACCGCAGACCTCCAGGGAGGGGAGAGGGGTTGGAGGTTGAATTAATCACTAGTGGGCAATGATTTAATCAATCGTGCCTACATGATGAAGCCTTCATAAAAATCCCTGAAGTACTGGCTCCCAAGCTGATGAACAGGTTCAAGTGCTGAGAGGGTGTCAGCCTGGAGAGGACCGGGAAGCATGGCGCCCCTTCCCCCATACCTTGCTCCCTGCATTTCTTCCACCTGGCCGCTCCCAAGTTGTGTTCTTTCATAACGAACGGATAATCTAGCAAGTATACAGTGTCCCTGAGTCTGTGAGCCACTCTAACAAGTTACCAAAGCCGAGGAGGCGGTCGTGGAACCTTCCCTTCGCAGCTAACTGGTCAGCCACGCAGCTAACTGGTCACAACCTGGATTACAACTGGCTTCTGTAGAATGGGGCACAGGGAGAGGAGCAGGGTCATGGGGCTGGGCCCTTCACCTGTGGGACTGAACACTACCCCCAGGTGGACAGTGCCAGAATTGAGTTAAATGGTGGGACACCCGGCTGGTGTCAGAGACTTGCCTGGAGGGACACAGCTGGTATCAGAAGGGAAGTATTCAGAATAGCGCTGCGAGCAGGAAAAGCAGACCTTTCCCCCTTCCTCCCATACATTATTTGGAAATAGGGTCTTTGGAAATGTAATCAAGTCCTAACTCGATAAGATCACTCTAGATTAGGGTGTTTCCAAAATCCAATGACTGGCATCCTTGTAAGGAAAGAAGGATCTGGAAACACACAGAGGGGAGAAGGCCATGTGAAAACAGAGACAGAAAACAGAATGGGGAAGCTATAAGCCAAGGAGTGCCAGCAACCACCAGAAGCAAACAAGGAAGGAGGCTTCCCTAGAGCTTCTAGAGGGAGCACGGCCCTCTCAACAAATTAATGTCAGACATCTAGCCTCCAGAATGGTGAGAGAACGCATTTCTATGTCCGTAGTAATTTGCTATGGCAGCCCAAGGAAAGGAAGATACATGAGGTCTAGAAGTGAATGGATAGATGCTTCTTCCTCACCCACCCTGGAGAGGTGGTCCTGGTGATCAGGGAGCAGAAGGTAAACTGAGGCCAAGCCCAAATCAACACCCAACAACACCGCCCCTCCACAAGGTGGGATGTGTATGACATTCCTCAGGCCCTCCTGGCTGCCCAAAGGAAAGGGAAAAACAAACAGTTAACTGATAGAGATCACAGTCATGCAGGACAGGAATCTCCCCCATTTGCAACTGTCTCAAGGATTTACAAGAAAAAAAGCAATCTCCAGAAACCTATAGACTCAATTTCCTGGAGCCCTAACGTCATCCTCCCCTGTATAGGATAAAAAAAATCTTGTATAGTCAGTCACTCCTCATAACCCCAGTGTAGATCTTTCTGCCCACAAGTCCTGTCCCCGTGCTTTAATAAAACCACCTTTTTTTGCACCGTGGACATCTCAAGAACTCTTTCTTGGCTGTGGGCACCAAACCTCAACATTTCTACATCACTGGGATGTGTTTCCCATGGTTGGATGTCCCATGGGTTCTATCCCTAAGTCACTCACAGCTGTGGCCGACTTAATAATGCATCCTGGGGGCACCCGGGTGGCTCAGTCAGTTAAGCATCTGACTCTTGATCAGCTTAGGTCTTGCGCTCAGGGTTGTGGGATCCCACCAGTGGTGGGCTCCTCGCTCAGTGGAGAGTCTGCTACTAGAGATTCTCTCTCCCTCTGCCCCTCGCCCCTCTCTAAAATAAGAAAGTAAATCATTTAAAAATAAATAAAATAAATAGTGCATCCTTGTTTGGGCTCCCCCTTCTTCCTTGCTTTGCTCTTGCTGTCCTTCACTCCTGCCCCCTTGGGTTACTCCCCAATAAAGGACTCCCACATGAGCTATCTGTCTCAGGTTCTGCTTTCTAAGAAACCCAGGTTAAGTCTCCTCATACCTGGCACACAGTTGACATTCAACAAATACTGATTGACTGGCTGAATCAATGAAAATGTGAAAGGAGACCCAATCTTACCCTCAAGAGGCTTTCAAACAAATTATCCAACTAAAAACACGTACAGTGTAAGGAAACAACTTATAGGGGCATTTGGAAGACAAAGAGAAGGACTTGAAACTCCCAGCTGCCTGACCCAGTACAGATGGTCAAGAAGGAATAGCCCTTTCTACGGTTTTCTATGGCTTTCATCCCTGGCCCCTCCATATCAATCAGGGTTATCCATCTTATCAATCACGGTTCTCAGAATGGACCCTACTTTAAGAAAAGGAATCAATTAAAGGATGCTAGGTAGCTCACAGAATTTCCAAGTGGGCCTACCTCTGAAGACAGGGGACTACAAAGCCAGGAGAAGAAGGGCTTGGCAAACTGGTGCCTGTGGTAACCGGAGAATCCCACAGAGCGACCTTGGCCGTGGGAAGAGCACTCTAATCCACAGGTGAGCCAAGAAGAGAGAACCAAACCACCCAACCCTCTATTAAAATCCCAGGCTCAGGGTAAGCTGATCACAAGTCTCTTTTCTAGGACTTTCAGACATTACTAAAATGTACCACACTTTCCTATCTGGAAAGTAGCTCCATCAGGATTCCAGCCCAGGGTCCAGGACCTTGATGGAGTTTGTGGACAAGCAGCAACAGTATGGCCGGAGCTGGCAAGCAACACAGAACCAAAAGTGGCTCGAGTGAAAACCCAAGGTTTACCAGCAACCCCAGGGATCACTGTGCCCACCAAAGCTTGAGAAGCCCTGGTCTGCTATCTTTTCTCAACTCCAGGGTTCCCAGATCTAGCTGACCATTAGCATCCTCTGGATAACTTTTTTGATAATGATAATTCCTAAGCCCCACTCCCATTGAATAGGCCTGGGGTGGGGCCCAGGCAGCTGTGTTTTGATTTTTAAGTTCCTTGGAGGTTCACGTAATCAGCTGGATTTGGGAACTGCCTCCCTACACCATACAGCTTTCGTCCTCCAGTAACCCGCCTCTCAGTCAGCATCTTGACCATCTCAGAAAGGCCTCAAGTCTAGCATTCCTGGGAATCACCTGGCAAATCTGAAAAGTATGCAGACTTCTGGTCCCACCCCCCGAGACTCAGATTTCCTCAGGTCTGGAAGAGCCATCTGAAGACTGCAGGAGGCCCCTCTACTCTTACTATGGGGGCACCACACTACCTCATAATGAGATTAAAAGCCATCTGTATCGCCCATTAAATATAAATAACAAGTAACTATGTGAGAGTGAATGGGCTTGTGGTTGAGAAGCTGACAGTTACATTTTTTAATATTTAATTAAATATTCATTAATTTTGATTTTACAATTTTCTTTTTATATATCGTAGCCAATATTTTTCTTCCTCGGGGCTCAAAGGTTTCTGCAGGCCCCTGAATTGCTTCTAAGCTTTTTCATCCTGAAGCACTGAATGAACACAGAGGCAGTGAGCCCAGGAAGAGCTCAGGACTCTGCATTTCAGTAGGACCTGAGGGTGACCCTGGTTAGGTGGTCCACAGACCAGACCTTGACCACAGTCGGGCCACCAGCCTTCAGGGAAGTGAGGGTTGGTCTCCAGTACAAGCCTGCATTATGGTTGGCTGACTGGGAGAAGGAGAGAAGGCAAGAGTTCTGCTGACTGCCTGAATGCCCCCATGGATCCAGAGAAGCCTCCAACCATGGCATATCCCAATGAGGATCCCCTCATACAAAGGACACGGCACGTAGGAAATGCTGCAACTGCCTGTCCTATTTGGCATGGCTCAGACTGCCCCTGGGACCACAGCTGGCCTTACACCAAGGAAAACCCGCTGAACTTGAAAGGAGCAGAAGAGTAATACAAAGTGCTTAGCAGGTTGGGAAGTGTACAGTTGTAGGAAACATAATTATTTAGTTTGGAAAAAAGGAGGCTAAATAACCCACAATGGCCTGCAGGCAAATGATGAACAATTAAGTGGGTAGGGGGCCTCCCTGCCTGAGCCTGGGCATCTGGCTTGGTGGGGAACCCAATGGGGTAGGCCTGCCAGAGCTTCTTTGTGGGGGTCTCAGGATCTTTCTGGGGGACCCCACAATCCATGGAAGCCCAGGGTCAGAAAGGAGACATGAGGCAGGCTCTCAGACCTACTCCCAGCCAGTCCTCATGGGAACCAAGTTTGAAGTCTGGAGGGCTGGGGGACACCAGAAATAAAACTGAAGAGGAACATCTCGAGAGAAAATCTATGAGACTAGGACAGATGTCGAAGTGCTATAGGATGTTACCTCCCATCAGAGCAGGACCCCAAAAATACACTCAAAGGAATTCTCAGTCTTTACCCTACTTTCACCGATCCATGCTTTATACACAGGCAGGGACAGCCTTGGTGGCTCATCAACTTCCAAGAAAGGATGGACAGGCATAGAGAGGTACCATGGGAAGGGTGGGAGCACTCACTGGTAAACAGTAGGGGAGACCGGCAAGGGGCAGAGCCCAGTGGGCTCAGACAAACCCTGAGGCTCCAAACCAGCTCCATGCCATCATTTGAGACCATATCCCAGACACATCAGGGAGAGGGCTGAAGTCCCAGATAAGCAAGTAAAGACAGGACCCAGGGAACCAGTCATGGCCATCCACGTGACCCACTAGCACTCTCGTATCCGTAAGGCCTGGGAAATAGGTTGGTGGGGTGAACAGTGAGTTGTGGTGACCAGATGGCCATCACAGGATCAAACAGGGAGCTTAAAGGCATTGACCTTGATCCTTCCCTGAAAGGCAGATGCCCGGATACATCAAAGAGCACGGTTAGAGTCTACAACTGTGAATCAAACTAAGAGAGAGAAGGCAATCAACAACAAGGCCACTGGCAGCTACAAATCGGCTGGGTGACTAACGTACATGAACACAACTAATCCTTCCCACAGCTCCAGAGACAGACATGGTTATCCTCATTTTCAGGGCAGGAAACAGGCACAGAGAGGTTTCTTCTCCTGCTCGAGGTAACCCAGCCAATACACAAAGGAGCTTGTATTTGAGCGCACTTTGAACTCCAGAGCACAGATCCTCAACCCCTGTCCTGTTCGTGCAGCCCTGGTGACAGAACTGATGAAAAAATGGAAGCAGGTCCTGCTGGGAGCACGTAGGCCCTGAGGTATAAGGATCTGCGTCCGTGCGGCCCTCCTAATACGGTAGCAGGTGAGACTCATCCTCTAATTACACTGCCAACGCGAGTGGCATGGGATCAGGAGAGGAGCACATTCTATGCTTCACTCTCTACCCACAGCCTCCCTCCCTCTGCCAGGCCCGCCCCAGGGGACCCGGAGCCCCAGTGTCTAACTGTTCACTGAGCCAGCTGCCCAGAGCCTCCAAAGACACCAGACCGCTGCCTCTGCATCATTCCCTCCCCGTACTGTCCCCCCAACACGCACACTACTCGTGACCCCAAGTCTGGCTTCTGCAGTCACTCTGGGTCCAGGACTGCAGGGCCCTGCAGTCGTGGGAACAGATGTTCCCCTCGCACATGGCTGGACTTGGATCTCGGCAGTGATGGACAAGCCTCATTGCCCAGGGTGGATGGGCAGCTGCCGAGAATGAGGAGGCGGCACCAGCTCCCACCCCTCTGCCATCTCATTTGCTGAACAGTTGCCACCTCCTTTCCAAGGCGAGGGAGGGCAAGGACAGCTCAGACAGTTGTGCACACCCACCCCACCCCACCCCCGCCCTCCACACCCCTGCTCCCAGGCCGAGCACCCCAGCCAGGACCCCCAGGGAGCAGGAAAGCCACTAGGTGCCTCGCAGGCCCCTGGAGTCTCCCTCCTCGCCCCTCCCCCTCACCAAACGTCTCCTGGTGCTTATTACTCTGTGACACAAGGTCCCTTCTGTTAGCACGCTGTCATCACTGTCGTATGCGTGTGTGATTGCGGTTCAAGAAAGACCGCAAGCACGTCTCGGAAAAGGGCGTGGAGGACAGGCCTCGGGCATTCCCAAATGGAAGGACTACACCTGATTTTTACTTTCTTTCTAAAACAACCTTGTTTTCCTTTTATTTGTTTAAAACTAATTGGCATGTCACGGCCATGGGCCTTCTTTGTTGGGAATGAGGTCCCACATGTAGGTCATTCATGATAAACCACACTTGTCACAAAAACTTGGGGACAGGGATTATCCTGAGGCCTGAAGCAATTAGAAGATACCAGAAGAATATACGGAACAGGAGAGTCTCAGAGACCCATGGAGACAAGCTGGCTGGGGGTGGGGTCAGAATTCTCTATGTAAATTGGAGGTGTTTATGTGTCTCATATTGTTATGTATTCGTCTCTTTAGTTTCCTCTGACGCTCTGGACCTTTTGGCTGTGCTAAAAAGGGCTAAGTAAAAAGTGCCTGCATTGGGCCCCAACCTTTAAAGGGAGGAAGAGCCCATCCCTAGAATCGCTGTTTCAGTGATCAAGGGGCATCTCTCCCCACAAAGGCAACAAGAAACTCAGGAGCCCTTGAGTTACATGATCCTTCCCTACCTGCGAGGCTTTCCTAACAATGCTGAAACGTTTGTTTTTTTTAAAGTAGGATTATTAAACTATGATTTTTTTTCATTTTTATTTTTTTTAAGATTTCCTTTATTCATTTGCCAGAAAGAGAGAGAGAGAGAGAACAAGCAGAGTGAGCAGCAGGCAGAGGGAGAAGCAGCCTGATGCAGAACTCGATCCCAGGACCCTGGCATCGTGACCTGAGCCGAAGGCAGACGCTGAACCGACCGGGCCACCCAGGAGTCCCTAAACTATGATGGTTTTAATAAAGAACATGATTCATTTGAGTATACACATTCACACCCCCAACACACACACACACACACACACACACACACACACACACACACACACACACACACACACACAAGCTCGGTTCAGCCCAGCTGACCATTCTCACTCTCAGAAACACTCCTTAGTCTCCAAAAAGCAGGGTTCCCTGCAGGAGGTACCCTCCACATGGTTGTCGCAGCGAACGTCACCCCTCTGCCCCAGACCTGAGAGGTCAGCTGTGTAGAACCTGCCACCCGATTTTGTAAATACCGTGTGTTACTAGAATATAGCCATGTCCATGTGCTTCTGAACTGCCCGTGGCCACTTCCGTGCCACGACAGCAGAGCTGAGGATCTGTGACAGAGCCTGGACGTCCTGCCAAGCCCACCCTCTCATCTGGCTCACTGCCCACGTGCTGATCTCTGCAGTAGCCGAAGACGGGAGGGAAGCTTCCCGGCACTGTGCTATGAGCAGCCCAAAGACAGCAGGGGCCTCCCTGGACAGAAGCAGGGCTCAGATGGGGCACACACGGCTCAGGGCCCTGCCAACCCCTCCCAGCACGCTGACTCCCCTGCTCGGCACCCGACTCCAGGGCTGCTAGAGAACAGCGAACACGGCAGAGAACTCGGGACTTGGTAGAGTGGAGTCAGGTGCACTTGGGATTCACCAAGCACGCCTTGTGGGATTATATTTTCTCCTCTGCAAAATGGTGTTCATAATAGACTCTCTCTAACAGGATTGTTGTGGGACTCAAACTAGGTATTCCAAGTGACCTGGTTAGCACGGTACCTGTCAGGTAGTAAGGATTTGACAAGTGTCAGCCCCCAGCAAGGGGTGGTGCTGCAATCAGTGACAGTGCTGCCATCAACCCACACTGCCTCTCTCTCGGCAAAGCAGCCCTCCAACTTCCCCGACAGGACCATGGCAATGAAAGGCAGGACCGTGGAAGGACTCTGTTCACGGCCCAGCACCTGGAAACCAAGGTGGGCTCAGAAGCTCCTTTGGCTGCTGGGTGCCTAGAGCAAGGTGTTAATTCTCTGGAATTATTTCAGGAAGAAATTTTCTCCGGGATCATCAGTCCCCTAATTGCACAGCACAATGCATGCACACACACGTTTGAAATTAGAGAGACTGAGGATCCCTGAAAACTCCTTATGCAGTGGTTAGGAGTGGAGGGGCCAGAACGATACCACATTTTGCTATTTCTTCCTGTTTCAAGAATTAATTTCTAAATGGTTTTGTTTTTACTGAGTGCGTTTTGTAGACGGATCTGTGTGCAGGATCCTAGACATCCTGTCACAAACAGGGAAACACCCCCAACCGTGCAGACCCTCCTAGGGCCCCTAATGCAGACAACCCATAGGAGGAGAGGGACCGTCAGAAAGCAGAGATGGGCATGTGAGCAGAATGGGACAAGGGACACAGGTTCTAGAGATTCCCAGATCAGGGACATTCTGAAATGTTTTCCCTATCCATGTGAAGCTTTGCACAGCTACCTACTTTTCTGCAAACCTTCCCCTTTCTTCAATTTTTTTTTTTTTTGACAGAGAAAGAGAGATCACAAGTAGGCAGAGAGGCAGGCAGAGGGAGAGGCAGAAAGAGAGCTGAAAGCAGGCTCCCCGCTGAGCAGAGTCTGATGAGGGTTTTATCCCAGAACCCTGAGATCTTGACCTGAGCTGAAGGCAGAGGCTTTAACCCACTGAGCCACCCAGGTGCCTCTTCAATTCTGTCTTAATTTTCTCAATTAGTTGCTAATACACTTTTAACACTTGCTAATCTCCCTTTTTGAATAGAGGTTATTGGCCAAACAAATCTGTGAATCCTTGTAGTCCCAGCTGAGGGATGGGAAGCAGAAGTCTGGGACAGCACCTTTTCTCAGGTCTGAGAAACTCATAGTTATAAAATTCATCATTGATTTAGTAACAGCTCTTAGGGGAGGAGGAGAACAAAACACTATACCTAAAGTATACACATTGGCTGTAAGGACAGAATTACAGATGCAAGAAAATGGGGAAAGGGTCTTAGAATAGAGGAGAAACTAAGAAAAATTACAACGGCATCAATAGCTACCATTTATTGAGCAGCTACTGTGTTCCAAGGACAGTGCTGGGTGCCTCTCCTTTGGTTTTCTCATTGAATCCCATCCCCCTTATAAAGTAGATACTGTTAACCCATTTTACAGGTAAAGAAACGGAAGTTCTGGGAGCCTTCACTCCAGAACGGATGTGCCCAAAGTAACCAAATGCAGAGCAACCAAGTTCTACACTTTTTTACATTTCGCACTCAAAGAACTGGCCCCAGGGCTCCTCCAGAGACTTCAGCCAGAAACCAAGACCCTGGTGAGACAAGCCCAGGCCCTTCCTCCGAAAGAAGAGGCCACAGAGCAAAGAGGCCTGCTGAGGCCTGAGCTCTCCCTCGTCCTGAGCACTCCAGTCTCCCAGTTCAATAAAATATTTAAGAAGATGCACTCACATGATTATTAAAACTAGGATGGAAGAGGATGGGAAGAAGCAGGAGTCAGCAAGACATGGTGAGCTGTGGGGAAGGCAGGAAAGCTCCCTTCCCTGCACAGGAAGCCGGCAGGCCCTGCCCCCTCCCCCAATCCTACTCCCAGGGCAGTGCCCTCCCCGCTGCCACCCCAAGCCCCAGCCCTCTGCCTCCCCTGCAAGGTTCCTGCCGCCCTCTCCCCACCGTCCTCAGGAGCTGGGGCAGGTTGGGCTGGAAATTACCTTTAGTTGGTCTCCTAATTGCAGAAATCAAGCAGGAATCCAATCAATCCAGCCACAGGCGGGCAGAGAGGGATCGATTCCAGCACTGCCAATGTCCCCAACTTTTCATCCTCGTGGCCCAAAGGCCATGTCGTAAGACCCAAGCCGGGCAGGGTAAGGCCAGTGCTTGAGGGCACTCACAGTTGCCCCCTGAGTAACTGAAAGAAAACCCCCGGGATTTACCTAGCCCCTGCAATTAACTACCTCCCTTCCCCTGACAGTCCCAGGAAGGGGAGGCATGGCGGGGGGAATGGGATGACCCCACTGGCCCTTAACCCTATAACGGTGCACGTGACCTTCCCGAGTTCCCAGTCACCTGCCCAAGGTACACAGCAAGTGGTAGAGCTTAGACTCAAATACAGGTGTGCCTAACTCCTAACCTCTTTCAAATTAAATATCATTTATTAAACACCTACTGTGTGCTTGCAACGCACCAAGCATGGACAGGGAGCTGGGGAATACAAAATCAACCAATATGGTACTTGTCACTGAGACACAGTACACTACCCCCAACAGTCCCTCACCTGTCTGCACATTTACAATCACCAGGAGAAGGTATTATTTAATAAGGATTCCTGACCTCCATTCCAAATATCCTATTTCTGTACATTTAGGGAGGGACCTAAGAAATCTGTACTTTTTAAAGACTTCCCAGGATGGAAGTGGATAAGTGGAGGGGAAATTTTTTTTTGTTTCTTATTAATATATATAAACATATATTTAAATAAGGAGGTTATATGAGTGACATTTACTTTGAATGGGGGAAGGGCCGGTAGTTATCAAATTAAAATTTTTCTAATTAAGTGAAAGGCTCCCCTGGTGATTCCTGAAGTGCAGCAAGGTTTGGGAACTCGACACACACACAGTGCTGCCTCCAGCATTTCTTGGGAATTTAATGCCGACTTTGATAAAAGCAGTGGAACGGGGAGCAAAGTATAGCTAATGCACAAGTTCATTCACACTAAGATTTGAGAGGTTGAATAATATGCCACTCTCCCAAGGTACCACCCTTTTAAAAGAGAACTTTATGGAGAAAGCATGGTTTACCCCAACAGAATAAATCCCTAATGGTAAAATATGGGCACTAGCAGAGCTATTTTGAGGCGGGAGAGTCTCCTGGCTTCTTCAACTGGCACGGCAGCTGTCTACAAGAAAGAATCGGGGCCTAAGCGAGTTCCATGAGGCCTTGTCCAGAGCTGGGGAAGGAGCCAGAAGCTTCATCACTGATGCAAGATGCTGTTTATGCTTCAGCTTTATCTTGTTGCAGGGAGGGTAAGGACTAGTGATTTATAGGCCAACCACCTGGTGGCAGCTGGACCCATCGGCAATGGTCAGCCAACTCAGGGCTGCCTCAACCAAAATTCTTAAATCAACCAGCCAAACCCGGAAGCCCTCCAATGGGAGAAGGACACTATACTGGGAACAAGGGCCCCTGGGGAGCTCTGAGGGTTTCCACGGGTGAATGAGACTGAGCATCCATCCTGCAACCAGCTCAAGGCTGGGACCTCGAGACCCCCAAAGAAAAAGCCAACCACACCTACGCAGGGACTCTGTGATCTGGCTAGGAAAAGACGTCAAACCCAATGTCAAATATGAAAGCAAGATAAGGGAGAATGACCAGGCTGAGTGACTCCTGGAAACCGTAACCCACCAGGGAGGAGGGAATAACCTAGCAACAGCAAGCCTAGGTGACAGCTAACACCTATAAAAGTGCCATGGGCCAGGCACTATTCTAATGCACTTCACGTGCATTAATTCATTTAATCCTCAAAGCAACCCTCAGCATGCATTGTACAAACAAACTGAGGCACAGATGTTAAACACACACGGCTAGCAAGTGCAGGAGCTGAGATTAAACCCAAACAGTAGGACCCCAGAGCAACAGTGGGCTGGTACATGCTTAACAACCGGCTTTCCAGGGGGAGGGGCCCTGTTGCATCTGCTGATTTCCATGGTGTACATACCCTCGCCATGGCCAAGATCGAGCTACCCAAGTGGCATGACTGAACCTAGAGCTGGAAAGAGATGGGCAACGGCACACCTTCATGTAATATTTCCACCATACAGATGCAATAGACACAACTACGAGAGCATAGATCATAGTCAAAGTAGTAAAACAAGAAATGAGGAGTTCTGAGTACCTATTATCTTTGGGTTTTTAATAGCTTTGTAAGTCATAGAATTTAATTTTTAATAGTGACTTGAGTAATCAGCTCCCAAAATTCCTAAAAATTTGGAAATAGGCTCTTCGAAGCTGGTACACACCAGTGCAAGCACGACCGACCCAGAGCTACGACATTCTGGAAGACAAAGAGATGAAAGAGGACACAACCACTACTCTGAAGGGATCATACGTGGGAGGACAATGAGTCAGTCATACATGGAAGACCAGATTTAAGATCATAAGGAGAACCTTCCAGACACAGCTGTCCAAAGACAGAATTGACTTCCTAGGTAGGTACCAAGTCACCTATCAGAGAAATCCAAGCAAAGACTACACAACTACCTGATGACCAGAGAGAATGTCAGCTCCAGGTTACTGGTAGATTAGAATGGTGTTGGGGCCTCTGGGTGGCTTAGTCAGCTAAGCGTCTGATTCTCCGTTTCAGCTCAGGTCATGATCCCAGTGTCGTGGGTTCGAGCCCCAGGTCCAGGTCCCCACTCAGCGGGGAGTCTACTTGGGGATTCTCTCCCTCTGTCCCTTCTCAACCTCACACTCTCTTAGGTATATAAATAAATCTTTTTTTAAAAGATTTTATTTATTTATCTAACAGAGAGAGAACACAAGTAGGCAGAGAGGCAGGCAGAGGCAGAGAAAGGTGCAGGCTCCCTGCCGAGCAAGGAGCCCGATGCAGAACTCGATCCCAGGACACCGGGATCATGACCTGAGCCGAAGACAGCTGCTCAACCAACTGAGCCACCCAGGCGTCCCTAAATAAATCTTTTTTTTAAAAAAGTGTTTTCCAAGCAGCAGTTTGAAACTTAATATTGAGATACTGAGTCATAAAATCAATTTAGTCAGTTGAAAGGTCAACATTTTTTAACGTAATAGAACTGAAAATAAAAGCATAGTAAGGGTAAGTACTGCTTTGTTAATAAAACTTTGTTATACTTTATATACTTAGTATTTATGTGCATATGTAAATGTGTATGCTGCATATTGGTTCATATAAAAAACATACCTAATAAGTATTTTTTTACCATTCGTCATAACCAACTAAGTTTGAGAATTATTGGAATAAGTGATATGGTCCCATCCAATCTTGAGATTCCGTGATTCCCTATGTTATTAACTATCATTCGATAGGCACTTCCTCTTCCACCAAAAGTACAAGAATGGGGATGGGGGCTGATTGCCACAGACATCTCCAGTCCCTCGCCCTATATCTGGACCACCGAATGTCCTTCTTCAAAGACACGCTCAGTGAAGGGGACAGTGATGGAAATGATAAGAACTGTTTTCCCTCCAAGGGTGGGAACTTGGTCCCATGCTATTCACCCAGGAAGAATTAGGCCTGAGATGATGCCATCCTATGGCGTCTCTCCCTGGAACTGTCCTTCAGATGGCAGAAAGGGCCCTGCAGAGCCCATCCTGACCACAGGATGCTCTCTCAGAATTTATGGCATGGAGAAGGCAGGAGAGGGACTCAGAAATGGAGACTCACAAGTTTGTCTGTGCAGAACGCTTGTCTGGAGCTCTGCAGAAAGGGGGAATGGGAAGCTTCCATCACAGGAAGAAGGGTAACCTCATACCCAGTGCTGAGCGAGAGAGGCAGGTGAGGATGGCTAGAGGTGGGGAAGGACCTGAGAAGGCCTAGGAAAGGAAAAGGAGAAAGCAGCAGGCAAGATGACGGGTGTCATTTAGTCAAGAAAAGCCACATGGTAACAGAAGACAGCAGGGCCCAGGATTTGGGTATCTGTAATTATTTATGTGTGCCACCCACTCTAAATTCTAAGTTCCTGAGTTCTGAGACTCATTGGCTGCTCTGTCCCTGGAACCTCCTCAGAAAGAAATAAATATTTATTTGCTCAACAGACAGATGAGCTTATGAAAGTGGGATCTATTACAACAGAGAGCTCTGCCTATCCCAGACCTGGCTTGACTCCCATTTTGAAAATCACAGACAGATTACAGCCCCCAATTATGCTGCTGCTGGGGCAAGGACTAGAATCCATCCACTCAACTTTCAACAAATATCTGAGACCCATCAATGTTCCAGTTGCTTTTCCAGGTGGCCACTATCATTATCCAAGCCAAGGTCTTGGTGGCATGGCCAGGGGCTTCTAGAGTCACAAACCCAAATCCAACAAGCCAGTCTGCCTAAACACAAAAGAGAAGGCTCTCTTCCAACCAACTCAAAGAACTGGTTGTAGAAGTCTGAGGGCAAACAGGAGGGTGTATTTCACATTTCCCATCCTCAGCTCTCCCACCTGTGCCAAGGTAAGTGCTGAATAAGGCAGAAAACTCTGGCTATTAGAGCTGAAGTTTGAGTTTGGAGTACTTTGCAAAATGGTGACACAAACAGACCTAGGAGTGTGCATGTGTGTGTGCATGCACGCACACCTGCACGCATATCCTGGCCTAAGAGAGAAGTTTCAGGGGCGGCATGGGAAGCACTCCCTGCAGAAGGGAAATCTGGGAAAACCCGTAAGAGCTTCCCCCCCAAACCAGGGCTCAGGAAGCCACGCAGCACAGCAGGAAGAAGGCAGCTCTCGGCTTTTGACTTTATCCTTCACTAACAGAAAATTCCTGAACTTGTCTGAGACTCAATCCCCTTGCCTATAAAAGAGATACCATGATCTGTGTTGCAGAGTCATTTTAAGGAGCCATGAACCTGCCAGGCACATAGCAGATGTGCAATAAATGGCCGTTGACACAGACTTTGAGAACTGGGTGGCAATCATGTTCTTTGCTCCCAGCCGCACCAACATCAGAGTCCTTCCCGGACAGTTGTTGGCACCCCCAACCCTGGGCAGGCAAGCGAGCTCAGCAGCCGATACACTGATGAGCCTTTTTCTAAAGCCAACCTCACTTCATCCCCTCTCTTCTCTCACCAATGTGGGCTCTCCTTGCTTCCCTACATGCCTTCAGGGAACTTGTTCACAGTGCTGGGTATCTCTGCTTTCTCACTTCCTTTCTTCTACTCCTTTTTCTGCTCAAACCTTCTCTTCTAATTCCTTCGGTAAATGGATCTCCTTTTCCTGCCTTCCCCAGATACCTAAAATGATTCCCCATCTCACTCTAGATCTCAGACTGGAAGCAAAAGTGAAACCAATAAAGAATGGAAGAATGCCTACTTTCATCATGTTTATTTGCTTTTTAAATGTCTTATTTACTTATATCAAAAATGGGGAAAAAAAAGCAAAAAACCATTTATCAAGTCAAAGTTGGCCCAGAAGGCTTGGAGTTCAGAAACAAGTAGAATTAAAGGAGAAAAAGAAATACTCATCCCATTAAGAATTACTCAGAAGAAGATTTGGCTCAAGGTGCAGCATTTTTTAAAAAGAAAGTAGTTTATTTTAACATATTTTTGTGTAATGGAAAATAAAAATAAATGTACTCTAAAAAAAAAAAAAAAAAGAATTACTCAGAAGAGGGGCTCCTGGGTGGCTCAATGGATTAAAGCCTCTGCCTTCGGCTCGGGTCATGATCTCGGGGTCCTGGGATCGAGTCCCGGGTCGGGCTCTCTGCTCGGCGGGGAGCCTGCTTTCTCCTCTCTCTCTGCCTGCCTCTCTGCCTACTTGTGATCTCTCTCTCTCTGTGTCAAATAAAAAATAAAATCTTTAAAAAAAAAAAGAATTACTCAGAAGAAATGAGTTCAGCAAGATTGCAGGATACAAAATCAACATACAAAAATCAATTGTATTTCAATACAATTGCAATGAACGAACAATCTAAAGATGAAATTAAGAAAACAATTCCATTACGATAGCATCAAAATGAAAAAAGTACTTAGGATTAGGAATAAACAACAAAAGAAGTGTAAAATCTATACTCTGAAAACAACAAACCATTGTTACTATTAATGAAGACCCCAAAAAAAAAAAAAAAGGAAAGCCATCCTATGGCCATGGATCATTAGACAATATTATTAAGATGGCAATATATGCCAAATGGATCCACAGAGTCCATGTAATTCCTATCAAAACCCCAGCTACCTTTTTTGCAGACATTGACAAGCTGATCCTAAAGTTTATATGGAAATTCCAAAGATCCAGAATAGCCAAAACAATCTTGAAAAAGAATAAAGTTGCAGGACATACATTTCCCAATTTCAAAGCTACAGTAATCAAGACAGAATGGCACTGGCAAAAGGATCATATACATAGATTGGTGGAATAAAATTGAGAATCCAGAAAAACTTTTTTTTATGTCTGGCATATATAGGTGTGTAATTAATGTTAGCTATTTAGAGCTCCTTTTCCCCATTCCCTTGCCACCATGGACCACAGAGACTCAGCTCCATATTTGTGGCTCTTCCAATGCACGTGGCCAGGGCATTTCTTGACTGAACTGACAAAGGGAGTTTCATTTTCAAG
Source organism: Nasua narica (assembly GCA_028533885.1). NCBI lineage: Eukaryota > Metazoa > Chordata > Mammalia > Carnivora > Procyonidae > Nasua > Nasua narica. The sequence continues at coordinate 104,784,966 of CM052797.1, read as the reverse complement.
GCAATTTTTTGGGTCTTATACAAAGGGAAAAGCAACAAAGAAATCAATTAGAGCAAAGCACACCATGGAAAAGACATCTAAGAGTCATAATGAGGAAGCCTCCACACTAACTTCCTTCACACAAAAATAGTAAGGTACAAGTTAACCCATGGGTCCAATTCACCCAACGCTGGTTCTAGGAGTCAGTTCAAGAAGACTGGAACTCCTAAAACCCAGGTATATAGCCTCCAAGTTGATGCTTCCCAATCAGGGCTACTTTAGTTGCAAGGAGTAGAAATATGACCAACCCTGGCTTAAACTATAGAGATAGTTTATGACCTACTGGACAAGAAGTAGTAGAAGGTAGAGGTAGACAGTCCCAAAATAAGTACCCCAACTCAGCCATGTCTTTGGAACCTAGTTCCATAAATCCTCTGCCATCCTCATTATACTACACTTCACTCATAGTCATAACATGGATGCCATGTGCTAAGCATCATATCACACAACAGTATCCAAAACAGTGTTCAGAAGAGAGAAGAGCATTTTCCCTTCATACTTCTCACTTATCAGGAAGGAAACATTTTTTTAGAAGTCCCCAACAGTCTTACTCCTACAGCTTCTTGGCCAAAACTTGGTCACTACAAACTATCAAGCAGGGAAGAACTGGAATGAGCCTATCCTGACCTTATTTTAAGCCCCTTCCCAGATTCAGTTAGCCTGCCCTGCTCAAGGAGAGGACTCTGACCACCGCTTCCTCCAGTTCACCTCCTGACATGACCAGACTAGCTCGGCCACCCTGAAGGGGAGCTTTGCTGTGGCCCTCACCACACCCAGCAGCAGCTCTGGCTCCCAGGCTTGGCAGGATCATGGGAGCTATTGCTCCTACCGCCATTTTGCATTTGTATAAGATGATACCAAAGGTTTTTACGATGGAAGTGGACAAAAAGGAAAAAGAAAAAAATTAAGTATATGCTCCTCCTCATCTTCTTTACTTAAAAGCATGAGCTGTGGACACGCCTACTCAAAGTTTCCAGACCACCCAAGGGTAATAAGTGGTAGGAGAAGCAGGTACAGGTCTCTTCCCATACACATAAGTTCATATAATTACACATTTCCTTCACAGAGCATTAAGTTCACTGAGACGAAATTGATCCGTTCTCTTGTTTCTTGCCTGTTTTTAAACCCTTTTGACCTGTCTCAGCAAGGGGCCCTGGTCCTGCCAGCCTCCACGGGGAAGCACGGAGGGTACAGGTCCTGGCTGGCAGCCGAGGTCAAGCCCAGCTTACAAATCACGCTCCAGCCGTGCTTCAGGCAAATTTCCACCTGGTACTCAGAGAGCAGCAACCTTTAGATTAATCCTGAATCTGTCAGCTTCCATCATGTGCATTCACATGGGAAACGTGGGGGCTAGAGCGCGGGAGGTCCGACCTGTGCTCCAACTCCTTCCTCACATGGCGCTTTTCTGCCTGAGGCCCCCGTGCTGCCCTTTCTCAGCCTGGTTCCCACACGAACCCTTCCTTTGCTGACTTGTGAATGTTCTTCCTCACTTCTCCTGTCTCCCTAGCCATCTCCCTCCTCTGCGATTCCCTAGCAGGTCAGAGCACCAGCACTGGGGTCACAAGGTTAGGGGTTCGAGCCCTGGGCCCCTACCACGTGATGGTCAGGTTACTTGGTTTCCTTACCTGCATAGGAATAATGCCTGCTCTCAGGGTTGCCATGAGGACTAAATGAAGTATTAATTGCTAACAGTGCTCCAAGCACTTACAAAGTACAGGTCACTGTTCTAGATTTACCTATTACCTCGACAGACAGGGCAAAGGCTTATGACAGGGTCTGGAATATACAGGTGCACAATAAATGCTAGTTATGATTAGGACATCACCATCATCATGACTATTCAAAGGTCCTCTTCCCTGATCCCCCTGCCCTCTGGCCCCCAGGAATTCATTCCTTCACTCAGCAGCCACAGGTTGCCTCTCTACTCTTGGGGTGGTCCTGAGCTGGAATAGGGGAGGCAGCACACCATACAAGAGCTTGAGGACTAGCCAAGGGTTCCCCTGCTCTCACTGGGCTGACTGAGGATGGCCTGAGCCCCATCAGAACTAAAGTGCATTGCAAAGCTGTAGCATTATTCTGCGGGACGGTATTTTGATAACTGCATCTCTCAACAAAAGCCAACTCAGGTCACTCTATGTCGAGCTGGCAATGAATCCTGTTTTGCCCCCCTCCCAACTTTGGTGGTCTGGCATAGGTTTTCTTCACCCCCATTCATCCCACAGCCTCTCTTCTCTCCTGGGATGAGAAACGATGGAGATGGAGATGGAGAAACGACTGGGATGGAGAAACCAAACACATGGACCAAGGTGGTCCTGGGCAGGGCAGACAGCACTGGGCTGGAAGGCAAAGGACCCGGTGTGAGAGCACATTGCCACTGCTGTGTGGCTGCATGGGAATCCCTCCAGGTCTCTGTCTGCTCATCTGTAAAATGCGGGCAGCAATCTCTCGTACTTCTCTGCTGGGACAGCCTGAGTATTAAGAGAAGTACCAGGTAAGGAAGGGTTTTAACGTGCCCGAAGTGCAGAGTCCTCGTTACCAATGCTGCTTCTCAATACAGGCAGGTGATGGCGGGCAGAAGTCGCCAACTGCACGCCCCATCCAGCCCCCAGCTGTGTTGTGCTCGGCCCATGCTGCATGCTGTTTTTATTTTTTTTTCATGTGGCTTTGTTGCCAGCACTTAAAAACCAGGAAATTTCACATAAAAATCCAGATTTCTGGCTTGTCCTGAGAAATTGAAAGACCTAGCAGCAATTAACCACGGCTGAGGAGCCCCTTCGGCCAGGACAATGAGGGAGGTCCGTATGCACACGGACGTACACACACATACACACACCACTCCCCTCCCTCCCCTAGCAGCCCGGACCCTGGGCTGGGACTCCTGGTTCACTAGGAAGACAGGAAACTCTGAAGACCTTCAGACCGGACCCTAAATTCAACCCTGGCATTTGTTCACACTGGGGCCTCAAGAATTACTTCGCCACACTTGGCCTCAGTTTCCTCTTCTGTTAAATAACAGTCACTGATTTAACAAATATTTCCTGAAGGCCTATTCCAGGCCAGGTATTCAGCAAACAGGGTAGACAAAGCCGACACTGAGTAAACCCGTAAAAAATAAACACCAACATTTTCTGATGCTGATCCACGCTATGAAAGAAGTAAAACATGGCGAGGCTGGAGAGTGGCTGGTAAAGGTTCATTTGTAGGCCCCCCTTAGCTAAGATGGTGGGGGAAGACCTGGCCCAAGAGCTGGAGCAAGTGATTCCACCACTGCCTGGGGCTGTTGGGGAACTAAACCTGGGGCGCTTCCTACCTGGTGAGAACGCTGCTAGTCCTGCTAGTCCGGCCCCATCCAGAGCTGGGTCTGGTTAGGAGGCCTAAGGGGAAGGAAGGGAGAGTGGGGGAGGGGCAGCTCCCGGGAGCAGGTGGGACCCAGGCCTCCCCACCCCCATGCACCAGCGCCTTGCTTCCAGCACGCTGCTTTCAAAGCCTCAGCAATTATCCCATCTATAAATACAGCCTGGAGCCGAGAGGGGCAGAGACACAGGCAGGAGGAGTTAACCCTTGAGTGGGCCTCCCCCAACTCAGCTCCCCCTACGGTTTGCCCCGACCCCTTCCTGCCGCCGCCCCGCCCCCTCCACCCTGAACCCTTCCCACCAGCAGCTGAATCAATGTTTGACTTATGCAAACAGCCGCCGCACTGCAAGCGGGAAGGGATTCAGGGGAGGCAGTCTATTCCTTGGTGGTATTTATTCTAGAAGCGGTCAGCTCTGCACCAACCCTCAGCTCCTGGTCGACACCCAGGGGAGCCACCCTGCAGGTCGCCTTCAAAGGGCAGTTCTGTCTCCAGTCTCGCTCACCCTGGGATGGAGAGCCACGTGCAGCAAGCCTAGGATTGAGTTACATTTGGAAAAAAGTCTTTGTTCTCTTTGTCCAGTGTTACCCCAGCCCCTACTAATGCCCCCTCCCGTGAGCTCCCGGCTCATTAGCTTTCCCTGGGTTCTCAGAACAATGACTTCCTTCCGCCTTGGGGCACTTCTGTTCCGCTGCTGCGAAAAGCAGTCTCCCAGTGTTCCCTGAACACCTCCTCATCGTTCCACGAGGTACCCCAGACTATACTGAACCCCTTCACAGGGCTCCATAGGGCTTAGGATTTTTGATTATCTGTCCCCTCCTCCCATACACTGTCCCGTGAGTTATGTGCCTCTGGACACTCACTGTTGTGTCCACACAGCAAGTACAGCGCCCTAAACCCAGTCGGTACTCCAATATTGGCGAGCGAGTGAACAGGTGAATGAATGAGCGTCCAGTCACGTGTTAACACCATGAGATTGTGCGGAGGAACGCAGACCCCCTCTAGAACCTAAGCACAGGCGTCTAGAGCGGTGCCTCCTAGTCCAACACTGTCCCCAGCACTTGGGCCAGCGCCTGCCACATGCTTCATACTCAGTGACTGCTGAGTTGAGTGAAAGTTCCGCCACCAAAAAGCTCATGTTTGGGTGTTGCCAGCCCAATGAGAGGCTTTCCAGCAATACTGCAGTACAATTCAGAAAGGTTTTTTTTTTTTTCCCCAGCAAAGCTACCATAATAAACATTACAAAGCAAGTTATAAAGTTGTTATTAAAAAAAAATGAACCATTAGTAAGACAGGAATCAATGAGTTATGATCCATACCTGCACTGTGGGTCCTAAGCAGTCAGCAGTGTGATAAGCAGAGACAGAGGGCCAGTGCTGGCCACAGGACTTTCCCAGTCGGGGTAGGACAAGACATTGGCTAGCTTTGTGAGGGCAGGGAGGCTTCCTTCCTGAACGCACTCCTCAAATCTTGAAAGCAAGGTAACACAGGGAAAGCTCCAAGAGCAGCGCCTGTCCCACAGGAGCTCTCCATCAGACCTGAAGGCTGTTAACTATTATTACGTATGAAACACCTGATGCAGGTCTAGACTGCGGGCAGGCCACCGTGGGGAAGACCAGATCCCAGCTCTGCTGGAAATTTCATCCACACGGGAAAACAAGTAAATGAACTGAGATGATTTCAAGGGAGGAGAAGCCCTATGAAGGAAATAAAATCACTGGCCGAGGCCAACTTTAGCCAGGGTAACCAAGAGAACCTCTGAGAGCAGGTGAGGCGAAAGCAGAGTCAAGAATGAGCCAGTCACTGAAGGGGAGGGGGGACGAACATGGGACAGGGTGTTCTAGCACAGAGGACAAGCTAGCTAGAACAGCTGGATGGAGTCCCAAAACCCAAGAATCCCGAAACCCAAGAACCAGCATTGCGTGGCTGGCCATAAGCAGGACAGAAACACTGATCCACAATCTCCCATAATTCCCGTTGTGGGCCATGTGTACCCCTCAACCCCCCCAGCTGGTTACCAAAGAGGGGCTTGCTGTTTCCTGTGGTGGGGCAAAGGCAGGAACAGCTAGGTAAGATTAAATCGCTTTCTTCACGGCAGGGTTTCTAAGAATGTTGAACGTGCTGATGACTCTTCAAGGTGAGAACACAGAATGCATTGTTTGCCCAGCTTCAGTAACGAGGGAGGACTAGAGCCTCACAGAACTGTGCTCCGATGAAGTCGCTTCTGGAAGAGTGGCACCAGACACTAAAATTACCCCTGTCCCAGACTTCCTGGGAAAGGCTGGCCTGCTTCAGAGGTTTCCGAACCAAAAGTCTGATGCTCTCTGGGAGAGGTCAGGCTCGGAATGCAGTAAAGAACGCCCTCACGGTGGAAGCATCAGACCCAGCTCCTCAGGCCCATCCTCCCGGCGCCCCCCTGACTCTGCCTCTTTCACTGGACCCACTCGCTCTCCCAGAAAGAGATGCCTCTGGTGCTTCAGGCCTGGGCACGGCAACAGTCATGAATTTGGGGTTCTTCTAGGCGCCCCGCACTCACCTCTGCGGCTTTTCCAGTTTGCACACCCTCTTGCTCCTGCCACCACCACAGGTCGTTGGCACTACCCAGATCAAACAGCCCTGATGCTTGAGACAAAACTCTGATGTCAACACAGACGGCTGCCCCCTGCTGGAAGTGGGCACTCAAACCTACCGACGGGACACTCACATCAATTAGAGACACCAACCAGCCTCCATGGAGGTGGATTACGGAAAGAGACCTACTTCCGCAGGGCAGAAAAATCATCAATTTGGGCTGACAAATCCTAGCAAGGCTCGGTCAAGTTAAGGGCTGAGCTCTAGAACCCTGACTGTGTCGGCGTCCCTCACCACAACCACCAAGCATGTTACTTTTCCCTTTACAATCCCTCGTGTTGGTCAAGCAGTAAGTTAAAAAATAAGCAAAGGACTTGTGCCCTTGCACAAGATGCAACAACAGGGCCTAGATTTACCCTCCCCCCTTAAACTTGGAAAACCAGGAAAATCATAGGAACCTCAGTTTTCAGAGATCAGGTAACAGTACCAACAGCCAACACAGCACCGTGGTGACGGAGAAAAAAGAAACAAGCCAGACGAGCCCTCCTGTGGCACCAGCTCACTACATAGAGGTGATTTCCAAACATAACGAAAGGTGAGCGTGCACAAACAGGACCTGGAGGCTCTCCAGGTGGAGGGGTCACAAATCAACACTTAGCAAGAGCCACCTGGCCTTCATGACTGCTATTCACCCCACACTCCCCGAATGCCGATACACTGCACCAGCTAATCTGGCCTCGTCCACTGGCATACGTCCCAAGTCCCCAGCCACTCTGCCTACCTTCATTAACCCGGTCCTCACGGCCCTCCAAGCAATAGCGATCCAGCTCCCACATCCTACCTGCTGCTCTCCCAGACCCCAAGGGGCACCTGCACTCGAAGGTTGGATTTGCTCGTGAGCTCTGGGAATCAACACCACCTGTGGAGAGGGAGGACAGAAGCAGCAGGTGTGCTTCCACTGACCCCTGGGGGACTATTGAAGCCAAGGTGACACTTCTGGGAGATCCCTGTGTTGGGATGAAGGGGCGAGAGGTGTATCCTGGCTTCCATTAGTCACTGGATGTAATCCACTCTAGAAGTGGCTGTGACCTTGAACTGGTGGCTCTTTGTAACTGAGGCAGCCCCAAGCTGTCCACCACAGCACCCCCAGCAGATGGGGAATCAGCCCTGCAGTCCTGACGGAAGTTCTGATTGGCACATCCAGTGTCCACTATCGCCTCCCAAAGAAGCTACCAGCCCCTAAGTCCTTGCTTCAAGCTTTCCTCTCAGGGAAACAAAACTAAAAACAATTGGGACCAATTGGGATGCTTAGTTCACTCACAAAGGAGGAGAGATCCGCGTAGTCCACTAAACTATTATTTTGGAAAAGAAGAAAAGGAGAGCTTCTCTAGAAGAAAAGGGAGTCTTTGTAGTCTCTGGAAATAGCTGAATGAAGCCTTAGGAATTTTCTTCCCTCTCTCTTTTCCAGAAAGACCCTTATTTCACTCAGCTTGAACCTACTATTGAAGAAGTTTCTGGACCCCCAAACACTGAATATCATTAGTCTCTGTGAATGAAGCTCTGGGAATTCAGCAGCTGAATTGCGAAGTTCTCATGGAAAGCTTGATACTAGGTATGAGAACAGAGCAAGGCTGAGTGGGTGCTCAGGCCTAATCAAGGGCTAGGTTTGGAGCAGAGCCACACCCCAGAGAGCAAGTTCCACCGAGCTGCGCCCAATATTTGCCTCCTTCCTCTTCTTCCCTAAACACATCTTTCCAGGGCACCACCCATCTCAAGGCAGCACTGACGTGTAGGGAGAAATCTCAGAGCTTTAAGCAGCTTAGAAAGCAGGAAGCTATACCAAAAGTGCAAGGTACACGTAGGCAAAAATCAGGCTGATATGCCGGGATAAAGGATCCAGGGGGCAGGAGGAGGTACATTCTGGGGGCTGGCCTCATTGATAGCACTGGTCTAGCCAGAGCCCTGCACCAATGGGCTGAAGGACGGCATCAGCCCCACACAGCAGCCTTGGCCAGAGCCTCCGGCAGCTGGAGGTCAGCGCCTAACAGGTCAGCACCTAAATGCATCCAGCCTTTCTTTCTCCCTTGCATGGACTCTAATCTGCCCTCCTTCCTCACTGAAGATACCCTCTTTATTGAGGAATAGAAAAGTTGAGTGCCATGAGTGAGACATTGTATAAAAACCATTGCCATTGCAAAGGAAACAAAAGCGAAAATAAACTTTTGGGACTTCATCAAGATAAAAAGCTTCCGCACAGCGAAGGAAACAGTCAACAAAACAAACAGGCAACCCACAGAATGGGAGAAGATATTCGCAAATGACACTACAGACAGAGGTCTGATATCTAAGATCTATAAAGAATTCTTCAAACTCAACACTCACAAAATAATCACATCAAAAAATGGGCAGAAGACATGAACAGACACTTCTCCAAAGAAGACATACATATGGCTAACTGACACATGAAAAAATGTTCATCATCTTTAGCCATCAGAGAGATTCAAATCAAAACCACACTGAGATACCACCTTACACCAGTTAGAATGGACAAAATCAACAAGAAAGTAAACAACAAATGCTGGAGAGGATGTGGAGAAAGGGGAACCCTCCTCCACTGTTGGTGGGAATGAAAGTTAGTGCAGCCACTTTGGAAAACAGTATGGAGATTCCTCAGGAAATTAAAAATA
>CM052797.1:104728870-104776217 GCA_028533885.1 Nasua narica | reverse complement strand
AATGAATATCCAACTTTTGTATCAACATGGACGGGACTAGAAAAGATTATGCGGAGTGAAATAAGTCAAATGGAAAGAGTCAATTATCTTATGGTCTCACTTACGTGTGGAGTATAAAGAAAATCATGGAGGGCATTGTGAGAAGGAAGGGAAAGGTGAATGGGGGGATATCAGAGGGGGCGATGAACCAGGAGAGACTGTGGACTCTGAGCAACAAACTGAGTGGTTTGGAGGGGAGGGAGGTGGGGGGTTGGGCGAGCCTGGTGGTGGGTATTGAGAAGGGCACATATTGCATGGAGCACTGGGTGTGGTGCATGAACAATCAATCTTGTAACACTGAAAAAATAAAATAAACATATTTGGGGGGAAAAAAAACCATTGCCATTGGCATCACATCAACCAAAGATCCAATCTCTGCTTTGCCAGTGATCACTCTTGGCCCTTGGGCAACTTCTTCTGCTACCTGACTTAGAGGATAACCATGAGGATGAAGTGAGAAAATATATTTGAAACTTGCCCAAAGTGCTTAATAACATCTATTTCCTACCTCTCCCACCGGCAGATGATTTTGACTTCCCTAATTGTGCAAACTACAGGGATACGACACATGACTTTTACCAAAGGACTTACCATTTATAAGTTCCACAAAGACAAGGACCACGTCTCTTTTACCCATCAAGTCACCCAGTGTCTAGCACAGTGCCTGGGACACATACGTATGCAGAAATATTTGTTGGTTGAATAATGGATGAATCACGCAAATCTGAATCTTAAAACCTTCAGGCTCCAAAAGAGCATCTGCTCCAGGGATGGCAAATCATTGACTTGCTTGCCCACCCCAACTGATGTATAGTTAATATGTAGAACACTGTGTTGAGAAGGAATCTGATGCCATATCTGTTCTCAGAAGAAAATGATGTGATCAATTAGCAATTTCTACCCAAAATATGAAAAGGAATAAAGCATCACAGGTGCCTATACTTACCTTTTTGGTTCAAACTAACATATCGCTTTACCGATGAGGAAGGATCAAAGGGGAGATGAGGGGGATCGAAGATCACACAGCCAGTTAACGGCTGTCTTTTTTTTTTTTTTTAAGATTTTTAATTTATTTATTTGACAGAGAGAGAGGGATCACAAGTAGACAGACTGGCAGGCAGAGAGAGAGGGGGAAACAGGTCCCCTACTGAGTAGAGAGCACAATGTGGGGCTCGATCCCAGGACCCTGAGATCATCACCTGAGCTGAAGGCAGAGGCTTTAACCCACTGAGCCACCAGGTGCCCCAGTTAATGGCAGTCTTGAGCACACACTTCAACTCTGGATATGAGCAGAAGAGAAAACAAGGCTGTCAAAACCCTGAGCTAGAGAATAATGGCAGTCAGTTGAGAACAGAGGCCAAGAGATTCCTTACAACCATCCTTTCTATCCAGCCACTGCCCCAAGATAAACACTTCCCCTCAACCCCCATTAGCAGGGGTACAAACAGTAATCCAGAAGAAATGTTGATAGATCGCACAGACTGAGGAATTTCAATTAGGCCCAGAAACCAGACTCCCCGTGAATTCCCTCTTCACCATTCCTCAGGCCACTTCAGCGGGGCATGGGCCCCACCCCCCTTCAGTTTTGGTAAGTGTCTACCGTCCCTCTTCCTCAGCCTCCCAAATTCCTCAGTTGCAGCCCTCATTTAAGACAGATTTGTCTCATCCCTCAAGATCACTGCTTGGGAGAAGCAGAGAGAAGAGTAATTAGCAAATTCAGCATTCTGGTAACCCTTCTACAGGGAAGGATGATCATTCGTTAGTTTAAGTAAAGATCCACGCCTTGATTAGCTGTCTCACTTTGACAAAGAAATGAGAACAGGCTCACTCATTGCACTTAGGGCTCTGTGTAAGAACTGGGAGGCGAGCAAAAGTCAAAATAATTCTCATTTTTCGATTGAAAACTGAGGACACTCCCCAAGGAGGGGAAGCATAACTTCCCACTCCATCAATGCGGGCTGTACCTAATGACTTTCCTCCAAAGAGCACACTACAAAAAGGAAAAAAAATAATAACTATACTTCAGAGAAACGTGACGAACACTATCTCAGCCAGGGGGACAAGGTCGGCATCGTTGATGATAAGTCATATTGGTAAGATGTGATGAGGAGGAGGGTACTTCACCTCTGTGGTCTTCCTCCCAAAACCCACAACTCTGGTCCAATCTTGAGAAACCCCAACTGACGGACAGTCCACAAAATGCCTGACCAGTACTCTCAAAACTGTTGAGGTCATCAAAAACAAAGGAAGTCTAACAAATTGTCATAGCCAAGAGGAACATAAATGTAAGGCAATATCCTAGATGGGATCCTGGAACACAAAAAGGATACCAGGTAAAAACTAAGGAAACCTGAATAAAGTGTGGACTCCAGTTAATAATAGTGGATGCTTGTCAGTTCATCAATTATAGTAAATGTACTGTACTAATGCAAAATGTTAATATTAGGGGAAGCTGAATATAATGTATGTGGAAATTCTCTATTATCTTCACAAATTTTCTGTAAATCTAAAATTATTCTAAAATAAAATGTTTACTTAAAACAAGTGAAGGCAAGTGTCTTAAAGGTTGTCTCTAGAACAGCCGAAGCAGGTGGCTCTAGAGGCACTTTTGGTGACAAGAATTGTCCACCTTCTCCCTCCCTCTGAAATGACTTTTTTCCCATTGAGCAGCAAATTGGCCTCTTCTCTTCCCAGCTAGAGAATTTCAAACTCTGGTCTCAGTTCTGCCCTCTGAAACCCACTGAAAAAACATGGAGCCTAGACTCTCCTCTCCAAAACACCCTCGAATATTTCAGAGTTTTGCTTTATCAAATCCAGAGAGACCTGCAAACATCTTCCAGTCCCAAACCTTCATTTTAGAGACAAGAAAACTCAGACCCAGGGGGCAGGAAACTCACCCACAATTGCACCACAATCACACAGACACTGAAACCCAGGTTTGGTCACGCCAGACCGAAGTATTTTTCTTTATAACACATGCTCCGCTTTAGAAGGTTAAAAGGTGTCCCTGTACCCAACACCATTTCCTTCACTGTTACCATAATTTGAGACACCCGGATCTCCAGTACCCTTTCAGGAAGACCCTCATCAGCTGTGAATGTCTTGTTTACCACTCCTCCAGAGTCCTTTCAAGAAGCAATCAGGAAAAAAAAAAAAAAAAGAAGCAATCAGGATTAGGGGTGTTAAAGAAACCAATATCCCCTCTTTCCTAACAGGTGATGTCCCAAATTGAATGGAATGCTTCAGATGAGACTTAACCAGTATTACTCTGTGGTATGAAGTTACAAATAAGCAGTTCTTGCTTAAGCAAGCCTCGTATGCACATTGGCTAACTGTCACGTGCATGAAGCATGGATCCTCAAGCAGTCTTTTTAGTAAATCAAAATGTCAAGGTCAAAGACACCATCAATTCACAGCCCCATTCCACCCCTTCCCATCTCTTCCAAAACATTTTTATCCGCTGAGAAAGAATAAAGGAAGGAGCGAGGCAAGAACTAACATTCATTGAGGCTGTGCAAGGTGCACTATATACATTACCCATCGATTTATTCAATTAGCATTTATTGAGCACCACGATGTGCCAGAAATTGAGGGAAGAACTGAGAATACAAACATCACAAGACACCGTCCAGGCCTTCGGTGATTTTAATCCAGTAGGAAAGACATTCATATTGACAACAAATTGCAGAACCATGTGACAAATAATGGAAGCATGAAGTTGGGAGGTAACACCCAATACTTTGTGAGGTACTGGGTGTTTTCCAGATGAGCTAGCTGAGGCTTCAAACAGTTAAGTACCTTACCCAAAGAAATGAGTTACTCAGTGATTGAGGCAGATATTGGAATTCAGAAGGCATGCCTCTGAAGTCCATACTTTTTCACTATAATACTGCTTCCCAAACTAAGTGTCGATTTGTGCTATACAAAAGGTGTTCTGTGGTGAGTTAAGTTTGGAAATATAGAATACTATGTCTTCCTCTGGGAAATTCAGAAAGTCCATATGCATGATAAAGACTCAAAGAAGTCTTACAATAAAATATCTGTTTTACCCAGATTATCTGGTTCTCTAGATATAAGTGGCCACTGAATTTTTTTTTTGGTCTTTGAAATTTAATTTATATATAATTGACAAATAATATTATATTAGTTTCAGGTATACAACAGAATCATTTGATATTTGTATATATCGTAAAATGATCACCACAATAAGTCTAGCTACCATCTATCATGATCTGTAATTACAATTGTTTTTCTTGTGATGAGAATTTTTAAGATCTATTCTCGTTAGCAACTGTCAAATATACAATACAGTATTGTTAACTATAGACCCTATGTTATATATTATATCACCTTGATATTTATTTTAAGCTGTGAATTTGTATTTTTTTAACTCCCTTTCACCCATTTCACTCACCCTGATCCCCTCCCTACCCCTCCTCTGGCAACCAGAAACCTTTGTATCCATGCTCTTGGTTTTTGCTTGTTAGGTTGGTTTTAGTTTTTGTTTGTTTTTTTATTCCACTGTGAATTCTTTTTTTCAAAGAGTACTTACTAACATATAGAAAATTAATGCTACAGGAATATGTACCTCTCTACACCCTGCTGTTACCTCTAAGGTAGACAAATGTCACTATAGCACCCCTGGGAGGAAAAAAAAAAAAAAGCCCAACTTGAGCTTAGCAGGTTAGAAATGTGAGAAAGCCAAAACGTCCTCTGAATAAATATATAACCATGAGGCTTAACAGAAGGACTTTAGGCTAGACGACATGAAGGTAAAGACCTATCTTGGGACAAGAGCTCTTGGATTCAGCTCCAAATTCTATTCCTGTGCAAACAACCTTCCAGAGTTGCCAGGGGAGCTCTGAGGTCTTGGACTTGCAGGAGGCCAGTAGAAGTTCTGGAAGTATCAGGCCAAAGAGGGGGAGAGCACAATAAGAGAGGAGAAGGATCTCTGGCAATGCAAGTCAAGGAGAGAAGTGGGATAGGAGATGGCTAGCAGAAGGAAGTTCCCCGGAGAGGAGAGAGGTGTAACCCCGGCACAGCACCGCCCATATTCCCCCGAATCGCGTGTGGTCATAAATACCTACTGACAGCACCGTGGGTATTTCCTGTTCCTTATCAATCACCCACATCAGAAGTCCTAAACTATAGCACTGCTGACGTTCTGGGCCAGCCAATTATTTCATGGGACAAGAGGGCTGTCCTGTACCTTGTAAGATGTTAAACAACAGCCCTCACCTCTACCATATGCCAGAATTATGTGCCAGTAGCACCAAAAGGTCTCCAAATATTGCCAAACATCCCCTGGGATGGAGTTTGGGGGCTGGGGAGAGCATCACGTCCAGTTTGGAACCACTGCCCTAAATGGTTCTTTGGTGTCTATCACCACCCCCATGCTACCAAATTAACTCCAAATAAGCAATTAGCCTGCAAAACAAAGATATAAACTCTCCTGAATATTATCACCTGGGCCTCAAGCTGCTTTTCCCATCACATGGCCCAGTCCATGTGACTGCTGCTCATTCCTGAGGACCCATGTCAAATCTCACTATCTCCTTCCATGAAGTCTTCCTATGGCTTTGAGTCAGCTGTGAACCCTTAACCTCCCATCTTATCCTACAATTCGTGGTACAGCACCATTAGTACTGGTCCATAATGGACTGCCATTGAACATCTACCTTGCACTGTCCTGTAATTCATTTTGAGTGAGCAAACATTGATAGAGCACGTATGATGTGTCAGACACCACACATCGCACACACAGAGACACCGGATATGGTCTCTACCTTGAAGAAGTTCAGTCTCATGGGGAAGATAGACCCAAAAGTTACAGTCCTACACAGCTGCTTGTCTTGTCTCCTCTGTGGACTCCCTGAGGATACAAGCAAAAGTCTCATCCCTCGTTTGTGTCCACCATGGTGCTGAGCACAGGGCAGGTGCCAAACATTGCAATGAACTGGAATCAGTGAGAAAACAGAGCTTCCGTGAGACCATATCTCTGCAAAGGCAATTAATAGCTACTGAATTTCCACTGGGGAATTTCTTTAATGAAGTAATGGTAAACAGTGGTTGTCTTTATTTGGAAAAATAAAGACAGCAGCCCTATGTAAGTTTTTTTTTCTTTTTTTCTTTCTTTCTTTTTCTTTTTTTGTTTTAACTTCTACTCCATGAGATCTAAAAATCTAGGACCCACTGTTTGAATAAAATACAGAAAAGAAATAGGGGGAGGGCAAGAAACACATTTAAACAATTTGGAAGTAATGAAGACTTTGCAAAAATAACTGTCGACAACAAATAGGCTAGGGAATACTTGGAAAATGTGAACATATGCAAAATCAGCAAATTGAAAGAGTCTGCATTACCAAGTCTTTGGGGGGAACAGACTAACAGTAATATTTCAGAAAAATGTTGGAGAACAGAAGGACAAAAAGAATGTGGGAAGGCAGATGGAGGTATGCACCTTCTCAAACCAGAAATAATAGGAGCCCTAAATGGCCATGGCTTAGGAAGGCTAACTCTAGCATTTCCAAGAAACAATGGAGTAGAGTTTAAAATGCTTGAACAACAAAGATGAAGAGTGGGCCCAACTATAGGGCAGAGACACAGTTTCCAGTCAGAGTCGGAAGGCAGAATCCACGGGGAGCAAAGCTCAGACACCCTTAATAAATGGTAGCAGGAATTATTAGTATTATCAGTGATATATTAAGGTCCCCTGGCCCTATAACCTTGTCTTTTCCTCCCCTTGGACTTGAACTAGTATCAAGTGAGGGATTTATCCACAAGGCTTGGCAAGCTGGTGGCTAAAGAAGTTTCCCAAGGATTGGGTCCTTACCATTCACTTGAAAAACTGAGAGTGACCCCAGAAAGGGAAGCACAATCCAAAGCAGCAACTGGAACACAGGACAGTCTGTTTCAAAGACCACCTCTTCCTAGTGTCTCTACAGTTGTAATCCCCCTTCAAGTCATGCTCTGCCTACCCTCTTCTTCAACCAGAGCCCAGCCCAGCCCAGCCCATCACCATTTTCCAGTAGCAAAACACATTTTCCTGCTCACCCCTGGCAGCCACCAAAAACTCACAAATATGAGCTAAATGCCAGCAAAAGCCTTCTCCAGTGTAGAATTGGGGAAGACCCAATGGCCCATAGCTCATGTCAGGAGGAGGAGTGGTCGTGAATTACATGTGATGGGCCCAGTGGTGGGCAAGGACCAAGACCCTCCTTGCAGCAGGCGCCGGCCAGCCTTGGGTGAAAGGGTTCAAACGGAGACCAAGAGACCTTAAAGGAAAGACAGCATTTCCTTAGCCAAGTCCAAACTTTGCCCGAATGACACGAAGCCTTTGACGCAGTTTCTTTGAGGCCACAGCTCCAGCCCATCCATCCCTGAGAAAGTTGTAGCCTCATGGAAGAGTTGTACCCACTGGCCCTGGAAAGAAGCACAGTCCTCCAGGCCAGCCCCAGCCCCGAGAGAGGAGAGATGTAACCAGCCACGGAACAGGAGAAACTGTCTCTATTGAACAGAATATTGACCCAAGAACTTGAAAATGAGAAAATGAGTCTGTCTTTTACAGTCAGGCAAAGATATGAAAACCTGCCTCGTGTAACCCATCCATAGATGGAATGTGTCCATTAAAGAAGAAGGTCTCTTAAGGTGGTTGTTTTATCAAATTATCAGCCCTTTCTCCTTAGTAGGTGGTAAAATGTATCAGGGGGTTACCAGTATTTTTTTTAAGTTAAATAGAATAGAAAATATAAGAATGCATCACATGTAATAATGATAAGTATTATTTCCATGAAATATGTCTATGTAATAATGATAAGTATTATTTCCACGAAACGTGTCTATGTATACATGTGTGTAGTAGTTTCAATTTATAATGTATATCTTTATAGGTCACTGTCAAATTTTCTTGAAAGTCACAGCTATCACGTAAACATCGGTAGACTCTAACAAAGTTCTAATCAAATTAATCATTCATACATTTATCATTAATTCCAAAATATGCATTGAGCACCTACTATACGCGAGAGTTACACTGGGCACTGAGACTAAACAATTCAGCAGTTCTTGTTATATACGTAGCACACTTCTAAGTTCCTTATACATGCTCATGCATTTAGCCCTCACGACAAGCCTCTGATACAGGTTTCATTATTACCAACATCTTATCCAGATGAGTAACTGGCCCAAGGTCACATAGCTAGCAAGCTGCAGAGCTAGACTTTGAACCTGCTTTTACCCATGAAGCAATGGTGCCCAAGGACGCACCAGATGCTCCTTGTTGTTGCAGGATGTTAAGCAACATCCTTGTTGTCGCAGTGGATTGTCTCTACCCGAGACCACCACAGACTGGGCCCATGTTCCTAACTCCCCTGGTCTGAGCTTGTGCTGGCTGGTCAAATGGAGGCTTACACATTTTGGCTCCTTGAGGAGCCTGCCACGAGAAAGGATGCAAAGCATGGAGCATCCATTCCACTTGGCATTTGTCACCACACAAATGGAGGGCCTGGCATTCTGTTGACATAAGTGAGCTCTTGGGCTCATAGATCAGCATTTTGGGGGCTGCAAGCCTGCAGGTCAGTCCTGGACCACAGGGACATGCCCCTGAATAGCTACATGCCCTTGGCTAAGTTAGCCTTCTGTGCCTCAGTATCCTCAACTGTGAAATAGGGATGATAACAGTATCTACCTCGTAAGGTTGTTGCAAGGATTTAATGAAATGTTATATACAAATTGTTTAGCAAATGCCTAGCACATGGTAAATGTTACCTAGTTATTATTTATTGAGCGTTCAGTATGAAATTTATCATCCAGTGGAAGAGATAACACTTAAACAAGATCATTTCTATATAATGCTGTGTGGGTCTGGAATTCAGGGTAAAGCTACTTAACTCGGCCAGAAAGCTTTGGAGAGAAGACAATATCTGGAGATGAGTCTGAAAGATTGAACCAATGGGTGAAGAATGGAGGAAGGACATTCTGTCCAGACAGAGAGAACAACTTAGCGAAGACCCAGAGAGAGGACTCACATGTTTCCTTCTGCAGCATACCCAGGGTAATATCACTCGAAAAATCTCCAGCAGAAATTTCTGCAGCACAAGACTTTCCAAAGTCATTTCTGGTGTTGGGATATCCACGTAATGTACACAGCTATACATACATACTCGGTTCTAGGCAGGTAAAAACATCAGCCCTAAAAGTAATTTAAAGGAAAAAAACATCAGTCCCCAAATGCATTAGAAATGGAATCTCTCCCATGAGGATGGGCTTGCTTTAGAAATGTGTTTCTCCAGTGTGGAGATTCCTCAAGAAATTAAAAATAGAGCTACCCTATGACCCTGCAATTGCACTACGGGGTATTTACCCCAAAGAAGCAGATGCAGTACAAAGAAGGGCCACATGTACCCCAATGTTCATAGCAGCAATGGCCACAATCGCCAAACTGCGAAAGAGCCAAGATGCCCTTCAACAGATGAATGGATAAAGTAGATATGGTCCATATATACAATGGAATATTATGCCTCCATCAGAAAGGATGAATACCCAACTTTTGTATCAACATGGACAGGACTGGAAGAGATTATGCAGAGTGAAATAAGTCAAGCAGATAGAGTCAATTATCATATGGTCTCACGGGTGGAGCATAAAGAAAGACATGGAGGACATTGTGAGAGGGAAGGAAGGGGTGAATTGGGGGAAATCAGAGAGGGAGATGAATCATGAGAGACTGTGGACTCTGAGCAACAGACTGGGGGTTTTCGAGGGGTGGGGATGGGGGTGTTGGGCGAGCCTGGTGGTGGGTGCTGAGGAGGACACGTATTGCATGGAGCACTGGGTGTGGTACATGAACAATGAATCTTGTAATACTGAAAAAATAAAAGTATTTGGGGGGGAAAAAACCCACCACACACAAAAAAGAAATGTGTTTCTCACAGTGTGCTTCCCAGACCTGGGACCCTGTTAGAAATGCATGCGCTCAGCCTCACCCAGATCTACCAAATCAGAAATTCCGGCAGTGCACCTCAGCCATGCGTATTTAAGAACCACTGCTTTGGAGAAGCTTGCCAAGGAGGATTCAAAACAAAAAGTGATAGCAATCCAGGCAGCAGCTCACGTGAAGAGCTGTGCTCACAATGCCCACTGTGCTACCCCATTTAACACAGCGGCTAAAGAGCTCAGATTCTATAAACCCATAGCCTGGGGCTTGAACCCCAGCATTGGTACTTGATGGCTGCGATTTCCTTCAAACCCTGCATCCTCGTCTGCAGGTTGATCTCAGGACACAGTGACATGTTCCCTCTAAAGCACTTAGCACAGAGCAGCCCACTGAGAGCCAATACCCTGGAAGAAAGTCTAGCAAATCTATCCATCCAAAAGTGTCAACATTGCTATGGTTCTAGCAGCCTTTGGAACAGCGATCTTCAAATTGGGGTACACATACTCTTAACCAACTGAGCCACCCAGGTGCTCCTGGGGTACACACACTCTTAAGAGTATAAATGGAGTTGTTTTGGGAACATGGATAGATTTATGAGGATCAATTTCCAAACCCTGTTTTCCAGCAGACTCTCCTAAAATTGATCTGCATGCATTGGGGGTATTAAGAGAGTTCTCTTTCCCCACCTTCTCTTTCAGCAAAGCCTTCCTCCCACTTACCAAAAGAAAGGCACAGTTCTCACTCATCCCAAAACTTAATATGATATGTCCTGGAGTATAAACTTCCAGGGCTCCAAAAAGAAGGAGTAAATAGACATTCTGATGTGAATATCTGTAATGAGAGGATAACAAATTCATTTGCAAGTGAGCAACTCAAATGACTTCTTACATTCCTTTCTCAAGTCAGGTGTTTTCCACACAGTCCAAGGAGGACCTAACTGAGCTGTCAGCTGATAGATCATCAAAAAATAATTTTTGATGATAGATCACTGATTTTTAATATATGAGTTAGAAGTACTCAATTCAAATGCAACAATGTTCCTTATATTTCCATCTACTTATATGAACAACACTTTGCATCTACTTATGTGACTCTTTTCAGTATTTGTCTTAATAAGCAAAAAATAGGATTATATTTATAATTATCTCATTCTAGCAGTAATATTCATCTATAGATACATGAAATAATTTATAAAATCCCATCCATTTCATACAGATGCATTTCTAATGTATTTCACTTTCAGTATTTAATAATTATATATTAAAATGTATATTTATGTTGTTTCTCAACTGCATAGTAATAATAATTATAATGAGAATTCAATCCGGAAGAAATGTTTCAATACTTAAAGTCTTTTAGTTACATGAAATGTTTTACAATGCTATTTCAATTCATAGGTATGTTTTTGTTGCAGAGAAGTATGATACTGAAATCAATAAAAAACTTTCAAGCATAAAAATATATTACATTAGGATAAAACTCTGTGGGGAAAGTGGAATGAAAATATGAGTCAAGGAGAAAAGAAATGATGTAAAAATGTCTGACTACTGAAGAAAAGCTTGTTTGGGTATTTGTAAATGGAACAGAGTACTATCAAATCACTATGATATTTAGACTTCATTGGGAACTTGAAAAAGAGCAAATAAAGGTTTATTTTTAAATGTCAATATTTACAATATGCCCAAAATCACAATTTTTGCAACTATGTAAAGTTATAATGGGAAACCGTAGATATCAAATTAAAAATGTGCAAAGGCGTACATTGTCTCTCCAAATCCTTTTAAGGGATACTCAAGGGAAAAAATCTGAAGACTTCTGCTCTGGAAAACCTCCTCCTTCTTCTCCTCCTTCTTCAATAGGTAAACAGATGACACAGAAATGATGTTCTCAGTGCTGAACTGGATGCCGAGAAGGTTTCCAGAGAAGTAACCAGCATTGTCTCTGTTTTCACTAGCACTCACCATCTAGTTGAACCAATTGGGAAACTCCAGCTGCTCTTTTTATGTAACAAGCTACTCCAAAACTTGGTGACAGAAAAACGTCAGTGGATTATGGTTTCCGCATAATCCAAGGAAGACCTAACTGAGCTGTCAGCTGGGAGATTAAAAATAATTTTTAATGCTTCACTCTAGAGAACAAACAGATGGTAACCAGAGGGGAGGCGGGTGGGGGGATGGGTAAAATGGGTGAAGGGGATTGAATACACACCATCGCGAAGCACACTGAGGAAATGTATAGAATTGTCGAATCGTTATATTATATCCCTAAAACTAATATAACACTGTATGTTAACTACACTGGAATTAAAAATAAAATAAATGCGTAAATAAAAAATTTTAAAATAATAATTATGAATGATAGACCACTATATGATTTTAATGTATGACGTAAGAGTAGCTCAAATCATTAAAATGTAACAATATTCCTTACATTCCTCAGAGCCCATGGGTCAGGGCTTCACACGGGGTCCTGTGGAACAGTTTGTCTCCACTCCGTGATGTGTTGGGCCTCTACTGAGGAAACAAACACCTGGATGACACAAACACCTAGGAACCAGAAGAGCTAGACCTGGAGAATCCACTTCCAAGTGGCTTCTACCCTCATGTGTCTGGTATCTGGGCTGAGCTAGCCAAAGACTGGACTCCGATGGGACTGATGACCAGTGTGTCCACACATGGGGCCTCTCCATATGGCTTTGGCTTTTCATGGAGCACAAGCATTCCAAGAGAACTAAGTGGAGGTTGCATGACCAGTGTCACTTTTACGATGCTCAGTTGGTTAAAAAAAAGTCAGCAGATTCAAGGAGAGGAGACACAGACCCCAACTCTCAATGGGAGGAGTACCAAAAAATTTGCAGTCATTTTTTTAAAAACCATCATGTTGGTTGAGGTGGGGTTTTCTTTTTGGAACTTACATTCCTAACTGATACAATAGATGATGTAAGATAACATAAAGTAGATGTGAAGTTGGAGAGTACGAGTAGGCTATGGAACTCAAGGTAGGAAGAGATAAAAGAGAGATGTAGCCGAGAAAGCCTTCATCATAAACAAGCACCAGCTGAGGGCCTATAGGTGCACAGCCCAGAATAAAATGCCAAGAGAACTACATAAACACTGCAAGACTCAGTTTCTATCTCCAAATGAGTTCAAATTTCAATCTTCTATCTACAAACAACATGGCTTTGGAAAATCCTAATTAAGCCTAACTTTGTGTATCAGTAGAATGGAGAGCATATGCTAGGATTGTTGTGAGACCTAAATAAAACAACATAAGGGTGTAGCATGGTGCAATGTACTCAGTAAGTTCTCGATAAATGCTGTGCATTTGTTATTCATTCAAAGAACCTACACATGTGGAAAAATTGAATGAGCATCTACCATAAAATTGATAGAGAATTAGTATTATGCAAACATAAGTAAGCACTCCAAACCTCCCCTATGGGTTCAGTAAGCTTGACTGAAATGTATGTAGTGCAAAACTTAGAGGGCTTAGACCAATTTTCCTAGAGGAAAATTAGAACAGACTTTTAAAGAGCTTCTGATGTCCAGGCTAATGGTCAAGTCTTTGGCCTGCAAAGCTTATCCCCACCATTGCTGCCCATTTGGAAAAATCTATATCATTTCTCATGAGAAGCCAACTACCCCAATCTGGGCTACTTTTTCTGAACATTAGATCTGAACTGATTTATTTTATCCCTAAATGCATTGGGCCACAATCATCCTGAATGGATTAAGTCAGACCTTCTATTTTTAGCAGTTGGCTCATTCAGTCCATTTCCCTACTATAAATACCTACCTGCACTTGTGTTAAAGTAGAACTCTTTTGTGTCTGATTGTCCCAGTCTAGATTAGAGGAGGAGAGGTGAGGGGGAAATGCAAAACAGGAGAGACGACAGAGAAAGAGAGACTTCGTTGCTCTAGGCTGCATACCAGCTATTTTCACAGACCCCAAAGTCCATAGCTGATTGAATGTGGGAGAAAGCCAAGAGATTCTAGTCCTTCTCCACATATTTCCTTGAGAAGTTGGCAGCTGTTCAGGACTTGGTGGAGCCACGCAGGCTCTCTCCTATCATTTCATCTACTGAAATTTTCCTTTTCCCAGTCTCATATCTCAGTCCCCCTGCTCAGAACATATGGATACTGACCCTAGCTTCCAGGGCAGACCAGAAAGGTTTTTTTAATGCTTCATCTTAATGCTCTCAAGTGAAAATAAATTTTCATAGAATCTCATCTCCTTGGAGTCCCAAAGAAGGGGACACTGAGTTTTCACCAAATACCAATCAAACCCTTAATGAACTCAAAGCACTAAAAGGAAAGAGTCAGGCCAGAGTCAGATGAGGGAGTGAGTCCACCAGGCAGCTGCCTGGGGCTCCAACATGTAAGAAAATGTATGCTTGTCCGTCACCAGGGGGCTAATACACCACTAGAAACTCAAGGCAGGGCGCCTGGGTGGCTCAGTGGGTTAAAGCCTCTTCCTTCCACTCAGGTCATGATCTCAGGGTCCTGGGATCGGGCCCTGCATCGGGCTCTCCGCTCAGCAGGGAGCCTGCTTCCCCCTCTCTCTGCCTGCCTCTCTGCCTACTTGTGATCTCTCTCTCTCTCTCTGTCAAGTAAATAAATAAAATCTTTAAAAAAAAAAAGAAAGAAAGAAACTCAAGGCAATGGAGGAAAAAACATCATTTCAAAACTCTTCTCAGAAAAAGCAAAAGGAATACCATAAAACAATCCTGGAGTTGTAACTAAGACCCCTAGGAGCCATGCTTTGGATTGTGAATCTTTGTCATTTTAGGGTAGCCAGGATCTAAATATTCTTCCTACGTTGAGGTTTCTACCAGCAGTCCTCCCTTTCCATTCCTCCCCTTACTATCCCGGTTTTCAGCTGCTCCAAATTAAAGTTGAACAAATACTTAATTTGAACAAATAAACTGACTCAAGGGGGCAGGATATTATCAACAGTCCGCCAAGATTCCCATATGTCAGTCTGGACACTTACCCTAAGGATCTGAGAGGGTTATAAAACACACTTGTCCACCCACATTCAGGCACCAAGGGTCCACTGTAATTCAACAGCAGCCAATGGGGAATAGAGTCTCCTGGTCTCTTGAAGATGCACAAAATGTAGATGTGCCTCAAATAATAAAAAAGTGAAAAGTACTCATCAAATATTTTTAAGAACAATTCAGTTATGATGACCAAGTGGGGTTTATCTCAGGAACACAAGGTTCAAACATCAATCACTGGGGACACCTGGATAGCTCAGTCGGTTGAGCTAACCAATTCTTGATTTTGGTTCAGGTCATGATCTCAAGGTCATGGGATCAGGCCCTGCATCAGGCTACACATGCTCAGTATGGAGCCTTCTTGTCCCTCTCCCTCTACCCCTCCCCCCTACTCCCACTCTCTTTCTCTCTCTCAAATAAATAAATAAATCTTTAAAATATTAAAAAACACAAATATCAATCAGTGAAATTCACCATACTAACAAAATGAAAAAGAAAAAAATGATTATCTCAATAGGCTCAGAAAGATTATTAGAAAAGGATTCATAATAAAAATTCTCAGGGCTCTCAGAAGTTTAAGAAAGAATGATATAGTCAAGGTAGCTGCCACAACTGCCTCCACTATGACCCCAACCTGCCCAAGACCACCATCACAGAATAATAAGCCAGGATTCACGGGCGCCTGGGTGGTTCAGTTGGTTGGGCGACTGCCTTCGGCTCAGGTCATGGTCCCTGAGTCCCGGGATCGAGTCCCATATCGGACTCCCGGCTCTGCGGGAAGTCTGCTTCTCTCTCTGACCTTCTCCCCTCTCATTCTCAGTCTCTCTCTCTCTAATAAATAAATAAAATCTTTAAAAAAAAAAATAAGCCAGGATTCACTGTACCTATTAGGTAACTATGGAATGTAACACCAAAATTGAGAAAATTGGAGAAAGTACGTATGGAGTCATGTACAAGGGTAGACACAAAACTATAGGTTAAGTGGTAGCCATGAACAAAATCAGACTAGAAAGTAAAGAGGAAGAGGTTCTTAGTACCACAATTCAGGAAACTTCTTTATTAAAAGAACTTTGTCATCTAAATATAGTCAGTCTTCAAGATGTGCTTATACAGGATTCCAGCTTGTATCACATCTCTGAATTGGATGGATCTTAAGAAATACTTGGATTCTATCCCTCCTAGTCAGTTCATGGATTCTTCACATGTTAAGACTTATTTGGGCCAAATCATACAAGGTATGTTGTTTTGTCACTCTGGAAGAGCTCTTCACAGAGACTTAAAACCTCAAAATCTATTGACAACAAATGAACAACTAAGTTGGCTGGTTTGGATCTTTCCAGAGTTTTTGGAGTACCTTGTAGCATATACATCCATAAGGAATAACACTCTGGCATAGAGGTATTGCAGCGTCAGCTCATAACTCCTGTTGACATTTGGAGTGAAGATACTGTATTTGCAAAATTAGCAACTAATAAGTCACTTTTCCATGGGGATTCAGAAATTGATCAACTCTTTAGGATTTTCAGAGCTTTAGGCACCCCCAGTAATGAAGTGTGCCAGAAATAGAATCCTTATAAGACTGTTAAGAGCATGGGGTGCCTGGGTGGCTCAGGTTAAAGCCATTGCCTTCGGCTCAGGTCATGATCTCAGGGTCCTGGGATCGAGTCCCACATCGGGCTCTCTGCTCGGCAGGGAGCCTGCTTCCCCTTCTCCCTCTGCCTGCCTCTCTGCCTACTTGTGATCGCTCTCTCTCTGTCAAATAAACAAATAAAATCTTAAAAAAAAAAAAAAAAAGACTGCTAAGAGCATATTTCCCAACTGGAAACCAAGAAGCCTAGCATCTCTTATCAAAAATTTGGTTTAAAATGGTTTGGATTTGCTTTCAAAAATATCACCACATTGGCAGGTTAATCCCACCAAACAAGTTTCTGGCAAAATGACATTGAATCATCCATATTTTAATGATTTGGACAATCAGATTGAGAAGATGCAGCTTTCTGACAAAAAGTCTCCACGTGCTATCTCAAGAACAGATAGTTATATTTTTGCTGCTACCTCTATTTTTGTCTTATGTGCTCTTTTCTATGTTGTAAAACTTAAGCTGCTCTTCATCGTCTAATTTCAAAAGTGTAACTTTAAAATGTAAATATTGTTCTATATCAATTTAAATATAGTAATTCTGTGTATGAGTATAGATCTCACTGTAACAAGTATTTGTTACTATAATAAAACTATAAATCCAGTATTGATGACAGAAATGCGGGGGGTGGGGTTAAATCTCACAGTAAATTAAGAGCAGAAGAAAACTTCCCCAAGCTGATAAAGAGCATCTCTGGAAAATCTGCAGCTAATATTATACTCATAGTGAATAACTGAACTGCTTTCCCCTTAAGATCAAAAACAAGGCAAGAATATCTGTTCTCACCATCTTATTCAACTTTATACTAAAAATCCTAGCCAGTTTAATAAGGCAGTCGAATAAATAAAAGGCATGCAGATTTGAAAAGAAGTAAAACTCTCTTTGTCACAGATGACATGATTGCCTATGCAGAAAATCCTAAAATATCTGCAAAAGAGCTGATTTTAGCAAGGACACAGGATACAAGGTCTATATTAGAAAAAAAAAAAAAGAATTTTTATATTCTAGAAACAAAGAATTAGAAATTGAAATAAAATAGATACCATTAATTTAAAAGAAACAATACTATATTAGTTCTCAATTGCTACATAACAAATTACCAAATTAGCAGTTTGAAACAACAAACATTTATTATCTCACATAGTTTCTGAGAGTCGGGAATCTAGGAGCAGTTTCAGGGGGTAGCATGGCTCAGCGTCTCTCAGGAGGTCGCCATCAAAATGTCAACTAGGGCTGCACTCATCTGAAGCTTTGACTGGGGCTAGAGGATCTCCTTCCAATATCCCTCATTCACATCTTGCTGATAGAGGCCTCGGTTTCTCCTTTATGAAGGTCTCATTTCTTTACCACCTTGGACCTTTCAGTAGAGCTGCTCCCATGTCTTCCAGAACAAGCAATACAAGAGAGCAAAGAAGGAGCCTTTGATTACCCAGTCTCAGAAGTGGGATTCCGTCACTTCCACCATATTCAATAGGTCACAGAGATCAACCCTGGGACACTGGGGGGGGGAGCGCGGGGCGGGGGGGGAGTACTATACACTGGCATGAATACTAGGAGGGAAGGAGCATTTCAGGCCAACCAGGAGGCTGGCTACCACAAATACTACTTACAATAGCATCAAAAGACATAAAATACTTGTGGGTAAATTTAACAAAATATGTCCTAAACCTCTACACCGAAATAACAAAATAATTACTGAAAAATCTAAAGAAGACCTAAATAAGTAAAGATATATACAATGTTTATGGATTGAATATTCCATTCAATATTAGGAAGATGTCAATACTGCCCAATGTATTGGGATTCAGTGTAATCTCCATCACAATGCCACTGGATTTTTTTCTTAATAAAAATTGACAAACCGATAGTGAAATTTGTATGTAAATGTTAAGGACTTAAAATAGCCAAAACAACTTTGAAAAGAAGAACAAAGTTGGAGGACTTAGACTACCTCCTACACTACATCCTAAAATAGTGTAAGAACTACACTATTTTAAGATTTACCATAAAGCTACAATAATAAAGACAGTGTGCTATTAACATAGGATAGACATATAGATCAATGGAACAGAACAAAGAATCCAGAAATAGGCCCACTCATATATGGTCAATTAATTTTTGACAAAAATGCCAAATAAATCCAATGGGAAAAATTTTTCGACAAATGTTGCTAGGACAACTGGATATCCCAGGAAGAAAATAACCTTGAACTTTTGCCTTACACTATAAACAAAAATTATCTTAATACTGATCACTGTCCTAAATATAAATGCTAACCTATAAGCTTCTAGAAAAAAGCATCAGAGGAAAATATTATGATCTTAGTATAGGCAAATAATTCTTAGACAATACACAAAAAGCATTTATTCCAAAAGGAGAAAAAAATTGATAAATTGGACTATGTCAAAAATAAAGCATCCTATTCTTTGGAAGTCAGCATTAAAAGCAAACAAACACAAAAATAAAATGCAAGCCATAAACAGAAAAATACATAGATGTAATACATTTATCTGTCAAAACGCTTCTGTTTGGAATATATTAAAAAGTCTTATAACTCAATAGCAAAATATGAACTCAAAAATGGGCAAAAAAGGGGTTCCTGGGTGGCTCAGTCAGTTAAGCATCCAACTCTTGATTTCAGCTCAGGTCTTGATCTCAGAGTCATGAGTTCAAGCCCTGCAATGGACTCCACAATGGGGATGGAGCCTACTTTAAAAAGGAGGGGGGGCGGATTTTGAACGGATACTTCACAAAAGAAAGACTATAGGGGTGCCTGGGTGGCTCGGTGGGTTAAAGCCTCTGACTTTGGCTCAGGTTCTGATCCCAGGGTTCTGGGATCGAGCCCCGCATCGGGCTCTCTGCTGAGCAGGGAGCTTGCTTTCCCCTCTCTGCCTGCCTCTCTGCCTACTTGTGATCTCTCTCTCTCTCTCTCTCTCTGTCAAATAAATAAATAAAATCTTTAAAAAAAAAAAAAAGAAAGACTATAAATGGCAGATATACAAATGAGATGTTCAACATCATTGTCATCAGGAAAATGCAAATTAAAACCTCCAGATACTCCTACCTCCCACTAGAATAGCTAAAATTAAAAGGAGAAACCATACCAAGTGCTGGCAAGGATGTGAAACAACTGGAAATCTCATATTTTCTTGGTAGAAATGCAAAATAACACAGCACTTTGGAAAAAGTCAGTGATTTCTTATGAAGTTAAATATTGATATACTATCTGACCCAGCAATCCCCTCAGTATTTACTCAAGGAGAATGAGAACCTAGGACTGCACAAGCACTTCTTGCAAGAGTTCATAAATTTTTCATGATAACTTTTATTCATAATAACTCAAAACTAGAGACAATCTGCAAGTCCATCAAAAAGTGAATGGCAAATAAATTGTGTTCTATCCCTACAACAGTATATGACTCAGTTTTTTGTTTTTGTTTTTTAAAGATCTTTATTTATTTGACAGAGAGAGACACAGCGAGAGAGGGAACGCAAGCAGGGGGAGTGGGAGAGGGAGAAGCAGGCTCCCCACCAATCGGGGAGCCCAACGTGGGGCTTGATCCCAGGACCCTGGGATCATGACCTGAGCCAAAGGCAGACACTTAACTGACTGAGACACCCAGGTGCCCCATGACTCAGTTTTAAAAAGGAACAAAATACTGACATGAGGAAGATTGAAAGGAGGGCTTGACTACAAAAGGCTAGTGGGGAGCTTGATGGACATGTTCTATGTCCTGCCTGTGGGGGTGGTAGTGTGGGGGCATACGTTCAATGCAATGTATTAAGCTGTACACTTAAAATAGGTGTTATTTTATTAATATCTAAGTTATACCTCAATAAAAGTAATAAAACATTATAAAAGAAATATATTCATATGGTTAAAAATTTCAATTAGACATTGAAAAATTAGTCCTCTTTCACCATATGTCCAGACCTCCAAATACCCCATCTCCCTACTCAAAGGTAACCACTATTCCCAGTGATTTTATGCATTATTCAAAAATTGTCTGTGTGTATACCCCTCCACATGGGTATTTGTATATGGATATCTCTATAGGTATATCACACGAATGCGCACATATGCTTTGTTTACATACAAGTAGACATCTTCTCTATTATAGTAGCTGCTTTTTGACGCCTGATGATCCCTTAGACCACCTCTGATTTCTGTGGCAACTCCCATGGTCAGAACCCCCTTGCACGCTGAGAGAGTCCCACCTTGACCACTAGCACTTTCTCCAAAGTCACAGGAGCCTGCTCAGTCTACAGGGGGATGCAGCAGAAGCCAAAGGAGATAAGCCCCTAGAACAACCCCAACCAATACAGGATGGGCTTGGTCAATAAATGCCCAGCCTTCCTTCTTGCCGAAAGACAGACAATTCTGGGAGTTGGCAACTGTGTTTTTCAAAGGTCTGGACTTAGGCTTCCCTTACTTACAGCAGTAACCCAATAATACACTTTTTTTCCCTTTCATTTTCTGTCTCACTGTCTTCATGCTCTCATTCATCTTTTCTGGGATTACTTCCCAAATAAACTACCTGCCCTCAAATCCTTGTCTGAGGTTCTGCTTTCAAGGGACCCCAAACTAAGGCATGTACACACCTTATTTTTTCCCTCGATATATCTTATAGGTTGTACACTGTCGGCCCATACAATCTGTCCTCTTGTGTCTTGTGGCTATACAGTACTCCACTCCATGGTGTTCCACAGTTTTTATAACTGTGTCCCCCATCAGTGGATATTTAAGCTGTTTATAGTCTTTTGCTATCATTTACAATGTTTTTTTTAAAAGATCCCTATGCATACATCTTATAATTGAACTGTCAAATCTTACTTGTACACACAGTTTTTCAGTCCTAAATCCAATGTGTGATGATGTGCAGTTGTCCCTATCAGAGTTGATGTTAGCTGCAACCCTATACCCTAAGGTTCCTTCTGCTCAATTCTCTAGTCCCCTTTTCTATGGGATCCATCTACCATCTTGCTGTGACCTCAAACATAATCAGGAAGAGGCCCTGAGACAGAGAGGGTAAGAACACAAGCTAAAACAGAGACAAATGGCAACAGAGGGAGAATATATAGAAAACCCTCATTGATTGCCAGAAAATTTACAGAATAGTTCTCTTCTTTACAGAGGGAGGAAAGAACATTGGACTCAGAGTCAGGAGACCTAGGTCCCTGGTTCTAGCCCTCTCTCTGTCAAACCAGGAGGTTGGATAAGGTGATTTTCCCTTTGCCTCAGTTCCCTCATTTGTAAAATGAAGGGGTAGACCTAAATTATTCTCTCTAAAGCCCTTCTCTCTGATATTCCAAATTTCTACGACCCAAGCAGCTTATAGAAAGGGCCACCTTATTCTCATAGCAGGTACTGAATCAGCTCCCATGGACTAATTCCAAAGTGTCAACCCAGCCACTCTCTATTTTTAAAATACTCTTTCAACCACAAGCAGATGCTAGAAATTACCGTGTATGCTGAGCATCACTTCAGATCACAACAGAAATGCAAATACTTCAAGAGCAAATGCAAACAGGGAACCATTTTTCCGTGTAATATTTTGTAGAAGTAGAGTTCTACAGAGCACACTTCAGAAACAATGTTTTAACCCCACAAGCAGCTGGAGCTCAGGCTTTAGAGTCAGGAGGACCTGAACTTAAATCTGAGTCCTGAGGCGACTGGTTGGCTCAGCCAGTTAAGTGGCCCACTCTTGATTTTGGCTCAGGTCATGATCTCAGGGTCATGAGACAGATTCCCATGTCAGGCTTTGTGCTGGCCATGGAGCCTGCTTAAGATTTTCTCTCTCCCTCTCCCTTTGCCCCTCCCTTTATGTTCACTTAGAAAGAAAGAAAGAAAGAAAGAAAGAAAGAAAGAAAGAAAGAAAGAAAGAAAGAAAGAAAGAAAGAAAGAAAGAAAGAAAGAAATTTAAACCTGAGTTCCTTTGTGTATACATGTGGCCTGGAACTAGTTATTCTGTAGAAATGAGGCAAGTAAGCCATTTCTTGCAGCTGCTGTGAGAACCAGAAGAGGTGATCGTGAGCTTGTGTCTCATCCTGAGTGTTAGCTTCCAAACACAGTGGTAAGGATAAGAGTCAGTCAAAGAGGAGGTGGTTGACTTTCATTTGGGAGCCAGGTTAGCCTGTAACACACACACAAACGAACACACGTTTTAAAGAGCCCAGTACTTGGGGCTCCTGGGTGGCTCAGTGGGTTAAAGCCTCTGCCTTCGGCTCAGGTCATGATCTCAGGGTCCTGGGATCAAGCCCCACATAGAGCTCTCTGCTCAGCAGAGAGCCTGCTTCCCCCTCTCTCTCTGCCTGCCTCTCTGCCTACTTGTGATTTCTCTCCTCTCTGTCAAATAAATAAATAAAAACTTAAAAAAAAAAAAGTGCTCAATACTTGCTACAGATCTATTGTTTGTCCCCCTTATTCATATGCTAAATTCAACCCTCAGTGTGATGGTCTTAAGAGGTGAGGCATCTGGGAGGTGATTAGGTTATGAGGGTGGAACCCTAATGAATGGGATTAGTGCCCTCATAAAAGAGACCCTAGAGACCTCCCTTGCCTTGCCAAACACCTGAGGATGTGACTAGCAGACAACCATCTATGAACCAAGAAGTGGGTCTTAGCAGACACAGATTCCGCCAGCACCTTGACCTTGGACTACACAGCCTCCAGAACTGTGCAAAATAATTTTTTGCTTATAAGCTGCTGAGTCTATGGTACTTCTATTAGAGCAGCTCCCGTAGTCAATACTAACGTTATGTGCTAATCTTTCACCACTTAACCATTCTATTGCTATGAATATTTAATGATTTCCAAACTTTACTTTTAAAATAACAAGTCAATGAATATCTCTATATACTCATCTTTGACAGCATCACTTAATAGGTCCTAACTAGATGTTAGACGACCAGCACTTTTCAGTGGGGTGGTGTAGGCAGCTAGATTTTAATGGCCCAAGTCACAAGTCAACCTCAAGGTCATCCAAAAAGCATTTACTGAGTTCCTAGAGGCCAGACACTACCCAGGCACACTTCAAATCATCCTACAGTGGTTCCCTGAATGGGTATAAGTATACCTCTTTTTAGAGAATGAATGTGGTTTTTTGGTGTAAATTGAATTCTTATGAAATGGCAGAGAAGAGACAAGAGCTGAGGTTTAAATATGACTGTCTCAGCCCACCACAGACCAGGACGTGAGAGGAAGCTCTTCCGAAAAGTAAGAAGAGAGAACAGCAGAGTCTGGAATACAAAGGACCCCAAACCGAATGTGGAGCATCCTGTTTCCTCCCATCCTCAGAACATGAGTCCGGCCACCTGGGTGCAGTTTTACCATAATTTATTCAACTCATCAACTATTGACCCAGCATCAGTGATGGCCACTATAACTCAGCTGTCATTTACCAAGACAGAATAATGTAGGGGTTAGGAGTGCAGACTCTGCCTTTAAAAGAATGAAGTCAGTCTGTATAAAATGATCTGTAGCGAAAATAAGTTACAAAAGTAAGGTGCACAACAGTGTGTAACAAAGGTACAAAAAGGTATGTATAAAGAAGAGGGGATATAAATGCTTGTTTATGCATCACCTATCACAAAAAGCTGGTGAAAGTAGCACTATTTTGGGCCATGATAGAATACTAGGGACTCTATCGAACCAGATTTACCCTACTTCCTTAAATAGCTTTAAAGAAAAAAAAAAAACCAGACAAAATTAAACAATGGTTTTAAGACATCGAGCAGCAGACCGCATGGGAAGGGTCACTGATGGCTGAGAGGAGAGAGAGGGAAGAGGCAAGTCCTAAACTGTCCAAGTCACCGCTAACAGGTCATTTGTGGCCACCAGTCAGGGAGGGGGACCCGAGGCAGAACCTGATAGTCTCCCTGAGCTCAGGAGACCAAGACGGCATTCGGGGTGGTGAAGCACTAGACCGGCGGGGAAGAGTATCAGAGAAGAGAGAGCTCCAGCAGTTCGGAGAAGTCCCCTCTAGTTGTGGCCTGAGTACTCGCCAGCACACATGCGAGAAGCCACCAGAGGCTGGGAAGACCCACCACAGAGGAGGAGGCTCAACAAAGTCCGCACTTCACATGGGGCTGGAGCTGGTTTATGCTCCACCAGCCAGAATAGAAAGACCTCTTAGTCCATGCAGCACAGGGTAAAACCCCCAGAAGTGGGGACATATTAGCCCTGGACTGAAGACCATTGTGACCAGCATAGTAAAGCATAAAAAACTAGTGATACCTACCTACTAGTGATCCCTACCTATCCCTGTTAAACCTTTTTGCACAGTTTCAAATTTTTACTATGTATAAGTATTCTTTTTAAAAAAACTTTTTAAAGGAGGAGGTCTCTGGAATCAGACTTGACAGGATGAGGATCTGACTCCACCTCCTATGCGCTATATAAACCCCAGCAAGTCGCCCAACCACTCCAAACCTATGCATTCTCATTCATGGGATGGGTTTCTTTGGATCATTATGAAGATAAATTGAAATGTTTATATAAAAACTAGCAGCATCCAGCACTTCTGTGAAAATACTGGTTTTACTTCCGGTGACCTGTTTCTGGAAGAGGCACCCATTTTTCTTCTGGGGCACACACTTGCCCCACTCACCCATGTGACCATGACACCATTCCCCAGCTCTGAGAAGGGACATGTGACTATGGCGTTAGGAGGTGAGGCCCTTGGGAGGTGATTAGGTCATGAGGGGGAGCCCTCATGAATGGGAGCAGTGACCTTATAAAAGGGGCCCCAGAGAGCTCCCTCACCCAGTCAGCCATGGGTGGCAACAGCAGGAAGGTGCCATCTACGAACCTAGAAGCAGGTCCCACCAGACACTGAATCTATTGGTACCTTGATCTTGGGCTTCTCAGCCTCCAGAACTAGAACTAGTTACTAGAACTAGTAATTACGTTTCAGTTACTTCTGACCTATCACCACATTTCATGTCCCTGGGACAGCCGGTAATTGGTCTAATGAGGGTGGTGTGGAGACTTTTGCTGAAAATCTTGGGAAAGAGATGCTAGTTTTTCACCAGGTTGCTCAGTGAGTAGACTAAAGCTGCCCCTGGTCATTTTCAGGGAACCAGTTTGGGAGTGGAACTCAGACAGGGGATACCAAAGCCTAGAGATGGAGACAGATGTGGTGCTGATGATGTCATTTGAGTACTGGGATCCAGCCATGCCTAAAGCCAGTTTCTGTCACTAGAACCAGCAGAGGCCTGGCAAATTTAGGAAAGACTATCATTATTCAATTCATTCAACGAGCACTGAGCCCACATGAAGTTCCAGACACTGTGCTCAGAGCGAGGCATTCCAACATAAGGTCTTGACCCCAGGAAGTTTCTAGTCTAATGGAGGAGACACTTATGCAAAGCAACAGTTGCTGGGCTAGAGATATTCCCAAGGTACTCTGGGTGAGGCACATCTAGAAAGCTCTGGGGAGGAACAGGCTAGACAGCTAGGAAACCTTCGTGAGGACGTGATGCCCAAATTGAGGCTCAAGCAATGCCAAAGAAGTAGCCAGGAAAAAAGAGGAGATAAGAGTATTTTAGACAAAGAGGTGAGAGAAAGGAGATCTGGTTGGGGAAGGAGGGCAGACAGGAGGTGGAGAGAGATGTAGCTAAAGAAGCAAGGGGAACATCACGAAACACTTTATACGTCATGCCCTAGAGTGGGGCCTTTGTATCCTGATCATTATAGGATGCCATTCAAAGACTTACGTCAAGGGAGAAATATGGTCAGATTTCTGTGTGGAGCACAGATGAAAAGGCAAGGCAGCTAGGGGAGACCAGTCCAGAGGATGTGGGAGAAATCCGTGCTTGGAATTATGAGGGACTGAACAAAGAAATTAGTAGTGAAAGAATGAATTCGAGAAGTTTTGAGGAGAAAGAACTGACTGGACCTAGTGCTGATCATGTATTTCAGCTTCAAACATTAAAATAGGAATAACAGTTAACATTTTATAGTCCCTCCTCCCTACCGAGTCCTGTTCTAAGTGCTTTCCACAAATTCACCCATTCAATCCCACTCCTTCAGGGAGATATCATTGTGATTTCTCATTTCAATGATAAGGGAACGAGCCACTGACAGATGAGGTAACTTGCCTGAGCCTACACACGGTGGCGACCGAAGACACAAGCCTGGGCTGTTGACCACTACACTCTGCCGCCTCTCCTGTGCACACAGTTTAAAAGGTAGATGAACAAGAAGGGGAGCTGGCCAAGGAAAACCAAAATAACTAGGGAAACAGAGGCCAGTGCCACAGAAATGAGGAAGGCGAATGCTTCTTTCTTATCTCAGTGGTAATTAAATACCCAATTACGTAATGGGAGGAAGACAGGTCGGGCTTCACTGGGAAGAGAGTGGGAGATACTTCTGCACGTAGTAGCTCCTTTATTTTTCACGGTTCTCGGTCACACAGGTGTGTCCATAGCCCCAGCTGTTAGATGCGGAAGTTGAGAGAGATCAAGGGGCTCCCCAGAGCCACACACTGGTAAGTGACCCGGCTAGCTCCCGGGCCTAGAGATGACCTGCATTCTACGCCAGGCTGACTAGAGTGCTGTTGGGAGTCTGGGGTTGTGGCTGAGTGGGAGGGGCACACAAGGATGGCCACGTGCCTACTGCCAGTGGGTCTGTAATCTTGTTGCTCCCATGAGGCCACAATAAATGAAGACACAGACTGTGATAAGGCCGCAGGAAGGTGTGTGCCAGGGAAGTGGTACAAACTCTGGGCACCAAGAGCAGCTGAGGAGGCATCTCAAAGCTGGTGGACATGGGTCGGGTATTGAAGGATGAGTTGAGTATAAAAATGAGGGGATGTGGGGCGGGGCCCTCAGCTGGGTGCTCTGTGAGCGGCAGACACCTGCTGTTTCTCCCTGAGCAGCGTCTCCGCTATGTCCTTCTGTTTCTTCCGAGGAACCACTCCTCCTCGTTGGGAACCATGGAGTTTGGACAGAGGTGGCCTCATGTCCACCTCAGATCCCATGAGGGAGGAATCACTTAAGGTCAGTCCGGCTAATCCTTGGGTTTCATTTCCCCCAACCCAGCGATTGGCTCTAGACCCAATCTAACCCAATGAGACTCAATCTCAGGTGTATGTTGGAACATTAGGAAGGAAAAACTCCCCCAGATGGCTGGCTCTAGGAATGTAATTAGCCTGGAGAAACTGGGGATCGTGCTGTAGAGGGGTCTGTCTGGGAGTGAAACTCACATCGAGAAAAGGCGACAGGAGGGAGAGAGATCTGATGCTTGAGTTCCTGGATCCAGCCATGCCTGCAAATATCCCCAGACTTTTCAGTCACTCCAGCTAATAAATTTCCTTTGTTATTTATGCCAGTTTGAGTTGGGGTTTCTGTCACTGGCAAGAGAAAGGGGTCTGACTAACACAGAGCACCAAAGATGGTCACTAAGGTCCAAGAATCGTAAGCCAGGGTCCATCTGCCTTCCTCAAAGGAAAGGAGTCCAAGAGTGGGGGTGGTGAGATAAGGTCCATGAGGAAGAGAAGGGCTATGGGCTTCTGTGAAGGATGAGACAAATATAGACCTTGAGAAGCAGCTTTAGTTTCAATCATATCTCAAAAGGTAGATAACTTTTTACCAACTGGCATTTGAGAAAGCACCGCACAGCAGGGAAGGGACCGCCTCACTTGTGAAGGTATCGAAATAGAAGAATGCAAGGCATGTTCAGGTTGCAGCACGCGGTCAAATGTGGCTGGAGATGGAGCTGATGAGGGGCAGTCGTGAAAGGGGAGGTTGCAAAGGTGTCCTGGAAGGCCTCAAGAGCCAAGAGGTGGATACTTGGGGGTGGTTAGAGACACGGAAATGAGAGTTTCATGGGATCAAGGCATCTAGAAATGTTTGGATCCCAGAGACACCAGAGCAGGCTCTCAGGATGTCACCAAGCAGGTAAAGAGCTAAGTGTCCCGGTAAGAGATGAAAGAGGAGATTTTGTTCTGTGGCCCCACTCTGCTGGGCAAGAGATCATTTCATGTCCTTTGAGCCTGGATCCCCTCTTCCCGGCCCTGCTGAGCCCCAGACAGGGGATGAGATGGCTCCTGGAAGCCAGGGCCCCCATGAGGACGCCTCAGCCCCAGGGAGGGGGGAGCTGTCTGAGTTTCCTGGCAGCCCCCTGGTTCCCCTCAGCCTCCCCTGCAGTGCCTCACAGCAACCACTGACTAGGGGATGTGTCCCTGCTGCTTGAGTTAATTACAGTAATTATACCTGCTCCCTCTTCGGCTCTGGTTCCCTTTGTTCCCGGTTTCCTGCCCGCTCATTTGCAAATCTAATCGCTCTGTGGATTGATTTTTTTTTTTTCCTTTAAAGAGAGAACAGGATGGAGAGACAAAGATAGGGAGCAGAGAATGTGGGAGAAAAAAAGTGGGGGTGGGAGTGGCTGGGAAGGGGGTGGGGAGGGGACAGATGGAGGGACAGTGGTGGAAAAGCAGACCGGAGCAGCAAAGGACTGTGACAGCCAACCTCGGGTGCCTCTCTTCTGCAGGGTCACCCTGAGTCACCAGCCAAGGCCCCAAAAGTAGAACTATGGGACCACCATTGGCATAGCCCTCAGGCCTTTCCATAGGGCCCCCAATTTCTCCCCGAATCAGGCTGGCCTGGCACAAATTACAGGAAGCTGTAAGGGCCCCAATTCAAACAATACCAATAGATACGCCTGCTCTTCAGAAATTGCTCTCCCCGGGGACTTGTGAGACCTTGACTCATCGAGAACACCTGCCAGACACTTACTTCAGTGTCAGATGCCTGAGAGGGGGCAGTGGGGACTCCAGCAGGGAGCAGGAAGGAAACGACAACTATTGCGATGGCAATCTGAGAGACAAGTGGTTGGTCTTTCCTCTCTCACTCAACCTCATCCTAGAGATCCTCAGGAAACATCCCGGCTCAGGGATTTTCCAAAACACACTCTGAGGAGTGCTGAGTTTCCATGGAGAATCCTCAGGGAGTGGGAAGGAACAAGTGGGCATATACATCCCCCAGGCCCCTTTCCATGACATTTATCCAGCTCATATATTAGGTTCCACCCAAACTTTTATTCGGAAATACAAATTTATGTTTTTCTTTCCGCAGGCTCCATGCCCAACCTGGGGCTCAATCTCACGACCAGAAATCAAGAGTCGCATGCAATACCAAGTAAGCCAGCCAGGCACCCTGGAAACAATACAAATTCAAAAGGAGAAGAATCCTCCCTCCTATAAGGGATTAGAGAACAACTGATCTAATCCAAACTTCTCATCTGTCAGATAGGGGAAACTGAGGCTCAAATGGATTAAGTGGCTTATCCCGTATCACACAACAGTCAGATCACAGGCCTCTTGAATCCCAGTTGAAGGAGATTTCCCATGTTAGGGTGCCAAGGGGTTGTGGAGATTTTGCCAAAGCTCCTGGGTCTTCTTAGGCCCATCTGGAATGAGGCCGATGGCATCATCCTGCTCGAAGCCCTGGGCGAATCAGAATCCTTGCTCCTCAGCCCTCTGAATGAGCCCAATAGATGGAGAGTTTTCCAAAAAACAGCTGCAAGTATGTTCACAGTCCCACATGCCCTTCCCAGAACCTTGCCACCACTGCTACCCCATCAAGAGGCAGACTCTCTTTCTTCTCCACTTGACCTTGGAAGGGCCTTCCTGATTGCCACAAAGAACCAAACATGGCAGAAATGATGCGGCATGACTTCCCGAGTTAAGTTAGAACTAAGGTAATACAGCTGCTGCCCGGCTCTACATTTTGGGAAGCTCACCGTTGGAGCCCAGTCCCCATGCAGTGAGAAAGCCCGAGCTACGAGAAGAGACCATGTGTAGATGTTCTGACAACATCCACTGCCAAACACGAGAGCAAGCAAACGTTCAGATACTTCCAGCCGCCAGGTGTTGAGTCACCATTAGCCTCTGAGTCTCCCAGCTGAGGCCCTGACATTGCAGAGCAGAAATAAACCAGCCCCACTGTGCCTTGTCCAAATTCCTGTCCCCCAGAGTCTGGGAGCATAACAATTATTTCATGCCACGAAGGTCTGGGGTAGTTTGAGAAATACTCCCCACATGAAGTTAGATACAGTAAGCAAGCGGTCAACAGCCAGGGCTCCCAAGAATAGACTCGATGCAATGAAACCCAATCTCCCCCTAATATTTGGATTCTCCTCCAGCACTTCTAATCAATTGACAAGAGAAGTGCAGAGTTCGGGTCATTTTGGAGACAGGAGTGGGTGTTAACTCCCCACACTGGATTCAGCCAATGTTTACCAAGAACCTTCCATGAGTCAGACACAGAACAGAGTCCCCGCCCTCAAGGAGCACAGTGTAATTGGGGAGGCAGACACAGCCACACTCAAGGGTAATTATAATGCAATAAGTTAAGTTGCTATTAAAAATAAAAGTACTTTGGTAGCACTTTGGAAAGAGTCAAGAGTCTCAGCCTCAAATGTTTCCTATCCTGGGATGGCTCTGGTCTACTCAGAGGTATAAAAGTTATTCACCTCGTGGTTCTTAGCTCTTGGAACCCAAATCCCTTAATCCGGTCCTTGGCATCTGTGGGGCAGCCTTGCTTAGAAAAAGTCAAGGGCTTAATAAATGACTTTTCACATTTTATATAACCCTGTAGATGAAAATGTTAGTTGTTCCCCAAAATCCATTCTTCCGTTCTGCAGAATAACAAGACCCTTGATTGTTGCTAGGTTTCCGGGCCACCTGGAAGGAGAATGGTCTCTCAGCCTCCCCCTCGCCGAAGCCATACATGGCTAGATGACTGATGGGATGCATAAGAGGTGATTATGAAACTTCTCTGTTGCATCTCAAAGGGAGGGAATGTGCCTGCTCGACACCATTTCCACCTCTCTCCAAGCTGTAATGAGGACATGGTATAAGCCATTTTGTATGAAAAGATAAGAGAAATACCTTAGACAAGCCAGAACTTAGATCCCTTTCACCTTGGAACCCCAATCTAGCTGTCACAGACTATGTCACATGAGCAAAAAAAAAAATGCAACCCAATCTGGTTTAAGGCACTATTATTTAAGGGGTCCTTGTTACTAAATCAAATGCTACCCCAAAAGTCCATTAACTCAAACTATTAGCTCTTAATTTATTCCTATGTGTTTACACACCCACACGTGCACTGTGGTAGAGCCTTCAGCAGATCTTCAAGAACGAGTTGAGGAATTTGCAGTTGGAGGAGATCAACAGCACATTTCTGGTATCACTGCTCCCTGCTGCTTGGGGTACCAGCTCAGAAGTGTGCAAGATCAAGCTTTCCCATCGGGGTTCTGAAGCCCCTGAGGGTACCTAGTGGTATGTTGAGCGATATGCAAAATGATACTTTCCTAGACACCATTTTGCTGAAAGAGTTGGTG
Source organism: Nasua narica (assembly GCA_028533885.1). NCBI lineage: Eukaryota > Metazoa > Chordata > Mammalia > Carnivora > Procyonidae > Nasua > Nasua narica. The sequence continues at coordinate 104,744,257 of CM052797.1, read as the reverse complement.
AAAAGGATTTTGAATTGTTTATCTCTTAAAACGCTTTGTCATATACACAAGACAGAAGCAGCAAAATTGCACTTTCCCATGTCAGCCAATCTCGCACTTTTCACAAACACCGGGAAAGCAGGAGATGTTTATGTGCAGCAAGCGATTGAAAAAGTTGTTCTTTTTGTGTTATCAGGGAAACCTCAGTGGTACCCAAGTGAACCAGGATATTACTTTACGGAGAGGAGACTAAGCCAGACTTTCCCAAAGCATGCTCTGTTGATAGATGTCACATGAGGAAAAGAATGGAAAGGTTGCATGGTCAAATGAGTTTGGGAAGAGCCGGATTAAATAAAAAAAAAAGAGAAGTTTCTTTGGTATGGGCTTTCTGATGGTTTGCACTGTGGTGATGTGTATTACGAGTCTCCACCAGGGAGACAGAGCGTGCGAGTTGCCCACAGTACACCTTCGCATGGACAGTTTTATGGCGAGTGTTTCCAAGGAACTCACTTGCTGAGTTATGTAAATATGAGTGTTCTCCTTGTTGGTCTTGTCTGCCAGAGTGGAGGAGTGGGAACATGTTTTTTAACCTATTGAATTCTGGAGGGAGTAATACACCAAACCACCCTTTCTGATATCTTGCCCTTCCACTTTCCCACTGTCCCTGCCCGGCCCGGTCTGTGATGATGAGTTTGATGCGTCAGTGTGGTGAGGCTATGGTACTCAGTTACCCAGTCAAACACTGATCTAGGTGTTGTGTTGAAGGTGCTGTGTAGATGTAGTTAACATCTACAATCAGATGACTTCAGATAAAGATTATCCTCAGTAAGGTGGGCGAGCCTCATCTAATCAGTTGAAAGGCTTTGAGAGCAAAACTGAAGTTTCTCAGAGGACAAGGAAAATTCCCCAAATTTCTGCACCAAACTCAGCTAAGATCTCTTAGCTGAGATCAATATAATGAAATGCAAACTCAAACAAGCTATTTCTAAACATTGCTTGAACCCCTTCATGAGGTCAGTTTCAGAACTACCTGGGAAGGGAAAGCTCATGTAATGAGAGAAAATGTGGTACAACTTTGCTTGCTATAGATTTGTCCCAGTCTGTTTTCAAATTAGCAGCCAAGCTAAAAAGGGTGATTTTATTAAACTTATTCTTACAGGCACGATATTAATGTACTCAAAAGCATACTTGAACAGTTGGTCAGGAAACTAGAGATAACTGAGATCTCTTTGTTTTATTTTAATAGTCATAGCATTTTTTCTAGTTATAAAAATAAGTCAGATTTCTGGGCAGAATCACCTAAGTAGAGCAAGAACACAGAATCTCTCCAAGTACTCAACAAAATAAAGCAAAAAAAAAAAAAGGAACAAACCAACAAAAAGTCACAAGCAGCAACCAAAGAAGGAGGGGGGTAGAACTCCATACCAAAGAAGCCCAAAATGGTATCCAAGAAACACAATATTCTGGTATGATCAGAATGGCTCCTTACATCATTCTGAACAAAGGCAGAACATAGGAAGATAACTGGGTCCAAAGATTCCTGAGAATTCTCACAAATACCCTACAACTTGGGGAGGCATGGCCTGAGAGAGCAAGTAGGCAGATCTAGGAAATGCTACTGGAAAAACGCCAGCGTAGAAGCCCCTTCATCCCAGCAGGTGCCTCAGCAGAAGCAGGAAGGGCCACTGGAGCTTACTGCCTTTCCAGAGAGACAGACAACAGGAAAAAGAAAGATGATAAATCCAATCACATCTAAGAGTGTAACCTAAGGAACAGAACTAGGTTCCCATGATAGTTTTATGCTACAGAAGAACTTAAAAATATAAAATCAGTAAACACAACATGAAAGTACAATAAAATGAAATTATAATAAATGTCACAGAAATAAACAAATTGCAAACTACAACAAACTTATAACAAATCGAATAAATTGGAAGCAGCTGAATGAAATGGCATCTCCTCAGATGAAAAATAGAATTGACAGGACTGGGGGAAGCCTGATGTAATCACAAAAAAGGAGGCAAAAATAGAGATTAAAGCAACTAGATAGGCTAGATAGGGAGTGATGGGTATAGAAGACAAAGATTGTCAAACGTAAGGATAATTGGTGCCTCTGAGGTTTAAAAAAATAGAAATCAAGAAATCTTTTGAAATTTAATACAGGAAAATTTCACTGAAATGAAGCAAGAATCAGCAAATCAAAATAGTACATGATATATCCCAAGAACAATTATTCCAGAGTAATAGACGAGATAGAACTTAGTTACTGAACAAAGAAAAAGAATAATCAAAATAAACAAGTTATGATAGACATCAAGAAAACAAATCCTAGTTAAAGCATTAGACCTTAGAGAAAAAGAAAGAATAAACAGAATAAGCAAAAGGAAAAACATCAGGCTTTTTCCAGAGTTCTCACAGCAACAGTCAATTTCCTGAAGACAGGAAGAAGAGGTCTAGGAAGGTCTAAGGGAAAACAAGTCTGACATAACTGCAAATTACAGCAGATTGTTGTTCAAATGAGGGGCACGGTCAGATGTTCTCAAACATGTAGAACATGGGAGAACATAGGGAATAGAGCATCCCAGCACATTTTTTTATAAACTACTCGATGAAACCAGAAGACCAGGGCAGGGAGTGTGTTAAAAGAAGCGCTCAGGAAAATCCCCTAAATAGGGCCTTAGATCTCCCAGGACCCCATGTGGAGATTTCCCCTTCTCTGTGGGAGAAATGAGACCAGTAGACTGTGAGCCTTGTTTTCAGACAATGAGCGTCAAATACATCTGTGTGGAAGCAAAATGAAGGTAACTACAAAGTCTTTCCTTGATGCCTCTTTGGAATCTTGTTCCCCTGGTCATTTTCATAGCACTTCCTAATAGAAGGCAAAATGAAGTTGTCATTGGATTTTACTTTGGGCCCACAATTTCTGCACCAAAGAAAGTAACTAAAATCATGAAGTACCTTCATTTCATGGGAACAAACATACTGGAAACCCTGCCGCCTGCTCCCAGCCGCTGCATTTCAGACAACGGGCATTCTCACCCCCAGAAACCAGGCTGGAAGCAGGGAGGCGTCTAGACGCTGTCTGGGCACTGAGTTTGATCAGGAACAAAAGACACGTGAATCCTTTTCCCCACCTGTCTCTCGAAGTGCTGAAATTGCCACCTCGCTGCCAGATAAAGAATTGTGGCACCTCTGGCCTGAGAGGAAGACTTTGCAAGCTGGGACTCCCCGCCCAACACCGAGTGCAGGGACAGCCCCCCAGAATGAGATGCACATACCAGTTAAAGTCTCCACGGAGGCCGCCTCCTGCTTCCCGCCAGAGGACCGAGTAAAGGACAGAGACCCATCTGGAGAGGCAGGATAGCACAAAGCTTAGTTGAGGTCCTTGGCATCGGATGGCCTGGGTTTTAATCTCCTCTCCCACTTCCTGTGTGACTTTAGGCAATTTCCTTTTATCTGTCTGTTGCTTCAGTTTCAGCGTCTGTAAAAATGAGATGTTAGTCTCATAAGGCAGTTATAAAGATTAAATGTTAATCCATGTACTGCACTTTGAAAAGCACCTGGCACACCGTAAACTTGATATTAGCTATGAGTGTTAAGTGTAGAAAAGAGTAAGCTCAAAGTGCACACACGCACGCGCACACACACACGCACACAATGCCACCCTGGGCAAGGAGGCTTCTCTGCCCAGGAGCCGGAAGCATGCAAACTTCCCCTATTATAAAATCCTCTGGGAAAACAGGATTAGGGTGCAGGGGACTAGGGTTTTCGCCCATAGTTCCTGATAGCATTTGTGCCCCCACTGTTAGAATTCAGCAAAGCCAGGACCACATCCTCTCTCTTAAGGTCTGGTTGACGTCAGGTAATATCCACTTTAACTAGAGCTCCCATGCATTCTATTTGGTCCTCATCACTACAATATAGAGAAAGCATAATTATTCCCATTTTCAGACAGGAAGACTGAGGTTCAACGCAGTCAGGTGATTTTTCCCAGCATCCCAGAGCTTGAGGTAGTTGCACTAGGACGCAGATCTCTTCTGCCTCCAAATCGGTGCCCCATCCTTGTGTACGTGCCCATTGTCTCTTGTATCTCTGTCTTTCTCTATGTATCTCTCTCTGTTTTTCTCTCTGATGTCTATTGGGCTGTCTCTTTACTCCTGTTTTTCTCTGTTTTCATCCCTCCTATTCCTTTCTTCTTTCTTCCTGTTCAGACCTCAGATTCCCCACAATCTATCTAAAACAAAAGCAGTTTAGGGCAAATAGCAGCTCGGGTCACAAGCCTGCCTGGGGATGGAGTTCTCATATGCAGAAATACAGGACGACTTTGTTACTGCAGAACAAGAACAGAGGGGGGGCTCCTGACAGGGAGACAGAGAAGCCAGCACCCCTCAGCCATCCTGTCTTCTCTCCTGGTTCTCTTGCACCCCCATTACAGTCCTCCATTCTGAGCATTCTCCCAGACCCCACTGCTCCTTCTAAGGGGAGAGAATCTCTAAAAGGACGGGGCAGAGAGGAGGCTCTCGCGGCTGAAGAAGGGAAGCACCGTGCCATTTCCTTCATTGAGTGAATTATGTGGCTTTTCAGAAGAGGAAAACCCGGGTCCTGTGTCTCACAGCCTCTGAAATGTCAGTACAAGCTACAGGAGCTCATCTTTTTCCCTCCCCACAGTATGGACCCCCCTCTACCAACTGGGCAGAGAAAGGGCGCCACCTTCTGGCTAGACGCGAGTTTAGGACCAATACCGGCCCTTTGTGACCCACATTCCACCTTCAGAAGTGCAATCAGCAAGATCTTCAGTGCCTGACTCGCCAGTCACCCTTCTAGGCTTTGGAAGTTAGCAGATTCCATTGAGCCATGGCAAAATGATCCTGCCTCCATTCAGCAACTGAAGTCAGCAAGATCACTGACCTTCAAGTGCAGTCACGTTCATCGGGGCAATTGTGTTGGATTTGCCACTTTAAAAAAAAAAATAAACCACCAAGGGGTGCCTGGGTGGCTCAGTCGTTAAGCATCTGCCTTCAGCTCAGGCCCTGATCCCAGGGCTCTGGGATCGAGGCCCACATCGGGCTTCCTGCTCCACAGGAAGCCTGCTTCTCCCTCTCCCACCCTCCCTGCTTGTGTTCCCTCTCTTGCTGTGTTTCTCTCTCTCTCGAATAAATAAACAAAAAATATTTTTTTAAAAAAATTTTTAATAAATAAATAAGTAAATAAAATAAACCACCAGGAAAGGAAAGGGGATAGTGTTGATACTAGCAAGAAGGTGAAAAGTCTCATAAACTTAGGACAGTGGAGGCAACGGTGAACCATTAGCATTGACTGGCCATCCAGAGCTCTCCAGCCAGCCAAGTCTGCATTCAACCGTGAAGGAAAAGTGAAATTAGACAACTGAGGTGCTAGAAATAGAGCAACAAAGGTTATGTCTAAAAGGCAAGATGTAATTACAGATTATATAATTTGATCAGAATACCGTTGATAACATGTAAGTCCATTGTTCAGCTTTCAGAATTCTGCTTCTGTATGTTTTCAAACGTCTTTTATAACAAAAGCAAAGGGGGCAGCCTCCTCCTGGCTGGCAGTAGGAATCACATAGCAAACTTTGTTTCCCCCAGGGGACACCATGGACACAGCATGATCAGAGAGGAGTAGAGGCAGCAGGGTAGGAGGAGACAACATGGGGAAGAAAGGCCTGAGTTGAAATCCTGCCTCTGCTACTTGGAAATTCTACGGCTTTAGGAAAGTTAGGATAAATCTCTCTGGTCTTGGTTTTGCATCTGTAGAGTGGGAGGATGACAATACCTGGCAAACTTACCTCCCAGCGCTGGTGTAAGGCTCAAGTAAAGGGAATGGGAAGGAAACTGATGTTTATTGAATGTGCATGTGCTTGCAATGGGCTAAGCAATTTACTAACAATGGGCTAAGCAATTTGCTAACTTGTCTCATTTAATTTCATGAGGAACCGATGATTATTACCGGTGGTCAACAAATGAGGATGTTTGTAGGGACTGAGTACATTTTCCAAAGGTTCTACAAGTGGAATTCAATTTTGAGGCACACCCGATTTTTCAAGGCAAAACTTCATAAACTACAAAGTGCTAAACAAATGTAAAGGCAATTTTTATCTAGGAAATTGGTGGGCAATGACCTATAAGAAAATATTAGTGCTCTTCAGTACGTGAAATTTCTGGGCCCATCTTCCCTTGCTCTTTGCCCCAGACTTCAGATTCTCTCTCCATCCAATCCCCAAAACCTGGCTTCTGGAAAATTCCTGCATAAGTCTTCTCTATGTCTCTGTAACAAGATAGAGGGACGCTTTCATGGGAATGCTTGCCTTTCTAGCTTCTTTCTCGTGACCAAGTGAGTAGCTTTCCTGTCTGAGGGAATGTCCAACATGAGAGGGCTGGAGGGAGAGCCTGTGGTTCTGGGGGAAGACGTGTACTCATGGTTCCTATTGCCACATCACTGGAGGCTCCATTTAATATTGGCCTTACTGTTGATATTTTGGACCACCATGACTACTCTTCCCTCAACACCTCCCTCTCCCCATCAGACAGAGGATCCCAGATTGGACAGACTGGTAGTTAGGCCCTTTGTAGAGTTCTGTAGGTTCTATTACATTCCTGCCAGTCTCTCAGAGGGCCTGAATTCCACACCAAGGCTACAGCTGCCCTTGTCCATCTCTGCCTGCTAGGTCAAAGACTCTCAGACCAAACCCATCTAAACAACCTAACTGTCCCCAGTCTGCCCATCTCAACATCTTGTGTCAGCCAATAATATAACCTTCCACACACATGCCAAAACTTAGCCTACAGTGTCTGGCACATAGTAAGAACTCAATAAACATTTGCAGAGATCACACACTGAACACTGATTAAATGTCATCAGTGTGTCAGGTACTCTCCTCGGTGCTGGGGATGCGGCAGTCAATAAGAGAGATGAAAGAGATAGACAAGGGATGAATATGTAATGTAACTTTATATAGTAATGAGTACTGATAGGAAATCTAAGCAGAACAGTGAGGTGGCAAGTTGTGAGAGGAAGGGGTCTGTTTTTAGGTAGAATGGCCAGAACAGGCCTCCAAAGAACTGACATTTGAACTCAGATCAGATGGAAGCAAGAGCATGAGACAGGCAGACATCTGGAAGGAAAGTATTCCAGGCAGAGGGAATAGCAAATACACAGGCCCTGAGGTAGTACCGTACTTGGGAATTTGAGTCCAAACAAGAAGGTCAAGGTCATCAGAGCAAAAGAAACTAGGAGAAAGGTAGTAAAAGATGAGGTTGGAAAGACAGACCAAGTTGGGTCCTGTGGAGCCTGAAGGCCATGGAAAGGGCTAAGATGGGATGTCTTTGAAGGCTTTCTGAATCAGGGAGTAAAAGAACTGACATTTATATTTTAAAATACAATGTATACTCTTATATGACATATGTCATAACTTATATATATACTCATATATTCTAGATATTCATACATGCATAATACATATATTTAATTGTACATCTCACATATTAAATAATCTTCCAAATTTTAATATGTTTGATTGTGTCCAAAATATACAAAATGGGATAACTAATTAGCCATGAAGCACATTCTATTGTTAGTCTTTATATGACAGGGAAAATAATTTAGATGTAAGATAGCAGCTAAAGAGCTGTGGTGTAAGCTGAATATAGAATAGAGTCTGAATATGGAATTATGCCTGAAAAACAGGTATACTATCTTCCAATAACTCAAAAAAGGCCAATAATTTATTTCATCGTCTCTGAATTTCTTTCTTTTTACTATATTGTCGATCAAAAGAAGATATTAAAATGGATTTTAAATGCCTGAGGAAAGTTCTTTTCCTGCCATTTTTTAAAATTGGGCTCGAGGCGGCAACTGGGTGGGCTCAGCTCAGTTGATTAAGCCTCTGCCTTTGGCTCAGGTCATGATCCCAGGGTCCTGGGACTGAGCCCTGCGTCGGGCTCCCCGCTTGGCTTCTCCTCTCCCCAACTTGTGCTCTCTCTCCCCCACTCTTGCTCTCTCAAAAAATAAAATCTCTTTTTAAAAGTTTTTAAATTAAAAAAAATGAAGTAAAATAAAATTGGGGTTGAATACACATAACATAAATCATATCATTTTAGCCATTTTTACATGTGCAGTTTAGTGGCCTTACATACATTTATATTGTTGTACAACCATCAAAACCATCCATCTCCAGAATTTCTTCATCCTCTAAAACCAACACTGTGTACCCATTAAACAGCAGCCCCCCATTCTCCACTCCCCCCAGACCCTGGTGACCACCATTCTCCTTTCTATCTCTATGAATTTAACTACTCTAGGTACCTCACATAAGTAGGATCATGCAGTATTTGACCTTTTGTGATCTTTCCTTTAGCATAATGTCTGGGGTCCTTGGATGACCTACCACATCACCACTGTGGAGCGATTATATTAGATGCCTTAGGACTAGAGGGAGAGTAAAGACAAGCAAAGGAGAATGAGCACAGTTTGTCTTTGCCAAGAACTTAAAAGGAATAATAAAAGACGTCATCTTCGAGCCTTAAATCTCCAAGTCCCCCTCTCCTACCCAGTCTCCTACGAGAGTGTAAACAGTGACATCTGAGGATCAGCTTAAAGATGACTCAATTTTGGTCCAGACCAGCATTGCAGAGAACAGTTCAAGTTCATATATGGTTTGAAGGTAGAGCTGATAAAATTTGATGAGAGCGTGAGGGACAGGTAAGAAACGAGGAGATGCTTAGGGGTTTTGTCAGAATAACCAGAAGTGCCGTTACTAGGATGGGGAGGATTAGGGGAGAAGTCAGTTAGTGGAGACAAGACAAGAGTACAGTTTTGGACATGGAAGGATAAGATCCTAGAGGAAGTATTCAGTAGGCAATTGGATATAAGTGTGTGAAGTTTATGAAGTTTGGGATGAAAGTTTTAAGGCCAGAGATACAACTTTTTGGAATCATCAACATGTAAGGGGATTTAAAAGCATGGGAATGAATAAGATCACCTAAGGTATGATGTATTTAGAGAAAAAAAGACAAAGAGGCTAACTAACTACATTCTCCACCTTTACCCCTGCCTCCAGTAGACACACTCTTCCTACTTGATGTCTCCCGACTGTGAACCCTCTTGTCCACCTCTAGGCTCTCATCTTAGAAGAAATCTTCATTTCTCGCCTCAGTCACTGTAATTACTTTCAACTGATCTCACTGCCTCCAGGATCCCTTCATTAGCTGGTTTTCCGTATAGTCAACAGGGGGATCTTTGTAAAGCAAACCTGTTTTTACCACTCCTGCTCAAAAACCTTACTACCTTAACTCTATAATGAATGGATTAGTCTGACACCAGTAACTAAAGTTAACCTCACTTATCACGGAACTACTAATTCAATAGGAAGCATACACTACCACCTATGAAGTCTTCCTGCCAAAATAGAGTCTGAATCTGAATAGCCACTAGCTCTACCAGCTCTTAGAAAATGTGGGGGTTAGAAAAGCTGAGTCAAGAGCACCACAAGGATACACTCAGCCAAATCCTAACTCTGGGAGTTATTCAGGAAAAATAATCCAGTTTCCTTTATAAAAAATGTTTATTAAAATTAATTTTTTTAATTTGTTGTAAGTCAAAAGAGTGGGCATGTAAAGGATATAGATTGAGAGAAAAGAGACAAATCATCCAGACACTGTGGATGTGGATCCAGATACTATGCGGAATGCAGTTGGACTGTGATTTAAACCACTCTAAATTTTTCAGGCAATCAGGAAAACCAAGCATGGACTGGATTTTGCATGATATTAAGAAATTTTTGTTTATTTTGTTGAGTGTAATATGATATTGTAGTCATATTTTTAAAAGAAATAATCTGGTACATATTTGTGGTTATTTTTTTTAAGAAATTATAATGAAGTATCTACAGGTACTGGATTTGCTTCAAGATACCCTAACAATTAAAAAAGAAAATCAAAGGGGGGGTGCCAGGGTGGTTCAGTCAGCTGAGAATCCAACTCTTTCTTTTTTTTAAGATTTATTTATTTGGAGAGAAAGAGACAGAGTACAACTGGGGTGGGGGGGCAGAGGGAGAAGGAAAGAGAATCTCAAGCCAACTCCACACTGAGCACAGAGCCCAACATGGAACCTGATGCAGAGCCCAATCTCATGACCCTGAGATTACAACCTGAGCAGAAACCAAGAGCTGGACGCCTAACCAACTGCACCACCTCGGCACCCCAGGTGTCTGACTCTTGATCTCAGCAGGAGTCTTGATCTCAGGGTCATGAGTTCAGGCCCCACCTGGTTATGCTGGGCATGGAGGCTACTTTCTAAAACACTGAAGGAATCAAAGAAACAAAAATGGAAGTTATTTGGTGGTCACTAAAGCTGGACTATGAGTATGTAATTCTTCATTATACTATTCTCTCTACTCTTATGTGTGTTTGAGATTTTTCCCATTGTAAAAAGGGGGAGAGGAAAAAAGAAAAAATTTCACACAAATAGCAAGTCAACATTAAGTTGGCCCTATGTATCTTCATTTCATTCTTCATCTCTCACTCTCATGACATGTCATGTTCCAGATACAACAAAACCCATGGCTATCTAATAAAATATATTCATAATTTATAAACACATGTTTTATCCAGATGTTAACTAATATTGATTTTGGTTTTCCATAAAATCACAAATAGTCAAAATGACTAAGAACAACACAAATGTATTGTGACAATGGTCTACAACAGAGAAGCCTTTGAGTTGCTAATGCATGTATTTTATCATGCCTTAAATGCTGCATTAAAATGCTGCATACCCCATTTCTTGGACACCTACCCAATTCTCCTTCATACCTCCAAACCTTTACTTGGATCATTTCCTCCTTCTGGGTACCCTTCCCCACTTCACCACCTTCACCACCAAACTCCTCCAATATTCATAACAAATGGCAGCTTCCTTATGAACCCTTCCCCTCCTTGACCCCTCCCTCCCATTCTATGCAGTCAGCTGCTCTCTGCTCTGCTCCCCTGACTCCATGCATAGACCTCATCATCATGCTACATGATGATGTATCCCACTGACACCTCCCCTGCTAAATGAGAACTTCTTGGTGTGTTTTCTCTACAGGTATATCACCCACTTTAGCACATGGCAAGTGCTCAATAAATTCTTGAAGAAAAAAGTGAGGAAGGGAGGGAGGGGGAAAAGAAAGAAGGTAAAAGCAGAGCCTCCCTTCCTTCCTTTCCATTTCAGATTCCCAAGATAACATCTGTTTTCTTGGAGGGCCCAGAAGAATTTTAGCCCTCACTGCTCACCTCAAGCATCTCCAAGAACCCATTGCCCACCCAGCTCACACCCCACCAGGGTGGAAAGTCTCTAAGGAGATGCAAACTTTCATCATAGAGATCCCATTTCTCTGCCTCTTCCATTCCCCAACTTAATAGTAAAAGCATATATAGAATTCAACCTCTAAGTTTCCAAAGAGCTTGGCCTTCCCATCCCAGACCGTGCAGACCACAAAGGAGGGTGGACAAAGATCCTATAGCTGTGTTTCTGGGCCTTTCCTGAAGGCTCCCACTCAGGATGGGCTCTAGTAGGATGCTATGGTGTCAAGATCCAAAGCCCTGATAGAACAAGGAAATGTGATTATGGCCACTTTTTCCAGCCGATTACTGGCACAGGCACTCTAACAGCTCTTAGCAAAAATTAGCTCTCCACCATGGTGAGGACAGAAACAGCAACCACAAAAAAAAAAAAAAAAAAAAGACTAGGGATGGAAAATGTCCAGGGAGAAAACCAAGAGATCAGGTTTATATTGACATATGGCCAATTAATATATGAGATCATGACAGAATTCAACTCAGCAAATGTACATCAGACTGTGTAGTACTCTTCCAATGCTACAAAAATAAGGAATATGAACTCTCTGTCCCCAAGGTACTCACAGCTCAGGAAAGGAAAGGGGAGTGTGACATAATGTATTAAGTGCTACATCTGTCCTGTGAGCAGAGTACTGTATGTTCAATAGAAAAGGGAGTGCATTGTGTCTAGAAAGACAGAGAAGTTTCTCAGAGAGGACACAAGTGTGTGCACTGATCACATCTATGGAAAAATACATTTCTGTGGTGACAAGGACATAAAGGAAATATGTAATAAAGTAATAAGTAATAAAGTAATAAAACGAATACAGTTCTGTGTTTCATGTATTTTTCTTGGTCTAGAGGTTACAATTCAACAAGTCCTTCCTCAATTTAGGGAAACATAAAGGACTTAGATCACGAAGTAAAGGAAAGCAATTTGAGTTAGTTTGGAAGGTCCCATGTAGCCTCTGCCCACTTTGGAAAAATAGATCATAGCATGAGCTTTTATGAGAAAACATCCTTGACTAAGTCACAGTTCTGAGTAGAGGCTCTGGACATGCATGGGCTTGGCGCTCTCCATATACATCAACACTTCTATTTATCAGCTATGAGACCTTAGCCAAGTTATTTAACCCCTGTAAACCCCCATTTCCTCACTGTCAAATGGAGATAAGGATTTTGTTGAAAGGATTAAATTGAATGATACCACGAGATTTCTTAAATAGGGATCCACAAACATGTCTTCTGAGTCTTAATAATATTCTTAAAAATTACATTTTTAATGTAAGAGTTTTCAATTGGCTAGCCGGCTTAAGATTTGAATATTAACGTATTCCAGATCCTCCTCTGGCTGACTGCCTCAGGAGGAAGTCCTGCTGAATGATTTCAGTATCAGAGCTTTTGATGCCATTCATGCAAGAGTTAGCAGCAATGACTACTATTTTAATGATGTTAGGCTGGTAAAGAAAGAGAGACAGAGAGAGAAAAAGAGAGAATGACTTATATGTAAATGCTAGTTTCAGTTAAAGATAGGCCAAATGATGCCATATCACACTGTACAGATGGAAGCTTCAGGGTGGTAGAATGGTTCAATAGGGAAATTTGTGGGAGAATTGAGTCATCACTCAGCACAAGGCAGCAGTGATGTGACAAACGAACCTGTACCCCAGTCATGCACTACAATTCACAGTAGGAACAGCTATTGAGTTTCAACAAACATCATCATCTGTCACCTTATATAAATGATGTTGATTTGAATTGTTTTGTGTTGTACTTTTGTTTGCACTTAATTTATAAATTTCATTTTGTTTTGTAGTTGATTAAATACTGAAAGCACAAGAAGCTGAGACCTAGTTGTATGTCAATACATATTTAAGAAACAACATGATAAAAAAAAAACACTGAAATCAAGTCAAGGAGTTCATGAAAGAATACTTTTCCTTTAAAAGGAAGCCATCTAGTATTCACCTTGTTAAAGCATAATAGAAGGCATGCACAATGTTTAGCATGGTGTGTGGAAATGGTCGTGATTATTAAATCTGCAAGAGAAAACTATAGTTTCAGTTCCAAATAAGATGGAACAAGCTCACTTTACCCTGCTTCTCCTAGTGAAGGCAGGTGTAAATCTCGGAGAGAATACATGGAGGGGTTAGTTGAATACTCTCAAAAGTAACTAGTGAGTTTACCACTTTTTCCAACTGGTATCCCCAAGTCTGAACTCCATGAAGTTCCAAATCCAGAAGGGACACTGGGGCACAGACAGTGAGTTCTAGGGGAAGCTTATAGCTCTGGTTTAGGGATCAAGAAAGAGAACCCTTAATACTCAGAAAGAATACAGAAATTCCCTAGATTTTCTCTTCTTTCCCCTCTATTCTCTCTTACTCCAGCCCCTATACAATCCTGTTGGCAGCAACAGAATCCCACAGGAACCAAAACTCAGAGAGAAGGAAACCTCCCTTTACGATTGGCAAAACCATGGTTCCAGGAGACTAGTGTGAACCTCCATTGCTTTCTTTCCTCTTTGTTTTTCCACTGCTTAGCCCCAGACATCGGCACACTTGTGAAAGTGGATGGCAAAATAGGGTAAATAAAGCCCTTGGTTTCTGACTGAAGGACAGAAAAGGGAGCCCAGTGATCCAGAAAGTAATAGGGAGGTCATAGAGAGAGAAGAGCTCAGGAAAGTGATCCCATAAAATTGATTATGAACTCCTGACTTGTATGCATGGATCAGATCCTAATCAGCACACCAAGGACTTTGAGCGCTAAACAGACAGACCACCACTCGGGTCCCACACTAGCCCCTAGGTGGCACACACATGGGAAAGGTTCAAGTAACACAAAAGGATTTAAAAACCAAACCATCATGGAAACAATAGCCCACAGAAAGTGAGTTGGAACTTGCAGCATGAACCTGACCAGTAGACCAAATGCCTACTAAAACAAAAAATATCAACATTCTCCATAAGATTTTAAAAAGACCCAGAGTCTCATAATGAAATATTCAAAACATTCAGGATATAATCCAAACTTACTTGACATGTGAAGAACCAGAAAATTTCCAATTCACTTGGGAAAAGACAATCAATAAATATTAACACCTAGATGACACAAAAGTTGAACTTATCTGATAAAGACTTTAAAGCAGCTATTATAAAAATGCTCCAACACATACCTACTAACACCCTGGAATTAATGTAAAAATAGGAAATTTGAACAAAGAAATGGAAGATGTTAAGCACCAAACGCAAAGTTTATAACTGAAAAATACAGTATGGGATCAATAGCAGAATAGACATGACAGAGGAAAGAGTCAACCAACTGGAAGACAAATGAATACACTTATCCAAAATGAACAACAAAGATAAATAAAATAGAAAAAAATGAACAGAACCTTAAGAGCCTATGGGACACTAACTGAAGTTCTAATATTTGTGTTATTAAAATCCCAGAGAAGAGAAATAGTATGCTGCTAAAAACTTTGTGAAGAAATCATGGCTAAGAACTTCTAAAGCCTGAAAAAAGAAAGCTACAATTTCAAGATCAGCAAATCCCAAATACTATAAACCCAAAGAAACTCATGCCCAAACACATCATAGTCAATTTGTTGAAAACTAAATACAAAATAAAAATCTTGAAAGCAACCAGAGAAAAACAACACATTATCTTTAGGAAAGCTAGAATTCAAATGACTGAGGATTTATCATAAGAAATCATGGGGACCAGGAGAGGTGTCACACCCTTCTGAAAGTGCTGAAAGTGAAGAACTGCCAACCAAGATTCTACATTCATCAAAAATATCCTCCAGAAATTAAGGTGAAATGATGACTTTCTCAGATGAAAGAAAACTAAAGTAATCTATTGCCAGCCAACCTGCTCTAGTAGAATTGCTAACAGAGATTCTTCAGACAAAACAGAAATAATACCAGAAGAAAATCTGGACCATCCCAATGAAGGAAGGGCAAAAGAAAGGGCAAAAATCATGTTAAGCATGAAAAACTCTTTAATTCTTTAAAGTATGTTTGATAATGAAAAGTAGAATTATATGTGGAGAAAGGGGAACCCTCTTACA